>JAMXBB010000005.1:42227073-42851225 GCA_024138015.1 Lumnitzera littorea | reverse complement strand
TTAAAAAGATATAATACAACTAAAATGATTTATTATTATTTTTTATTATGAGTTTTTTAAGAGAAAGGGAAAAAAATTATTTTTTATATGGTTGCCTCAAAGGTACATATGTATCTACTAGTTGAAATTAAATGAACGTAGTTCTTTTTAAAAAAAATCTAATGGGTAGATTTTTTATTTTTAGAAATTGAGCTAGATTTATGTTTATTCAACCATTTATTATTTTCTTAAAAAAACCTAAAAAATCTAATTTCACGAACCTAAGAAAACCCAAACTAAACTAAATCTTTTTTAAAATCCAAATTAAGATTTTTATTTTTTTTAAAAAATCAATACATGTAAAAAAAAAAAATTATCTTTCCTAAATCTTTTATGTAAGATCTACTAAGATATAATCTAGATACGTATCTTTTTTAAATCCTATATGTAAAATACGTTAAGATACATATCTAAATACATGTCTTTTCTAAATCCTATATGCAAAATACGTTAAAATATGTATCTTCTCTGAAGATATGGATCTTGGAGAAAAATATATGTAATTTTTTAAAAAATGCAATTTATAATTAAAAAATGCAATCAACTAAACTTATTAAAAATCGAAAATTCTCTAAGAAATTATAGTAAAGAATATGACGATTATAAAAAAAATATATAAAAACCTGCATTAAAAAAAATTAGTAAAAATAATTAACTAATAAAATAATAATTTAAAATTTTTTTTTTACCTAAACGAGTCAAGTCACGTGATCGGTGAGTTTGTGTTGATCTCGTCATGATTGTAAAGTAGATTGTGTACGCGCGAGGAATCAATCGTATACGGTAGCATGGCATCGTGCTGATCGTAAAGTGTGCATCATGTGCTACATATGATTGTGTGTAGTGTTGGGGCTACTGTGTGTTTGTGTCAGTATGTTGAGTGCTCGGTGTGTCCGTGTCCCATTGAGGGTAAGAGAATGTGGCAAGTCAAGCAAGGCAGTATGTGGTCAGTGCTACTACTATGTTTGGGAGCTATGTTATGCATGTGTGTTGTGTCAGGGGCTGTCGTGTGTATGTATCATGTGTTGTATTAAGGAGCTATGTCGTGTATGTTAGTGAAGATGTGGACTTCAGCGTGTATTTTCATGCAATGAGTGGACTTCAGTATGTGTGCATGTGTTCTGTGTCGATGAGGGACGAGTGGTGCATGTTGACTTTGTGGACAAGAGGGCGTATGAGGTATTATGTTGTGCTGTGAAAATATGATGCATTAGGGTATCAGGGGGCTATCAGCATGTTGTGTTTAAGATATGTGCAACATATATAAGTGTCTGGAGTGTGTTTAGGCTAGAGTGTGGAGGCTGTCGTAAGTGAGGGATTATGTACGTAAGGTTATGAATTGTGTTCGATGAAGGAATTGTGCTTAGTATGGATGAATATAGGCTTGTGTGTTAAGGGATTGTGGAAAAAAAAACATCCTCAAGTCTACCGTCAAATTCCTATTTATAATACCCACAATTGAATCTTTTACATCTTTTAGTTATAGATTTGATCTTAACAAATAAAAGATACGAAATATACGATAATAATTTTTTGAAGATTCGACCTAACTTCTAGAAACTTTATCTTAACTTGAGCTTTCTATTTTTCGAGCTCAACTTAGTCCAATTTAATTTAACCTAATAATCCACTTAATAAATCTTAAGTTTATTATAGCCCAATATAAATTAGATATCCACTTTATATCGGACTGGACTAAAATATTTTAATGAAGCCCAATCCTTTAATAACTTAAGAATTTAATAAATTGGACACGCACTATTATCTAATTTGACCCTAAACGACTCCACTCGATTCAACTTGACTCGACTTAACTGGACTTGATGCAACTTAACTCAACATGATTGGACTTAATACAACTAGTCTCAACTTGATACTTTATATTTTTATTTTTCTTCTTTTCTTTTAATTTTCGTTTTTAATTTTTATTTTGTTATTTTTTATTTTATTTTATTTTATTTTCCTAGCTCAATACTAAAAAAAAATGGCAAAAATGAGGTGTCTGTAGTTGCATATTGCAACCAATCAGCATACCTCATGTTAACTCTCAATATTTACTCATTCAATCGGTAGAATATCACCAAGGCATTTCCTTTTCTTTTATTTTTCTTCTTAGAATAAGGTCTTCTTCATGATTGAAACCTCTTGCTTAACTGTACCATGTGCATGCCTTAATTCTTCTTTTATCATCACCAATTCTCTATTTCTACCTCTCTATGATTCTTAAGAAATAAATCTCTTTTAAAAAAACTAAATTAAATAATTAAGAACATTCGATTTCAATTTATTTGGTGACTCAAATTCATTGGTAAGTGTTTAGTGTTTAAGTATATGAGGCTAAAAGATATGGCAAATAAGGGTTTATTGGTGAAGTATTTGTCGGTCGATAACCATCCGAATTCGAGAACATTTATGGATATCAACTTTACTTGTAAACGATGAAAGATCAACCACAAACAATTCTCAAGAAAAATTGAAATCTTTATTGAACTCAGTTTTTATGGATAATATAATTTGACTGCATCTGAATTCATAGGTCTTCTTAATTCCGAGCCATCCATTTCTACCAACACTAATGTACCTCCTGATAATACCCTTTTTCACCACATAAGGGCCTTTATAATTTGGAGCAAATTTGCCCTTATAGTCTTTTGCATTTGGCAATACTTTTTTCAACACCAAATCTCCTTCTTTGAAGTACCTAGGGTATACTTTCTTGTTAAAGGCTTAGATTATCCTCTATTAGTAACACTGACCATGACATACTGCTACAAGTCTCCTCTCATTTAAGAGGTCCAAATGCTCCATTTATTTCTTCACCCACTCTACTTTATCGAGCTGAATTTCTGCCAACACTCGGAATGAAGGTATCTCTACTTCCATTGGTAGTACCGCTTCAGTTCCATATACTAACGTATAAGGTATTGCACCTATAGAGGTTCTAACTAAGGTTCTAACTAAGATTCTATAAGCCATGAGAGCAATGGAAAACATCTCTTGCCAATTTCTATACATATAAAAATACATATAACATCGTATGAATATACGGGTATATGTATGGTATATATACAAGTATACTAGTATACATACAAGTGTATTAAAAGTATATATATACATAACATAAGTATAAGGTACATAAGTACTTAAGTGTAAAAGTTATATATAAATAATTTATAACAGAATTATTTAAAATACCATAAGATAGTATAGTAAAATAATAAACTATACAATATGTACAAATATATACATATATGGGCCGAAATTACTTTAAGCCCACAACATACAACTCAAATTGAATTAGCCTTATTTGAGCACATAAAATGGTAATAACAATGTAAAATCATCTAAGTGTAAGAATCTAATGGCTAATTAAATCATTAAGTACTAAAATAGGATATAAACATAAGCAATAAGAATATTTAAGCTTCAATAGTTAACATTTCAATAAATTTAGTCCATATCATTAAACACAGGTCTTAATGTCCAAAACGAACATCACCGTGTGAACATGCATTCGAAAATGGTGAAAAACGACTATAAGTTCATAAATATTAGAAATAGAAAGAAAAAGTTACATACGATTAGCAATTAGATTTAATCTAATAAAAACTAATAGTAATATAAGTAGAATTAGGTAGATAGATATCTAGAACCATTAGTTAATTCAATTACTTATTATCCTTGTTATCTCGTAATGATCAGGTGATCCCAACGAAGGTGAAGATCCTCCAATCGATTATTACGACTAAAGTAAGTCGTCATAGTCAATTGAGTACTTCCGATGACTCTATACTTGTTTGTACTTATAGTTAGTGTACTTAAATTGAATATTAATAACTTAATGTATGGGGTTTCGGGATATGTATGTGTTTGATATTGATTGGTTATTATGAGAACTATGGTTAAATAAGATAATTGATGATTTGATTGCGTGATTAATTGTTACGTGATTTGGATAGTTTGTTGATATTGATTGATTGCCTCATAATTTGACTTAATTATATTTGGCTTATATTAAATTAAAAGGGTCATGCATTATCTATGCATTGCATTACCTATTCCGGCCGTCACTTCACACGGAGATAAAGAGAGGTTTTGCGAAGGTTGTTTATATAATTACAGTGTTTCTGTACGGTGCACTCGTATAATATGACCTTACCCAAACCTATGGGCTTATTAGGCGATGGAGATGCCAACCGTATAGCTGAGGGTCAAGTCTAAAGATCTCCACTGTAGGATGTAAGTATGGACTACGGGGACCACCTCACTACTAAGCCTAGGATTTTATGTACTACTGGATTTTCAGAAATGAAAATGTATTTTTGTAAAATACGAAATTTAAAGTTATGGGTAAAAACCCAAGTGCTAGAACTCGATTGTGATTGATGTCGATAAATCTCCAACCCTTATCTTGAAGGGCATTAAAATCCGATATTATATGCAATACTAGTCAACTGCATATATTGTTTAGCATACTGCATGTGCATGCATTCATATGGTTATAACAATTTGTTTGATAACTTGTTTGCTAGTATAGTATGAGGGATAGCTGAGTAAGCTTTTATAACTTATTCTCCAATAGTCTTTCTTTTGCAGGTTTACTTACAATGGGATTGGGATAAGTCTCGAGTGCTAAGTGTAAGATGAAGATATGTATATTAGTGTTTGAACTAGATGAGATCTTTATAGGTGATAGATAAACATCCTTTGTAGAAAATATTTATATGTTAGAATTTAATATGATTTAATTTTTCTTGCAGTTTTATAATGTTGGTATATCATGTCTTATTATTTGGTAAGGAATATTGATTCTCTACAATTCTAAGGAACTGTAAAATATCAGACATCCATAGTTATTTATATTTATATGTTATTTACGATAAATTAATTACTTGAAAATCAATAATCTTAATGATTTATCATTTAGAGTTTTGTAATCTCTAACTTGCAAGGCGATTTCCATATCATGAGTGTACACATACTATAAAAATTTTAGGTAATCCTATTAGCCCCCCTTTAGGGTCCTGACAGATACTGCATTACTGAGTCAAAACCTTAAATAAACTGGCTACTTCGGGTTCTTAAACACTAATCGACATTAGGAATGTTTGACAAATGTTTAGAAAGTCCATGTGAGCATTGTACAACTGATCTCCTCTCTTCCCTATGGTTTTAGCCTTCATTTCTTGGATTTCCTTTTCAATGGGCTCATATCCAAGCCCACATGTTCCAATCTACTACTTAGGTTGTTTCGAGCGACCCTGTACCCCTTGTCTTGACACTTCAACCATGCTGACCTTATAAAAAATTTGCAATCCTAGTTTAGATACTTCAGCGGTGATCATATTGATTAAGTGTCCATGATCCAGCAGAGGATTGTTACCCACATTGAGAGCAAAAGTCTGAATGAAATTCAATTGAACCAACTTAGCTTCAACACTAGTCCGTAGAATGTCCCACTTGCCCTAAATTATAATCACAACAGAGCTCTGGGTTGTAGTCTCTCAATCTTTGTCCCTCTTTCGACATTTCAAACGTTAAGAGATTCTCCTTCCTTAATCATACAATAACTTGGCTTAGAGGAATGGGGATATGAGTAAACTGCCTCCTTTGTAGGTAGTTTTTCTAACTTAAATTCGACGGGGGATTAAATGTTCCTATCATGGCTACCGAGGTTACAAGTCTAATAAAGTTGATGGTATTAACAACGCTTACAGTAACTTCTTTGGCTTTGTTGGAAAATCTCGTAGGAGGCGTCTTATTCTCAACTGCTTAAGATTAGGAAGCCTTCCAATGGCAATAGCTTCTATAATTTAGTACCTTGAAGCTATAATTTCTGCAAAATTAGAGGCAGGGTGTCTTACCAGATTTTGTTAATATTAGCTTCCGAGAGTATTGATAAAAGCAAAAGTTAGATCCTTCTTTGTTAAGGGTGGAGTTACCCTAACTACCATGCCCCTCCATCTCTAAGCATACTCCTTAAAGCTTTCGTTGGCCTTCTTTTGCAGATTATTTAAATCCTACATGAATGAAGCCAATTCAATATTGAACTTATGCTGGTTGTAGAAGGTACGAGCTAACTTATCCCATATGTTGATCTCGTTCAAATCTAGTTAAGCATACCAAGTTAAAGTAAGCCTAATCAAGCTATCTTGAAAGGTTTTAACCATCGCCTTATCATACTTCATGTATTTTCCCATCTTTCTAATATATAGCCTAGTGTGGAGCTTCAAGCAACCGGTCCCATCATATTTCTTGAATTCCAGAATTTTAAACTTTTCCAAGAAATCGTAATCTTCATATGTCGGCAAATTGATCATTCCCATTTGCTCAAGCCCATTAACCATTTCTAAGGTTTTTATCTTCTTAGTCAACTTCTACATAAACTTTCTTTCTATCTCTCGGTGTTTTTCCTCAATCTCCTTCCTCCATATCTCAGCAATAGGAACTAATTCTGCATCTTCCAATTCAGGGGGAAGGGTTGGTTCTGCATTCTGATTTAGGTTGACTTAAGACACTTGTTTGTCATTGAGAATTCCAATAGCCTGAGTAAGAGCTTAAATTTATTCAACCATATTATTCTTGTTTTCTTCCAAGATTGTGACTCTCAAGTCAGGCTCGGTTTGACTGACGTTTACAATACCTTAAATTGAGATTCTTGCTTTGGAATGAGTGAATATTAGGCTTCTAACCAAGTCTGCTCGCTTAGGCGCTATCTTCAAAATCTTAAACAAAAACCTGAGTTTTAGACATTTTTGTGAATTAAAATTTTTTGTTGTTTTCTTTTTTTTTTTTTTTCTTTTTGTTGTTTTTGTTGTTTGCTTCCTTTTTTAGTTTATTATTATTATTTTTATTTTATTTTTTAAATTATTTTTTCATTTTTTATTTATAAGGCAACTATAAAAAAAATGAGCAAAAGACTACGCAATTAATAAAGGTTTTCATGAAGCAGCAAATTTATTAATAATCATAAAATCCAACCTATATAACGGACTAAAATAAAAGAAAAGAAAACTCCTTAACTAATCTTTCTAAAAAAGAAAGAAAAAAAAATCAAATCCTATTTCTATAAAAGTCGACAAGTCTAGCTAAAACGAGCTCCATGGGGTTGATGCTAGCTTGACTTCCCATGTCTATATTACATAACATATGAAATGATGCAATTATTTATAACGCGACCACTAAATTTACAATAAAGTTGAATATGATATTAATACTTTTGCATCTTTTTCAAAAAATTTTTTAGAAATTACGCAACCTTTTACTCATTAAGAGACAATAAAAATAAAATACATATAATATAAGAAATAAAATAATCACATAGAAACGAGCATAAAAAAAAAGGTCAAATATAAAAAAATACAATATGTTACACCCGTATGTAATGCAATAGAGGCCAATAATTAATATGTTATATGAATTATTATGAATTCACAGATGAAGAGTACCCTTATATATAAGTATATTAAAAAAAAGATTTAAAAAGAAACCAAGCTCATGAATACTTATATATAAAGATTACTGGTTTCTTAATTTCCCTTCTTTTTGAAAAAGAACAACGAACCGACCGCGAATTGATCATGCTTTTCTTACAATTTAAAAAATGACTACCCCTTTTTTGAAAAGAATGATGGAAGAAGGTAACATCTACAGGTCTCAAACTCTGTAGCTTCAAGGCTTTTTAAAGAAAAACCTAATGGGCTACATCGAAGCTTGAGTGTGCTCACCTATCACCATTAGGTAGAGTTAAAGACCCCAACGACTTGAGAGTTACACAATGACGGCTTGTCCTAAGTTCCTAAGGTAGTTTAGGTTCGACCACATCTAAGCATGCAAATGATTGTTAATAGATAAATCCCCCATTAAATCCCCAACAAGGGCCCATTGGGCCAATTTTGTCTTAGGGCTTACATCACTAAAAATCGATTAGTACAACTATAATACAATAAAAGAAAAATAATACAAAAGCTCATCAATTAATTTTTACATGGCTAGCCCATCAAGCTTCCCCAATGGAGTCGCTAATTTTATCGAGCTCTATTTTGGTTTTCCTTAATTCAATTTATATTAAGTTCAACTCGCTTAATATAAATTATTTGACATTAAATTAAGGAAACATTTTTCTTTTTAAAAAATTAAAAAATATATATTTAAAAAAATTGAAGTCGCTAACCAGTTAAAATAATAAAAAATGAAATTAAGGTTTTTGGGTAGGAAAACTTTAATTTGGCCACTAGTTTGCAAATATTCTAAAAATAATAATTTTTAGAAAAGTAACTAGATTTTTCTTTTTAAAAAATTGGGGTCGCCAACCAGTTAAATAATAAAAAATGAAATTAGGGTTTTCAGGTAGGAAAACCCTAATTTAATCACTAGTTTACAGATATTCTAAAAAAAAATAATTTTTAGAAAAATAACTAGAAAAAACTAAGTTCAAGGGTTAATTTATTAAAATTAAGTCACCATGTAAAGATAAAAAAAAATTAATAGGCTTTATTTTTATAATTTTTCTAAAAAAATACTAAGATATGTACAAATATATAAAATAAATTTTAAATTATTTTTTATTACGAATTTTTCAAGAGAAAGGAGAATTTTTTTTTACTTTTTATACGATTTCCTTAAAGATGCCTATGTACCTGCTAGTCAAGATTAAATCAACGTAGCTCTTTTTTTAAAAAAAAAAAAATTTAATGAGTAGATTTTTTTTATTTTTGGAAATTGAGCTAGATTTACGTTTATTTAACCATTTATTATTTTTTAGCAATAACCTAAAAAATCTAATTTCATGAATCTAAGAAAACCCCAACTAAACTAAATCTTTTTAAAAATCTCGATTAAATTTTTTATTTTTCTTTTAAAAATCACTGCATGTTAAAAGAAATATCTTTCTTAAATTCTATATGTGAGATCTATTAAGATACAATCTAGGTACGTATCTTTTTTAAATCTTATATGTAAGATACGTTAAGATATGTATCTTCTTTAAAGATATGGATCTTAGAGAAAAAGATGCGCAATTTTTTTAAAAATGCAATTTATAACTAAAAAATGCAATCTAACTAAACTTATTAAAAATTGAAAATTATCTAAGAAATTATAGTAAAGAATATGACAATTATAAAAAAAATATAAAAACTTGCACTAAAAAAATAAATTAGTAAAAATAATTAACTAATAAAATAAAATGAAATTAAATAATAATTTTAATTATTTTTTTTACCTAAACGAGTCAAGTTACTTGACTAGTGCATTCGTGTTAATCGTTGTGATTGTAAAGTAGATCGTATGTGAGTAAGGAATCGATTGTGCATAGTAGTGTGCCATTATACTGACATGAAGCATGTATCACGTACTGCGTATGATTGTATACAACATTGGGGCTACTGTGTGTTTATGTCGGTATGCTAAGTGCTCAGTGTGTCCGTGTCATGTTGATGGTAAGAGAATGTAGCGAGTCAAGCAAGGCAATGTGTGGTCAGTACTATTGATGTGTTTGGAAGCTATGTCGTGCATATGTATCGTATGTGTTGTTTCAAGGGCTGTCATGTGTGTGTATCATGTGTTGTGTCAAGGAGCTATATCATGTATGTTAGTGAGGATGTGGACTTCAGCATGTGTTTTCATATAATGAGTAGACTTCAGTATGTGTGCATGTGTTTTATGTCAATGAGGGAAGAGTGTTGTGGCAGTAAGGGACGAATGGTACATATTGACTTCGTAGACAAGAGCGCATATGAGGTAGTATGCTGTGCTATGAAAATTGGATGCATTAGGGTATCGGGGGGCTATCAGCGTGTTGTGTTTAAGGGCTATGCAATGTGTATGAGTGTATGGAGTATGTTTAGGCTAGAGTGTGGGGGCTGTTGTGAGTGAGGGATTATGTGCATAAGGTTGTGGATTGTGTTCAATAAAGGAATTGTGCTTGGTGTAGATGAATATAGGCTTATGTGTTAGGGGATTGTGGAAAAAAAAAAAAGTCCTCAAGTCTACCGTCAAATTCCTATTTATAATACCATAATTGAATCTTTCACATCTTTTAGTTATAGATTTGATCTTAATAAATGAAAGATATAATAATGATTCATGAAAAATTCGACCTAACTTCTAAAAACCCTATTTTAACTTGGGCTTTTTATTTTCCAAGCTCAACTTAGTTTAATTTGATTTAGCTCAATAATTCACTTAATAAATCTTAAGTCTATTTTAGCCTAATATAAATTAGATAAAAAATTTACTTTATATCAGATTGGACCAAAATATTTTAATAAAGCTCAATCCTTTAATAACTTAAAAATTTATTAAATTAGACACACACCATTATTCGATTCGACCCTAAATGACTCGACTCCTCGACTTAATATAATTTGACTCGACTCAACTAAACTCGATGCAACTTAACTTGACACAACTGGACTCGATACGACGTGTCTCAACTTAACACTTTATACTTTTATATTTCTTCTTTTCTTTTAATTTTCGTTTTTTTTAATTTTTATTTTTTTTTATTTTCCTAGCTCAATACTAAAAAAAAAAAAAAAAGGCAAAAATGAGGTGTCTATACCTCCTAAACTTAATGTTTTAATAGGACTAAACAAATCCATGTGTCATAATTCTAAAGATCTTTTTATAGAGATAACATTCTTGCTCTTATGAGAAACTGAACTCATCTTACTCTTCATATAGACAGTAAACAAATATCGTTTTGAATTCTTAACTTTGGTAAACCTTTTACTAAATTCTTATTAGATAATTTCTCCATTTGATAGAAGTTCACATGTCCCAATTTCTGATGCCATAGAAAAATATTATCTTGTACAAACAAGAAGCAACTTTCTGAATTAATTTCTGTAAGCTTTATTAGATAAATGTTTTTCTTCCTATCTCCTTCAAAGAGTTTAGATCCATTTTTATCAAAACCAATGCATTTGTTATGTTTAAAAGTTATCTTGTATCCTTTGTCATAAAGTTGGCTTATACTTAACAAATTATGTTTTGAACCTTTTACAAGAGATACACTTTTGATTGTATGGGGTAGAAAACCAACTGTACTTGTTGCAACTATCTTACATGCACCATTATCTCCAAATTTAATATAGCCATCTTCTTTCCAAACTAAGTTTGTGAACAACGAAATATCACTAGTCATGTGCCTCGAATAGCCACTATCGAGTTGCCATATTCCTTTCATTTTGGCTTTATGTTCTTGCATACATCACAAACAAATCAAATCTGTTTACAAACCGAGCAAAGCTTGGGTCCTTTAAAATTCAAGCTCGTATTTTGATTTTTCACTTGATAATTGCTGAGCTTAGAATTTCTATAAAAGCAATGTTTTTCAATATATCCTAGCTTGTTACAAAAGAAGCAAACATAGGGTTTCTGAATTTTATACCTGTTGCTTACCATATTTCTTGATCTTGGAGTCTGATATATTCTAACATACTTTCAAATCGAGTTTCTAAAGTATTTGTTTACTTGTGAATACTTTCTGTTCTAATTAGAAGAGGTTTTGCTTGTCTTTCTAACTTGCTCAACAACCTTTTCTTCTTTCTTGTTATCAATTGGTTCTTTATTATTTGCTTCTCTAGGTCTTACAAACACTATCTCTTGTTTAGAATGTGAAGATTCACCATTTTCAAATCCTAATCCAATTTTAGATTGATCAATGCATTGACATGAAATGAGCAACTAGAGTTTCTTATCCCTTTCATCAAATTTTTTGAAAGTATTTTGTATTGAATTCGACAAAACATCAACTCGTCCTTTCAAACCTTTTATTTATTCCTTTAATATCAAATTCTCATTTACTATTGCTTCCTTAGCAACATGTAACCCTTCAACATCATTTTTTAAGATGTCATTTTTGTCTGCTAGCAAATTATTCATTTGAATGAAAGCAGCTATTTCTTCTTTTAATAACTTATTCTCATTATCAATTCTTATGTTCTTGTCATTAGTTTTAGTAAGAGCTTTCAATAATTTATTTATCTTAGCACATATATCTTTTGGAATTTCATCATCAAATTCAGAGCTTACCTCAAAAGGGGCCATTAAACACAAGTTTGCTTCTTCAATCTCATCTTCTATACTTTCTGCTTCAGCGAGTAACAAATGAACTAACTTGAGCTATTGAAAAATTAGAACGAAGGAGTCAAGGAAGGAGAGGATAGATACAGTTCCAATTAGGAGACCTTGTATGGCTACATCTTAGCAAAGAATAGTTCCCAACCAAGAGAGAGAGCAAGCTACCTCCCTAAGCTAAAGGACTCTTTCGAGTACTCCAAAGGATCAATAAGAACGGTTATATGCTTGAGCTTCCCAATGATTCTGGTGTCTTTGATGTCTCCAATATTGTCAACCTCAATTCCTACATTTATGATGAAGACAACCCTTAAGAGCACTCTGAGGATTTGATCCCAAATCCTAAATAACCTAAAGAGGATGTTGAGAATCAAGCAACTGGACCCTTGACACAATCAAACGCAAGAGGTTTGGTGAACTTAACTATTCGAATACTCAATTGTCGACCCAACTTTAGTCCTTCTAAGTGTAGGATAGAGCCCTTAAGGATGACCTCTAAGCTTTCTAACCTATTTGGAATGTCACTATGATTGGTCCCAACCTAAACGAAATAGTGGCACCAATAAACCTTAAGGGTTTAACCTGCCATGAGGAGCCAACCTAATATAAGGACTTCCATGCATCGACCTCAGTACCACCTATCAAAATTCGTTATTTACAAGTGCGCCCTCCACTTCAATGATGACATGTCTTCTCTCACATACACGCATCTGACACCTAAAATATTCTATTTTTAGAAAGATTACAAGATTGTCCTTTTTCATTTTATACTTGTAAATGTAATTACCTTTACCCTCTTTGGTAATTTAGCTAACACATGTAACCCTAGTAACACCTAAGATAAATAGTCTCTTATATTATTATTGTAATTAGACTTTTTGCCATGTTAATAAAAGCTATCTTCTTCATGTTTTCTTCTTGATTTTGAGAATTTTATCAAAAACCAAACTCGTAGCAACCCTCAAGTAAGGTTGTGCCAGTAAGCAACCTGTTATCTTGAATCGGTGAATCACATCCGACGACATAGTGTTTCGTAAGTGCTTGAGTGGTGTGTCACATCTACGAGCAACTTGCGAAGCTTAGCTTTTCCCATTTTGCATTTTCATTCCACCTAAACCCATACTTTTGATTTTTCTAATAGCTTTCTTTAAAGGACCCATTCATACTACAATAAGCCCTCTTTCGAGGCACATCATCTAAGCTTCTCCATGTGTCCATGAGTTGCTTTGTCTTTGTTCTCTTAAACAGAGGGGAATGTGTCACATCCTGAAGAGGTGGAGTCATAACAATTTTCTCATGTAAACTATTATAAGATAGAAGCTGACCTTATAACTGTTATCCTATACTTAGTCCACACCAGGCATATTTAGCTTAACCACTTTAAAACATCCAATTTGGTACCTATTTGATATAAACCTATAGTGCAATCCTTTAAAATAATTTTCAAAAATGAATCTTTACTTAAATTATTCAAAAAGAATAAGTTTTATATACGTTATGGAGTATAAAACCTTACAACTAACAAATGATTTCAAAATTATATTTGTAAGAAAAGATAACTTGTCTAAAAGAGAATTTGGTAAAAGTCCACAAGTTTATAAAACTTAGTTTACTCATCAATTGTTGAAAACTAGAGGACCAACCTAGGAGACCTTAGTAATTTTCTTAAAAGTTAATAAAGCCAGCAAACAAAATAAGAGGATTACATTATTCAAGCACATACACTGCAAACGCACAATTAGCTAGCTTATAAACACAAATGAAATACATACTAAAGCCTCCAAGTATTCCAAATAATACTTCAAAATGTGATTAAGCATCGATCCCACTTACTTAGACAAATGACGCTCGATGATCTTACATGTTGGTCTCGTCCACTTTGATTTATCCCTAAATATTCAATATAATTACTTTAGTTTTACTAAATATAAAGTAAATGAGTTTATTTAATAGTTTAAATATGGTTTTCACTTTTTTTAAGCAAGTCTAGTAAGCTTTGTATTAAATATTAACTTACCATTGAAGTCTCTAAATAAGGTTCTAAAAGCTTCCGCAATATCAAGTTATGGTCTAAGAACCTTCTATTAAAGTCTCTAACATAAGTTTCCACATACTGACACCTTTTGACTAAGTCTTTATTGTTATTTTAACCAGGGTTCTTACACCAACTAACTCTCTAAATAAGTTTCTAAAGTTATTTCATCTAAGCCTTCTATACCAATTAATCTTGTAGTTAGGTCTTTGAAATCATTTTAACTATGCTTCCTTCACCAAATAACTTTTTGCACAAGTCTTCAACGTAGTTATAGTTAAGTTTCTTTTACCAAACAACCTTCTAAATAAGCCTCTGATTCTAAAGTTAAATCCCTCTTTCTCCAAGTCAACCTTCTAACAAACCTTTTAAAAAGGTATGAGTCTTGCATATTTACTCTAAATCATCCACTCCTGCACCCTATCTCCAAATCAAAACTTATTTTCATCTATCTTATTTCTCAGCATCACCTTAATCTTTTTTTTCTCGTATATACTTTTACTTAATAATCTCTCTCTAAAATCATCATTTGTAACACACCTGCCACTTCACTCATATCATTTCATTCTAGATCATTAAACTCAATAAAATCATACTACAAATCTGTTCCAAAATGAATATAAATCAATTTCCTAAAAAATAATTAAATTATATTTTGAAAAATAGCAACTTTCCATTATTAAATAGCTCAAAAATTCATAAAAATTACAGAAAAAATTCTAGATGAAATCTCTTCATGGCATTTCTTTATATTTTATGGTGATATCCAAAAATAATTGTGAGCTCAAAACTATACAAGTGAGGTTGATATCCGCTTGAAATTTTCACAAATTGTACATGCAAAAATTATCCATAATAAAAATTTTTCAAAAGTTTTAGACTTAAATTAATATTTTTGAAAAATAGTAGAAAATTGAGTGGAAAATTGGAGCTCACCGATAGTTGGCCGTTCAATTATCACTACCCATCACCACCACCTTGTTGGTACAATGGGTGCCACCTCCATTGCTACCTTATGATGTTGGTTCGCCCTCAGGTCACTCTTAGACCCTCGCTTCATGGTTTTACATGCTATTATCCTTTGAATTTTTTTAGAATTTTATCGTTAGGCTATCTCATTCTTTCCCCAATTTTCCTATAATCTTAACACAGTCAAGAACATACGGAGAATTTTTGGAGATTTTTCCTAAGTTATTGCATGTCCAAATGGTGAACTTTCTCTCTCTTCACCCCTTTTATACCCCTTTCCAATCACTTTTCTAAGTGACTGCATACATGAACTCCACACCCATAGCTGTCATCTTTCATACCACACCACTTGTCCCTATTTCCTATACATTCTAATATATATTTTTTTAATAATTTTCCTTTTTTCTTAATAATTTTCAGTTGATTTTGGACTATTTTAGGTATTTTAGGTTATTTCGATTGTACATTTATATACAATAATTACACT
This sequence comes from Lumnitzera littorea, assembly GCA_024138015.1. Lineage (NCBI taxonomy): Eukaryota > Viridiplantae > Streptophyta > Magnoliopsida > Myrtales > Combretaceae > Lumnitzera > Lumnitzera littorea. Next base: position 42,835,614 of record JAMXBB010000005.1, on the reverse strand, counting down.
TGAGGTGCATACACTAATATATACATACATACATATATATAATATTGTTTTATGTCATTTTGTAATTTTATAGTCCACATAATTTATCTCTACAGTTTAATTAATTTTCGTTACCTAAATTGTACATTTCTAGTATATATAGTACAATATAGTGTAATATAGTAAAATTGAGTATTTTTAGTTATAATATTATTATTTTATTATATTTTTATATTCTTTTTTCTTTCATGTCACACCACTTGCCTCTATTTCCTACACATTCTAATATTTTTTTTAATAATTTTCCTTTTTTCTTAATAATTTTTAGTTGATTTTGCACTATTTTAGGTATTTTAGGTTACTTCAACTATATATTTATACACAATAATTATACTTGAGGTACATACACTACTTATATAAACATATATATATATATTGTTTTATGTCATTCTATAATTTTATAGTCCACATAATTCATCTCTACGGTTTAGTTAATTTTCATTACCTGAACTGTACATTTCTAGTACATATAATACAATATAGTGTAATATAGTAAAATTGAGTATTTTTAGTTATAATATTACTATTTTATTATATTTTTATATTCTTTTTTCTTTCATGTCACACCACTTGCCTCTATTTCCTACACATTCTAATNTTAAGGTAGTTTAGGTTACGCCGACTATATATTTATATACAATAATTGCATTTGAGGTACATACACTACTTATATAAACATATATATATATATATATATATTGTTTTATGTCATTCTGCAATTTTACAGTCCATATAATTTATCTCTACGGTTTAATTAATTTTTGTTACCTAAACTACACATTTTTTATACATATAATACAATATAGTGTAATATAGTAAAATTGATTATCTTTAATTATAATATTATTATTTTATTATGTTTCTACATTCTAAACTCACAGGATGTCCTCGACTAACTTTTAAAATTTACTTGTGAAATATCAACTCGACTTGATTGGATTACATTCTCATACGGTTTAAATTACTCACTCAATGTGACTACATAAAAGTTTGAGTATCATATAATGCACAACACAGATAAGGGAAACGAATAGGAAAAGAAAATCGAAGGAGATAGACGAGGGTGAGGGTTGAGGAGAGGAAAGGAAGAAAAAGGTGGAGTGAGAATTGAAGTGTTTTCCTTAGCTGATTCAGCAAGTGGCCATGAAATTTAAGCAGAATGAAAAGTAAATTTCATACATACACAGCAGCGAGTGAAAGACTGAAAGTAGTGAGTGGAATCTAGGAAAGAGGAAAGAGAGAGAGTGCTAAGGGGGAAATTGAATAAGAAAGAGAGGAGGGGCGATGTGAGAGATAGAGAAGACAGAGAGAGCGCTCAGATTTCAAAAGATATGGGGCTGTATTATTGAGAGATTTGGTCCTTTGTAATTTAAAAAGGGTAGGGTAAATTTTACTTTTATTCTTATTTATTTATGTTGGGCTTTTATAAATTTAGTATAGCAATATTTCTATAGCTTTACCTGGTGCTAAAAATAATTTGTCTCGTGAATACTCGATCTAGCAATCAAATTCTATTCCGAAAACATTTGAGACATTACACGTATCTCACATAATATATTCGCATTGTGATCTTATAAAATTGTAATTGTTCACTCACTGAATGTTCTAAATAAACTTTTCAGCTTTACAATGTTAGTTTTATTGAGAATTTGTGATGTCCTAATTTGTTTACGAAGTATCCTTATGGTGGGTTTTGAATATGGTTACTATTAAAGGATTTTTTTTTTTTTTTTTGGCTATATATACACAAACAGCCACATATATATCATACATTATAGTTAAAATGATGTCCAATAGGTTAACATAACGATTCAAGTGCCCATGAATAGTATATCATGTAGTTAAGATATGATTAATTTTATGCCCCCTAAACATACTTTCTACAATATTTCCCAATGAAAATTTATTTATGACTTTTATAATTTACTAAATTGGAGAGTTCTATTTTATAATTTTAGCTATTTGTAAAATCCCATATTCTAGAATTAGTAATTGTATATTATAAATATCTTGTTTTATTCTGCTACTTCAATCTTTCATTGTATTCATATAATCCTACCGCCTTTAATCATATCAATCCTGTATTATTGTTTATAAAATGACCATTATCAATGAAATTGATTTCATTGACATAGCGAGGAGATACTTTTGAAACTTTTAATATATTCTTGTTCATATATTTTAATACTCCTATATAGATACTCTATAAATTACAACTTATACATAGATAGGTTCTTCAATGAGTCATTGCAGCAAGTACAAATGTAGGGTTTATGCATAAAACACTACTTATATGGGTAATTACCAAAACTATTAGAGATGATTATATTGAATAGAAAATAAAATCATATGTTCTATGGAAATATTTATATACATTTTTATATGATAACGCTAAATACACTTCAAGTTATAAATATAAATAAATATATATATATATATATATCTCATTGAAATATATAACCTTTCATAGTAATTATATTTGTGATATATATATATATACGCATATAACAATGTAAAATCTTTTGAGGATACTTTATTAGCATAGGTTATAAATTAAGAGACATATCAATATATGTATATTAGCATTTTGAAAATACTTCTTAAATATCATACTTGTACATAGTTTGCATAAAAATTTCTTGTTATTAAGTTTGAAAATCACAAATTACAACTATATATTTTAGGTTACCAAATATACTTTTCTGATTAGTAGCGTTTTAAATTATTTAAGATTCTCATTATCAATTACTCCTGAAATATTGTGAACTTAATATGAGACAAATATTGGAACATGATCCAAAAGCACTATAGTTTGGATTGGTTTAATATTGGATGTCACATCTCCAATTCATTGAGAACAAGTTTAGATCGTGAAGTTCGGAATTTTTCCTAGGACAACTTGCACCAAAGTCCAACTAAATCCTTTTAAATGATTTTCGTGTGACCTTTTTGTATTCCAATTTCAACGATATTATGTAATATGTTCTCTAAAATAATTTTATTATTCAAAGATGCTTCTAAATCAACATATTAATTTTTTGGGAGTTCACACCCACCCCCTTAAACCTTGTTTTATTGCTCTTTTCACCTCTCTATTATCAAATTAATAGGACTTTCTAGATCTCTTCTTCTTTCTATATTTCTCTCAATCCCATACTTACTACTTTGAGGTGAGGTATTGAGACAACGTGCAGCAGTTGAAGGGAAAAGGGGAAACTAACATAACAATATCCAATTTTCTTTATTTTTTTTTTGTCAGTGTTTTATTTCTTTTGAAGATTCTCTTTCATCCAAATTGTTAATTTTTCACTCTCATTGGAGGATTTGTCTTTGTAAAGCAATCTCTCTCTCTCTCTCTCTCTCTCTCTCTCTCTATATATATATATATATATGCAATATATATTAATAGACAATATACCTACAATGTGTGTGCAAAGTTAAAAACATTAAAGAAGTAAAATAGAAACAATTATACAAATAATTACATGTAAGAGCAATAATCAGAAATATGAATCGAAAGTTAATATTATAGTTATTAAAGTATACTGATAATAAAGAGTGATGTAAATGTTTTTATTTCTTAAAGCACTATCAAGTAGTATGGCTGATAACACTTCATGCGATTGTATTGTAGATTGTGTTGGCAAGTTGAAAAGGAGAAAAATAAAAGGAGCTATGCAAAGAAATACAAAAAAATGTAATCCATTTTATCATCTATGTAACAAAAAGTTAAATCATATCCATTAGCATTGATAAATAATCAAACAAAATGAACCGTTTAATTTTAAAAGTGAAAATTTTACATTAGTGCATAAAAATAAATAGCAATATATCGTGTGTTGCAAAGGTAAATACCTATTTCTTATTATATAAAAATTATGAGCACCTATTAGTATGAGATATGATACTTGGACCAAATGTTTGTTGCACTAAATTTTAACTGAAATCCATTTTTTAACCAGTCAGTTACCTTAAATTTTAACAACCTATAAACTAGTGAAATTTGGACAAATATGTATTACTATACATCCGATGAAATCTTTGAAACATCCTTTTCGGTCTAAACAACAATTTCCTATTAGTGTTAAAAAAATAGGACCATTTTAGGGGGAATGAAGGAAGAGAGGGAGAAAGATGTGGCAATTTATTCCACATGCAAGATGAAAAGGCCACTAAAACTCGGATTATAATTTATACATCAAATTTAGCATAACAAAATAAGATGAAAAGAAAACAATAATATTACGCATTTAATTTACGGTGTTTAAAAAAAATACCCAAAATATTATAACATGAAAGTGAAAGGCACAAAATGGCAGTTCCTAACTGAAGTATCACATGAAGTGCCTAACGTAAAGATGGTTTTGCAACTTTATTTTCAAAGAAAAAAAAAATCATGAAGTTGTTGCTGCTATTCAATGAATGTTATCCCCAAGTTATTTCGTCCTTCTAAAGTTAGAATAAACAAAATGATCCATAAATATTTTAAAACAAGTCAAATTTATATTTGTGTCCACATGCCACAATAATGTTAAATATAGTCCCAATATTAGGAAGAAAAAAAATTGAGCTATCCTAAAATACTTGATCTGCCCGAAATGAACATCGATACAATTCCTCTTTGTCCAACCAAAAAAATCATATATTTATGTTATATTTTATTTTAAGTATGATAAAAACATGTTATATGTACTATGTAAAACAATATATTTATGTTATATTTAAACTAGTACGTACGTATATAGATTTATACATATATGTGTATAGATATATATGTTGTATGTCAGACATAATGTGTTTAATATATATGTATAATATATGCATGTCTTTATACTATATATAGTATCCATGTATCAAAATTAATTATATTACATTATATAATTATTATTTTAGTATATATATATAAATACATGTATATAACAATATGTTATTTAAATTTGTGTGTGTATGTATATATGTGTGTGTGTGTAGAAAATTATATCAAAGAGATCAAAGTTTGTAAATTAGTTTAAATAGAGATTTTGAAGTCTTAACTAGTTAAAATAAAGGATCAACATTTTTTAAATTGATGCAAACATGATAATGGGGATCCAAGACCAAGAAGAGTCGACATTTAATATTGAGTGAGAGAGTTGTCAAGTTTGTCTTATAGAAGATTGCTTGAAGAGCCAATTGCTTGAGGAAATTGAGTTTGTTCAAAGATATTTTGCACATTATCAGGAGTATACAAGCCAAGCTTTACTCAGAAATGAAGATTGGAGCAAGGGTCAAGAAGGAATAATTGAGCACGGGAGCATGAGGCTCGATATGCTTGTGTCAAAGAGCAAGGAATGTCCGAGAGAAGCATAACCAATAGCATAGTCATGTCAACGTCTGTGACAATATAAATGCATGGCCATGTCTACCGGCTGTGTTGACCAATGCGGATGGAACTTAGGATGGCATGCCATGCTAGTAGCCCGTGGCAAACATTTATCGTAGTATGCCTATGCTGATGCTATATTTAGCCATGTCACCGTTGCTTTGTTTCTCTTTACTCTCGACATTAGTTATTGATAGGCTTATTTTAGTTATAATTTAACCCTTGAGAACCCTAATTAGCTATCTGCCATGAAAGTCCTTCTAGAGGTCAAGAGAATGAGACAAATAGAAAAGGTAGGAAAGCTAAATCTAGTATCAGTTTGTTATTACAGTTGGATGCACTATTTATATAAGAATGAAAGCATGAACCACGTGATAAGATCCTACTGTAATCCTACATGGAAAACAAAGAATAAACAGAATAATTAACATCCATATAATTCTCATATCTCCCCCTCAAGATGGAGCTGCTCGCAATCCCAGTTTAGAACAAAAAAACTACAAAGAAGAAGATCCAAGTGCTTTGGTGAATAAGTCAACAAGTTGAAGTTTGGAGGGAACATGAATCAGATGAAGAAACCTAGAAGATATATGATCATAAGTAAAATATATGTCAATATCTAGGTATTTAGTACGACCGTACATGCAGGGATTCTACGCAACTTAAATGGCAGATTTGTTGTTGTGGTATAATGAAATAGGAAGTGAAAGAGGAATCTTTAAATCTTGTAAGATATATGTGACCCACAATAATTCTTTGCAAGTTGAGGCCATGCTTCTATATTTGGCCTCAGTGGTGGAAGTAAAAACAGTACATTGTTTCTTAGTTTTCCAAGAGACTAAACTATTACCAATTAGTACACAACACCCTATAAGTAAACGTCTGTCCATAGATGTAGAACCCTAATCGGAATTAGTATACCTAATAGGATTCGATGAATTGTTTGTAGGATAAAACAATCCCAATGAAATAGAACCTTTTAAGTATCTTAATACATGAAACAATACATCAAGATGCAAAGATCGAGGAGCACCAATAAACTGATTCAAGACTTGTATAGCATAGAAAACGTCTGGACGAGTCAAGGTTAACTATAAAAGTCTACTTATCATCCATCAATAGAATGTTGGATAAAAAAGAAGCGATCTTAATTCCTTTGTCAAACGAAGACCAGTAAGCAAAGGAAAGGAAGCTAGTTTTGCTGCTATCAAACTAAAAACTTGCAACAAATCTAAAATGAACTTCCTTTGGTTTAAAAGTGTACCGGCTGATGTTTGACAAACTTCAATACCCAAAATGAATCTAATAGGCCCAAAATCCTTAATTGTAAAGGCTGCATGTAGACTAGTTTTGAGAGACTGAATCAAAGTGTCAAAAGTTCCAGTAAGAAGCATGTCATCTACATATAATAAGACTGCTATGAAACCATTTGATGACTCCTATATGAATAGTGAATAGTCATGCTTAGACTGCTCAAAGCCATAGTTAATAAGAAACTTACTCAATTCGATATTCTACTGTCATTAGGCCTATTTTAAACCATATAGAGATCTCTTTAATCGGCAAACTTAGCTATGTCGAGCTTTTTTATATCCCTCACGTGGCAACATGTAGATTTCCTCATCAACATAACCATGTAAGAAGGCATTGTTGATGTCAACTTGATGAATTGGCCAACCTTTTGCAGCAGCAATAGCTATAAGAATCCATACAGAAGTAAGGTTTGCAACAGGGGAAAATGTGTCATGATAATCAATTCCATGTATTTGATTATAACCCTTTGCTACCAATCTAGCTTTATAGCGTTCCACACTACCATTGAGTTTAAACTTTATCTTGTATGCCCATTTTGAACCAATCGCCTTCTTACCTCTAAGTATTGGAACAAGATTCGATGTTTCATTAAGCTCAAGGGCATTAAGCTCCTTTTGCATGGCTTCAACCCATTCCTTCGAATTACAAGCTTCTAAATAATGAGTTAGTTCTTTAGTAGTCAATACATGAGCCAAGGAAGCTACATAATCTATTGGAAGGTTTCGAAAAGTTTGAGAATCAAACAATGGATAAGAAACTGACTGCTTTAATGGCAAAGTGATGGAATGAATTGTTTGTGGTGTGCAAGTAGCATGAACATAATCATTAAGCCAATTGGGAGGTTACCATTCTCTAGTAGACCTTCTTAAAGAAAAAACTAGGCTTGGTGTATCAATAGAAGAAGGAAGTGAAGTTGGAGTATCAATGATAGAATCGGAAGAAGAACGAGATAAAGACTGATCAGATAGACGACCTATATCAGTTGAAATTTGTGTGTCATTATTAATACAAGGACTAGAACAGGGTGGTAAATCTGACAATTGAATTTGTAGGGGACTATTGGACATAAACAAAACTGGATGATGATAATCATGTACAGCAATTAAGAAGGGAAATTTGTCTTCAAAGAATAGCACATCACGACTACAAAGGATGCGTTTTGCATTGATGTCATAAACTTTGTACCCTTTTTGTGCATTCAAATAGCTAAGAAATATACATTTGATTCCTCTTTGTTCAAGTTTATCATGTAGTTTGGGCAAATTTGAGACATAATAGAGACACCCTATAACTTTCAATTTTGTATAATCCAGTTTCTTTCCAAACATAAGTTCATAAGGTGTTTTCCATCCAGAAAGTGACATAGGCATTTTGTTAATGAGGTTTGCAATTGTTAGAACGCATTCTCCCTAAAATTCTTTTGGCAAATTTGCTTAAAGTCTAAGAGTACGGGTAATGTCTAAAAGATGTCTGTGTTTATGCTCCACTCTCCCATTTTATTGAAGTGTGTATACCATTGTTTTCTGATGTAAAATTCCAAGGCTATTGAACAAAGTAGTACAAGCATGTGAAACAAACTCAGTACCATTATCAATTCTTACTGTCTTAGGCTGAACAGAGAAATGATTATGTACTTATTTGAAGAAAGAAGTCAAAATGGAGGAAACTTGAAATTTTTGGGAAAACAAATATGTCCAAGTACATCTAAAGTAGTCATCAACAATAGCAAGAATGTATTTGGCTCCAAAAATACTTGCTACATGATAAGGACCCCATAAATCTATATGTAAAAGATGAAAGGCAAATGAAGAGTGATGTGAACTTCTTTCAAAAGGTAAACAATGGAATTTCGCTTCTTGACAAATGCCATAAAAGAAATTTATAAAGTCAATATCTTTACAACAATTCAACTATCTGAGTTTAGAAACTAAAATGTATCCTAGCCTATAATGAATCAAGGGAGCTAGCTCAGATTTATTACAAGAAGAATCTGCTAAAAAACTGCTTGTCGAATTGTAGTCTGATCTCAACAAATATAGTCCATGTTGCATAATTGCTTTGGCTACACAATTATTGTTTTAGTCTTGTAATTTGCACATAGATGAATCAAACAAGTCTTATATTTATTTATCAACCAATAAGTGACTAATTGATAGCAAGTTGTGTGTGAATTTAAGAATAAGCAGTACATTATGAAGGGTAAGTGTTTGGTTTACACAAGTAGAACCAGCCTTATGAACAAGTTGAATTGAACCATCAGGTAGTTTTACACATATGGGTATATCAAATGTATACAAATTATAAAGAATGGTTTCATGGGGAGTCATGTGATCCGTGGCCCCACTATCAACTACTTAAAGACCAAATTTATCGTTCATAGCAGTAATGATAGAAAAGGAAGGAGTATTACCTGCAAAGTGAACCATTGCTGCAGCATCCTCATGTTGCTGTTTAGATTGGAGAACTCTCATCAATTCGTCATAAAGTTTTTGTAGTTATCTTGCTCACCTTGTTTACAAGAACTTAACCTTGCATTATAATCATTAGAAACATGATCAAATGGCGTGCTTGTAGAATAGAATCTTTCTTTCTGCTCCACAACACTGTTATTTACTCTTGATCTTGCATTCTTATACCTTTTACCTTTGTACCAGCCCAGATAACCTACAATTTGAAAGCAATTTTCAATGCTATGACCTTCATTTTTTACAATGCTTACAAAATAATTTTGAACCTCCAGCACCCTTAAATCTCCTTTTATTAGAATAATTCTTTCCTACAACACTCTTAACAACATTAAGAGCCAATACATTTGATTCCCCTGATAAAGTGGATGTTATTTCTCTTTGTTTTTCAATTTGCTGAACAAGATAAAATGCCTTATTTACTGAAGATAACAGATCCATTGAAAGTAAAGAATTTCATAAACTCTTAAACACTTCATTCAATCCCATCAAGAATTGTATAAGCTTTGTTTATGAATCAAATTCTTCTACTTTGTTTTTGAATCCACAAGTGCAGTAATTAAGACAACCACAAGAACAATTAGGAAAACCATTTAAAGCCTATAATTCATCCCATAATCTTTAGCAAGTTCAAGAGTATTATCATTTGGTTTATTAATTGAATTTCCTTGCTTCATGATGCATATTTTACGCTGTATTTGGTACATAAGTGGACCATTACTCTAACCATATTACTCCAAAATTTCTGATCATAAATCCCTAGCCGATTTAGTATACAAGAAATTTTGAGCAAGATCACTGTTCATAGAACTGAGAATCCAACACCTAGCCATATAGTCACAACGAATCCATTTAGCAAGTTCAAAAGTATTATCATTTGGTTTATCAATTCCACCATCAATGAACCCTCAGTTCATCTTAGCTCCGAGTCCCATTCTAATGGAATGACTCCAACTTAGATAATTTATTCCATTAAAAAGAATCTTACTTATCACCATTCCGAGACTATCGAAATTCAAAACAAACAATGGATCCATGTTCGAATCCGTTACAGTATTCCCATTCATCGTAACTATCAATATGTTGATGTGAACTACAAAAAAAATTGTGCAAAAACTAAATCAACCTTGCTCTGATACCATAAAAAAACTTATAGATTTAGCCATCTTCCATGAAAGTCCTTCTAAAGGTCAAGAGAATGAGACGAATAGAAAAGGTAGGAAAGTTAAATCCGGTATCAGTTTGTTATTACATTTGGATGCACTATTTATACAACAATGAAAGCATGAACCACGTCACAATATCCTTCTATAATTCTATGTGGAAAACAAAGAATAAACAGAATAATTAATATCCATATAATTCTCATAGTTAATGAAGTTTTTGCCTCTTTTCTTGAGAATTCTCTCAAACTACTAATCTTATCGATTCTATTAAGAATTTAGGTGATCAAATCACTTGCTTGTTATGTGCATAATATCATGACAAGTGAATGTAGCTAGATTTTTTACTCTTTTCTTGAGAATTCTCTCAAACCACTAATCTTATCAATTCCATTAAGAATTGAGGCAATCAAACCACTTGCTTCTTGTGTGCGTAATATCATGACAAGTGAATGTAGTTAGATTTTTTATGGTGCATCATGTCTATAGGGAAGTCATTTAGATCCATTATTTCTTTCATAATCACAAAACCTAAAAAGGAAAATCTATTAAATTTTCAATCTTCCTGATTTATTTTGAACTAGTGGTTTTCCACTCAAGGCATATCACAAAGGATCTAGTTAACTAAGCATTATAATTGAGGTGGTAAATGAGCCAAGCCGAGCCAATGAAGGTTGATGCTTGACTTGTTTAAAAATTATTGAGCTTAAAGTAAGATGAATTTTTACTGAACCTAAAAGTTATAGACTTGACCTCGAGCTTGCTAAGGAATTTGAAACTCGAGCTCAGCTTATTTAGATAAATTAGCCCAACTTCGTTTAAAACGAGCCTATATTTAAAGCTCACGATTAATTCAAAATTTTCAAAATACATGTTGACAATGTAAATAAGCCTATTCATAGACCTCTTCATGAGTTGGCTCACTAAAAGTATAAACAAGCCTGCTTACAAATTGTCTTGCAAGTTAGAGCAGGAACTCCAATTAAGCTTGTTTATATAAATGAACTTTATTTTGACTTCAAGCTCCTTGTTTATGATTTAAGCTCAAGCTAAGCTGAGCCCAGCTCAAGTATCTCGCGAGTAACTCACTCAATTATAGCCCTAGTTATAACACGATTAGTTTGTATTGTTGTAATGCGTTATTGCTTTGTTAATGTTGATGAAGTGCTTACAAAGCACTAACGAAACTTGCTTATAATATATGTAATATAGGAAGAAGAAATAAATAAATTATAAAAATAAAGAAAATTTGAAAAGTGAAGGAAAAAACGAAAACATCAATAAAGAAATAAACAATGTAAAACATTAAAAAAAAAAGAAAGAAAGAAACTAAACAAAATAAAATGTTAAAAAATAAAAATTCAAAAGGAAAAAGAAAATGTTTGAACAGTGAAAAAAAAAACATACTTTTTGCCATCCTAAGACTAAGGGGTAACTGGAAAGCCACTTCAATGCAACCCCCCTAAGACCATTGACTGCCCCACCGAGGCCTTACCTTCCCCCCCCCCCCACCCCCTTTTTCTAATAGAAAGAAAATACAAATGAAACCTTAGCGGTTTTCAACTTAGTTGCTGGTGGTAAGCAGTTACCCACTACCGATTGCAAATAGTAGGACTCACTTTCAAAAATGGATCGTAACCTACGACTCATATGTGTCCTCTCTAACCATTTTAAGACCAAAGGTGGCTGGAAGGCTTTTTTTTTTCTATTTTTTATTTTGGAAAAAGATCCCTTATTTTAAATTCATTTATCTAATATTCTATTTTTTTAATTTTTATTTATTTACTATTATTTTTTTTATATTTTCTTATTTTTGCTAGTTTTCTCCATTATTTTATTTTTTAGAAAAAAGATTATGTAGATTTTTCTTTAATTTTTATAATTTTATTTCCACTTTGGTACTTTTAATTTTATTTTAATAAAAAAGCACTATTAGTGCCTCATCAGCATTATGTCAACACCATATGATAGACAACGTATCATGTCAAATGGTGTTGTAACGGTCAGTACAAACTACCATTGATCTTTTTAAATGTTGATCTTTTAATACGATAGCACCATCTAATCTCTATTTAAACTTACTCCAAACATTGATATTTTGTGTTGTAATTTTCCTTACACATATACACATGTATATATATGTTATATGTCATACTTAATATGATTGATTTTAATATATTCATACCATATGTAGTATAAAGCATGCATGTATTATACATGTATGTTACATATATTATGTGTGACATACAAAATATAATATATAAAATTGTACAACAGTATTTGTATTTACCAATATGTGCACTAAAGGTATATTATATTTAGTGGTGTTACATTCATGATGTTCATAGTACAAAACATAGTATTAATAAATATATACTATAGAAACTTTTTGTATAAATGATTTAAATAACAAATACAATATATTTTAACATATGCTATTATATATACATAAATGAACTATCATGTTATGTATAGCATGTTATGTATTAGAACTAATTTTGATGTATGCATATTATACATAGTATTAAGACGTACTATCGAGTCTAAATTTTCAATTTTTCTTTTTAAAATTGATTTCCTTATTTTCGATTAATACTAAACCCTAACCTATTTAATATTAATCCTCGACTAAAAAAATTGGGAAATTCTGATTATTTTATTTGAAAAAATTTTTAAAGTCACCACCCGACCAAAGTAGAAAAAAAAGAGACATCATAATTATTTAGGTAGATTGATTACGATTTAGCTACTATTATATGATTTCAATTTAATACAAACTAGAGGAATCCGAATTCGGGAGCTAATCTACAAAACCCTAATAGATACCACTATCTATTTATTGAAATTAGAACTATTATTCTAATTATAATATTTTTAAAGAAGAAAAAAATAAAAATCAAAAGAAAAAAAAAACCTAAGTCTCTACAGATTTTACGTATTCACTAGTTGAGATCAGACGATTGTAGTTCTTTCAAAAACTTAAGTGTATTGATTGATTTTAATTTTTTGAAACCAATCGGATTTGCATTTTAATTGATTTAGTTTAAGGGAAAAAAAAAACTATCTAAAGAGCCCTAACTCGTAAGTGATAAAAAAAACTCTCTAAAACCTTATAATCTTTTTGTAAAAAGTTTCCTTTTGTTAATTTTTGTTTCTAAAAAAAATTGATTTTCTAGGTGAGAAATTCTAAATAAAAAACTAATCCCAAAAATTCCTAGACTAATATATACATATGTATACATACACATTATTACTACTAAACAAGTATCCATTTAAATAAATCGTGATATCGTGCAATATACACTAATATACAAAAAACCAATATTAATAAATCTCCTAAACTAATATATTCATATATACATATACTATGTCAAATAATTAAAGAACTAATAATCTAATAATAATAGAATAGTAATAATAAATAACTAAATAAAAAAAAATCAAAACTAGAAAGCAAACCTGTACTGGCGTGAATTACTGTTTGGTGAGGAGTTGCAGTAGATTTGTTCTGTAGATGATCAAAGACTGCGATCATAGAGGGTGACTAAGTGCAGCGGCAAAGCACGGTGGCAAAGGTTCAATTGCTGGACGAAGGATAGGCATCGTTGCAACAACGTAGTTCAGGCATGTATCCATGGCCTGCTCGTCGTGCGATCAGTAGATGTATAGTGTGCGATCAGTAGTTGTCGTTGCAACAACGACAAAACACCGCGGCATTGTGGAGCATCTAGCAAGTCGACAATATAGTGCGTTAGGGATTGCTGTGTGTTGTGCAATTCAGTCATGTATGTCATGACTACTGTGCTTGTTGCGATTGGATTGATCATGTATGTGGTGAAATGGCGTATGTGGTGAAATGGCGTCTGTGTTGATCGTGTAGGAATTTGGTTTGGCCTACTATTGTACGAAGTGGAGTGGTTATGGCTGCTAGATGTATTGGACTAGTGCTGTAGATCATGCTGTATTTATGCAGTGCAGTGCTCGGTGGACAATAGCGTTGCGTAGTTGAGTCGCCGGTCGTGCACGTGATGATCACTATTGTGAGCTTGCAGATTCATGTATCGCAGTTAGTCAGCGTTCGGCAAAGTTGGTTAATTTATGTGTTGGGCTGTTGCAGTGTACTCGGTACAGATGGATGAGAGAGGGATTTGAGTATCTATCATGCAGCAATGAAGTGCAATGGGTGCTACAGTCCTATTGCTACTATGGTGATCGTGTTTGAGTTATGTGTCCGTTGGATTAGCGATTGGCAGCAGTTCGGGAAAGATGAGGGAGGGTCGATGGAGTCATGGATCAGCTTGATGTTGTGTATGCTGTTCTGGTGTCGTACAGCCGATGAAGACAGTGGTCGTGGATAGAGAGCTATTGTAGTGGCGGATTTAGATTAGCAAAGTAAGGCTGATGGTCAACAACGCGTGGCGGTCGTCGGAGTTCAAGGCGTGGCTGTGATCGTGTATGGAAGATAGGTAGCTGTATGCTGTCGAAAAGAAGGTAGGGATGATGTGTTTAGGTCATGCTTAGTTTAAAGTTTGTCTTTTTTTTTTTCTTTTTTTAAAGCGAGTGTATGTGTTGAATTGGGATGGGTTCAAGCTGAAAAACAAAACTCTCCCTTCGTTTTGGTGTGTATGTGTATTTTGGTGTGTATGTGTATTTATAAACTCAAACCAAATCGTATCTATTGTATCTAATTTGATAAAAATGAGACTAAAGCCGAATTATTTATATTAATTCAAATCCGATTTAATAAAATTAAACTAGATTCGAGTATTCTCTAACGATTTAAATCCGAATGAAAAAGATTTGATTAGATATGATCCTAAAAAAGATAAAAAATAAAAGATACATAAGTGTCTAGCGAGATTCAAACTCATAACTTCAAACTATTCAAATGCTAATATTCTAATGTTTATCCATTAGACTGTTGGCATGTGCCTTAATTTATGGTACAATTAAATTGTACTTAAACCAAATAACTCTCTAAAATTATTTGAACCAAGTTAAAACTAAAACTAACTGACCCTAAAATAATTTACTTCTTAAAAAATCTAAAACTCTATAATTTTTTCCTTTCTAATTTTTTTGGTATTTTCATTATTTGTTATTTTATTATTATTATTTTTTTTTTTTTGAGTTAGGACCCTATTTAAAAGAAACAAAAACTACAACTATAACTACTAAGGGCAAAAATTGAGTGTCTATACGTACGTACATACATACATTCGTACATGTATGATACATGTGCTTCCAAATTAAAAATAAAATCTCATAAGAGATGTTATTAAAATTGTACGCTTTTTTAAAAATATATATAAATAAAAATTTTGAGGTTTTCATGAGAAGTTGGAACTCACTGTTTTTAGTTGTAATAGTGAAATTGTTGTAGGATACATAATGGGGGTAGTAAGTTAAGGAAATGCTTGCATTTTAAATCATATATAAGTGTAAAACCCATAATTTCTTTACCTAAATTAAAGAGAGGAAATGTAAGAAAATAATAAAAAGCATTAAAAATATGGTATGGCATGTAATTCACTAAAGCCTATGGGAGCAATTTAGTCCTTTAAAAGTTGGAAAACCCACTATCCTTCCTTTCGTATTATGTTTAGGAAAATCTTAGCTCATATCCTTCTTTTCTTCTTCCTTAATACTCTTAAACCTAATAACATAAAACTCTTAAGCCTCTCTTGAAAACCAAATCCAAAATTTGGATTATTGAGATTTAGGCACTAAAAATTGAAAGAGATTAATGGATACTCAAGAACACCAGTTTAGTAGGCAAGTATTCTATCTAACATGATAAAAAAATTTGCTTTTCTCCAAAAAAGGATGAAAAACCCTAAAAGATTCATGTTTTGCACCATTTAAGGGACAATGATTTATGCTTTGGGTGCTACCTTATCGGGAAAAACAAATAAGTAATTCTCAACCTCTGGTTTCAATCCAGTTTTGTGTAAAATTGTTAGATTTTAGGTAAGGATAGTGGAAAAGGGCTGTAGATGATTGAATTATGGTGTTTAAGGAGTGGTTGGAGGATTACCAAGTGCAGGTTGTTATTGGAAAGGTGTTAGTCATGGTGTTTGAAGTGGTGAATTGCAAAGGAAGAGAATCACAACCAAGGATCAAAGCATGATCTTAATCATGATTCTTACAAATGTATTAAGGGTGAAGCATGTATGCAAAATTGAATGATTCAAGTAGTCAAGAGAATCACAATTAAGGTTTACGACCATAATCTAGGGTGTGATCATGTTGTTCTATAAAGAATGAAAAAAGGTTCATGGCTATGATTTCAGGGCATGAACATTCGTATGCAAAACTTTTCGTTCTCCTTAAACTTCAACCCTTATTCCACAAAACTTGTTCCAATAATTTGCTACACCTATTGGAAGGGTTTTGTTGATACTAACATTCCAATAGCTACTTTGAATCATGATTAAACCCTATTTGAGAGTACATGTATGGTAGTATGTCTAGGAGAGTTATGTGAAAGTGTAATAAGTTGTTTAGAAGAAAATTTTAAATAAGGCATTACTTGTGGTCAAGTTTTAGACTTAAGACCTTACTTGCTTTATATGACAATTCAAGTATGAAATACATGTATGATTATTGTACTTGTTTAACTTAGTTACTTAATCGGAATTAACTCAAACTCAGACTTATTAATTATATGTTGTTTGTGCTTGGCTTTGAGCTCCTTTTGGTAAGGTCTAGGAGGGTTGATAAGGGACCTAGTGATTATGCTCGACCTACCTTGAGTAGAAGTTCTGTATTGAGACGCCTCAACTAGATTCTAGGAAAGGTTACTAGGATAATGGGTAAGACCTACACCATTACTTATATAGTATTTTCATATGTTGCTTACTTAAGGAACATGAGTTATCTCAAGTCTTAGAACACCAAAACTGTGTTAGTTGTTAACTAATATCTAAAGATATTATACGGTACTTGTTGCATTAGTTATTATGTATGCATGTAATTTATGATAATGTATATCATGTATATGTGTGTTTTATGTTCCATACTAAGCTTCAGCTCATTCCATAATAAATTTTTTAGGTATAGGTACTTAAAGCAAAATTTAGAGAATTTAATGATTTTAGATTCAATTGTTAAGTTTACTAGAATGGAGAATGGTGACTAGAATTGCTATTGCGAGAATAACTTTAAGTTAGAACAGTTCGAGTTGAATTTACAAATGGTAAATTCATGATCGAAGTTTTATAAAATTTATTTAGAATTTATTTCAAATTTATTTAAAGAACTAATTTTCATTAGAATTATTTGGATATTTCAATAGATAATTTTGGAAATTTAAGCAGTTGTTTACGCTTGACATATCAGTAGATGATAGGAACACGTGGCAAGTTGTAACACCTTGGGTTTTGGGGTGTTACAATAAGATACCAAATATGTAATGGGGGCAAAAATACATGTAAACTAGGAGTGAGTAGGGAACCTTATTGTATAGGGTACCTACCTATACACCGCTCAATTAGGTAGGTATTGAAAGGTCATAGAATATGATATAGATAAGGATTTTTTGAAACCTGCTTCCATAAAATGGGGAACGAGTATGAGGTTTTCCCTACTTTGTACCTATCTTAGAACCAACATTCAAATGTATTTCCAAGGTATTTTACATCCCCTAAATAAAAATTATTTTAATAAATGATAATATTATATATTTCGACCAATAGATGTTTTAGTAAAAGAAAATAAAAAGAGCCTAAAACTACCAGTTAATAGCATTAAATTGCTAATGCTGTCTCTCTTAATTTACATTATCCACTCTTTCCCCTTAGTCTTTCTTGATTGCTAACTAATGAGATTACATATCCCTAAAATGATAAAGATAAAAAGAAAAAAATTACTTTTTCTAACAATATAGGTTTTGCTATAAGTTCCATAACTTTACATGTGAAAAATCTATAATTTCATATGTAATTTAGTTTTTTGATATCACATAAGCGTGAAATTTAAATGAAGAAAAATAAAATTTACAAGTTTTATAAGATATAATGTATTTTCTAAGTTTTACAATGTATAGGTTTTAGGGTGGTTATAGAGATTAGTTCCAATTTCAAAATTTAGGAACCTATATCTTATGGGATAAGATACAAGTAGGGCATTATATCCTACCCACCTTATATCTACTTACCATTATAAACTATATGTATGAAAAGAAATACTTGATGGATATGTAATCTAGATTTTTCTTATATAAGTCCTTCAAATACTAAATGTAAATATATTTAAAGATATAAATAATATATAACATTTAATACATATTATATTTAATTATAATGTCTATATATATAACATATAGTAGATTATATGATATGTGTGTAATATATAACATATAATCCATTTAAAGATATATATTGTGTAAAATATATAATATAGTATATACACACATGTCATAATTATATAGCATATATTTATTTATAAGACATGCATATTAATATATATGCTCATATGTGTATATATGTTGTTTCGTTCTGAAGTCGTAAAGTCGCAACAGTTCCGCCATGCAAACTATTCTATGATAGTAACTAGCCTCACAGTACCTATCATAGACATGATCTATACAAGGCGTCGACAACTTCTCGCTTTGAAGTAAACAGTCCAATTACGTATTTAGCTAAAGTTACAGAAATTATCACAAATTTTAGATCAACATACATAATTATACGTAAATTCCACAGAACTTCCCAAGAAACTCTATATAAACATAACAATTCACTAATTTGCATAACGACTATCAATCTTTTATTCTTAAACTATAAAGGACACTCTAGCTATACATCCACTACTACGCGAATTGATCCTCACACCTTAAGCTTCAAAAGAACTAACCTCTGGATAGTTGTAAGGTGGCATAACACTCGAATTATTCATAAATCAAGACCTGCAAAATGATCTATATGGGTATGAACAATTACAGCTCAGTAAGTTTAATTGGAGACTCATGAATGTATACAAACACAAATAAGATTATCGAGCAATTATTTTCATGCAATGCAACAAGCAAGTGTCATCACACAACGTAGTTTGGTCTATTGCGAAATTAGAGAAATTTCACTCGCTCTAATCCGGATTGAGGAGTTTTCATATTATGCAACAGCTCACAACCAAACCTAGGTTTGTACAATGGAGACACTGCTCCTCCTAAGACTATCATTCGAACCAATGCCCTCATCCTTACCGCGACCTCCTCTCCTGTCACTTAATTCGATTAAGGATGAGAAAAAGACCAATTGCTATCCAGCGTTATCTTTATCAAAGGTATCGATATTTGGTTGGAGAACCCTAATGATCCCCTAAAGGGTTATAATGCATGACAATTTAGGTCATTAGGGTCAAATAAGGTTCAATTCCATTTAGGGTGTTCAAACAATTTCACACCAATCCTGTCATAACACAAAATCAATCACATTACAAATTTCAACACGAATTTAGATACTCAAACACATGCATAAACTACTTACAATCACAATCATACACAATTCTAAATCTCTGAGTACCATAAAATAGTACTCTAATACAGTAAATAATAACCCAACTTACTTAGAATTCTCAATCACCCGATCACTTAATTACAAGCCAATTTGTCTCTAGGTATCCTATAATACAAATAGGTCTTTTTAGTACTTATACTTTAATGATTCATATTCTAAGTTATAATTTAACTCATTTCTCGATGTATACCTATTATTTATTAATGATTCATTCTACCTTATTTCGGGGTTCGGTTTCTAAATTAAATTCTAGTTTTGATTCTGGAATCTTAAATATGCTCGAATCCAAATGTAAAATTAATCACATTAAGCTCAAGTATTCTAATATCATATTAGGTCTTAATTTAGTGTTCTAAACTGTTTAATACGCGCTAATCCTAATTGAGATATCGGATTTATTCTCGATGTGAGAAAATCTTACTTCTTTTTATACAATTACCTAAAATTAAATTTTGTTTCAGATTTATTATATACTGATTTTTATTATTATATTATCTAAATAAACCTAATTTTTCATATTTATTAAATTTCCAATTCTACATATTCCTAATTTCCTACAATTACCACATAATTCCTTCATTAATTACACTTAACACTCCAAAGGCTAGGATTAGGTTTCCACATCAGAGATTAACATCCCTAAACATCTAATTACTATCTAAATCAGTAGTTGATCACTTAATCAACTAATTAACCCAAAATTACCCAATTTTCCCATCATTTTAGGGCTAAAAATTTACTTAAAATTTTCAAAAATTAAATTTAAAAAAATGGCTTCATAGCATTGTTCTATATCACTTAAGTATTCTACAGAAAAAATTTGAGCTCTAAACTACATTCCTAAGCGTATTTATTTCTAGTTTATGCTCGGTTTTGCTTAATTTATTAAGAACCCTATACTTTTAGACGTGATTAAACTTAATCACTATTTTCCCCTAAATCTACATACAATAAAACCTCAATATAATAAATTTCATAATTTTCTTGGTAAAATAAATAATTTTAAGAAATTATACAAAATCAGAGCAAATGAGAGACTCACCCGGTTTGATGACTTTTGGGCTTCCAATACTGGTCCAAGTGTGTCATCTGGTCTAGATGGTGGGTCTGGAGTGGGGTGGTGGTGGTGGTGGTGGTGGCTCGATCCCAGGTGGTAGTGATATGTGGGTTTGGTTCACTAGCCTTTACTGTATAGTTTTCTTTTTTTTTTTTTTCCTAACCTTAATTTTTCTCTTCCAATTTCGATGCTCTCAATTTTTTCTAACTTCTAATGTCTAAATGAGGTCTGTAATTTTTTTCCCAATTTATAGAGCTTTGTAGTAATTATTATGCATTAAATTGGACAAGACATTGTCTAAATCTCTTAATTTTTGCCTTTTATGTTGCTTGATTTTGATTAGCTAATTTTTTTTCTTCAATTCCTAACTTGCCACAACCAAATACACATTATTCCCTATTCCTTTGATTTTTTTCCTTAATTAATTAATGATTTTCTTTAATTATTTAATAAGTTTTTTAGCTAATTTAAGTAATTTCGCATATTTTTATCTATACGTAAATATATGTGGGGTACATGTGAACATTCCTAATTATTATTTAGGTCATTCTATGATTTTTAGTATATATATAATCTATCTCTAGTAATTTATTAGTTATTAGATTACACTTTTCGCCGTTTTGATAATTAACAATTATTATACTTAAAATTTGAAAATTTTATAGTCTTCTATTTTATTACTTATTTTCTTAAATTCAAGTTTACAGGATCATTTTTACTAATATTTCTATCTGTAGTTTATAATTTAAGTTTGATTGAATCCTTTAACTGATCATCTTAAATTTTATGTACTAAGTTCAATCCTACTGTCATTTGGTTTAACTTTAAGGCTTACATATGTCATATATATATTATTATTTTCTTTTTTTGTAGAATGTATATTTGTGATTTTAATTTCAAAAGCTAAAATATAATTGTGATTCTCCATCTCAAGTTTAAGAATTGAAATCCTAGTCAAAGATGGAGTTACTGATTCTAATGTATTGCAATTCCATCTTTTAAAGCCACATCCAAGGTACAAGGGGAGTAGTTATTGGAATTGCAGTATCAAACTACGTTAATTCCTATGTACTAAATGAGCCTTTTCAGTTTTCTGAATAGTAACACGAAATTTACTATCTCCATAAAATGACGTAGTAAATACTTATTACTTAAAAAGAAGTTAAAGGTAAAGTAATAAATTTGATAAGTAAAAGTGCATTGAGGTATAATATTCAATAACTTTAAATTTCAAGTAAGAAATTGAAGATACTCTTAAAATTTATGCAATGATTTTGACATGATCCCTTTTCATCATAGTGACCCAACATGGCTAGCTATTTATACTTGCATAGGAAAGGGAAAGGATTGTCATGGCCAGCAAGATGTTACCAAATGTAAGTTTGTTTAATCTTATATTTAATAAAATCCTTATTTTTCAATTATTAATTATTTTCATTAGGGCTCAACGTTTCTTAAGAGTCAAAGAAAAAACACTATTCATTTTGAGAGGTGAAAAATTTATCCTTTTACCTTTTTAACAAGTATTCTTAAAGGACATATTGACATTTTCTATTTCCATTTGATTGCAAATACTAGCCATTAATACTATTGCATCTTTTGCTCGGTTCACTGGATAAAAGGGGAACAAAATTATCATTCCTTAGTCACTAGACCACATTTGGTTCAATGTAGTGGTCCAAGCATGAAAGGTGGTCTAAGCACCAAATATTCTAGTGATTGAGTTAAGGCTAGTTTAATATATTAATTTTCAATCAATAGTCTATGAAAACACTACTCTCAAAAAATTATTGACAATGATCCACCCTTAACTTGCTTATTAGTAAGATGGTAGATAAAATTTTTTCAAAATCTTGAGAATACTCCTAAAGTTTTTTAAATTAAATAGTTTTATAGATGCCCTAACACTTACTAAGAATCTTTCCTTCCTTTTCTACCCCTCCTCAGTGAATTTGGATGTCCTGCTGAAACATACTATCATGATTAATAAGAAGACATATAGGATTCAATACGAGGGACCACCTAAGCCATGTGATGTGATCGAATAAATCACAATGCAACACATTGTGAGTATCGACCAAATATGGATGCTAACAAAAGGAAAGAGAATGAAGAGAACAACTCCATGAGAGACATTATAAGGAGGAGGAAAGTTAGCACTTAGAAACTAGTGAGAAAGATTTGGAAAAGATGGATGAGTATTTAAGGAATAAAGAGGCTGTCGTAGGAAATTTAAATCCAATTAATAAATCCTCAGAAGGGGAGAAATAAGGTGAATGAATTAAAGTCCAACGATAATCAAGATTTCAAAAATGTTCAGGTAAGCAATATGTTTTAAATGAAAATAAA
This sequence comes from Lumnitzera littorea, assembly GCA_024138015.1. NCBI lineage: Eukaryota > Viridiplantae > Streptophyta > Magnoliopsida > Myrtales > Combretaceae > Lumnitzera > Lumnitzera littorea. The sequence continues at coordinate 42,812,347 of JAMXBB010000005.1, read as the reverse complement.
AATAATCTTGAGGATTTTGATGTATCTTACCCCACTAAGTATTATAACCTTTTCATTTTAATACCAATGAAAGAAAGTTAAGTACAGTTACTGGCCATAAGAATAAAGACACAACGATTGTCTCTCTAACCAATGCACCTAATATTCGCCCCTTTAATTGTCCTTACAACAAACAAGAGAAAGAAAACCAAGTTTTCTTTGATAAGGAAAAACACCTTCCAAAAGGAAAAGAAATCTATGCTGAATTTGAAGAAATTAGCTAGGCCAAATGGTGCATATGCTGGGCATAGAGGCATTAATGCAACTTCTAGCAATTGGGTCAAAAACACCTTAACCCTACTCAAACCAAAGAGTATAGGATGTGCATATGGGTTTGTATTCATGTTGAGTGATTGTGGAAGTCCTGGGGATAGTGATGACCTAAATAAATTAGAAAAGAGAGAGGGTTTCAGAAATCATTTTCATCCAACATTGATGTAAGGAAAAACATTCCATCAAAACCAAAGAATCATCTTAACAATAGTAGAAAGGGTGATGGGGATCAAGATGTCCATGTTTAGATTGGATCTAGTAGGAGGGGACATTTTCAAAGCCTTGAGAGGAACTTGTCTTAATTTAGTAGAGAAGGTGCTAAGGTATGTAGAGGTTCTACTAGATGTACAACAAGTTCCCTTTACATTGATGTTGATGAAGATCAAAGGAAAAAGCACCCTTCATTGCATGGGAAATGTAGATGATGCAGTTCAGAATGAACATCAGGCCCTTCCTACGGAGGATTGAGATTGAGCATTTTCAATAGGATTTCTCCTTTAATCATTACTAAAAACTAGCTACATCCATGATGAACCTAAAGCTTACCGACACTCTCTCTTCAAACATGAGGCTAAAGCTATTTAGAATTTTGGCCTAAAATAAGAATGTTGCAAATTGTAGCATGCAAAGGCAAGCTATTAAAGATTTGATTTTTTTAATATAACTCCCAACTAGTCATATTGATAATGAACAAAGTTACATATGAGGCTATAGATGATTTCCTCCATTTTAACCGCATAATATGCTTAAAGATAGAGGGTTTTAATGGAGGGATTTTGGCACTATAAAATCTAAAGGATGCTGACATACGTAAGATGATGTTTCCCGCCAACAAGTTCTTATGAAAATTTAAGTACATAGGTTGAATATTACTTAGTTTCTTTCTAATATATATGATAACCCTATTGTGAATATGAGATCCATTCTATAGTCTAAACTGAGATATTAGGTGTATAAAATAAGGGTCATAGAGATTGATTGGAGATTTTAATGAAATTATTTGTGAGGAAGAATAGTGGGGAGGATGTGGTATTAATCAAACTAGGGTAGAAAATTATCAATCCTGTATGAATGACTATGGCGTGATGGACTTAGGTTTTGTCAAGCCCAAGTTCACTTGGTCCAAACCAGAGTGGAGAGAAAATAGGCTAATTATGAATGGAGAAGATTGTTCCCTGAAGCCAAGGTTATCCATGTTGCCTCTCACCATTCGGATTATCTTTTAATTATCCTAAACACTTTACCAAATGTGAGAGGCAAGCTAAAGAACTTAAGACCCTTCAGGTTCCAATCAATGTGATTAGATCACTTAAATTTCTTACATTTTGTGAATAATGAATGGAGTTAGCCTAGCTTTAGATATCCAGAAGACTTGGAAGGATTTATTGCAGATCTTAAAGTTTGGAATCGAGAAGTGTTTAGTCTTATCCTAGCAAGGAAGAAGTCCACCATTTTAAATATTATCTAAGTCAGGAAACTTCTACTATCTAATCCAACCCAATAGCTCTTAGATATAGAGAGAAGTTTACAAAAAGAAGTGGATTGGATTTCCAAGTAAGAACAAAAGCTTTGGGTAGCTAAAGTCTACTCCAAGTGGATCATTGATGGGGGAAGGAATACGAAGTTCTTTCATGCAAGTGTTATGGCCCGTAGATCCAAATCATGAATTTATAGGTTGTTTAACTCAATAGGTAATTAGATGGATGACGAGGAGAAAAATCAAACAACTTTTCCAAAATTTATTTTCAATAATTATTTTGCTTATAAAGAGTTTTTATTTAGAAGGACTTTCCATTATGGCATGGTGATCAAAGGGTTATTTTGGCAAGGGAATAAATATACTTGGGAAGAACTTTGTCTGACATAGAAATTAAAAATGCTCTTTAGAGTATCAACAACAATAAAAGTCAAAGAGTTAATGGGTTGCTTGTGGAATTCTTCCCAAGGTGTTGGAATATTGTAGGAGGGACAGTATGTGATACTGTAGGGAAATTTTTATGAAGAGTGGTGCCAAAGGAGATTAATAGAACTGTAATAGTTCTTACTCTGAAAGTGTTAGGAGTGAATCGTGTTAAAGAATTTCAACCGATTTACTTATATAAAACTTTATATAAAGTGGTCAATAAGTACTTAGTCAATAGACCTCATCTTCACCTCCACAAGTTAATTAACCCTGAACAATCAAGCTTCATTCTAAGGAGAGCAGCTCGAGATGACATTATAATTTATCAAGAACTCCTACATTCTTTGGGAAAAAAGAATAGTATGAAGTAATGGATGATAGTGAAGTTAGACTTGGAAGAGGCATATGACAGAATGGAGTGGAACTTCCTAAGATTTTCATTCCAAAGCCTAAACTTTCCAAACTCTTGGATAAATCTAATTGGATTTTGCCTTGCTTCGGTTAGCTATCAAATCATTTTAAATGGAGCCATGATAGAGGAATTTGCACCTAGTAGGGGATTACGTCAAGGAAAACCCTTATTGCCCTACTTATTTATTCTTGGGATGGAATTATTGAGTAGAATAATCCATAATGAAGAGAAGTGGTAGCCAATCAAACTCAAAGGAACAGAGCTTAGTCTTTTACATCTCTTTTTTACTAATGACCTCTTGTTAATGAGGAAAGCAACCGAACAAAATGCATCCTTAATGATGGAGATCATAGAGGGCTTCTATAATCTCTCCGAGCAAAGGTAAACTATGAAAAATCTAGCTTCATTTTCTTAAGAAACATGAGCTAAGATCTAAAAAAAAAAAAAGGGATAGTAGAAAAATTTGGGATTTGACCCATTGCAAATTTTAGTTAATATCTAGGAATGCCAGTTAAAATTGGTGGTGATGTGAGTATTGCTAAACTTAGTTTTATGTTGGAGAAAATGCAAAAGAAACTAATAGGATAGAAAGAAAATTGCATTAGATTAACAGCAAGGAAGACATTAGTAACATCCTCGCTAGAGAGTATAATGAATTATTATTCACAAGTGTTACCACTCCCAATAAGATTTATGAGTACGGTAGAAAAAATCCAAAGAGATTTTCTTTGGAGCTCATCCCAAGAGTTAAGAAAGGTGCATTAGGTTGGATGGTCTAAGTAAAGGAACCAAAAAAGAAAGGCAAGTTAGGGATGATGGATGCGAAAAAGAGGAACATTGCAAACTTTGTTAAATTAGCTTAGTTTGTATGCAAAAAAGACCTATTACAGACAAAACTCTTGAAACAAAAATACTGGATAGATCAAGGAATTAAGTAAATAAAGGATCGAAGTTCTACAATGAATTGAAGAAAACTAGTAGTGAGTGGATGTGACGAAGAAAGTGCTGGTTAGAAATGAAAGAACAAGCTTTTAGTTAGATAACTAGTCAAGAAAGGGAAGAATCAATAGCAAGTTATATGGCCCTCTTAATAAGTATGATGAGAAACTGACAATACATCAAGTGTATATACATGACATTGGTTGAAAGGAAAATATGACAGGGTACCCTTTGGATGAGAATCTTAAAGAACATGTTCTACATGATAATGATGAAGGGATTGAAGACGTAGAGGCTTGGTTGTTGGAAATTAATGGGGAAATATCAACGAAATCTATCTACATTGAGTTATGTAAAGAGTCTAATGAGAAGGAAAATGAAGGAAATCAAAAGTGGATTTGGAAAACTCCTACTTTACCTAGCGAATAATATCTCACCTGGTGTAATCTACATAATAGTATTGCAACAAAGGACAACTTGGAATGAAGAGGAATCTATAAAGGTAACTCCTACCCCCCCTTGGCAAAGAATAGCAAGAGTCAGTGATTTATCTATTCTTAAACTACCAATGGAGTAGGGAATTATGGCAGGTTCTTGGTATTCATTTGAAATCTATAGACTATAGTTTTAAAGAAATGAAAAAGTGGTTAAGAAAGAATTGCAACCAGAAGAACAAAAACTAGACTAATGTAGATTCGTGGAGAGAAGATGTTATTCTCTTCACCATAAGAGGGATTTGAAGAGAAAGAAATCACCAAGTCTTCCACCTAAAAGTGTTAGCTACCTGCTATCATGAACAAATTAGCATGGAAGTAAGTGAATGGTAGGCTATGAAGCAAATATAGAAGCTAAATACTAAAAGCAATACAATAAGCAAGAGATGGGAGAAACGATAAGAGAATTAAGTTAAAATTAACTGTGATGGAACGATAAGTGGTAAAGGGAAAGAAACCAACACTGGAGTAATTTGCAAGGACCACATGGGCAATGTTATTGGAGGCATATATAAATAGGTGTAAAATTGTTGCCCACTTGAAAGAAAAATAAGTGCAATCGAAGAAGGTTTGAGAAAATTGAAAGTGATACTAGAAGTGGATTCTCAACAGGCTATGGATGAATGAAGAGATATGTTGCTCTTCTCTCGCTCACTGTAAACGTTTAATGACTCTTGTTCCTGATATTGTTTTCCACAAGGTCGATTAAAAGATTAATGAAGTAGCGGATTGGCTAGCAAAATAAGGATTAGTAGTAACTAATAGGATGTTTTTCTAAAAAACTTTCTCGGATTTTTTTGCATCTTTTATTAGTAAAGATATTAGTAATGGTTCTAGTAGCACAAGGGGATCCTACTACTTCTTGTTAATGTGTTTGTTTATGTTGGACTCTATTTTGTTTAGTTAAAGTATATTTGCTTACCCAAAAAAAAAAAAGATTACATAATTTTTTTGTAGTAATTAACTCATTGCATTAAGAAAAGAAATATTATAAAAAAGGTATTTTACCACAATATTTCACTACCATAACTTGAATTTATTATAGTGTCTAAGTATAGTAACAAGGGTTCAATATTATTGAAGCAATATGGGAATACCTTTTCAATCTCCGACAATACTATCCCAATTCACAAGGGTTTTTTTATGGAGAAGGTGATGTTACAGTTCAAAAGGATAAAAGGAGCTGGCACGATTAGAGAGCTTTTTTTTTTTCTTTTTTTTTTTTCAATCCACATTCATCTAGACATTCTTAAATATTTATTGTATATGAAACAATAAATTGAAAAAGAAAAGAAAAGAAACAAAAAAATGAAGATAGAAAAAGATGGCAAAAGTAAAAAAAATGCATCTATTTAATGATTTTTTCCAAGTGAAAGAAAATTTTTAAAATAAGTACATATACCTTGAGAACTTGTCTAGAATACTAAAAGTAACAAAAACTAATGAATTATATTTACCTTCTATTCACTTGAATGGTTGCTTGAAATAAATATTGCCAATACTAGAGCCACTAGATGATGAATCACATTTCTTCTCACCTAAGTAATTTGAAATCTCAAATTCGGAAGTTGAGACTATGACTAACATTACAACTCATGAAGCATGGTATCATCTTTGGCGATCACCACCACAACTTGATTTCCCCAAGCTTTACTACATTCATGACTTTTGAAATTTGCATTGTTTTTTCATCTCAAGCATGCACTATAGCGTAATTAACGCAACTACACTTACATTGATGCTTCTCTTCTTCTACTCTATAGACTACATAGTTTACTTTTAGGAATCTTTTTTGTTCTAGTTATTGTTAAGCTATGGTTGCTACTATAACTGTAACTATTATTATGGTAGTGATGGATTAGATTACTATGGTGATGTAGAGGTAAGGGATTTGATAGGTGAAATGAAATGATAAACATAATTTATTTTAAAAATTTGACTATTCAAATACTTTCATTTATTAAATAAATTTATGCATATCTTGAAGTATCTATAGGATATGATTTCATTTTCCATAAATATATTTACATCTAATTTTTTAAAAAGTTAGATTTTCTTACATAAAGTTATGTGTTATTTGGAAAATATCTATCAAATATTGATTTTAATTTTTATAAATATATAAAATTTTTTTAGAGATTTGTATCCTATAAAGTAACACTACAAGAAATGAAAGTTTTGATAATAAAACATTGCAGCAAAATACTTTTGTAGCAATTTTGTTTTTCTAATATTATGAGTTAGTTAATGGAAAAAGAATACTTAAATTTCTTTTTCCTTATTACAACAAATTTTGTTGTCAAATACTTTTTGTTAGTTTATGATTATTTATTTATCTTATATAACTCTTTGTTGTTAATATCTTATATTCATCAAAAGTGTTTTCTTTAAATTTTTTATTCGAGAAACAAAATGTAGGAAATTTTGTTTATGCATTTCTATATAGCAAAAACTCATTGTTATAGTAAATAAAAAATTATATACTTCTTTTATACTAATTAACTCATTGTATTAAGAGAAAAAAACATCACAAAAAGGTATTTTGTAGTGATTAACTTATTGCATTGTTCTTTTGTCTTAAGCATGCATTGCATACATAACCATCGTAACTACACTTATGTAGATGCTCCCTTTTTCTACCCTACAGAATACACATTTCACTTTTAGGTAATCTTCTTATTCCAGTTGCGACTTTTGTTGGGGCTAGGGCTATTGTTGTAGCTACGACTATTGTTATGGTTGTCATGGATCTGGTTATTATAATAGTGGTGGATCGAGGTGCAGCTATGGATGTTGTTGCTGTGGATTTGGTTTTTGTGGTTACGGTGGATCAGGTTATGGATCTGTAATAGACATGTCCAAAGGCTAGTTTCAAACTGTAAACCAGCTTAGATAGGTTAACAAATCAACCCATGCCCCCCATTGTCAAGCTTGAACCATGTGTTAAACCGTCAAGGCCAAGTTATTCAATGATGAAAACACACCGGTTTAGGCATGAAAACTAAAAAAGAAAAATGGCCTCATTGCAATTTGTAGCCTTCATAAAATGTGGGTCAATATACATGAATCATGTTTTATCCTTATCCATTAGTGCTATACTCTATTAGCTAGTAAGGCATGTAAGTTGTGACTAATACTATGTTGAAGAATCAATGAGACTTTAAATAGGTGAACAGACATGACTTATAATTTGTCCACTAGTTAGTATAGTGTAAGTGTGAAATTGAAAGGATTATATGTGATTTTGGTAAAAGAAAGTAATGAATGACTTGTGACTTTACCAAAACTTAAAGAAAGAAATGATGATGGAGAGACATTAATTTTGCTAGCAGACATGTTAGTATAAATAAGGAAGTCAATGAATGTTTAAATTTGAATGTCTAAAACCAAAGCCAAGAAATTGAATGTAGACAAAATTTGCAAATGTAATGAGCATCAAGAGAAATGATTAAAGGAGCAAAGAAGGCAAATGAAATTTAAAAATTTTGAAGTAAATGTTGTATCTTCAACTATAAATACATACATACGCAAAATCTTCGCACAAGCAAAAATCTCATTCATACATACATATTGCTCTTCCTACCTTCATGATTTGCTTTCTATAATATACTCTCCAACTTATACGTAACAGTGTATTTTGTTCTTTTTTTACCTTCATTCGTTTGAAATTTTTTTTTTTCAGTAATATTTTGCAAATTGTTGTATTCCCTAGTGAAATTAGTTTTAGGGAAAAAAGTTTTTTAGTTCTGTTGGTGTTAGTTTATTAAAAAATTTTCTTTTTTCATTTGTTTTGTTTGAGTTAGATAATATCTACAATTTTAACATTTCACTCTCTCCTTTTTTGCTCCCTTTTTGGTAGAATTTTTTTTATTTTCTAAATTTTTCTCATTCATAAAAAAAACAATAAATCACCATAGGTCATTTTTTTTATTCTTCCTCTTTTGTAAAGAAGCAAGCTTTCGGAAAAATTTCGAAAGGAAAGGGAAAAGCCACCTCATCTTCATAAAAAATTTGTTGACATATTGGTATACTCGGAGTATGATTACACCAAGTAGAGATTACACAAATGGAGTTTCAATACTACATGATCACTAACTTTGAGTTCCTTGATAATGTCGCCATAAGATATTTTAACATTTTAGATTAGTGGAAGACGCACACAAAGAGCTACCCCTTGTCAAGTTCTCACCACTCTTATGTCAACGGTAGCTATCGAATAAGCATTCAGTACAACAGGCCTCATCCTTGATGATCAACAAACCTCCCTTTCCATTGTTAGTATCAAAGCAAGCGCTTGCATCGAAGATTGATACAAGGTAGCATATAAAGAACAAGAGTCATGTGGTATGTTAATGGACAACAATGAGTACTTCAACAGTTGGAACAAATCGAATGGAATCTCAAGTGCAGGCTCTACTGTTGATCACACACAAATGCAAGGTTAGACCAATTAACCATTCTTTTGTTTCAATTAAAAATATTTTAAATTGTTTTCATAATTACCATATAAAACTAAATGGTATATTTTTTTCCAAAGTTAGAGCTTTACATTTAGGTTTTTTAAATCAGTACCCAACGAAAGGTTTTTTTTTTTTCCCTACAAAAATTAAATGGATAATCACGTAAACTTAGCCTTTCTTTAATTTAAAATTGACCAACACATTAAAGGTATTTTAAAAAATCATATAAACTACAATAGTATAATTTTGACGAGCAGATATATAAGGAGACCTTAAAAATAACAATAAAGGTAAGAAAATACAAAGGTAAAAATAAAAAGCCTAAATTTTTCCAAATGGCATGTATGGAGAAGTCAATGATTGTCCTTATCCTTGATCACCATTAAGAGGAGGTTATGGGGGTTCAAAGCTAAAGCCTTCAGACTGGTAGTACACCTATTGTTGCTACTAAAGTTCCTTAATTCTTTAATCCTATTGTCTCTGGATATCTTTGAGTTCATCAAATTGAGTTTTATATTCTTTAACCATTCCATATATCTCATGTTCTCTAGTACAACCATATCTCTTTAGTACATTTCATCTATTTCTTTTTTGCAAACATCAGCTGTATGTTAAAGGGATAATTACTTAGTTTAAGACCCTAGGCTCCTATTGGTGTTCTTCTACTTGTTGACCTCACCACACTCCCTAACTTTGCTATTCAAGGAGTATGTCTAGTGGAAGTTCTTCATCCTCTTACAAATGATGTTACTACTCTTATAGTTACTGTCCAACCCTAAACCATGCCACAGTCTCCACATCCTTTTTTATGTTCATTTTGTTCTTTAATAATGCAAGTTTGAAAGGCTTAGATATACTCTTTACATAGCCATTCAAGTCAACCCCTTCATATATGAGCATATGTGTGATGAAGCACCCATAACTTAAGTGAATATCCTCCTGTACATGTGTTCGCATTAGGCAACGACTTATAATAGTACTAACATCGACTTGTCTTCAAGAGAGGATGGAGTTAATTGGCTAAGGGTCTTCTTTGGAAAAGAAGGTAGTGTTAGCCCATAAGGTGATGGCGTTGCTGAGCCAGAATCTCACATGAACATATTGGCTGCTCAAACATTCTAAGGAAAGCTTGTAACATATCCCATTTCCTAAGCCTAAAGATGTTGCCAAGAGAAAGCTATAGCAAGTCATTAATATATTCAAGCCTAAACATAAAAAATTAGCCAAACATATACATATAAATGTAGTCAACATCAATCTCTATAGCATATTAAAGTTCCTCATAATCATCATGATAAACAACTTTGCTAGTTGCATTAGAATAAAATATGCAAACCAAGTTAGGATATGTATCATCCCCCAAGTTTAGCAATTAGTGTAAGCCCGTATATTTGAGTTGCTCCCAAATTTTTCTTAAATCATTGAGCTCATCCTAATTGTCAGACTGAGTAACTATTATACTAAACCAACATTGAGCCATGTATAAACTAATCTTGCATCTCACTCATAAGTAAGTGTTCATTAAAATTGAAACCATAAGGTTCAGTTGAATGAGGCGAAGATTGTCATGGAGACTGAGAATGAAACCGCTTCCTCTTAGATCTAGAGTAATGTTTGCTTTTTTTTTTTTTGGATTAGGCATGAAAGGATGATTCCATGACAGTTGGTTGGGGATTCGAGAAAGAAAATGGAATAGAGAATAAGAGAATACGAGTTTTGTAACATGGGCATGTTGTATGTGGTGTAGGAATGTTATGAGGGAAGGAAAATGGTTTTTATAACCATTCTGGCCACTAAGTAACATACCTACATTGTCTTTAATGTGGTCACATTAAGCTCCACATGTGCACATTAGAGCTTAACATAATGTGTAAATTTTTTTTCTCCCTTGATGTCAACTAAGCCAGCTGTCCATTGGATACAATTCTATAAATTCCAACATCTCAGCCTTGCCCTATAGTCCATACAAGATGCCAATTGACAAACTCTTAAGCTCCCATTCCATTTGCCTCTTACGCTATCACCTTTTTTACACTCAATAACGTGCTGATGGGTATGTGTAGTAATTAGCACATTGCCATATTCCCCATGTTTAGATGAAGTAATGTATGGAAATTTTCCATTGAAGTACTTAGGTAAGATTTTTCAAGATTTATGACTTATGACATACTTTTGAATAGCAAGTCCAATGTAGGCATGGACCACTTTATATGACACTTAAACTGGCACCAATTTGGAAGGAAAACATTGAAAATGGTTTTAAAGCCAAACTTTCTGTCTATCAATAGTTCATCAGATGATAGGGATAAGGGTAAGGAAGGCAAAATCATTTATTAGATTGTAATTTGTATGTTTTTTGGTTCCCAAAAAGTCAATATGTTATCTTCTACAAAAATTATCTACTAATATGGTAATACCAAGTTGAGTTGTATTAATAAACTCAAATAAATTTGTTTTCCACTTGCCAAACAATACAAAGTTCCATTGTTCCAAACTTTGAATCTTCAAATAAATTTAACGTAAGTACTTTTGTAGGCATTATGTGCAAGTTTTATATTAGAGAACAGAGAATTGAAGTAAAATTGAGCTAGTTAAGGAAAGCAATGTAGCTATATTGCAATCAATGTAGCTATATTGCAATCAATGTACCCATGCTACTTTCCTTTTCACTTAGGCGGGAAGCTAACATGGGCACGTCAAGGACAACATGCCTATGTTGGGCACATTAGTTTCCTACCTAAGTGAAAAATGTTGGACAAGAAACTAACATAGGCACATTGTGTTTCACGTTGGATATTAGTTTCCTGCATTTTTTTTCCTATATATAGGTACAACAATTTAATTGACATCCTTCACTCCTATATGCTACCAAACTAAACTTCTACAATCCTCTAGGTTCCATACACTTATATTTACTTAAGTTTTTTTACATCGCATGACCATACGTACTTGTAGACATGGTTGGAAGTGAAAATCCAAATGATGGCATAGCTACATTTTGCAATACGCCATAGAAAGCGAAAGCACCAAGAGTATACATATTATTGCCGGCTTAAGAGCTATGACTCATACATCCCACCTCGTGACTACATAACATAATAAAACTCCATGTACGAAATGCTGAATAAATCCTTAAAGGTCATCATCATTATTATTATTATTACTGTAATACCTAATGCTTTTTTAATGTTATACTTAAATTAGTATAATACTTAACACACAACTTAACACTCAAGAGCCTAAGCTTTGATGGATTTGCATAGTCAATTAGAAGAAAACAAATAGTATATTGACATTACCCAATGCCTTCATACAACCAATGATAACTCTATTTGGATGTTATTATCTTACAAGCAATGTTGTATTCCTAAATCATGTCGACGTTGTTTTTGTGTTGTCAAAATTAAAAAAAGAGCCATTGTTTTACCCTACTGTCATAGTGATGAAAGCCAAATTACTTACCTACCTTTTCCCATTCCTCTTCTATTTTATGTTATATCGATGTTGGATTCATGCTAAAGGTTTCACCCTACTTATAAACCATTTGAGGAACTTTATTGGAATGTTGAAGTAGAAGATGCTACAAATTAATTCGTTAAGCTTAAGACGAAATCCAAAAGTGTATCTAAAGCCTTGTTCTTGTATCATAAGGCTAGGACGTAGCCATCAGACCAAGTATCTCATCTCAATAGTCAGATCAGCAATTCTTATGCTTCAGCTTTAAAAAGAGCAAACAGATCATTGAGATGAGCCAAAGAACAGGGACTATCAATGTCATTACCAATGAAACTTTTAGTGAACTGCTAGTTTATTAGGTATAACAATTAAGGGAAGATGAGGTGGATGTAGATGTCTTCATGTGGTAGGTAATGACATCCTACATGTTGCCAACCTTATCATTTGAGGTAAGGGATATTTTAGTGTCTACAACTTCAATTGTATCATCTAAATCGACTTTTGGCTTAAGTGAGCAAGTCCTCAACCTTTAGCTCAAAGCTAAATCCATCCAAGTGATTTTGTGCTTGAAGGATTAGAAAGATGCTCAAAAGAAGATACGATGGGGTGTATAGTCAATTTTTGTTCTTGAAGAAGAAGAAGAGATAGTAGCATCATTCAACGATCGGGAAAAGGAAATGAGATGGATGGATGATGAGGATGAGGAAGAGGAGGACTACTAATATGGTCATATGTTTGTTCACTTTTAGAAGAGTTATCGGATTTGATGTTTATATATTATATTGGAGATGTCAACTTTCATGTATGCTAGCTTATTTATTTACTATTAAATGACTTCACATAATTTAAGCACCTATCTCAAAATACATCGAAAGATTAATTAGATTAGTCAAATAATAATTATTAAATCAATATAATTAATATTAAATGAGTAATTAGTTATTAATTATTCTTTACCTTCTATGATTATTTCATGCATGCAATGGCGATTGTTCCAGAATCTAGATGAAGATATCTTAGACCCTAAGGTAAACGAGCAAGGTCTTCATCAAATTATGTTGATGAATGTATCATGTTAAGTTTTTAGCTATAGTCTATCCTGATGGATTGCCAACCTCTGAACCCCTCACTTGTGTTCATCTCCAAGGCCTATAATCTCTCATTAGGAGGATTATCTCTCCTCAGGCTATCGAGGGCGAGCACCAGTATATGGAAGAACTGTAGGAGAACTCTCTGAAGTCCTAGCTCAAACACACTCTACTTTATACCAACCCCTACCCAATCACGGACTTACTTAATGCCAAGGCAAACCTACCGAATGTTGAGGCCAAGGTGACAGTGACTTAAGCCTTACTCTTCCATTCTACAAACATGAAAAGTGCCGAAGCCAACTTACAGAGTGCTAAGGCTAAGTCCCTTACATGTTAAGCTCTACTCATTTAGCCTACCTAATAGCAGCGACCTTTATTCATCTTGGCAACTCCAAGTACCAGTCCCTAACAATAACTACACTTGTTATAAGCATCCATAGGCCCTAAGATTCCCTTATACAAACCTATTGACAAGCTGCCACATGTCTATTACTTTTATAACATTTGACATTTGTACTATATTCCTTTTTGTCATTTGTCATATTTACCCTTTTTTGTATATACTAGGAATCTCTTTCTTCATTGGTAACTCCAGTTACTAATGATTACATGTAATGTTGATGAGCCCAAGGCATGGACTATAGCACAATTCATTTATAGGCTAAGGTCTGAAATTGGCAACACAATGGAGCTATAGAGGCTTGGGACTTTAGATGAGGCCATTTAAGTAGGCTAAATAATAGAAAGGCAGAGGAGAAGTCAGCTTAGCCAAGCACCAAGCAGCCAACCTAGCCTACTAAATAGGATTGGTATGCTAAGCTGAACTAGATATGATTGAGCTCAATACGGTTCCAAGGTTGATCGTCGATGTTAGATGCAAAACAGACTTGATGATAGCCAAGGCAAGAGCAAAGCCAAGGAGTCTCAGGTCAAGAAGGACTAAGGTCATAGCTTAGGAAGGAAGACCTGAGAGATTGAGTGTTTCGAGAGTCTTTGTTTTGGACACATGGCTAAACAGTGCTCGAACCAACGTATCATGACCATTAAGGGAGATAAACCCCAATTTGAGGTGGAAAGTGCTAGTGAAGATGAAGTAGGAGTTGATTAACTACTAGAAGAATTTCAAGAAGATTCTGATGCTATACTCTACCTGAAATAGAGGTGAGTACTATATGGTCGTATGACAATCTCTCAGTACTTTTGTATCTGACGAGAATGAGCAAAGGGAAGACCTCTTCTATACAAACTGCTGAGCGAATTACAAGTTGTGTGCTTTGATCATTAATGGAGGGAGTTGTACTAATGTAATAGCTTAAAAAGTGGTGAAGGCCCTAAAATTACCAACCTACCCTCACCCTAAGCTATACAAGATTCATTGGCTCAATGAGAAAGGAGGTTTACTTATTGCCGAGTAAGTTAAAGTGTCGATTACTGTTGACGATAAAAAAGGATAAGGTGCTGTATGATGTCTTACCCATTTATGCCTCACACATATTACTTAGCCAACCCTAGCTATTTGATTTAAAGGTAATACATTATGGATATAGGAACACCTATATGTTCCAAAGCATGGGAAGAAGGTTATATTAACCCCAATGAGCCCTAAAGAAGTTCAAGAGTTACAAGAAAAGATTTGCATATCACTACAAAGGAAGTCCCTAGTGATTTCCCCAACCCAATTTTCCAAAGATGTTAAGACCGAAGAGTATGTACTCTTATTAGTTAGGAAACTTCTAGAGTTAAGAGAAGTCAGAACCTTACTTGCCAAGGTACAAACTTTACTACAAGAGTATGCTGACTTGTTTCTAACCGAGATGCTAAGAGGTTTTTACCACCTGTAAGAGGTATAGAGCATTGTATTAACCTTTAGCCTAGAGCTACTCTACCTAACTGACTTGCCTATAGGCTCAACCTTGAGGAAGCTACTAAGTTTACCAAATAAGTTGACAAGTTGATTGATCATGAATATGACTAAAAGAGCATGAGCCGTATGCTGTGTTGGCTATCCTGGTGTCAAAGAAGGATGGCTCATGGAAGATGTGTATCAATAGCCAAGCAATCAACAAAATCATTGTCAAGTACCAATACTCGATCCCACAATTAGATGATATGCTTGACGAGTTGCATGGTGCGCGGGTCTTTTCAAAGATTGATCTAAAGAGTGGTTACCACCAAATACGAATGAGACTTAAAGATGAATGGAAAACTACTTTCAAAACAAAAGACGGTCTATTCGAATGGATGGTGATGCCATTTAGTCAAACAAACGCATTAAGCACTTTTATGCAACTTATGAACCATGTTTTGAGAACACTAATTGGTAAGTGTGTTGTTGTCTACTTTGATGATATTTTGGTATATACTACTAACCTCATCTCTTATGTCACGCACTTGAGATCTGTGTTTGATATCCTCCATGCCAAGCACTTATTCGATAACTTTAAGAAATGTGTATTCTATCAAAGTAAGGTAGTATTCATCGGTTATGTTGTTTCTAAGAGAAGTATTAGAGTTGATGACAAGAAAGTCCGAGCTATTCTTGAATGGCCAATGCCAATTAGTGCTACCAAATTAAGGAGTTTTCATAGTCTTTATTTTATCAAAGATTCATTCAGAACTTTAGTTCCATAGCTGCCCCACTGACTAAGTTGACTAGGAAAAACCCTAAATTCAAATGGTCCGAGAAAGCTTAAAGAAGCTTTGATGTAATTAAGTCCAAGTTGACTTCTACCCCAATACTCGTCCTACCTGACTTTGAGAAAGTTTTTGAACTAGAATGCAACACATCTAGAGTTAGCATTGTAGCTGTTCTTATGCAAGAGCGCCGACTAATTGCATACTTTAACAAGAAACTCAAAGGTACCACATTGAATTACTTAGCGTATTATAAGGAATTGTATGCCCTCGTCCAAGCTCTTCAGAACTAGCAACACTACCTACTATTAAGAGAGTTCATTATCTATAGAAATCATGAATCTCTCAAACATCTCAAGGGACAATAGAAACTTTCTCGACATCATGCTAAATGGGTAAAGTTTTTGAAAACCTTTTGCTATGTCATCAAGTACAAGAAGGGAAGTGTTAACACTATGGCAACGCCCTTTCTCATCAACATGTTCTCATCACAAAATTATAGGCTAGAATACTTAGGTTCAACACCCTACCTGATCAATACGAGTATGATTCGTATTTTAGACCTTTAGTAGCCAAATGCAATGTAAGAAGAGTAGTGGATGGGTTATATTTGAGCCAAGGATTTCTAATGAAGGGAAGACAAATTTATGTGTTGAGTAGGTCTGCTAAGAAATTACTTGTCCAAGAAGCCTATGTTATAGACTTAACCAGCTACTTTAGTGAGAAGAGAACAACCAAGTTGTCGAAAGAACATTTTTATTAGCTAAGGATGATGAAGGATGTATACAAAGTTCTTGAGCATTATGAGGTGTGCAAATTAGCCAAAGGAAGGAAGGAGCCATATGAAGTGTATACCCCTTTGTCCATACTTAAATGATTATGGACTGATTTGAACATGAATTTCATGCTTAGCCTACCCACAACACCACAAAGACATAATTCTATTATGGTGGTGGTTGATTGGTTTAGCAAGATGAGTCATTTCATCCCTTATCACAAAACCGACGATACTTTATTTGTTGTTAGCCTCTTTTTGCATAGAGTGCTAAAGAGTACTGTGTCTTATCATGATTCGAAGTCCACAAGCTTCTTCTAGAACACTATGGAAGAAGCTTGGCACTAAACTTATGTTCAATACTTCTTGTTACCCCCAAACAGACGGTTAAACAAAAGTTGTAAACCAAATAGCAACCTCTTCAAGCTACTATGGGAAAGAATCTACATGATTGGGATCTATGTGTGAGCCCCACGATTAACTGCTCAGAGTTTGATTTGTAGAATTTAGAACGATCGAGCAAACTGTCGAATTCAACCCAAAATTCTACGACAAAGCTAGGAATATTAATAAAAGTGATTCCATAAGTTCGAATTTAAGAAAATAAGTAATAAAATAAAAGAATATAAAATTTTCAAGTTTTAAGTATATTACTCATTATTTATCGAAAATGCATAAAATGTATTTTGATAACTAACGAATCACTAAAGATAAATTATATGCACACTAAAAATTATAAAATAACTTAAACAATATTTAAGAGTATTTATTTATACCATATATATATTTACATATAGATAGAAATATGCGTAATTACTTAAAGAAAATACATGAATAATTAAGGAAAAATCAAGAAAATTATGGAAAAATATGGAAATCTCCAGAAAGTGGTTATGTCATCTTGGAAATGGAGAAATAAAATTAACCAATGAAAATGTAACAAATAGAAAGTAAAAAAAAAAAAGATAAAATAAAGTAATTGTCTAATCAATTTAATGCACTATAATTTCTCTAGAGCTCTATAAATACCCAAAAAGTTACATAAGCTCATTTGGACAGTTAAAAGAGTAAAAAATATAAAGAGGGTTGAAATAAGAGAGTTAGGGTTAGTTTTCAAAAATTAGACAAAAATCTGTGCAGTTGGAGTTTATAAGGAGATCCCTAACCAGACGAATACCTAGGAGTAAACGGCCACCACCACCATCATATGGTGGTAGCAACGCCTACGGTGGTTAGAGCCACCAGTTCTGGTGAGTCTGATTTTTTTCCTAATTTTACATATTTTGTTAAAAATATTAAATACACTTATTAAATTATGAAATTTGGTATTCTGAGGTTTTTAAGTATGTAGATTTAGGGAAAATTTTTATTTTGACGATTTTACGTCTAGAATTATACCATCCTTAAGAAACAGTGTAAACCCAAACTTTGTTCGGGTTAGAAATAAATGACCTTAAGAGTATAATTTTAAGCTTAAAAATTTTTTGTAGACTACTTAAAGGTTATAGAAGAGTACTATGAAGCCATTTTCCAAAAATTAATTTTTGTAATTTTTAGATAATTTTTAGGCCTTAAAATGATGTATAAAATGGTTAATTTTAGGTTAATTAGGTAATTAATTAAATAATTACTGATTTAATACATAATTATATGTTTTAGGATGTTCAAATCTGATGAAGTATGATACTCATAGCATTTATCGTGTTAGATGTAATTATTAGGGTATTATGTAGTAAATAAGTAATCGGAAAAATAGTTAATTTTGTAAATTAGCATAATTAGGTGAAAAATCTGATTTGGGATGAATTTAGATATTTTGAGATATCAATTGATGTTGGGAGATGATATTTGGAGTGATAGAAATATTAGTTGTGTATTATGTACATAATAAGTAAATATGAAAAATTGGAAATATAATAAATAGAAACTATTAGAATAAAAATTGATGTTATACTAATAATAAGAAAATATATAAAATCTAGTATGAGACTTAAATTTAGCTATCTATATGAAATATGTAAAATTTTCTCACATCGAAGGTAAATTCGGTAGTTAAGTAAGATAAGGGGAATACCTAATAAATTAACATACTAATTAGGGGTAAATATGATATTTAGGAAACCCGAAAATAATGTGATTAATTTCACGTTAGAGGTCAAAATGGGTCTCTAGGGTTCGCGTATAAAATCGTATTTAGAAACAGAATTAGAACCAAATTTAAAAATCAATGTGAAAACTGAACCAGAACCTAGCCTCAAACTAAGAATAATTATAAAAGACTTGAGAACCTAGATAATTGAGCATATTAAACCCTAAACCAAATATAATAATAAGTGTTCTATGATAAAACTAATCTATAACAATTATATGAAAAATGAGACAACGTTGGTATTATAGGGATCATTGGTAATGGACTGAGCGAGTCCCACCTCAAGTGAGCAAATGGGAAGTCCAGGTAAGTTAGGATTAATACATTACTATATTTTGGAGTACTAATTTGTAGTACTCAAAGGCTTGAAATTGTACTTAATTGTGCTTGTTAGATAGTGATTGTACGTATGTGCTTGTTAGATAGTAGTTGTACGTATGTGCTTGTTTTTGAGTGATGTTATGATTCTGGTTTATTGTTTTAGCTTTTAATTATGTGAAATTGCTTGAAAAGATTTAACACCTTAAACCAGATTTAACTAAATATATGACTTATAATTCTAAATTGGATTTGCATCGCAACCTATTAGGGGAAACTTAAGGTTTTCCAGCCAAATACCGACCTCTTTGAAAGGAATAGCGCTGGATAGTATAATTGATCCCTTCTTCATCCTTAGTTGAACTAAGTAATAGATGAAGAGGTCACGGCAAGGGTGAAGTCAATTGTTCGAAGGTAGTCGTGAGAGAAACAATGTCTCTATTACATAAAATTGGGTTTGATTGTGAGCTGTTGCATTAACGAAAACTCCTCAACCTAGATTAGAGCAAGTGTAATTTCTCTAATCTCATAACAGGCTGGATAACGTCATACGATGGCATTTGTTTGAATATGCATTTCACCTAATAATTTGATTAATAACCCTATTTGTGTTTACTATATAGTTTTAAGTCTCCGCCCTAACTAGGAAGCAGATTTCAATTACCTTAAAGCTAGCAATTACTAGATCTTAAGGAGTGAGGAAATACATCTGAAGCACATATATACCTTTAAGATCTTAGCTTTTATTTAGAATCTTTCATTTTCAAATAATGTATTACTTAAGAAGTATAGGACAATAAAACTTTATAAACATTATTTGTAATACTTAAATCATAGTGTATGTTTATATTTCCATACTTTCTTAGGTAAATAACTTATTTAATTTATGAATTGTTTACTTTAAAACAAGTTAGTCATGGATATCTTGTGTAAATCAGGTCTAAGATGGCAATTATATAGTCAACTTCTATCTTAGAATGGTTTGCACGACAGGACTATTACGACTTTATTGCTTCAGGGCGTAACATTATGCGTACCCATCATTGTGTTTGCTTACAACTATTCCACTCATAGCTCGATAAGATGGTTACCTTTCAAGGTTGCTTATGGACTTAACGCAAATTTACCCTTAGATATGGTTATTGGTTCAACCTCTCAAGGAGAGAGTCAATCAAGCCTACAACGTATCGTAGAATTTCAAAGATGGAATCAAAAGGTTAAACCAATAACCATGTCTAAGTTATCCTTCTGGTTGGATGGCCCTTTTAAGATTCTTCAACTCATAAATGACAATGCTTATGAGTTAAAGTTTCCTGAAGGATATGGAGTGTCTCCCGCTTTCAATGTTACTAACTTGATGCCTTATGTACTAGAAGATGGAGAAGAAGGTCAAGATTTGAGAGCAAATCTTCAACAACCCTAGAGAATTGATGGATTGCTCACCTCTAAACCCCTCACTCGCGCTCATCTTTGAAGCCTATAATCTCACACTAAAAGGATTATCTCTTGTCAACCTATCGAGGGTGAGCACCAGTATGTTGAAGAACTGTAAGCTAACTCTCTAAAGTCTCAACTCGAACACACTCTACTTTACATAGACCCCTACCTAGTCACTAACTTGCCTAATGCTAAGGCTAACTTACCCAATGCAGAGGTCGAGGTGATTGTGACTCAAGCCTTACTCTTCAAATCTATAAACATGACAAGTGTCAAGGCCAACATGCCGAGTGCCAAGGCTGAGTCCCCTACATGTTAAGCTCTATTCATTCAATCTACCTAACAGCAGTGACCTTTATTCGTCTCGACAACTCTAAGTGCTAGTCCTTAACAGCAGCTACACCTATTCTAAGCATCCATATGCCCTAAGATTCCCCTATACGAACTCATTGATAAGTTACCACCTTTTGGTTACTTTTCTAACATTTTTACTATATCCCTTTTCATAATTTGTCATATTTACCCTTTTTCATATATACTAAGAATCTCTTTCTTCATTGTCTTTTACGTAATTTTCCTTATTTTTATTATTATCATAAAGGACTTACTATAAATAGTTTTTATACTGTAGCCACAATCATCATCATATACCTTACACTTATTGAATATACTTGTTCTTGTAAGATACCCTTCACCGAGTACATTTCCTATACTCTTATCTAATTTTACTAACTAACTTGAGGTTAGTGGCAAGTCGACTTAGCATCAGTTTGTATGTCATATCAAGTAAAGTACTAAGTCGTATTGTGTTCGTTGGTCTATCATATCCTCCATGCAACTCACGGAAGCTAATGTATTGACGACTCTTCCATTTTATTTTCTTCAATATCTCGAATGACCCATGTGGTTACTATTCTCTACGGTAACCCTTAAAGATTACTGAGCTCCTATACATCATGTCCTATACGTGTACGTAATTTAAATCAATATAATTAAATAATTTAAGTTAATTTATTCCAATAATCCAATTAGTAATTATATTTAAATAGTTAATTTGATTCAAATAAATGGCATTACTTAAACAAATTAATTAATTTCTTTAAAATAAAAGGGTTTACTTAAATGAAGCTACTTATGGATTTAATCTTAACACACCATTAGACTTTACGTTTAAGGTGCAAAAGATTCACCAACAAGTTTACGATCAACTTCAAAAGTAAGTTAACAAGAATAAGCAACATGGTGATAAAGGTAGAAGGCAAGTGATCTTTGAGTCGAGTGACCTTGTGTGGATTCACCTTCAAAAGGAGTGGTTTCCTAGAAAGAGATCTCTAAAGTTAGCACCAAGAGCATATGGACTATTTAAGGTGTTGGAGAGAATAAATGAGAATGCTTACAAGCTAAAACTTTCAAGTGATTATAGTGTTTCAAAGACATTCAATGCAGTAGATCTTTCACCTTATGTGCCAAACAAGTTGGAATAAGATTTGGGGATATATCTTCAAGAGCCTCAAGAAAATGATGAGAATAAGATGTTAATTAGACCAATTACAAGGGCTAAAGCAAAGGGACTTAGAATCTTCAAATGAGATTCATTACAAATCAACTTGATGAAAACAAATTAAATTTTGTTAAAGGTTTTGAGTATCACTTGATGGAGTTTGGAGCTTGTTTGTCGGTTCTTAGAAATACTAGTAGTGAGGCATGTGGAAGCATACTAAACAAGATTACCAATTCAAATTAATATCTTTGGCATTGAGTTGAGCCAATGGGCATAGACAACAAATTTTCATAGTTTTTACTTTATTATTTTCTTTTTGGTTTTTTTTTTTGGATATTTTATTTAATTATAGCTTATCCTTAGAAAACCCTAGATTATTTAAAGGGTTGTAACATTACTATTTCTTATTATTGGCTAACAAATTAAAAACTTAGGAGATCCCTTTAAAGTTCTTATCAATTCAATATTCTTGAATTGTGGCGAACATTTTAGTTGATCTATTTATGTGTAGTTTTATTTAGATTAATCATTCGTTCAACTTCTCTTATTGTGTAATATTCTTGGGAGATTGAATAAATTATCCATTTCTCAAAGAAACACATAAAAATTCAAACTTTACGTAAAGTAACAACAAGAATTGCAATCTTGTTGAAGAAGATCATTCAAATCTATAGTTTTTCGCATCAAATGTATTGAGGTTTGGTTGCTAAAACAGAGGTTAATAATGTTTTATTTGGGTTGTAAGTAGATGAGAAGTGGAGTGAATAAGAATTATGAAGATGGGCACCAAAATGCTTTAATATAGGGCAAAGAAGCAATAGGTTGCATGAATCAACGGTACTAGGAAGTAATTTGATTGAAGTGGTTGTAGACCGGTAAGCTAAGTTTTCACATCAATTATTATATATAGTAAGAGTTAGTTTCTCTTTGCTAATTAATTTGAAGGGGAATTTTGAAAGTAGTAATGGGAAAAATCTAAAAGTCATAATTAGAGATTTGAGGTCTGCATAGTGAAGGGATTATAGATAAATGGAATGAGGAGAATGATGAAAATTATGTAGATAAAAGTTATATTAAACATGAATCTATAAATGTTACCATAGGAGTATCTAGTTGTAACCTAGTGGTATTAAGGAAGTAACCCAAGCTTGAGTTCCTCAAACTAAAGTAGACTAAGGGGTAAAGATGACTAAATTATTGATATTGGAGATCGATAGAATTTATGGTTAAGTGAGAGACCTTGTAGAGAAAATCAAAGCTATTTAATTTAAAAACTAATTGGGGAATTAGGATTTTAATCTTATAATGAGACGACAATTAGAATATAAAAAGGTATATTCTAAGGAGCGGAATGATCAAGTACATTAAGGTCTAAAGAGGCAATGCATGATGAAAGAAAGTTACATGAAAGTATTAGTTGGGAAACTAATAGCAAATTCGAGGAGAACTAACCATAAATAAGTTGGAATAATTCTGAAAATAGATGATGGAAAGGGAATACTATTATCTAGGTGAATGAAAAGTAGTTACAAGTACATAAAGTAACCAAAAGGAAGTAAGAATAAGATTGAGGAGATAGAGAGAATGGAGTAAAGGGCATTTGAAGAGGTAAGAAATATAAAGTAATCAAAATTTGATATTCAGGAGTTGGGAATCTCTTAAGGAAGAAAGTTTTTGTAAAGGGGGAGAATGTAAAACCTTGAAATTCACTAAAAGTAATAACAAGAATGGTAATTAAATAATAACATATTAAAATCTAGGATAGTTTTATAAAAGTCGAGAATTTATTTAAGAAAAAAAAAGGACAAGGGAGAAATCTTTAAAGGTGGTGGCTCTAAGGGTAATTACGAGTAGTTGAATGAAAAGAAAAAGAGGCATTTAAAGGGCAAGCAATAAACCTTAGGCCTTTTCTCCCCATTCTAAAAGGAGATTTCTCTCCCTTTTACAAAACCCTCTACACAATTAAGCCACGGTATTATGAAGGAATCACAAAAATAGAAGAGATAAGTTACACTTCCTCATATAAACGGATAATGATGTGTAGCAACTACTGATAATGGATTCCTCATATGGTCTTTTGAGATTTTTATGATGTGAATGACTATGCGTGATCTTAATAGTCTAAATCAAGCAATCAATTAAGGTAAGATCTATTGTTCATATTATGATGTTTTGATTCATTAGTTAAGATTCTACCCTAAACTTAGACAGATTGAAATACTATGAGAGGAAATAGTATTAGATGAAGGAGAGAATTATAGAGTTCTAGATCTACAAGTACCATAATCAATTGAATTAACAATCAAGTGTATAATGTAAAGAATCGCAAGGTTTTGATAATTAAGGTATGTTAGTTATTCTTGATGTTTAAATGCATGTTGGGAGCACATTTGAGTGTTTCATTATTAGGAATCGTTAAAGGATTAAAATATGTGGAGATTCATAATGATCTTGCGAAGAGGAAGCAAAGAGTCGGTATAAGATTGACGAAACAAAGCAAAATTGAAAAAAAAAAAAAGTATGAAGGAAATACATGGCATGTACACGATGTACACGCTATGTTTATGGATAAGGGGAATGTACGGCCTGCACTTAAGTACACGCTATGTTAATGGAAAGAAGTGGCAAGTATATGTATTGTGTTGGTTGTGTAAGGTATACGCTGTATTTTGTTTTGGAATCCATATCATTTTTGTATTTTTATTTATCAAATAAATTCCTTTTATTTCTTCATTTCTTAAAAATTCTTAAGTTAATAATAAATAAATACAATGTTATTTTGATAGTTAAGAACTTCTAAAATAGCCTTAGTTTAAGTATGAAAATGAATAGTCAAAGATAGAAAAACAAATTTTCAATGTTGAAATAGATTACTAAAAATAAGCTATCTTTTGCATTATTAATTCAAAAGTATGAGTTGATTCAAGAATTGTTCATGATGTTGTTGCACTGAATATGAGATGTTTTGTTGTTTGTAGTTAGGATAAATAACCAAACCAAACATAACATATAATTTGCCTTTAAAAATGTTATGCTACAGCTTGGCTTTGGCCACCCACTAATAGGGTCCAATAGCGCTAGAAAAGCACTTAGTGATCTTTGTGCGACGTTATCCTGAATGATGTTCTGCACTAGGATAACCTAACTAGATTTTAAGAAGGATTACTTAGGTGCTGGGTAGAACCCACACCAATACTACATTGCATTTATATATTGTTTGCTTAAAAGTCATGAGTTATCCCAAGTCTTAGAATGCTAAAATTGTATTATCTACCAACTAATTAATTAAAGATAAATAAATGATGCTTGTTGCACTAGATGCTACTTGTTATGCATGCGGATCTATTGATTGTTTAACTTAGCACATGTGTTTTTTATATTCTGTATTAGATTTCAACTCATTCCTTACTAATTTTTCAGGTGTAGGTACTTGTGTAGAAAATTATAGGAATTATCGGTTTTGAATACAATCAACAAGATTACTAGGTCAAGGAGTGGTGATTAGAATTCTAATTGTGAAGATGATAATTGAGTTTTGATAGCTAGAGTTTCATTGTATAATTATATAAAGTGATGCTTTGAATTTTATGAAATTTGTTTAGTGGTTATTCTGCTTTGCTGGAAAATTGAAATTTTATTGTGACTACTTAGAGACTACAAAAGGTAATGTTAGAGATTTTAATAAAAATTAAGGCTTGACGTCTCGATAGATGATAAGGATAAATGACGGATTATAACACTCAGCTTCTTGGGTATTACAACATGTATGTGCATTATATATACTAGTACATGACAATTTCACGAAGCCAAGTTATATAGTCTGGAAGTAATAAGTAAACACCAAAGCAGTTATGAGACCATCCAAGTGTAATACTAAGTTAAA
The DNA here is from genome assembly GCA_024138015.1 of Lumnitzera littorea. Classification (NCBI taxonomy): domain Eukaryota; kingdom Viridiplantae; phylum Streptophyta; class Magnoliopsida; order Myrtales; family Combretaceae; genus Lumnitzera; species Lumnitzera littorea. Next base: position 42,786,583 of record JAMXBB010000005.1, on the reverse strand, counting down.
GCCATCTAAAATAATTAATTAGAAAGACCTTGTGGCAATCTTAAAACATGACTTCAGCAATGCATTTTTCTTTTGCCGACAAAGTCCAAGATAGAGATGCTGGCTTCCGTCAACGTCGAACTTGCTGATGGGAAGAAGTTTGAACGCAGAAGCTTCAATGTCCACTTCAACCTACATTAAAAGAAAATGCCAGGCAAGCTATGGAAACCAAGAACTTTGTAATTTGATTTACGCTCCACAATTGGTAAGCATAGCTGCTTGTCAATAGCTTTCTTATTATTCGAATGCATGCTAATTTTGAAGTTGTGGCTAATAAAGAATCCACATTTTGAATCGTGATTAGTTGATACCTCTATTCGATATAACATGATGACTCGCTTTGTATTGGTGAATCAATATCAACTTTGTGTAGTGGTTTACAGTAGCTTAATTGCTATTACTTTTATTTTACTTAGTTTCTATTGGTTCTTATTCAACTTCATTAGTTGGCAATAGGTGAATTTGTGAAACAATGTTGTTAAAGCATATGAGCGGGTTTATAGAAATTTTAGGTTGAGATCACAAATTTGCATTATTATGTAAATAAAATGGGTGCTAGACATGATTTCCATGTTCTACGTTTACTTTTGGGAAAGAAAAAAGAAAATAATAATAATTCATGTATACTATTATACTAAGCATTAACCCCATGGTTTGTCTTGTAAAGGGAATTTGTTACGAGTTGTATTGGAGTGGAAAAAAAATAACCGTTTCGATGAAACTTCTCTCTGTATTTTCCAACTTAGCACTAGCGGGTCAGATTGCTTTGTAAAGGAAATATAATGACATCTTAATCATATAGTGGGTTTCGAACCAAACACATACCTTCAATAAGGCAATGGTTAATTAGCAAAGTTTATTTTACATGTCAAATCATACAAAGTTAAAGACAACGACATAGGGCTTCTAATATTTTAACTGTTCTTTTCTCTCTTTTTTTTTTGGCAATTAATATTTCGATTGTTAAAGTTGCATCCTTTGACTCTAAAGCATTTGAGCACCAAGATATTCTTCGTCTTGATAGAATCTTCAATAAATGTTAACATTTCTTTCTATAAAACGTATATAATTTAGAAAATATGCCAATATATAAATATAAATATGAGTATACTATAGTGTATTTTAAACAATTCTCGAAAAGCCATTGTAACAGGATTAAGTCCATTATAGTCGATAAGAAATGAGGATATTATCTAAGGACCTTAAAGTTAACTCAATTCAGAGGATGATACAAAATGTATGTCAAAGAGCACATAGAGGATGTATGGGATAAGTGCTTTCTTAAGGATATACTTTAATTCTTAAACCCTGGGCATAAGTAACTTATTATTCTAAGAATAACCAACTTAATCCATGGATTAATAACTAAAACTTATTACTAAAGCTTGGAAATGTTGTGTCGGCAGGTCATGTAGAAGCTGGCTAAAAAGGGTTTGTATTTAATTTACATTGCATTTCAAATAAGAATCAACACCGATGCTCTGCGAATAAATGGATGATGATGGCTACAATAGATAATGGATTGGGTGCATACAGTATACCCCTTACTTGGTTATTTACTACCATGTGGTGGCCAAAAATGTAGACTAGTCGCCTATGTGTTATTTATAGCTTGAAATTCACTTAAGTGAATATCATGACTTTGAGTTATCATTATGATAGAACGATGACTTACATAATGAGTTGTTATTTGAGTTATTGGTATTTGTAATTCGTAATTCCAATGACAAGTTGTTATCTGAGATATTAAGAAATGTATGTTACACCCCTCTTGATGAATGGACATGTGCCTGCCTCCCAGGAATATCTCGTAGCAAAGCTTGTTATGGATTTGTGTTTGGTTGTTAAAAGATTTATTCTTTGTTGACTATTTGCTTTGCTAGGACCATAATGGGTTTCTGATAACTCTGATTTTAAACATATTTCACATGGTGATTTTATGGTATTTCCCTTACATTTTTTGTTTTCTTTAAAGAAATTGATACTTAATTGAGTAAAATTTTGATTTCAAGGTTTGAACGCGTTCTAGGATCGAAAACGAAGAAAAGGAATCAAGTTTCACTTAATTCGGAGTTCAAACGAAAAAGTTATGAAGTTATGCAGAAAAATTTGCCTAGGTGCAGAAAGTTACACGACCTGAGGACACGACCATGTCCCAGGCCGTGTCTGGTGACGAAAACAGAATCCTTATAATACATATATAAAAGGATATCTTAGGGTTTCAAAAGAAGAGAGACATTAGAGAGGACGGAGAGACACGAGAGAAGAGAAGAGACTTGAGGAGAACATCAAGAAAGAGGCGAGAACAACATCAACTTCAAGATTAGAGAGATTGTTCATCAATCAAAGGGGTTTTCCATGTTTTATTTTATGTCTTTTTATGGAACTCGTTTTTAGATTCATTATGATAGCTTAGAATTCGTGTATTTAGGATTATAGAACCTAGGGTTTCATGTGACTTTTGGGTTGATTTATAAATTTCAATAAAGTTTCTATCTTTTCTTGATTCAATTATGTTGTTTAATTGTTGATTGATAATTCTAGAGTATCAATATATGATATTATGCATGATGATTGAGAAATTGTATGTGTAATTAGATCTTAGCATAATTGAAGAGAATTACATGTATACTTAGAGATAAGATACATGTTTCTTCCGGAAAGTTAATTATTTATGTGGGAATTCATTATACATTAATGCAATTCTAAGTTATATTACTAAGTGAAGAGATTCCGGTAAATAATTTAGGATTAGGGTTAATATGCTTGAGAAAGATATTAGCTTTAAGTGTAAATCCCTCCGGTCAAGAATAATAGAAACTGAATTGAATATATTTTAAGTGGTTACATATTAAACACTAGGGGAAATAATTCATAAATATGTTATTAATTTTTTGAAGTCGTTTGTAGTTTTATTGCTTTCTAATTTGCTTAATCAAGTCTCATAATTAGTTTAGATGGTTCATTTTAGTATTTTTAATTCATTCAATTTATCACAATTTTCCGGTTAGGTAATAAAGCTAAGGTTAATATTAGTACTCAAAATCTCTTAGGGATCGACTCGGACCCACATCCGCTATATTAAAATTGATAGGTGCACTTGCCTCATATCAAGTTTTTGGCGCCGTTGCCAGGGATGTTCGATATTAAGAACACTAGTTGCTTTATTACTTTGACCATTTTTTTTTTTATTTTCTTTTGTTTTCATTATTTATTTTTATTACCAAGAACTGCGATTGATTTTATATTTCTTGCCCTTGTAGTGCATGACCAGAAGCAACTTAGAAGATTTGGTAGAACTTGATCCTGAAATTGAAAAAACTGCCCTTCAAAATTTGAGATCGCGACCTAGACAAATTGTGGCGACCATAGACGACGAGTTAATCGCTGAAATCAAGGAAAAAGGTGAAGAAGCCAACACTCAATTCATCGAACAGGAAGATCCACCACACATGGCTAACAACGGGAATGAAGTAAATCGGACCATGTCCGATTATTCAAGGCCTACACTTATTGGAGCTGACTCTAGTATTGCAAGGCCAACCGTCACGGCTAATAACTTCCAAATTGCACCTAACATCATACAAATGGTGCAACAATATGTTCAGTTTGATGGTATCCAAGATGAAGATCCTAATGCCCACATCTCTAGTTTTCTAGAGATTTGTGATACGTTTAAAATCAACGGAGCCACGGATGATGCCATTCGACTGCGGCTATTTCCTTTCTCCTTGAGGGGAAGAGCAAAACAGTGGTTGAACTCCCTACCAAGAAATTCAATCATAACTTGGAATGAATTGGTAGAGAAATTTTTGGAGAAGTATTTCCTACCTACAAAGACCGCTAAACTTCGGAATGATATTTCTTGTTTTGCTCAATTGGAAGCGGAGACGCTATATGACACTTGGGAGCGGTTTAAGGACTTGCTCAAGAGGTGCCCACATCATGGCCTCCTACTATGGATGCAGATTCAGACCTTTTACAATGGTCTCAATTTATCTACTAGACAGATGATTGATGCATCCGCAGGAGGTACTTTGAACACAAAGACACCTGAGCAAGCACAAAACCTGATTAAAGGAATAGCGATGAACAATTATCGGTGGGAAACCACTAGAGCCAAGCAAAAGGCTATGAGAATTTATGAGGTGGACTTGACCACTGCTCTGGCAGCCAAGGTGGACCTATTGAGTAAGAAGATTGATGCACTCTCAGTTGGCCCTCAACCAGTGCATTCGGATGTAAGTGATTTTGGTATGCAGGGGTATGGAGCATAAGAACAACTGGAACAGGTAAATTATCTAGGAAATCCACCTAAGCAACAAAATAACCCCTACAGCAACACTTACAATCCAGGATGGAGGAATTACCCCAATTTCTCATGGGGAAACCAAAACCAAGGCCAGCAGAAGACCAACTTTGGCCCACCCGGATTTCAAAGACCATTCCCACCTCTTCTCCCTCAAGAAAAGAAGCCCAGTGTAGAAGAACTTCTCACAAAATACATTCAAGGTAATGAAGCTCGCTTATCCAACATTGAATCCTTGTTGAGGAATCAAGAGGTTTCAAATCGCAACCTTGAGAACCAAATTAGTCAACTTGCAAAGCCAATCTCTAAAAGACCGCAGGGATCACTACCGGGAAATACAGAACCTAATCCAAAGGAACATGTTAAGGCAATAATACTTCGAAATGGGAAGGAGTTGCATGCTGAGAGGAAGGTTAGCGAGGAGACTAGCAAAAGTAAGGAGGGGACGAAAGCAATGGAAGATGTAGAGTCATCAAAGGTGAAGGAATATCAACCACCTATCCCATATCCCCAAAGACTCTAGAAAGATCGCAATGACCAACAATTCAGTAAGTTCCTTGACCTCTTTAAACAACTGCATATTAACTTACCTCTTGTTGATGCCCTGTCACAGATGCCGAAGTACGTTAAGTTCTTGAAAGATTTGTTATCCAACAAGAGGAAGCTTGAGGAGCTTTCTACAGTCATCTTGGATGAAAAGTGTTCAGCGATTGTGCAAAACAAGTTGCCCAATAAGCTAAAAGACCCAGGAAGTTTTACAATTCCTTGTCATATTGGTAATATTTAATTGACAAAGCTTTAGCTGATTTAGGCGCTAGCATCAATTTAATGCCTTATAAATTTTTTAAGAAACTAGGATTAGGGCAACCTAAGCCCACACGCATGAGTTTGCAATTAGCTGATAGATCTGTGACGTATCCTAGAGGTATATTTGAGGATGTATTAGTCTAAGTGGGTAAATTCATTTTTCCAGTTGATTTTGTGATACTGGATATGGATGACGATTTTGAGTTACCCCTTATCCTAGGAAGACCATTCTTAGCTACCGCTAGGGCTATCATTAATGTTAGTGGTGGTAAGCTCATTCTTCGAGTAGGAGATGAAGAGATCATATTTAAAATTTCGAAGGCTATAAAAAAAGTTTGTCGATCAGGATGATACTTGCTACCTTTTAGATGTTACTGACACTTTTGTTTCAAGTTATATGCAGGAAGTTCTTCTTAAAGATCCGTTGGAGAGTTGCTTGCAATTAGGCATGGAGGAAGCTTCGGAAGATCCTGTCAAATCCGAGGTGGTAGCCTAACTGGAGGCAAATAAACCTATCTCTATCGAGAAAGGGTTTGAAGAGTTTGAAAAGAAGAAGGAAGCACAGTTAAAACCTTCGATTGAAGAGCCACCAGTATTGGAGCTAAAGCAATTACCTAACTGCTTGGAATATGCCTTGTTAGAGAATGACTCCAAATTACCGGTAATTATAGCATCCAATTTGGAACAAGAACAGAGAGAAAGGTTGCTGAAAGTACTCAAGGAGCATAAGAGGGCCATTTCTTGGAAAATATCCGATATTCGAGGTATCAATCCCTCCTTTTGTACTCATAAGATTTTAATGGAAGAAAACTATAAGCCAGTTGTGCAGCCCCAGAGACGCTTGAATCCAAACATGAAAGAGGTAGTCAAAAAGGAAGTTATCAAACTCCTTGATGTAGGTATGATATATCCTATCTCTGATAGTTCATGGGTGAGTCCAGTGCAAGTAGTTAAAAAAAAAAGTGGGATGACAGTAGTCCCTAATGAAAAGAATGAATTGATCCCAATGAGAACGGTAACAAGTTGGCGTGTATGTATCGATTATCGAAAGTTAAACGATGCTACACGTAAGGACCATTTCCCTTTACCTTTTATTGATCAAATGATAGAACGACTAGTTGGACATATGTTTTATTGTTTTCTGGATGGCTTATCTGGTTATTTTCAGATACCTATTGCACCGGAAGATCAAGAGAAGACCACTTTCACTTGTCCTTATGGCACCTTTGCTTATCGCAGAATGCCTTTTGGTCTTTACAATGCACCGGCTACATTCCAGCGATGCATGTTAGCTATTTTTGATGATTTGATTGAGGACATAATGGAGGTATTTATGGATGATTTTTCAGTTTTTGGCAACTCATTTGACCTTTGTTTGAATAATTTGGACAGGGTACTCACCAGGTGTGAAGAGACTAATCTTGTCCTCAACTGAAAGAAGTGCCACTTCATGGTATAAGAAGGTATTGTGCTGGGCCATAAGATCTCTTATCGAAGAATTGAGGTAGATACTGCCAAAGTGGATGCGATTGCAAGACTCCTATCTCCAACTTCGGTTAAGGTCATAAGAAGTTTTTTAGGACATGCAGGTTTTTACAGGCGATTTATCAAGGATTTCTCGAAAATTGCCTGCCCTTTGACTAAGCTATTAGAGAAGGATGTGCCTTATGTTTTCTCTCAGGAGTGTTTGAAAGCTTTCAATATCCTTAAAGAGAAACTTACCAATGCTCCAATCATGGTAGTACCTGATTGGGTACTCTCCTTTGAGCTTATGTGTGATGCAAGTGATCATGCAGTCAGGGCAGTGCTGGGGCAAAGGCAAGACAAGCACTTTCAACCAATTCATTATGCTAGCAAAACTCTTACGAATGCTCAGGAGAACTACACTACTACAGAAAAAGAGTTGCTAGCAGTTGTTTTTGCCTTTGATAAGTTTCGCTCTTATTTGCTTCTATCTGAGGTGATTGTTTATACTGATCATTCTGCCCTTAGGTACTTGTTAGCAAAACCGGATGCAAAACCAAGATTGATTAGGTGGATCTTGTTGCTACAAGAGTTTGATGTGGGGATCAAAGATAAAAAAGGCGCTGAGAATTTAGCAGCAAATCATCTATCCCGATTGGAGAATCCAAACTTGGAAATGCTCGACGAAAACGAAATTAAGGATGAATTCCCTGAAGAGCGACTTTATGCCATCGCCCAGGTAAGTGATATGGAAATTCCTTGGTTCGTAGATATTGCTAATTTTTTAGCTGCTAGAATCATACTGAAGGGACTTCAACACCAGCAAAAGAAGAAATTCTTTTCTGATGTGAAACATTATTTTTAGGATGATCCTTACCTATTTAAAGTATGTGCAGATCATGTCATTCGAAGGTATGTACCACACCTCGAAGGTTGGCGAATTTTGAGCCACTGTCATTCGGGGCCTACGGGTGGGCATCATAGTGCCAATAGGACAGCTCATAAGGTCATAGAGGCAAGATTTTATTAGCCTACCTTATTCAAAGATGCCCAGAGATATGTTGAGAGTTGTGATCGTTGCCAACGAGTGGGGAATATATCCCGTAGGGATGAAATGCCACAAAACCCCATCATCGAGGTTGAGGTATTTGATGTGTGGGGGATCAATTTCATGGGTCCTTTTCCGAACTCTAATGGAAACAAATATATCCTAGTAGCTATTGACTATGTCTCTAAGTGGGTGGAAGCTAAAGCCCTACCTACTAATGATGCTAGGGTAGTAAAAAAATTATTAAAAGGCCTATTTTCTCGATTTGGCACCCCTAGGACAATTATAAGTGATAGGGGGACACACTTTTGCAATGCTCAACTCGACCAAGTACTGAAACATTATGGCGTTACACATAGGATATCCACCCCGTACCACCCCCAAAGTAGTGGCCAAGTGGAAGTTGCCAATCGCGACCTTAAGCAAATTCTTGAAAAAACCGTAAAGTATCATAAGAAAGATTGGTCAGAAAAGTTGGATGATGCTCTATGGGCATATAGAACCGCCTACAAAACGCCATTCGGGACCATACCCTACCAACTTGTATATGGCAAAGCTTGTCATTTACCGGTAGAGATAGAGCATAAGGCTTATTGAGCAATTAAGAGTGCTAATGTTGATTTTGAGCGTGTAAGTTCTCATAGGAAACTTCAACTGAACGAGCTAGAGGAATGACAAGCGAATGCATATGAGAACTCCAAATTATACAAAGAAAGGGCTAAAAAGTATCATGATCAGCGAATCAAACAAGGTTGACAATTTAAATAAGGTGATCATGTTCTTTTGTATAATTCTCGCCTTCGTTTATTCCCAGGTAAGTTGAAATCCAGGTGGTCTAGACCATTTACAATTACACAAGTTTTCCTGTATGGGACTGTTGAAGTTACACACCCGGAGAAGGGCACATTTAAGGTAAATGGGCAACGGTTGAAGTTATACTTGAGTGGAAACTTGGAGCATGTTGGACGAGAGGAGTTTTATCTCCATCCAACAGAACTAACATGAGAAGACGTATCCCGTCGAGTTATCGACGTTAACTAAAGCGCTTCTTGGGAGGCAACCTATGTCTAACTCTGCTTATACCTTCGTTATTTAAGTTTATTTCAGTTTATTTTCTTTTTATTTAACTCTGCTTTGCTTCTTTTCTTTTTCTTTCAATTTTTCGTCATAGTTCTTTCCCCTTTTAGTTTTATTTTTTCTTTTTCTCTTTAGTTTTATTATTTTTATTTCTTTGAGTTTCTTTTATCTTTAAATTAAATTCAAAAAAAAAAGGAAAAAAGGTTACACGGGTAAGGGACACAGTCATGTCCCAACCCATGTCCATCCAGACCTTCAAAACTGCCTACCCACAGAAAGTTACACGGGCGTGGGACACGGTCGTATCCCAGCCCGTGTCCGCCCAGATTTCGATTTCACTGTGTAGGCACAGAAAGTTACATGGGCAAGGGACACGGTCGTGTCCCAGCCCCTGTGCGCCCAAAATTCCCACCCGCGAATAGAGAGTTACACGGGCGTGGGACACGGTTGTGTCCCAGCCCGTATACATCCAGACATCATGGTAGATCTCAGAATGTTACATGGGCATGGGACACGGTCGTGTCCCAGCCCATGTCCGTCCAATTAATACAACACGGGAACAGAAAGTTACACAGGCATGGGACATAGTCGTGTCCCAGCGCATGTCCGTCCAGACTCCACACGACACACACAGAATGTTATACGGGCAAGGGATATAGTCGTGTCCCAGCCCGTGTCGACCCAAACTCATACGATTTTGCACACGACTGGTTTATTTAAATTAAACACATCCTCTCACACACTCACAATCAAACATATCTCTCTCATATTCTCTTTTATTCCCCCTCTTCTCTCCACAATTCTTGCATTCCGCATTTTGATCCAAGTAAGTTTTCCTCATTGATTTTCCTCTCTCTCCCTTATGCTTAAGCAGTTTGGTTATTTGCATTTTTACTCTTGTGCGTATTGGTTTTTCCATTTGGCTTGCAGATTTCTTTTGATAATTTATAAATGCCATGCATCATTGCTTTGAGTTTGTTGATCTTATATGCCATAATGCTGCCTCCTTTAGTTAGATTTCATTGTGCTCTCTCAATTCCGAATGTTATTGGCTAATTTGCTCATCCTTATTCATTCATGCTAGTTAGGGTTAGCAATGGGAGATAATAATTCTAGGTCATTTAGCGTCTTTTATATGTTAAGACGCCTGTTTTTCACCATTAATTGTTGTATAGTGGAATTCATTGGAAGTGTTTGCTACTCATTTCTTTTCCACCAACTCGTTTTCTAGCTGCACTCCATATGCTTGTTGAAATGCCCCAATGAGCATTCTGTTCACATTCTTCCCTATTACTCTTCTTTTCCTTTGCCTTCTTCAACTATGTGCACCAAGGATGTGCGTGTTTGATTTGGATTGTTGACTCTTTTCAGGTATTTAAATGGCAAATCGAGCTAAGCTTACTGTTCGCCGGAAATCAAAATTTGCGGCATCCTCTTCATCACAATCCGGAGCAATAGTTGAACCCCTGGCTACTCTTCCCCCTATGGAGCACCCAATGCTCCAATTTAAAGGAGATTACCAAGTGCAACGATATCAATTACTTCAGAATAAGCCCTTTAGCGAAACCCTTCGGCTGGATTGGGATGTTCTCGCCCAATTAGAGCTCACCACCGAAATGAAGGAGCTCTTGGATGGTACTATCTGGGAGCGCTTGTTATCCTTTGAAGCTCCAATTTATAAAGAGCTGACCCTGGAATTTTTGTGCACTTATAAACTTGATAAGGAAAGTGCTACTAGCATGGGCCCAAAACGTAAATTACACTTCACTTTAAGTGGCCATCCATTCCACATGACCATTGCTCACCTAGGCAGATATCTTGGTCTATATGACGAGCGATATACACAGACGGACGAATTCCAACGTCTTTCGTGTCATTTTCCTCGTGGCATCACAGCAGGGTCATTTTGGAATGAGATTACTGTTGGCGATGCCTATGATCCAGCCAGGAGTAAGGCCTCTCAATTAGTCAGGCCTGAATACCGGGTTCTTCACTAGCTCTTTTCCCATACATTGACTAGCCGAGGCCTTAGCACTGGGGTGGTGTCCAATAAGGATTGCCTCTATCTATACAGTGTCATACATAAACATCCCATCAATCTCGCTATCGAAATCGCCGAACTCTTCAGCCACCAAGCCACCACTACTCAGAAAAAAGGGCATATTTGTTGTGGCCCTTACATTACCTTACTAGTGCAGGCCATGCAGACTAAGGTTGTTGCTTAGCCCTCACTTACTTTGGCTAGCCAAGTCACTCCTATGCGCCTCAATTCATTCCGACTCATGAATCTCCTACCAACAAGACGTCAAGGTCGACGCTCTCGCAGCAGCACATCTCGGGGCCAGACGTCTTCAGCCAGCTTTGAAGATAAATTTGATTTGTTGCTGTCTGAGGTTCGTTATATACGAGAAAGTATGGATAAACTTTATATCCGCCAGGACAAAATGGAAGAATTTCTTAAAATGAAAGAGTCGGCTACCTATGAAGAGGAGAGTGAGGACGAGGAAGAGGATGATGAGGCTAATGAGGGTAGTGAGGACAAGGCGGCTGGGGAAAGTGATGAGGATGTCGAGGCCAGTGATGACAATGATGATGCTACGATGGCTAAGGCACCATCTGATGAGGAGGATGAAGAGATAGATTCTGATCCCTCTTCTTAGTTCCAAATTTTTTTTGTGTTGTCTTTTGTTGATCAAGGCTTATGAACTCCAATATATATAATGATGATGCTTCTTCATTTTGCACTTCTTTTCGACTGGCAGGGAAGTATTAGTTTCTTTTCCGTACATATGTTTCCTTTTTCCCTGTGCTGCTTTTTCGTGCTGCTATGATTTTTCGTGGTACATTAGGGACAATGTACATTATTAAGTGTGGGGAAGGGATATATATGAATTTGTTACTGTTTAGGAAACCAATTATTCATATTTGACCCAATTAATTTTTAAGTTAACTTGCAATAGGTGATTAATTGGTACTAAGCCAAATCAACTATGTCATGTTGATCGTTATTGATCTTATGATACTTTACTAGAATTATGTCATGTTGATCGTTATTGATCTTATGATACTTTACTAGAATTGATTAGTCAAATTTTTGAAAGGCAAAATTACAAGTTATTTAGCTTAGGATTTTAAGACTTGAGATTGGAGCAACATCACTAGTTGAGAGTTAGTCATGGTTATTTTTAAATTTACTTTTATGTATACCTTTCTCTTAGAAATTTTTAAGAGCCCTATAATTTTTAGCAAACAAACAAATAAAATTCTTCTTTTGAGAAACTCCTGAAAAATCACAATGATTGGAGGTCAAAAGTAATAACAAGTGTATGAATAGAAAAATTGGTAAGGATTCGTCTTGGTCCGTTAGAAGAGCGAGATTAAGTCCCAATGCCAATTCTAATGAAAAAATTGATATGGATCGGCCTTGGTCCGTCAGAAGAGTAAGGTTCTTTCCCGTTATCAATATAAGAAATAAGTTGGTATGGATCGGTCTTGGTCCGTCGGAAGAGCGAGATTCTTTCCCTCTACCAACGCAATTGTGTATTAAATAAAGTAAACTCAAAAGACCTCTCAACAAAATCATGAACTAAGGGGATGATCAGAGGATGAGTGGATGTAAAATGTGTTTATTTTAGATTATGGTGTTTGGTAAGATGGAAGAGAGAATTGTATACACTTTAGTCAAATGGATAAAATTTTTATGATTCTTTCTCGGTTAATGAGATGTTAAATCTAATTTTTAGTTTAAGAATCTTTGGTTAAATGACTCGGGTAAACTTTGATTTTCATAAATTAGCTAGTGAATTCTAGTATTAAGTATTGTTAGAGCATTCGAATATGGTCAGATGAAATTGGTTGATTTTATTATTGCAAGTTAGTTGAGAATGATTTTCTTACCTTTCTTTGGGTCAAGTGTATTCGTTCACCGGTTTCCTAAATAGTAATAAATTTTGATTAGCATTTCTTGTCCCGAAAGTTTTGTTTTGATTTATTTGCTTGAGGACAAGCAAATGCTCAAGTGTGGGGAAATTTGATAACTCTAATTTTAAACATATTTCACATGGTGATTTTATGGTATTTCCCTTACATTTTTTGTTTTCTTTAAAGAAATTGATACTTAATTGAGTAAAATTTTGATTTCAAGGTTTGAATGCGTTCTAGGATCGAAAACAAAGAAAAGGAATCAAGTTTCACTCAATTCGGAGTTCAAACGAAGAAGTTATGAAGTTATATAGAAAAATTTGCCTAGGTGTAGAAAGTTACACGACCTGGGGACACGACCATGTCCTAGGCCGTGTCTGGTGACGAAAACAGAATCCTTGTAATACATATATAAAAGGATATCTTAGGGTTTCAAAAGAAGAGAGACATTAGAGAGGACGGAGAGACACAAGAGAAGAGAAGAGACTTGAGGAGAACATCAAGAAAGAGGTGAGAACAACATCAACTTCAAGATTAGAGAGATTGTTCATCAATCAAAGGGGTTTTCCATGTTTTATTTTATGTCTTTTTATGGAACTCGTTTTTAGATTCATTATGATAGTTTAGAATTCGTGTATTTAGGATTATAGAACCTAGGGTTTCATGTGACTTTTGGGTTGATTTATAAATTTCAATAAAGTTTCTATCTTTTCTTGATTCAATTATGTTGTTTAATTGTTGATTGATAATTCTAGAATATCAATATATAATATTATGCATGATGATTGAGAAATTACATGTGTAATTAGATCTTAACATAATTGAAGAGAATTACATATATACTTAGAGATAAGATACATGTTTCTTCCAGAAAGTTAATTATTTGTGTAGGAATTCATTATACATTAATGTAATTCTAAGTTATATTACTAAGTGAAGAGATTCCGGTAAATAATTTAGGATTAAGGTTAATATGCTTGAGAAAAATATTAGCTTTAAGTGTGAATCCCTCCGGTCAAGAATAATAGAAACTAAATTGAATATATTTTAAGTAATCACATGTTAAACATTAGAGGAAATAATTCCTAAATACGTTATTAATTACTTGAATTCGTTTGTAGTTTTATTGCTTTCTAATTTGCTTAAACAAGTCTCATAATTAGTTTAGATGGTTAATTTTAGTATTTTTAATTCATTCAATTTATCATAATTTTCCGATTAGATAATAAAGCTAAGGTTAATATTAATACTCAAAATCTCTGAGGGATCGACTCGGACTCACATCCGCTATATTAAAATTGATAGGTGCACTTGTCTCATATCAGTTTCCTTACTAAACCTATACCTTGGTGACTCCTTGTGACTTGGTAAATTTTTTAGTAAAATGGTAATAGCGGAGCATATTAATGAGTTATGAAATGAATGTTAGGTTGTGCTTGTATTTAATTTGTGATATATATTCCATGCCTTAATTATTATTGAAAATTTTGATTATCAAGCTAATACTGGACTGAGTTTACCCTTTTCAAGGTTCACTTGAATATGCTGTTGACGTGTTCATATCATAATATGACACGAATCAATCTTTCTAATATACAGATTTTGCTAGGTTAGGCTTTTGAGGATTACTACTCCTTTAAGGATTATAATAGGATTCCTTACATTTTCACTCAAAGCTTAGTAATAACAATTGGTCAAATTCTTTTGCTCATCTCAAAGTCTTTCTCTCAAGGTAATTAGGGATCTTAATATTAGCTTGCTAGGCTTTATATAATTTTATTTTTATTTTTACAATTTAGTCCTTATCTTAAGTAGTTATTTACCTAATTACCTCGAGGTTGTTTCATGTAAATAATCTTGCTATTAGTTTTATTCAATTAGTTCAGTTTAGTTTATTATTTTTATAAAAACCCTAAAGCTTTTGCTGATTTTTTTTTCTTTTTTTTCCCTCATAAACTTATCGATTCTCTAAGAATTAGGGCATTCAATTTATATTGCTTAATTTTGATTCATGGTGTCTTTAACTCATTAAATTGAGTTAAACAAAAACATTTATTTAGTCTAGTTGTAACATCCATAAATTTATCAATTAGATTAAATAAAAACTCAATTTAATTAATTTAATTGTGGCATCGAAAACCTATCGATTAAATTAATTGTTCATGTCCTTTAGATTTTTCGTATCCCTTAATCAAAAAATCTAAAAACATTCAATTTCATTGGTAAGGGTTAGATTCCCTTATTCTAACAAATTATCTATGAGATTTATTATTTTTTAGTATTTTAGAATATTAGGGATCTTAATATTATTTTATTATGCTTTATATTGTTTTATTTAGTTATCTACAATTTAATCCTTATCTTTAACTGTTAAATACCTAATTACCCTAAGGTTGTTAGGTTTCATATAAATATTCTCGTTTTTAGTTTTATTCAATTAGTTTAGTTTAGTAGATTACCCTTATAAACCTAAAGAAGTTTTTACTCTTTTTCCTCACGAATTTATGATTTCTATAAGAATTGTGACATTCAACCAATATTGGTTAATGGCTAAAAAACACCTTTATTATTTAATTTGGATTCATGGCATCTTTGACTTATCGAATTAAGTCAAACAAAAATCTTCCTTTATTCTAGTTGTCTCCTTCATCAACTTACCTAATCCAAAATGCTAAAAACATTCAATTTCAAAACCCTGGATAAGGATCTGTCATAAAATCATACGAGTAGATTTATTTACGAGATCTAACTGCATCAGAACAAGAATTTTTATGAGAGTTGGTTTTGAAGCGCTAGTCATACTTTAAAGAGCTCTATGGTTATTTGTCCTGTATACTTCCAGCCCCGTATCAATCAATATAAAATACAAGGAAAGGAAGGGATCGCCTTATTGTGAAGCAAGTTGCTATGCTGAACAGCTGGGTTTGGAAGGTTCCTACATTCCGCTTCCATACATTGAACAAAATTAAGCTGGAAAAGCATACCAATGAAGGACTTGTTGCAAGTTTGAGTTCCAAGGAAGCTCTTTCTCAAGCGTTTACTGACGGGACAAACATGAGAAGTAAGCAATCAAAGAGGTGCAATAGTTCATCCATCTTTTATTTAGTCGTCGTAGTAGTGATATTATAATAAGCTCAGATTTACATGTGCAGCATGCTTTTGTCTTTGCATAGTAGATACTTAAAGAGCACCTTTTTCCTGCGTAACTTCAGTTTTACACTTATCATGGATATTTCTGGTCTACACTATAATCACACATCTCATAGTCACACGAGTTCAGGAAAGAAAAGAAAATTTGAGCGATAAAATGATTGTTCAGATGACATTTTTCATAGTTCATGGCGATACGATTCTTTCTGCAAAATGATGTCCTCCTGAAACAGAGAGTTGTTAGAAAGAAGCAAAAAGAGGCTCTTCTTTATTTTCACTGAAGATGAGACTGGACTCTTGACTCTTTTTTTTTTTTAGTAGTTCATGTTTACTTTTATTAAGTGAACCTTTTTTGTCTTCATTTTTATTATACCAAGAAAGAGCTAGGAACAATAATAAGAATACAATCAATTCGGTTTATTTCTGGGTAAAAATTTTTGAGGTTAAATATAAAAAAGAAAATCAAGGAATCCCTAAGGCAAGTTACAACTAATTCTTCTTAACTAATTGTATAGATTTTGCGAGTCTTGTGCCCTTTCATGTAACTAAGAGCTAGAAAGTTAGTTCCCTAAAATTTCTTTGAAGGTATAACTAGTGAAAATTGTAGTTAGCAAATGTAGAACCAATGCTTTTTGCTTGGCAGAAATATTCTTCTTATAAAACATTACATATATGGTAAGTTCCCACAGCTCATTATTTGTCTGCCCTCTATCAAAGTTTCTGGATTAGTGAAGGCAAATCAAGATCCTTCTACTTCGTTTTTTTTTTTTTAACCACTTCCTATGTAGATGGCTTTTATTTTAAGAGCTTGCAGTTTATGGTGTGAATATTCTCTCAATCAGCTTTACGTGAATCGCTTGTTTTAAACAAAGTATTGATGTACTAAATGATCCATTCGTTTGTAGGGCTTTGTCACTCGGCTTTCAGAAGAAATTTCTTCACCAAATGATAGAATGGATGAATTTGCACCTCGGATAGAAGATTTAAATTCCTAGTTGCCGGTTAGAAAAGGTTCGCCTAGCTGACAAAATATGGCTCTTCATCCTGAGTCCCGATGCATCCAATGGATCTGCCCCAAAATCCTATTTTATATCTGGTTTAGGCAATGGTTCCTCAAGGGGATCAACAATGTGAAATTCCAACTCATCCTCCCAACTTACCAAGGAGTTGCATTAAATGGAAGAGTTATAGCATTGATCTGAATTAGTGTTGCCAAGGAGATTATTAAAGTACTCATTGTTATTTCGATGACCTAAAGTTTTGATCCACGTCTTGTTTTTTGTATAGATATCAAGTATTGCGCAAGGACAGTGACCGATGATGCATCACGTTGACACAGCTTGGAACAGAGATCTCGGTCTGAGAAATCAAAATGAGAAGTATTAAGCTTCGACAGAGAGGACATGAAGGTTCCTCTTGTTTGCACCCTGGCTATTGGTGGTCTAAGAATCGTCTTGTTTAGTTAGTTTTTGTCTCACAATTGATTCTTTGTTCTAATCCATTGATTTACATACTAATTACCATATTCTCATTTAGAATCGCAATGCTATGCTCCACCACCCTTCATTTTTGTGGGAAATGTAGTCATTAACAGCAACGCTATGAGTTTTATGTTTTTTTGAGCTTAGAAGGGATAAGGGGTCACTGTAGGTTTTTTATCCCTGCAGTTTGGAGTTCAAGCTGCCTTACCAGCAGTTTTCTCCCAATACTGTAGACATTTCAAAGTAAATGAACATTTCATATACAATTCAAAGCTTCCAGTTCGTTTTCTTTAGATTCTGGCAGGAAATAGCAATAAGTGGAAAAAGGTGTAGCTTTTTTAATGTATACTTGCTCTGCTAACCTTCACGGTTCGGGTTATTAGCTAGTTTGGCGGAGTTGCGATGTTTCTTTCTGCTTCTGCCGCCCATGGAGAACAAAATTTCCTAGACATGTTAAATAATAACCTTAACAGGTGCTTCATCTTCAAGCCAAAGTCAAACCTTTTCAGGGTTATTAGTCTGAAGCTCAATATATGCTCGTTTAATTGGTTTATTGCACCTCGTTTTGTTCATATTTTGGGGTAGCCCCGTTGAGTCGGATACTTTAGATTTCATTCTCAAATAGTGTCCGTTCTTGCCACATTATAATCGTATATGTTATGTTGTGTCCATTCTAAGTTTTGTCTCTATATGCGTTGTTTCCATCATAATCATTGTAACTTATCTTCACCCATAGGGAAAAGGAAATATAATGATACTTGTATATGAAAGTTGTCGTATGTTTATCCGATCCTCATATCCATTGATCACGCATGTCGAGATGTATCTAGAGTGTTGGCTTCACTTCCGACTTTAATGATCGTGTCGATTACAAATGCACGGGGTAATACTCGTATATGGCAAGTTTTTCATTTGCAAAAATTTCTATAATTGCTCCCATGTGATTATTGCCAGTGTTCTGTTAGAAACGGCGAGTGAACTTGCCACATATGGTTCTTCTTGAGCGCCCAAGGTGAACCATTTAGCAGAACAAATGGAACATTTGCAATATGTAACTTGTGGAATATATGAACAGGACATTCAATAGAGCAGGACAGTTTTATCTGTTAGGCTCACCTTTCCCACATAATTGGCTCGAAGACCGTTTCTCTTGGCCTTTTTTTTCTTTTTTTGTTTTTCCTTATTCAATATGCAATGCTATGTAGTATTTGTGAAATGACTCGAAGGAACCATATTTATGTTAATTCAAAGTTTTGCATTGTCTATCATTAGTTTCACGATAGATTGCAATAGCAAATAGAATCCATATAGGTAATCCTAGCTAGTAGCAGTAACTATTGGTACTATTTGGTATTTGTTATGGTTGCTATTCGTGAATTGTGAAGAGTAATGTTAGTAGTGGTTGTATCCATAAAATGGGCAAGATTTAGAAAAATGATAGGTACTTATTTGTCTAATGGCTTTTATTTATTTATTTATTTATTTTTTGGAATGACTTCAGTAGGTTTCCTATACAAGCATAGCATTTCTTGAAAAATCTTTCATGGTGTATGTAGTATATATTATGAGCTCAAATTTATAAAAAGAATTGTAGCAATGAGGTATAGATAGTATGGCTAATGAGAGCTGGTCACAAGCAAGCACAATCAAAGTTCATTATTTTATTTTTGTGACCAAATCGTTCAATTTTTATGGTGAACCTTAGATTTAATACAATTGAGTATCAAAACCAAAATGACTGGCATTCCTAAAACAGTTTAGGCACTTGCCCATCCACTACATTGGCATTGATTTGCATACTAAGTACAATGGCTTTTATTTTTTTTCCTTTTAAGTTCAAGCAAAAACAGGCATACTATGCTACTATTTAAAGCATCCCTATCCTCTTATACAATTATAGCTTGTAATTATCATATTTTTGTAAAATTATTTACTCTCGTTGTTTTTGAGACAATGTCATGGTTACCACATCAACTTTACATGCTTTTACAATTTTATACCTCAACTTTCAAGTTATCAAATTATTTACAAAATTAGAAATTTAGTTGCTAGATCTCTATCCAACTATTTTCCATTAACATCATTAACCTGCCATTAATAGAAACTAAGAGTATGCCAACACATAGAATTCTTGTATAATTGGTTTTGCACAAAATTGTGATTTAATTTTTTTTTAATAGCATTTAGTTGTTTAAATTTTGTATTTTACTAATGCCGTGTATGTTCTTCTTCATGTGGATGCATAACTAACATTTGATTAGTTGATTAGGAATTGCCAAATTAAAATTACACATGTTACATTATTATTGACTTTTAATAATAACTGGATCAATAATCACTAACGACAAAGATGAGGTAAAGATAGTAGTAGCTAAACTTATAATTAGGTGAATAATTTGACCGCTTGAAACTTAAAAGATGTAAAACTACAAATATATGAAGAGTTTAGGTAGCTTATTATTTCCTATAACTAACTTATAACTTGCTTTTTCTTTGTGTATGTTATTATAAAAGACTTATGCAATAAAGGCCTATGTTAATGTCTAATTCTAGGAAGATTGGAAAAAAGAGCAAAAAGTCATATGTTATAGCATGTGATTATAAGATAGAGATAAAAAGGTCGACATCAAGATCTATGAAAGATGAAATGATCCACAAAAGATTTAATAGAAAGCACACAATTACTAATGATGATTTGTTCTTAAAAAATAAAAATAAAAGAAATGGTAAATGTGCAACTATTGTCCATGAACATCATAATGAAGAAAAACTTTTTTTTTTTTTTGGATAAGTATCAAAATGAAGAACATATCTTGATTCAACTACACAAATGTAGTATAGCTATCAAGCATCTAGATTATAAAGATGCTTCAAATAGGTAAAGTTGTTGTATGACATATAGAATCATCCAAAATATGTGCATGCACATAAATGAAAAATCATATATCGTGTCTAGACTTCAAATTAGTCAGAAGTCAAAGAATCAAAAATAAAATTTTATGCATAACTATAATGCCTCAAAAGACATTAAGTCATCCATGAATGAAAAAAACAAAGCCAAAACAAGAAAACACATATATGTGGTGCAAAGGGATGTCCATGGCTAGTACTTATCCAAGCATTAACTAATTTGATAAACAATTGGTTTCCGCATGTTAAGGCCTAACACAGTAGGCCCACCCACTAACCACGCATAAGGTTACTTTTGTTTAGTCCCTTATACAAATCACTCTCTCGCTCTTTTTATCTCTCGAAAGTTCTCTATATCTGGTTAACACTCTCACTCTTTATCACTCTAAACTAGGGTTTGCTCTTTATGTGATATCCAAACCTTAATTCCTCTCAATCGCTTGTGCTTTCTCTCTATATTGCGTATTAACTAACATCCCTTTGTTTGTTTTCCAAGGTATTGCCTTAATCCTAACCTATTTGAGTTAGCTACTACTCTGAAAAGGAAGAAGAAAGAAAGAGACACCAAACTTTGTTCATTGGGTGTAATGATCCTTCCCCTTTACTCTTGTTTATTTTTATACTTGTAATTTCAAATACAATCTACATATGTTTCCTACTCAAATTATGTTACAACTACTACTATGATGGTTACAATCTAAGATCTACTAGTCTATTATTTACATTCACTATTAGTAGTTATAATATATGGTTTATAGTTCTATTTTGCATGTGTTATATTGCTATATATTCTCTATGCCATTCTGGTGCTTTCTTTTGTCTAGCTTCCCTAGTTGTAACATTTGTCTTCTCATCTTGAAAAACATCCTTATCATAAGGATGTAGTCAATATAAGTGTCCTTAAAAGAGTCCTACCACTCCTAACTCGTATCTTCAAGTGTAAGGCCCTACCATTGGACTAAAAATTGTCTTACTGGGTTGTTGTCTTCGAAAATAACCCTTTAATTAAGAATCCCTAAGGGTTAAATGAGTAGGTAATTCTAAAAAGAGTCGGATGGTAGGTCTAGAGAAGGAATAGAGGAAACATAGGTACGTTTGAGGATAAAAACATGAAAAATGTTGTGAATTTTAGAATTAAGAGGAAAAGCAACCTCATAGGCAAAAGAGCTTATCCTTCGAATCATAGAAAAGGGGCAATAATACATTTTAGGAAGTTTATGGCCACCTTGTTGCCAAAGGGATAGTTATTTATAGAGTTCTAAGCAAATGAAAACCATGTCTCCTAGTTTAAAGATACCTTAGTATGATGTCTATCAGCAAAATGCTTCATCCTAGCTTAAGCTAGAGCTAGATTGTTAGGTAAAATATGCAATGCTTGATCTCAAGATACCAAATCTGAGTCAATAGCTTCTACTTTAGAAGTCCCTTAAATGTAGGCAAGAATGATAGGTGGAGTCTCCCATAAATTATTTCTAATGAGGTAGTACATGTACCTTTATGATAAGAGGTGTTGTAGGCAAACTTTACCTATGGTAGGAACTTCACCTACATAGAAGGATAGTTCATCACAAAGCTTTGTAAATACTATTGAATAGTCCTATTAAGGACTTTAGTTTAAACATCACTTTAAGAGTGACAAGCATTGGTCATTGAAAGTGTAGTACCACTCAAAGCAAATAATTCTTTCTAAAATTTGCTCATGAAGATGAGTCTCTATCAGCCACAATTGTATGAGGAAAACCATGCAATTTAACCACCATTTGTAAGGATAAAGCAACAACCTTGGCTACTGTATGGTCAGCATCAAGAGCCCCTAGGTGGTAGTATTTAAAGAGTTTGTCAACAACAAGAAGGATGATAATAAACCTTGAGATTTAGGAAGGCATGTAATGAAATCCACACTAATGTCTTCTCATATATGGTTAGGTCTAGGAAGAGGAGAAAGGAGAACTATTGGTGACCTAGCAGTATACTTAAGTTGTTGACACATAGTGCATTCTTACACAAACTGTTCCACTTGCTTACACATGCTTTCCTAAAAAAAATCCGCACTTAACTTCTTATAGGTTTTGAGGAAACCAAAATGACCTAAACAAGGAGTAGAATGGTACTCAAGTAAGAGGGAGGGAATTAAGGATGATTAAGACAACAAGAGCAATCTATTGTCATAATATAATAAACAATAGACCATTTTTCCAAATAAGAGGTCATTTTAAAGCCAATCCTTTGTTTAAGTCATCTATAAGTGTCTGAAAAGAAGAAAGGGTATTGTACTCTTGTTTCAAAGTGTTAAGAAACTTGAAACAAAGTGTATAGATCCTAAAATATGAGCATTCACCATCAAATTGTCATGACAAAGAGTTTGCCACAGTATTGTCTTTGTTAGCCTTATATACTATAGTATAATCATATCCAATGAATTTAGAGAGATAATTTTATTGTTTTAGTGTTTGAATCACTTGATTCAAAATTTCCTTGAGACTCCAATGGTCACTACGAACGACGAAATGGGAACTAAGTAAATATTAATGCCATTTTCTAATAGCTTCCACCATTTCATATAACTCCCTTACATAGGCAGACACCTTCTGCAAATGAATTGGCTTTTTTTTTTTTTTTTTTTTTTGCTAAAATAAGCAATTGGATGCTCATCTTGTAAAAGAATCACCCCGATCCCTTGACCCAAAGCATCAATTTTCACAATAAATTGTTTAGTAAAATCAAACAATACTAAAATAAGAGCTATCATGAGTGCTTACTTAAGCTTGTCAAAGGCTTGAATAGCTGAGCTAGTCTAATGAATTTTTTCCTTTGCAAACGTATCAATTAAGGGGCTAACAATAGATGTATAACTCTTAACAAAATGTCTATAATACCCAAAGAGTTCCAAGAAAGCCCTTAGCTACTTAATATTATGGGGGAGACCCACCATTGTCTAATAGCCTCCAGTTTAGTTGGTTCTAGACTAACACTATGTATAGACACTATGTAACCTACATACTCTATGGATTATTGTCTAAAAAGACACTTGCTTTCCTTAAAAAAAATAATGATTGTCAAGCAATTTCTGAAGCACCATACTTAAATGTGACAGATGATCATTAGGAGACTTATTGTACACTAAGATATATATATATATATATATATATATATAACAAACTTGCATAAGTAAGGCTAAAAAAACTATTCATTATAGATTGAAAAGTAGCAAGTGCAATACTCAATCCAAAAGGCATGACAAGGAACTCATAGTGTCCTTCATGTGTTCGAAAAGCAGCTTTATAAATGTCCTCAAGGTGCATTCAAACCTGATAATAACTTGATCATAAGTCTAGCTTAGTGAAAATACAAGCGCCATGCAATTCATCCAAAAGTTCATCAATAGTGGGTATGGGAAACTCATCCTTAATAGTTACCTAATTGAAGGCACAATAATCAATACAAAAGTGCCATATGCTATCCTTTTTTCTTTACTAGCAACAAGTGTGAAGAAAAGGCACTAATGCTATGTTGAATTATACCCTGTTCCAACATGTCTCACTTATTTCTCTATTTCCGCTTTCTAAAAATGCGGATAGCAATAAAGTTTAACATTTACAGGGGACGTACTTAAAGTAAAATGGATGTGATGTTGTACGTCTCCCAATGGTGGCTAGAATGAAGATATATCAAAAATAGAAGAGAATCTGCCAAATAATTCCTTTATAGAGCTATTGCAAGTGGTAGTCTCCAATGTTTGTTGAAGCATTGGCTAAGCCATCATTTGTAGAAAAGACACCACAACCTTCATTCTAATGAGATGCTTGAGTTCATGGTGGAAAATTAGAGATACAGTAGGGACATTGTCTCCTTGTGGAGAAACAAGAACTCCATTATATAAGAAATCCATGGTTAGGGTGCTATGGTTAATAGTGATAGCCCCCAAATGCTAAAGCGACCAAAGGCCTAAGACAATATCAGTCTCCTGTATTGCTATAACATAAAAGTTCTTCTCAAAACAAAGCCCTTAAATATAAAGAACCCTAACATATTAGCTATCACAAGCCATGGTGTTAACATTGCCAATCGTCACGTAAAAGCGTGAGGCTACTTATATAGGAAATCCTAAATGCTTGATCAATCTAGTTTGTTAAAAATTATAAGTGCTACTAGAATTAATAAGTACTATAACTCGATGATTATTGATATGCTCCTAAAATCTAAGAGTGCAAGGCAATGGATGCCTTGATAAAGCATGATAACTAATAATGCACTAATCATTAGCTTGAGTGTTACACTCTATCTCAACAGTATTTTCAAATAAATTTAGATTGTCCTTATTAATCTATTCATGATCGTCATCTTCATCATCATGTATAAGCAACAAAATTTTGGCTTTGCATTTGTGACCACGATGATATTTTTCATTACAGTTATAACTTAAGCCTTACTCTCTTCAAGTTAACATTTCAAAAGCAGTGAGTTTTTTAATGGGTAATGTTGGTGTAGAAGAAGCAATAGTAGAAGTGAATATGGTCAAAGTGTTTAGTAAAGGAGTTTTAGAGAATTATAATGGAGTAGGTTTAAGGTTTGGTAAGGATGAATTAGGAATGAAAGGTTTAGAAAAAAGGGAAGTATAGCTTCATACAATTTGGCAAGCTATGTTGCATGCATCATAGAAGTAGGTTATGCCATTTGAACATCTCTTTTGGTGTAAGTTTTCAAGCTAGAAATAAAGTAGCTAACTAAAAAACACTCAAAAAGGCCACTAACTCTATTCAATAAAGCCTTAAAAGTAGTTTGATATTCAGCAATAGATCGCACTCAAGCAAGCTTAGACAGCTTACATTGGACATCATCATAAACTAAGGTCCAAAAAGATCTTTTAAGGGCATTTAAGAAAAGTCCTTGAGGCCTACTTACTAACCACATGTAAGGTTACTTTTGTTTAATTCCTTACACAAATCACTCTCTCACTTTTTCTATCTCTCAAAAGTTCTCTCTATTTAGTCCATTCTCTCACTCTTTATTACTCTAAACAAGGGTTTATTCTCTATGAGAGATCCAAACCTTAATTCCTCTTAATTACTCATGTTTTCCCTCTATATTATGTATTAACTAACACCCCTTTGTTTGTTTCGCAAGGCATTACCTTGATCTTGTCCTATTCAAGTTGGCCACTACTCTAAGAAGGAAGAACAAAGAAGGAGACAACAAAATTTGTTTAAGAAGTGTAATGATCCTTCCCCTTTACTCTTGTTTATTTTTATACTTGCAATTTCTAATACAATTTGCGGATATTTCCTACTCAAATTCTATTAAAACTACTATTATGATGGTTACAATCTAAGATTTATTAGATATGTTGTTTACATTCACTATTGTTAGTTATAATCTATGGTTTATACTTCTATTTAGCACATGTTAAATTGCTCTATAGTCTCTATGCCATTCTGGTGCTTTCCTTTGTTTGGCTTCCCTGGCTATAACACCACATCATACGACTTCATTAAAATTGCTTCACTAAGATGAACTTATCCTCCAATAGGTGCATTTTTTTATGTTTCAAGAAAACGCCTCTACATATAGGTACCATGACTTGAACACTTAGAATTCACAAAGTCGATCTGATCTCACACACATGTAACAAGAAAACATCAACTTCACATCATTTAGCAATAGCAAATGGGCATGTTCTAGTATAGCTTCAATTATTCATAATTCAATAAATGAGTGTAGCAATATAAACAAGGGCACCCATGCTACATGCTACTATTCACCATTGGCAGCATTAGGCTTTCCACATAAATATGAGCTACATCCATGGGTGAACCTTTGGTCATAACAACTTTAGTTGTACCTTTTTTCTTATTGTAAATCAGAATGCCAAGACATCTCATTAGCATAATTTCATCATCCCATGTGCACAAAGATCAGAGATACATCGGTTCTACTAGAGGAAAAGTGTGGATTTTTACCCAAGATTCTCTCTCTCAAAACTCCTGCATAGCCCACATATCCACATGTAAATCAAGCTGAAATGTGACACACAAATCTCCACCTAACATGCCAAGTTCAAACTCTAATATAGGAAAATCTTTTTATTCAGGTAGTGGATGTATAAGAAATGACTCCTTAACTAAATCAAAAGTCATAAATTTCTTACAAGCCACTGTGTGTTTACAACTAATCCTCCAAATAAAGGCACCGCCACAAAAAGGAAAGGCAGCATGCGTTTGTGCTTCATAAGGGAAGTTTGAGACCCTTCTCCAAGAATTTGCATGCAAGGAATACAAAACCGCGCGCCTTTTACAAGCTATGAGCACCTTATAGTCCTTTGATAGGCTATCATAGCCAAAATTAATGCCTCGAAACTTCTTAGGATATTCGTGCGCCTTCACATCTGGTAATATCTTAGTTTTTCGAGTTGACGGATTCCATAATAAAAGTGTGTTCATCTTATTAAGTCTACTCAAAAGGATCAACCCGTTGCATGAACCCAAAGGTTGCACACACCCTTGAGACAGCGTCTCGTCCAACTGTAAAATAGACCTTGAGGGGTTTGTAATGCAATCATGATCTTTTGATTCTAATCACAGAGTCCAGCGAAATGGCTTCTAAACGAATGAAATCATAATCATTGAAAAGAAGATGGCGGTGTGAAGGACAGTCCCTTGATGACGTATGAACCAAGTGCTTCTCAATAAAGTGGGGATCGGAGATTAAAGACTTCCAAGACTTACACACGCACCTGAGACGCAATAAAGTCTTCACGGGCAACCGTGAGAAAATTTCCACAATGATTTCCCGTGGAATCCAAACTGTTAGAAAAGCAAATTAATAAATATTGTTAAAAATTAAGATCATATAACGAAAAGTTATGACACAAGTTGAGTTTGAAGAAAGAAACTGGATTTGAAGACATTGATTTTAATTTTTTTCTTGTTTGGGAAATCGAATCCATTGATTAAAGAAGGAAAAAGCAACAAGCTTATAAAGTTGTTCTCAGCAAAATCCCCAGAATGTATGAAACAACTAACATCTCCTAAACATCAATAACATACATTGAGCAAGCTTTTAGCATCTACACTATTCTATTATATTGATGAACCTCAGCAACATTCTACTCTATAGCACCAAAAACAAGAAAAAAAGTAAAAACAAAAAAATTAAAAAAAAAATCCCTCCGTAAGAAATCAGACCCATATTTTAAGACAACACTAAACACGGAGAGAGAGATAGAGAGCAGATCACCCTTTGACGTCCCGGTTGACAGGGCGGCGATGGCGGCTTTGTGGATTTTATTCACTTTCTAAATATACCCCCATTGAGTTTTTTAGACTTCTTTTATTTATAGAAAACTTGATAGGTGTACGTTTTATTTACTTTGGAAAAAAAGAAGAAGATTTATTTATTTATTTTTAAGCAATAAAGGGCAGTTTTGTTATGTAAACTTCCACTACAGTAGACGGGGCATCCAACAAACAAGACCTAAAACTTAAAGTACAGTAGACATTTTGGCCCCCAAAAAAAAACGTACTGTAGACATGTTTTACCAATAAATGTTTTCGCTGCTTAAAAGCTTGTTTGACGTCAGCTCCCTGAAACGCTTTTGCCTGGTCCTTATTTTTGGGATCTTTTATCGGATAAACAAATAGCTCTTTTTTTCCCCCTTCTTTCTTTTTAAGTCTTTTGTCTTATATATTACACATATTATATAATATATATATACACACTGTACTGCATAAAAGTTAAATATAAAGTTACAATAACATTTAAAACATAGTAGCAGACAATGCACACAAGATGCATATGCAAAAAAAAAAAAGGACTTTTATTAATATTTATTGTAAAAAATGATGAAAGTATTATACATAAACTTAACATTTTTTTAAAAACTGCATGTAATTTCATTTTTGTAACTTATTTAGTTTGAACGTATTTAGAATAAAATCTAACCAATATAGTTGCATTTATAAATAATGCCCTTAGTGTTTTATGCAATGCGTATAATATTATTATATATATCTTAGCATTTAATATAACAAACGTTATAATATATCATTAATTGTGTAGCATACATAATATTGTATATGCTTTATAATATATTTCATACAAATTAATAATATAATGCTTTATAAGATGTTTCATGTATATCAAAATTAGAAGTGTGTATTTATGTGTGGATATGTGTGTATGTGATGAACAATATATTACATTTGGTGACAACTCATAATATGTTATGGAATGTAAAGTAGTACATGTAATATATGTGTACCAATTTTGTAATATGTTGTAATAAATTATATCATATTTATGCATAATTATGCAATATGGTGTATGCATTGTATAGAAAACACATCATTGTATAGCATTATTATATATATCAAAATTAATATATATTATAAGCCAACAACATCATATGTGCAAAATTTAATTGATGATTATGCAAATGAAAATTCTTATCAAAATTTAATTTTTATTCTCCTTAGAAGTGTGTAGTTTAAGAACCGTTGATTTTTTGAATTAGTAGATTTTAAATTAGCAATTTCCTTGAAATTATGGACATGCTACAAGTGGAAGTGAGAAAATGAGAGAGATAGAGAAAATATGGTGATTTTTGAATTGGTAGATTTTAAATTAGCAATTCCCTCAAAATTATGAACATGCTGCAAGTGAAAGTGAGAAAAAGAGAGAGGTTAGAGAAAATATGGATATAAAATAAGTTACATTTGGTATGCGAGAATAATCAAAATCAAATGGTGAATGCGGATTTCATTCCTTTTTTCCGTGTTTAAAAGTGTATTTACAAGGCAATACTACGATTCTATGAAATCAACAATTTGAGCTTTAAGAAAAAAATCGATTTTACTTTTGAGAAAACAAAATCGTGATTCGATCCCCCTTCATTAATTATTATTAATCAATTTTTTTATCTAAATTATTTAAGCCTTAGAGGCTTTATGCAATCGCCTTTGGTATATCATCTTGTAAATTACTTATTTAGTCCAAATCCAATATTATTCAATAAAAATATCAACACTAAAATAACTTGTTTAAAATTATAAATATCTCATATTTTGGATAAATTTGTTAACTTCCTCGATTTCTTTTTCCTCCTAACTCCTTTTTCCTTTTTCCATTAATTTATCTCTCTTCTAATAATATCTCTACCAACCTATTCTTGTCTTTTCAATCTAGAAACATAAATACTTACTAAATAACTTAAACATGTTTACTACACAAATAGATTATCATCCATTAACTATTAGCTTTCTCCATTTTATCCGTGTATGTCTACTTCACGTTTTATTTCAATTGGCTTATGGCAACTTGATTTCAAATCTACAACTTCCAAAATCATAAGCAAACGTACAAATGTAAAATACATAAATCAAACATAGTTTATTTTTTACTTTTTCTATTGTTTTTTCTTAGATGCAATTATATTGTTTATATACATATGTTGGATAAAAACTAATATTTGGTTTCATTTGTTGTGTGAACCATGGGAATGGGATGATGGGTAAATTCCATACCATATGTGGTCCCATTTATATTCTTTGCTTTTTGATCACGTAAAAACAAAATAATTTTTAACTATGGTGCAAAGTCTGCTAATTTAACACTAAACCTAATTATAACACTCAATAACTAATGTTATGGTATTTTTTACAATAACTACTCTATTCAATGCACATGCTTAAATACAAAAAAGGATTTGTTATTCTGATCTTTATTCAATTCATTGTAATTCATTACATTTCAAATCATTCTTGTATATCAAATATGATATAAATAAAATTATGATATGTGTATATTAATGCATTTTTACTATAATTTGATTATACATGAATGTGTGTTTATCATATGAAAGTGTAGTAAACATACCAATAATATGAAAAATGTAAAATGATATATGCAGGTGAATTAAGGTGATTGATTAACATTTCTAGCCTCGATGAAATAATATGAAAGACATATATTGTATAATTAAAGATAATAAATCATATAAAATTGATATCATCAAAAGACAATTCAGAAAAATTAAAAAAGACACCAAACCCCTACTTTCGCTTAAATAATATAGATAGTATAATCAATTATATCATAGCAATGTGGTATCTATATGTATAAAAAACACATCATAATGTGTATAGCATTATTATATATATTAAAATTGATATATACTATATGTTAACAACATCATGCATGCAAAATTTAATTAATAATTATGTATATGAAAATTCTTATCAAATTTCAATTTTTATTCTTTCTAGAAGTGTGTAGTTTATAGAATTAGTAATTTTTAAATTAGGGGAAAAGTACAAAAAAGTTATCAACTTTTGCTTCTTTTACTGTTTTAATCCTCAAATTTTTAAAATTTTTATTTTACAAGAGTTTGCAAATGAGTCCTTTTAACTAATAATGAGTATTAGTGCATATAAACTTATTAAATAACTAATATAATAAAATATTAAAAATCAATAAATTAATAAAAATATAGAATAATATTAAGAAATAATGAAAATTTATGAGGATCATAAAAATAACAAAAAAAATGACAAAACCTACAAAATTGAAAAAATGCTAAGATTATATATATGTTGTTAAACTAAGTTCATAATTTGATTTTGATAAGAATAAAACTAAATTAATTAAAAGAATTTGAGTTAATTGTAAAATGAACTTTAACTTGCAATTTGTCGAGAACAATTAACTCTTTATCAAGTTATAGTCCATGTGATTATGTACTTGCAATGGTTGAAATAGCTATATTTATACATAAGTATTTTTGTGTAATAGAAAGGGGAAGTTATGCTATGATTTAGATAATCAATAAGCAAGTTTATGAGAAGATAGGCGAGTGATAGAACATAATTTGAGCATTGTAAGATTTAGCCTACTGACTTGTTGGTAGCAATAAGAATTGGCCTGTTAGTGACACGGCTTCTAACAAAAGTTTGGTTAGCTTCTATTCTTCAAGCCACTTGATGGTGTTCCAACATGGTGTTGTTGCTACTGTTTGTAGTGCCTAACTCCAAGGGCTTATTTGTTTGACATATCGATACCTAGGAGAAGGATTGTAATGCTATCATTGAATTAAGGATAAGGCTAACTAGAAAGCAAGCACAGTTTAAAATTTATAAATTTCACATGGTTATATAAAAGCGTGAAAGCATCCTTTAGAATACATAACATTAGGGCATCATACTACCCTTGTCTATTAAGGTCACATAAATCGAACATAGCTAACTGAAGTTTTCAACATTTATTCGTATTATAATAATATTTGATCCTTGCTCTTAATGTCCCAATCCCAAACCTAAGATCCAGCATTATCTCTATCTTCAAATATTAAGGTTAGTACAAAATTAACCCCTCAACATCAAGCCAAGTGAATAAAAATAAACAATAAATTATAGACAACAATAAGAGCATGTCCAACTATAAATTACAATCAATATCTCAACTGGAAACCTATGCAAACGTACTATCTCTTTCACATATAGGGTTGCTAATTTTGATAAAGGCATTCCAAGATGAAACGGTAGAAAGTGAGCTGATTTCATCAATCTATCTATTATGATCCATACCTCATCATTATTTTTCTGTGTCTTGGGAAACCCAACTACAAAGCCATTATGATATGTTCTCATTTCTATTTGGGTATAGGAAGTAATTGTAAAAGTCCTCTTGGCCTTTGGTGTTCTACCTTTACCCTTTGACAAGTAATACATTGAACAACAAATTTGGCATCATCCTCCTTCATCCTTAGCCACCAAAACTTCAATTTCACATCCTTATACATGTTATTATTTCTAGGATGGCTTAAATAACTCATATTGTATGCTTCTTCCATTATTATTTCTCGATATCCTCATTCTTTGGGATGCACACTCTATTTTTTAATCTCATGATTACATCCTTACCGAGTATAAAATCAAAATGTTTTTCCAAACTATCACTAATCTTCTTAACTTTATCATTCTCTGTTTGTGAGTGTGCCTCTTTAATCTGGTTCACTAGTGTGGGTTGTACAATTAAATTTGCCAAAACAAGCTCATACTCACATATTCTTATTTCTAGTTTGAAGTTTTCCATATCTCTAAGGATCTGTTTCTTATTTGTTATCACAGCTACTAAATTACCACAGCCTTATCTACTTAATGCATCTGCAACCACATTTGCTTTACTAAGGTGGTAATGATACAAGCACCTACATAGGTGGATACATGACCAGTAGTATTACACGTAACACAAGGATAGGTCAAACCGTAAGATGGTCCCAAAATAAAAAGGAATGATGGGCAGGGGTAATAATCTTATATGGCAAGTTTTCATTTGTTTCATTTGCAAAAATTTCTATAATTGTTCCCATGTGATTTATTACCAGTGTTATCATTAAAAATAACGAGTGAACTTGCTACATATGGTTTTTCTTGAGTGCTCGAGGAGAACTATTTAGCAAAACAAATTAAACATTTGTAATATGTAACTTGTGGAATATGAATAGGACAATGGAGGAGGAAAGTTTTATCTATTAGGCTTGCCTTTCCCATAGAATTGGCTTCAAAATTGTTTGTTTTAGCCTTTTTTCTTTTTTTTTTTCCTTATTCAATATGCAATGCCATGTAATATTTGTACAATGACTCATAGGATCCATATTTATGTTAACTGAAAGTTTTACATTGTTTGTCATTAGTTTCATGATAGATTGTAATAGTAAATAAAATCCATATAGCTAATCCCAACTAATGGGATTAAAGCTTTTGTGTTAGTTATTGTTGGTACTATTTGGTATTCGTTATGGCTACCATTTGTGAGAAGTAATGGTAACAATAGTTGTGTCCATGAAATCGGTAAGATCTAAAAAAAATGGTTGTTACTTATTTGTCTAATGGTTTTTATTTTTACTTTTTTTTTTCCGAATAGGTTTCATATACAAGTGTAG
This sequence comes from Lumnitzera littorea, assembly GCA_024138015.1. Taxonomy (NCBI): domain Eukaryota; kingdom Viridiplantae; phylum Streptophyta; class Magnoliopsida; order Myrtales; family Combretaceae; genus Lumnitzera; species Lumnitzera littorea. The sequence goes on along the minus strand of JAMXBB010000005.1, from coordinate 42,753,443 downwards.
CATTTCGTGAAAGATCTTTTGCGGTATATGTAATATATATATATATAGATTTATAGAAACGATTGTGGCAATAAGGTGCAAATAGTATGGTTAGTGAAAGCTTATCATAAGCAAGCACAATTAAAATTTGTTATTTTATTTTTGTGATCAAATCGTCAAATCTTTATAGCCAACCTCACATTTAATACAATTGAGTATGTTTAGTTGAAGTACCATTGACTATTTTAAGTAGTTATGAAATGATATTATATGTAACATAGCAACTTTACTGTTTACACGAATGGGATTAACAAAATTGTTATGGATATGTTTATGTTAGGTGCTTATATGTTCAGTCATAATCACTCACTAATATGGTTGTAGTGGTTTTTAGCTTCATTTTACATGTTAGTGAAAATCTATCACAAATTAGAAGGTGAAGGAATGGTAGCTACTAAAAAAGCCAATGGCAAAAAAACCAAAATGACTGGCGACATTGGTTTCTATGGTAAGTATAGTAGTTTTCATTTTTGTCTTTTCAAGTTCGAGTAAGAGCAGGCATATTGTAGTATAGTTTAAAGTATCCCCTATCATCTCATACAAGTACAGCTAGTAATTATCATATTTTTGTAAAATTATTTACTCACATTATTTTCGAGACGATATCATGGTTACCACATTAACTTTACACGTTTTTGTGATTTTATACCTCAACTTTCAAGTTATCAAATTATTTACAAAATTAAAAATTTAGTTGCTCTATCATAATCCAACTATTTTCCATTAACAAGCATTAACCAATCGTTATTAAAAACTAATGGTACATTGACACATGAAATTCTCATATAATTGATTTTGCACAAAGTTGTGATATAATTTGTTTTATTTAATAGCATTCATTCATTTATTTAAATTTTGTCATTTCGATTTTATATTTTACTAATGCTATGTACGCTTTTCTTGATGTAGATGCATAATTAACATGTGATTAGTTGATTAAGAATTGCAAAATTAAAAATTACATATGTTACATTATTATTGATTTTTAATAATAATCGAATCAATGATCCTAACAGAAAAGATGAGGTAGAGATAATAGCAGCCAAACTTATAATTAGGTGAATAATTTGACTACTTGAAACTTAAAAGATGTAAAATTAGAAATTTATCAAGATTTTAGGTAGCTTATTATTTCCTATGACTAACTTATAACTTACTTCCTCTTTAGATATGTTATTATAAAAGAATTATGTAAAGAAGGTTATGTCAGTGTCTGATTGTAAGAAGATTAGAAAAAAGAGCAGAAAGTCATATGTTATAGCATGTGATTATGAAATAGAGATGGAAAGGCCAACATCATGATTTGTACAAGAAAATGAAATAATATATAGAAGATTTAACAAAAAGTATACAATTGCTAATGATGATATTTTCTTAAGAATAAAAGAAATGTTAAATATACAGGTATTGTCCATGAACATCAAAATGAAGAAAACATTTTTTGTCTTTTTTTTATTTTTTCTTTTTAATTCTTAGTTCAACTATACAAATGCAAATATCTAGCAAACATCTAGATTATAATGATGCTTCAGACATGTAAAATTGTTGTATGACATATACAGAATCACCCAGAACATGTGCATGTGCACATAAATGACAAGTCATATATTGTGTCTAAACTTCAAATTAGGTAGGAGTTAAAGAACAAAAGAAAAATCTTACACATAACTATAATGCCTCAAAAGGCATTATTACATATTACTAGACAATATATTGTTTTGTTAAATATTATCAAAGAATAAAAGATACAAAGCTAAAATGAACACAGATATGTGGTGCAAGGGGATACCCATTGCTAATCCCTACCCAAGCACTAACAAAGTTGATAAATAAGTCGTTCCACATTATAAAACCTTTGTTAAAATTACTTCATCAAGATGAACTTGTCCTCCAATAGATACATCTTTTAATGTTTCAAGGTAACACCTCTACATATAGCTACCATGACTTGGACACTTAGAATTCAAAAAGTCAGTCCAATTTCACACACCCATAACCGTAAAAGAGTTTTGTCTCTAGAACATCAACTTCACATGATTAACAACAGCAAATGGGCACGTTCAATACAACTTCTATTCTTCATAATTCAATAAATAAGCATGGAAATATAAATAAGGGTCCACCATTGGCGACATTAGGCTTTCTACATAGACTTGGTAAATCTTTAGTCACAATAACTTTAGTTTATACCTTTTTTATTACAGTAAATTAGAACACCTAGACATTCCACTAACATAATTTCATCATGTTATGTGCACAAATATCAAGTTTAGATTGGTTTTGCCAAAGGAAGAGTATAGATTTTTACCCAAGATTCTCTCATTGCAAACTCCTTTATCACCTACATATCTACATGCAAATCTAGCTAATATGTGGACACAAATCTCCACCTAACATGCTAAGTTCAAACTTTAATATAGGAAAATCTTTATATTCAGGGAGTGGATGTATATGAAATGACCCCGTGACTAAATCAAAAGACATAAATTTCTTCTAAGCTACTATGTGATCACAACTTATCCTCCAAATAAATGCATTGCCACAAAAGGAAAGGTAGCATGCATTTGTACTTCATATGGAAAGTTTAAGACCCTTCTCTAAGAATTTACTAATAGTAGAGTTTGCTTGTAACCGATCTATTTACAATACCAAAAGTAAGACACCCTTTGAAGTTGTCTATGGTTTCAACCCTAAGCTACCCCTTTGAATAAGCATACTTACTTACGTCTAACCAAGGAGATCCTAATGTTGAATATTGATCTTAAGCTCTACAATAGATCTATCAAAAGGTAATAACTAACTCACTCAAGTTGTTGAGAATCTTAAGAAGGGAAGTTAAGGGAAGAAAGGAAGGTAATTTCAAACAAGTGACTCCTTGTGTTTACACGTCAACAAGGATAAGTTTTCAAGCAAGAGCAAGAATAAGTTGTTGTTAGAGTTGAAGAAACATTTAGAATACTACAAAAGATCAACTATAATGCCTATTAGTTGGAGTTACCCAAAGAGTATGGAGTATCTACTATGTTCAATAAGGAAGAAGGAGGCCAAGTAAGAAACTCTTCAAATTTGATCCTAAATTCAAAACAACCAAGAGTAGATGATGGGAATCAAATTTGAGGACCCCTCATTATGTGCTCGAGCTAGGGGACTTGAGAGTATAGCATGTATGGATCCTCTCCCTTTATCCAAGTCCAGCACAATTACTTCTACTATACTAATTTAATTTATCTTACTACCAAAGTTGCAACTTGATAGTGACATTCCTCCCCCTAGTCTAAACCATGTCTAGGCTCTTAAACAACTTGACTAACCCAACCTCTACTTGCCTGAGCTGCCTTATTAAGTGTCGACTTAATTAGGTACCTCACTAAGCTGCCTTTAGACCCTATCTAGTTCGTTATGTACGTTTGATCCTAGTTTAAGCAACTAATGCCACCTATCTCTAACATTTGTACTACAAGAATATTATTTTGTAACTTTGTCGACTTACCCCTTTTTCTTCTTATGTATACATGCATTTTAATATTTTCTCTTTTAGGTAAATGCCTTTTTTTGTAATTAAGCATCCACGTAATTTACCTTAGAATAACTGGGTATAAATACCCTCATTATAATTAGCCATATCATAATCATTACCTTCTTGAATATTGGATACACATTGTTCCCTCCACTATAGCTTGTTCTTGTTTATACAAATGCATTTTACACCTTTAGCTCTTATCTAGTTCCTTAATTAAGAACTAGTAGTGAGTGACTTGATTAACTTGGCTAGTACATCATATCTAGCAAGTTTCTTGGTTCGTGAGTGTTTCGAGGTACATTGCATCCTTAGAGTGATCCACAAGTTTGCTTACTTCGATTGTTCCACCCATTCATCTTCAATTATAATCTTAGTTTCAACCTACCCCTAATATTGCTAGCCTTTGTTTGTTCTTAGTGTGACATATTAAGAAAGGTAGAGGAGACAGAAGCTAGCTTATCAGTAGTGGTAAGTAAGATAAGGTTAGGGGTAAATTGGCTAGTCAAGATGAGGGAGGTTATGTGGGTGGGGTTGATGGAGTTAGAAGGACAACCAACAGCATTGGAAGATAAGATAGATGAACCAGTTGGTTTAAATAAGGAATAGACTAGAAGATTTATCAATAAAAGGTTTAGTGGGTTCGATAGGGTGTTCCATGGTAATTTGTACGTGACAGGTGAACGATAGGTAGGAGATAGAGAAGGCATAAAATGTGATCTTCAAAAAGTGATAGATTATTGTTTTGGCAAGACAAGGATGTTGGTGGTGATGGATGGTTTCTAGTGACTAAACAACAATCAAAATGACAATAGTAGTTGTGAAAAAAAATAAAGAAAAAAGAAATTAATTTAGGGTTTAGAGATCTCCTATGCTCTAATACTATGTATGGTAATATAATTTTTGTGTATTGATGAATAATAAGTATTCTTGTACACTATGTAAATATACGGTATTTATACATGAAACCAAACTACCCTTATGATAATATATGAAAAAGACCATAAAACCTTAGTACTTATACAATCTTATTACATATACAATAATAAAACTAACCTAAAAACCTATTTTAAAATACTTATATTGTAGAGCAGTTTATATGAAATTTCTAGAATGATATGAAATGAATAAATGTAGGAAGCATGAGTTCGTTGTCAAAATAGGAAAAAAAATCATATACAATAATAAAACTGACTTAAAAACCTATTTTAAAATACTTATATTGCAGAGTAGTTTGTATGAAATTTCTAGAATAATATGAAATGAATAAATGTAGGAATCATGAGTTCGTTGTCAAAATAGAAAAAAAAAAAATCACATCCAAAAGTAGAGTCTCTCTCTCTCTCTCTCTCCCTCTTACATAAATTTATATAAAACTACGGTGGCTGCTATGTTTTGGCCACTTTTGCCCAAACAATTTGGTGTAATCACTCCCTTCACAATGCAACTAATAAAAAGGTTATATTGATTTGAAATTGAGAATTTGCAATTATCTCTCTACCATTAGATAATAGTTACGTCCAAACTTTAACCTTTAATTTAGTTTTTAATAATTGTGATTTTTCTCTCTATCATTCCTATTTAGAATTCTTCCTAACTAGAGGTTGATATCATTCTGCAATTACATGGAAAATTCCCCATGCTGACATCATCCATCTTTATGCAAGAGGTCAAGGACTGATGCAAAACTGTACAACTGGGGGTAAGGGACTTACCACGTTTAAATTACAATTAGAATTACTTATGTATATTTTATTTATATAAATATGTTTTGCAAACAAGTGTACCACAACACTTTTTAATATTTAATATGAAAGAGACTTTGAAATTTTTTAAGAAAATAATTAAGGATACTTGATAAACTTTATAACAAACTAAAAGAATAAACTTTTAACATTTTAATTATCGAAAATATGTAATTAAATTTAACCGTTTATAAAAAAATTAAACTAATACATAAAATCATATAAAGTTTATCATTAACCAAAATTTAACACAAGTATTTGAAGAGTAAACCACAAATAGAGCAAAAAAGAAAAACAACATATTTTTTGTTTGCTTATACAATGCCTCTTCTCATTAAAAAATAATGATAATATTTCATATATGACCAAAAGATTTAATTACTTATTGTTTATTGGTTGAAAAACCAATAAAATGGTCTTGTTTCAAGGAGTTAAAGCATGCGAATAACAAAGGTTGATGTTAGATAAAGCACAACTAGAATCCAATCTTCTTTCATTTCTTGTTATTTATTTATTTTTTGTTGACATTCTATATATTCATTCTTTCCTACATGACCTTATAGATATGTATATGGTATAAATTTCATAATGCAAAACTCTTTTAATATATCCTATTAGATTTGTCTCAATATAATATTCATTAAATGTTTTTCTTTTTGGAATATTAACATTATAATAGCATGTTTACTTGCCTCCTTATTCTTTATTATCATGTTTAATTTATATTTAGGTCCCGTAATCAAGATTCTCATAATTCCAATTCCTTAAAATTTGGTAAGAGGGATTCATAGAAGAGACTTAAGAATAAGGATTCAAAGGGTGTATTTTTAGTTTTCCCTAAAAAACCCGCTTCCTCTCTTTCTTCACTACACCACTGAACCACCAACATACACTGCCACATTCAACCAAAAAAAAAATATACTGCCACCATCATCGTAAACGGCTACAACTACCATGCACCGTAACAACAACTATCCACTACCACTACCATGGACACCATCACCATTATTACACATAATTACTACAACATACCGCTAGCACAATACACCACCATTACTATTACACATCATTATCTTTTCACAAACCCAACAAAGTTCAAAGCAAACAAAAAAAAAAAAAGAAAAAACATATGATACAAAATAACAACAAACACCAAATAGCAAAACCTAGCACCACCATCACATAACCAACCTACCACCACTAACCCACTAACCTAACCACCCAGATTTATGCAACCCATACCATGCCTACCAATACCTATACAGACCCAAACCTACCTAGACCAGCTAACCCATAGGAGAGAGAAGAGAGAGCTATGGTTATGGTGTTGTCATCTTCTTCATGTCTTCATCTCGGCATGATTGATTCGACTAACCTTACCTTCAAGAGGAACTTTCAAATCAAGTCACAAATCTTACAACCATGTCCCTAATGAAAAAGTTGGAAACTTAGACTACACAAAACTCATGCAAAGGTAGGTGTTTTGAAAATCTTGTCAACATGTTATAATGAGAGATGAGGTTCATGTGGCGTTCTGGAACATCCAGATCTAGGGTTATGTTTGTTGAAGGGCAATTTTTTTTAATTGAAGGTCCAAATAGTGTACAGATTCAAGTGTTTCGCAATCATAAGGAGGATCTAGGGCTTGGGTTGGTATAAAGGGGCTTCATTAGACTAATCACAGTGCATAATGAAAAGATAAAGAAGAGATGGCTATGGAAGATTGAAGAAGATGGAAAAAGATATAATAAGGGTAATATAGACATTTAGGTTTTATTATTGGTTAATTCCTAAGTTGTCTTTTTACCAAACTAAACAAAGTAATAATAGACTATTACAACCTTATTTAATTCCTAATAAATTAAAATTCATTCCTCCTTTATTTTATTCAATGAAGTGAACAAGCCGTTAGTTTCTATCACTAGCAATACTAAAACAATTATTATTTTTAGAATAAGTGATAGGTAATTTATATTCATTTTTACAATAATAATTATAAGAAAAGTAACCAAGTAATATATTGTTATTATTTACTTATACTTTAAGCTATGGGCTAAAATATTTATAGTATTAGCATTGTAATTATTATTAATGATATAAAATATTAAATAAATAGCAATTAAAAGAGAGTTTTGTTGTTGTTCTTAAGAATGGAACTTTAAGTAGTTAGTTATTATGTAAAAACAGAAAAAATAAAAAATAAAAATGTCATTCAAGTAATACAGTAATAAATGCATCCTTAAAAAGGTAAAATGACTCTAATAAAAATTGAATCCACAGTCTCTTATTTGTAAAAAAAAAAAATATTCAACTACTAAACTACATATACCATTTTGTTAAGTTTTACTTTTAAAATAAATAAATAAATATATATATAACATATATAATCTCTCATTTTTATTAAATTTTCACTATTGATTTTTTTTTTTTAGTTTGAAGGAGTCAGGGCACTCTTCGAGTCCTTGTAGATTTGTCCAGATAAATAGGAGTAAGTGAGCATAGGGTGAGTAGAATATGAGGCCTACTTGTACCTTACCCTATAAATTTAAATTTTTCGATTATAGATTCTTATTTTCATTGGTTTATTTTATCAATATTATACTGGTTTTAGTGCATGCAATTCTTCTTCTTTAGGTAAAAGAGGAAAAAAAAAAAAACACCTAGTTAGCCAAAAGCAAATTTTATATGTATAGAGATTAGTGCTTAAAAAATTTTTAATTTAGAGAGGTATTAATTAATCGATAAATTAATAATTTAATTTAACGAATACTCCAATTACATGAAAGTAAGCACTCATAGCAACAATTGTTCATAATTTTTTGGTATAGCTCGAAAACACAATACTTAAGCTTTTGAATGCAATAAGAAAAGTTAGAGAAGAAATCTAATTAAATTTGAATTTTAAGAAAAAAAGAATAGCAATAGATTCATATTTTACTGAATTGTTCTAGTTACGTTTATAATTTTAGAGAATTATTAATTTATGATATTGACAGAACTATATAATTATATAAAGATTTTTTAAAAAATTATTATCTTATCAATTTATTGAAATTATTAATTTTGTAAACTGGTCTAAATTTTTAAAAAAGTGTTATTTTAGAACGATTTTTAATTTATCAAGTATGAAAGTTTAACCGTGTAATGATGTTGATCGATAAAACCAATCTACCATAAAATAATGCTTTTATGGATTAGTCATTAGTAGATATGCACCAACAATCATTCATGAGTGCTAATGGCCAGCACAAGGCACATGACTCAAAAGTTTGCATTATGCGCTTCATCCCACGTGCATGACGTGCATGTGTCACGGGCAGATTCCGTCACTCGATCCTGTATAGTACTTAGCGTTCCTGACCACACTAAGGAAGGCTAAGTCAGCCTGTAATACACTCACAATATTTAGAGAAAGAAAGTAGAGAGAGAAACTTTGAAGGCATATTGTATTCACTCAAATGAATTGTGTATTACATTTGGGGGGGAACACCCCTATATATACAGAAAACCTTTATAATTTAATGGTTAAAATCAATTCGATCTAACGGTTATATTTGACTCCCAACTATCACATTTACCTACCCTACATATTATTATACAAGATTCTGGACTTCTTTGAAACCTTCTAGAGCTTTTCATCTTTTAGGAGCTTAGGCTTTAGTCTTGGCCTTTAGGAACCTCCTGGGAATGGCCCATTTTGGGAGGTCCGTAACATTCTCCCCCACTCAATCCGGCGACGCCCTTGTCACACCTTCATCATGGAACTTTTGAATCTTATCTTTGAATTACCATAGTGCTTTGGTTGGTTCCTAACTGGCCTTACTCTCTGGTCTTTCCTTCTACATTACTATATACTCGTGTCTGGGAGTCTGTCCACGTCTCCTCACGTGTTTATCAGTTATGATCCCTTCAACTTCCTTATCAAATGAATCCCGTACTTCTGTTGGGGCCCTTTGTGATATAGCTCTTATAGGGTCTTCCTCATCCTTGTGAAATGGTTTTAGCATGCTCACATGGAAAACTGGGTGAAATTTCAGCTTGGATGGAAGTTCCAATTTGTAAGACATTCGCCCTATTCATTTCACAATTGGGAATGGACCCTCGTAGCGCCTCATTAGACCTTTATACAGTTATCCCTTCATACATTGTATCAAATGTAACTTAACAAGCACTTGGTCACCTACTTGATATTCCATTGGCCCACGCTTCTTGTCTGCAATTTTCTTCATTCTCTTGATAGCTCGATCTAAGTATGTCCGAGCTAAGTCGTGATTTTCTTGTCATTCCCTTGCAAACTTATATGCGGGAAGGCTGGACCCCATATATCCCATTGTCACTGTATGAGGAGTTAAGGGTTGCCTTCCCAGGATGATCTCGAAAGAACTTTGTCCGATAGACTCATTCTTTTGTAGGTTGAATGAGAACTGCGCCACATCTAACAACTTAGTCCAATCGCACTGGTTAGCTCCTACAAAATGCCTTAAGTATAATTCTACTAAAGCATTTACTCGCTCCGTTTGACCATTCGTTTGGGGATGCAAACTAGTTGAAAAGTTCAACTCAAATCCCAGAAGTTTGAATAATTCTATCCAAAATTTCCCTGTAAATTGCCCATTTCGATCACTCATAATGTTTCTTGGCAAGCCCTACTACTTTACTACATGTCTCAAGAACAATCGGGCAGCCTCATCTGACGGGCACTCCTTTGTTGCTGGAATAAAAGTAGCATATTTTGAAAACCTGTCTACTACAACCATAATTGTACCATACCTTTCCGATCAGGGCAAACTTACAATAAAGTCCATGGAAACACTCTCCTATGACCGTTCAGGAATGGGAAGAGGCTCTTGTAGTCCCAGAGTTGCCTTGTGTTCAACTTTGTCTTGTTGGCACACGAGACAAGTTCAGACATAGATCTCAACATCTTCTCTCATGTGTGGCCAAAAATACTTTTCTTCCACTAAGGCTTGAGTACGGTGCATTCCTAGATGACCTGCCCATTTAGAATCATGACATTCTCTAAGTATCTCCTTTCTTAGGTTCAAGGATTGAGGCACATAAATTCATTGTCCCTTTGTATATATTAGTCCATTCTCTTGCCAAAATCTCCTTATTCTCCCTTCTTAACATTGGATCAATAGAGCTTTAGCTTGTTTATCATTCTCCATCCCCTCTTGAATTCTATCAATGAAGTTACTTTCAGGTTTGCTGATGGCTGCCAACCCAACTCTTTGGCTTAAAGCATCCGTCATAACATTAGTCTTACCTGACTTATGTTCAAGGTCGAAATCAAATTTTGCCAAGAAAATCTGCCATCGGGCTTGCTTAGGAGAAAGCTTCTTTTGAGTCTGAAAATAGCTAGTGGCCATATTGTCAGTTTTGACCACAAACTTCTTCCCTAACAAGTAGTGCCTCCATACTTGGAGACAGTGTACTATCGCCGTCATCTCCTTTTCATGCACTAGATATCGCTTCTCTGTGTCATTCAACTTCTGGCTTTCAAATGCCACAGGGTGTCCTTCCTGCATTAAAACTCCTCCAATAGTAAAATCACTAGTATCTGTACATACCTCAAAGGGTTTGCCAAAGTTAGGAAGGAGAAGGACCGGTTCCTTAGTGATTGCCATCTTCAAGGTCTCGAGTGCCTGTCGTTTATCTGTACTCCAAATCCACGGAGTATTCTTTTTTAGCAAGTATGTCAATGGGCTCGCTATCCTTGAATAGCACTTAATGAATCCTCTATAGTAATTCACTAAGCCAAGGAAGGATCTCAGCTCAGTAGGCTTGGTGGGTTCCTTCCAATCCCAGATGGCCCGCAACTTTCCTTCGTCTATTCTAATCTTTCATTTCCCCACTATGTGACAAAGGAACGTCACCTCTTCTTGTGCAAAAGTACATTTCTCTAGTTTCACATATAGATAATTCCTTCTCAAAGTTAAGAATACCGAGCGAAGGTGCTCTATGTGTTCCTCCAACGTCTTACTATAAATCATAATGTCATCCAAGTATACTACTACAAATTGATCAAGAAAGGGGGCTAAAACACGATTCATAAGTGTATAGAAAGTAGCCGATGCATTAGTAAGGCTGAACGACATGACCAGGAATTCAAAAGCACCATACCTTGTAACATAAGTGGTCTTAGGTTTGTCTCCTTTTGCAATCCTCACTTGGTGATATCCCGACTGTAAATCTAATTTGGAGAAGTATCTAGCTGATACGAGGCAAGCGCACCTATCAATTTTAATATAGCGGATATGAGTCCAAGTCGATCCCTCAGAGATTTTGAGTACTAATATTAACTTTAGCTTTATTATCTAACCGGAAAATTGTGATAAATTGAATGAATTAAAAATACTGAAATTAACAACTAAACTACTTATGAGACTTAATTACGCAAATTAGAAAGCAATAAACCACTAACGACTTCAAGTATGCAATGATGTATTTAGGAATTATTTCCCCTAGTGTTTAACATGTAACCTTTTAAAATATATTCAATTCGGTTTCTATAATTCTTGACCGGAGGGATTCACAATTAAAGCTAATATCTTTCTCAAGCATATTAACCCTAATCCTAAATTATTTACCGGAATCTCTTCACTTAGTAATATAACTTAGAATTGCATTAATGTTTAATGAATTCCTACACAAACAATCAACTTTCCGGAAGAAACATGTATCTTATCTCTATGTATACATGTAATTCTCTTCAATTATGCTAAGATCTAATTACACATGCAATTTCTCAATCAACATGCATAATATCATATATTGACACTCTATAATTATCAATTCATAACTAAACGACATAATTGAATCAAGAAAAGATAGAAACTTTCTTGAAATTATAATTCAATCCAAGGGTTACATGAAACCCTAGGTTTCATAATCCTAAATACTTGAATTCTAAGCTATCATAACGAATCTAAAAACGAGTTCCATCAAAAACGTAAAATAAAGCATGAAAACCCCTCTTGATTTGATGAACAATATCTCTAATCTTGAAATCGATGTTGTTCTTGCTTCTTGATTGATGTTCTCCTCAAGTCTCCACTCGTCTCTTGTGTCTCTCCGTTTCTGTAATGTCTCTCCTCCTTTTAAACCCTAAGATATCTTTTTATATGTGTATTACACGGATTTTATTTTCGTCACCAGACACGGCCGTGTCCTCAGGTCGTGTAACTTTCTGCACAAAGGTAAAATTTCTGCACAACTTCAAAACTTCATAACTTCTTCGTTTGAACTCAGAATTGAGTGAAACTTGATTCCTTTTCTTTGTTTTCGAGCCTAGAACGTATTTAAACCTTAAAATCAACATTTTACTCAATTAAGTATCAATTTCTTTAAAGAAAACCAAAAATGTGAGGGAAATGCTATAAAATCACCATATGAAATATGTTTAAAATTAGAGTTATTACTAGCTTCTCCCAACCTATTGAATAGGTCCAAAACCAGTGGAATGGGATACTTATTCTTTATAGTGACCTTATTTAGGGCTCGAGAATCAATATACATTCAGAGTGATCCATCTTGTTTCTTCTGAAAGAGCATAAGAGCTCCAAAAGGTGCCTTTGAAGGTCTAATGAAACCTGCTTCTAGTAATTCCTTCAATTGTTGCCTTAACTCTTCTAATTTTGGAGGTGACATCCTGTATGGGACGGCGGCGGGTGGCTTGGCTCCAGGTTATAATTCTATCATATGGTCTACTTCTCTTCTTAGTGGTAGCTTCTTGGGCAACATTGGCGGCATTATATCCTTAAATTCTTCCAATATCTCCCCCACTCGAGGGGGAACCCTTTCTTAGCCAATAGTCTCTTACCTAACTTTTAAGGCAGCCAAATAAGTGACTTCATTCTTCTTGAGTCCCTTTTCCAATTGCATAGCCGATAGGAATTTGGTGGCTTGGCCTACCTTCTTTATGACGGAGACTACATATTGTGAGTTGTGATCAAGTACACAAATGCAATTAGCCTGCGATACGATAAGTGCATCAATGAGATCTAGGAAATCCATCTTAATCACAAACTCAAAATCATCCATTGGCACTACTTCAACCGTCTCCTTTCCCTGCCAACCCCCAATATAGAGCTCTATCCCCTTGGCTACTCCCATAGTGGGAACTTCTTTTGAGTTAATTGTTTTGAGTCATGTTTTGGTCTCCTCTACTTTTAGCCCCAACTTCTTTGCTGCCATATCAGAAATGAAAAGATGAGATGCCCCTATATCTATAAAGGCATTAAGTTTCTTACCTACTACCGATATTTCGGTATACATCAATCCTTTTCTTTTGTTAACTTGAGACTTCATGGCATTGAGTAGGCGAACTAACCCTAACTGAGCCTCATCCCCATTATCTAAGCTTTCACCTGCTACTAATGCTGCCAATCTCTCTTTCTCCGAACACTCCTTGGCATAATGAGGACCATTATAGAAATAACATTTCAATTTACGGGGTTTCCATCTTTCCCTGTCTCTCTCTTCACGAGTTCTACCTCAATCGTTATCTCTTTCTTCTGCTTTGGTTTTCCCTTTGGAAGAACCCCTACTCTTCTCCCTTTCAACTCCCCCTTTCCATATTCCCCCTGTGATCTTAGGATCTGTCTTTCGAAATTCCATTAGGCCTTCAGCAACTGCTATAGCTTTGGAAATGTCTTCCACTCCCCTTCGCTCCAGTTCTAATTTAGCCCAGGGCTTTAAGCCATCTACAAACATTACCAAAGTATCTTCTTAGTTGAGATGTGGGATCTCCAACATCAACTCTGAAAATTCCTTTATATATTGCTTTATGTCACCCTTATAGGTTAGGTGACGCAATTTCACCTTTACTTCCTTAGCAGCATTTTGAAGGGAGAATTGACCCTTCAGCTCTTGTACAAAGCTATCCCATGTGTTCATATCAGCTATCCTCCTGCGCTACCATATCATAATAGAGTCTTTCAGATATGTAGCAACAGTACGTACCTTTCCAGCATCATCTAAGATTCCTACAGCATTAAAGTATTGTTCCACTCCCCATAAGAAGTTGTTTACTTCTCGCGCAGACTATGTTTCGTTAAAATGCTCTGGCTTTGGAACATCGACCCTATGGCCCGTCTAGATGGTCACTTCATTTGCAACAGCAATCCGACAAGCCGTCAATTGCATCTTGAGATCTTCAATCTCCTAATGCATGGCTACTACCACTGCATCAATTTTAGCTTCATAAACCTCTTCCTTCGTTTCTAAAGCCATGACTCGAACTTGGAGAGCATCACCCTTCTCTTCAATAACGTTTACATACTGCCTAAGCTCTTTTACTGCTCAATTCAGTGCTCCTTGCAATTCGCCTCCGAGTTCTGCCTCCATTTCCTCAAGACTGCTTTGAGACTCATCAAATTGTTCCTTGGCCTCAGCAATACTCAACTTTGCCTTATTCATCTTATTAAGGAGGGAGTTCAACAAGTCCCAAGACCTAACCCTTTGCCTAGTAATATGGCAATCATCATGATCAGCTAACTTATTGACCATTAAAGTGTTATTGTCTCCTCTAGATAACATTTTCTCTACAAGTAGTCCCTTTTTTAGGCTCTGATACCACTTGTCACAAGCAGATTCCGTCACTCGATCCCGTACGGTACTTAGCGTTCCCAACCACATTAAGGAAGGTTAAGTCAGCCTGTAACACACTTACAATGTTTAGAGAGAGAAAGTAGAGAGGTATGTTGTATTCACTCAAATGAATTGTGTATTATATCTAGAGGAGGAACACCCCTATATATACAGAAAGCCTTTACAATTTAATGGTTAAGATCAATTTGATCTAACGGTTACAATTGACTCCTAACTACCATATTCACCTACCCCACTTACTATTATACAAAATTCTGGACTTCTCTAGAACCTTCTAGAGTTTTTCATCTTCTAGAAGCTTTTAGGGGCTTGGGCTTTAGTCTTGGGCTTTAAGAATCTCCTAGAAATGGCCCATTTTGGGAGGTTCGTAACACATTGGTTGGTTTGCTTAATTGACTCTATACTTCGTGTAGCACACTATAATAAGGTAATGTAAATATATATATATATATATATATATGCACGTTATAAATAGATAATAAGTGGATACAAATTATACTATTGCTCATAATTCTTTTAATTGTATATATATATATATATATATATATATATGTATCGTTATATATGGGAAAGAAAGTATATATTTGATGATATTATCAGACAAATATATAGACGAAAACATTATTTAGAGTTGAAAAAAAAAATATATAAAAAACTTAAGTTTATAATAAACCATAGGTGGTACAAAGTTGTGCTTACAGTAATGCGAACGTATGATGGGGATTATAGAACGCGTGTCACATAGGTTTGTCGGGTGTTAACGACATGTTTCAAGTGAACCATTTTCATTTTTTATCACTCATTTACGTCACTAAAGCCATGTTTCATAATTTTCACCATCTTGTATAATGATCATTACATATGTCTACCACTTTGAATTTTTTTTTTTTTTTTTTGCATTACATTATATACATTTCGTAGTATATATTTGTACAACTTCAATGTATACCGTATCGCTCTCCAAACCAGGACCGGCTAAAACACAATTTTTATAGTTTGTTGTGTAACTTTATTTTAAATCAAACTGCTTTAAAATTTTGGTTCAATTATGTTCAAAATCTCATTTATTTTTCTTTTTTTTTTGTCTAGTTTGGTAATTTTACTTTGATATATATATATATATATATATCATATTATTTGTTTGGCCTTTTTAATTAAATTTTTACTTTAAAACTGGAAAATAAACTATATTATATAAAAGAATCATATTTTACAATTTAATTTGATAGGATTTTCGATTTAATTGGATTCCATAAATATCACCTTACTTATCTTGTGGAAAATATCCTAAAGATCACTTTACAAGGGAATGTAGCAGAAGGGTATGCATTCAAAAAAAATAAAAAAAAGGGTCCCTGATGAAAATATTATGTCTAAGGGCTATGAAAGCGTTTTTTAGAAATGTGCCTTTAATTGTAATGACATTAGAACTTAAGGTGCCTTTTCAAAAAGTGTCTTTAATTATAGTACCTAGCGACTGAAGACGCTTTTTTCAAAATGCGTCCTCTTTAGAAAAAAATGTAGAAATTCTTGTTTTTATCTAATGAAGAGTGAATCTACATCCCTTTGTTAGATATCAACAATATGATTTTACGGCGTACCTTGTCACCACACACGTATTGCCTTAGATTCCTAAGAACTAGCCCCATGCATCGACTATCTCATCATCAACTAATACAAAAGCAAGCAGAACTATATAGTTCGTGCCGTCCATACTAGTGATAATCAATAAATTGTGGTAATATTTTCTATGTAAGAATGTGCCGTCAATACCAATCGTAGGCTTAAAGTACTTCCATGCCTATATGCACGGGTTGAAGGACCACCATACTTAATTCAACTCTATCACCCTTAGTTGTCTTGATTGGTTCTACATCCAATCCAATTTCATACTAGGGTTGGTTATTTGGATTGCATTAAGCAATTGAGACAAATTATCGTATGACCTCTCTTAGTTTCCATACACGGCTTCAATAGCTTTTATCTTCGTAGCCCATATCTTCTATTGTTAACCTGATACCTAAAACTGCTTCTTGATAATATTGTAAAGCTAGGAAATTTTGGTGTTAGGATCTTTCCTAATAACATTCAAGAACTCCTTAGCCGTAGTATTGTTGTCTAATTACAGGTGATCTTAATTTATTATGGGATTGACATAAACATATGTGTGGGGCTCCATCAATTTAATAATCACAAACACCCCCCCCAATCTTTTCTTACATGCCCGTAGTCTCCATTGGCAACTATCATCTTGCTTGGTACAGAGGATGTAATATTTACTTTCCTTTGATTCCAAGGACTTGAAGTGGGCGTGATATTTGATGTGGTAGTACTTAATAGCTCTTACAATTTTCTCCTTTGTGTTAAATCTTATGCTTATACAAGGATTTTCACCGGCTTGTAAGTTATTAAACTCTTTATTCACATCTCTCTCAAAGTTCAAGTAACTAACCTCCCTACCCTTATTGAAAAAAGGAATCGCATCCCTTACCCTTGTTTTTGCTGCATTGAACTTTGAAGTCTACATTAAAGATAGTGTTGGAACTATTGAACTTGAACCTGAAGTATATGAGTATACACCAAGAATCTCTAGATGAAAGTTTCGGGTGGTAAGCACAATAAGAAATTTAGGAGGCATCTCATTACCATCATCATCATCATACTCATCATCGTCACCCTTCTCATCTCCTTCAGGCTCATAATCATTGCCGTCATCATCATCACCAAGTAAGCCTCCTAATTGTTGAACCATGCGATTATGTGAAACTTTCTTTGCAAAATTGATCTTACAGCTTCATCTACCACATTATCATTATCTCACTAGTACCACCTTTTCGTTCTCCTCAACTGAAGGCACGTATATTTCTTGTAAGGGGGGCCTCTTTCTACTTTTCTAATCCTGACATATGCTTAAATGCTTCTGCCATCTCAAAGCGATTCTCAACGTTATCGTTGTCCTTGATGTTAGTGAGAGAATAACTTATGACACCTGAGTAAGCATTAAGATGTTTGTAAGAAATCTTGACCAAAGCATCTGGATCAACTTTAACATTTAAGAAGATAGGAGAAATTCACATTAGTTCTCATTTTCAATATTTTTATTGGGTTACGATCATGTTCTTACCCTAAATTTTCCCTCAAAAATCATAAATTTCACTGTGTCCATCATTTTAAACTTGTCTACAAGATAATTATTGTTTCGATTAGCACATAAGTCATTGTGCACCGTTCAATGCAATCGCATGCTCTTTCTTATTTCCTAAATTATACAACTCTCTAACAATCATTTCACCGAATACTTAGAGTGCACATCTCAAAACAATAAAATGTTAATTCAACAATGCAAAATCTATATGCCAATATATAAATTGTTTATATATATTGCAATAATATGATATAAAACACATATTAACATGCAAACACAACCTATAAATAACCTAAATCAATCAAATATACCTACATCTAAACTTAGGGTTTTAAATGGGAAAATAAAAAAAACGATCATAATTGACATGTGAAATTCATGAAATTGATATAGATTAAGTGTATTAGATGTTTACTTTTGATTATTTGAAGAGATTTTGCCAAAAAAAAAAATGTTGAATGAATTAAATGTAGGATGGGTTGCATTTTTACTGAGAGAGAAGGGAAGGAGGATGTGTTTTGAAATGAGCACTAAATGGTCCTATGATTTTGAGGTTTTTATGTCCAGTGAAGGTGCATTTTGAAAGGGTGCGTTTAGTTAACACTTCCACACAAAAATTACCTAAACAGAAGTATCTTCACAACCCCGGACGTAATATTTTTTTTTACATAAACCCCCTTTATTTTATTTTATTTATTTTTACATAAACCCCTTTATTTTATTATTTTTTTTGGGTCCTCTCCCTTGTAAGTTTGTATCTTTTTCCTCCCCTCTCAAAAAAGGGAGAGAGAGAGAGAGAGAGAGAAAACAAAATACAGAATCGCCAACACCAAGCCAACTCCAAACTCGCTGTTTCCTGAAAAATCCATACATCGGCCCCCACGAAACCAAAGCTCACTTCATTTCTAAATTCCACCCCGCCTCCTTATTTTCCACTCTCTCTCCATTCTCGCTCTCTCTCTCTCTCTCTCTCTCTCTCTCTCTCTCTCTCTCTTTGCGGAACAACAATGGGTAGTCCGAAGAAGAACCAAAACAAGGGCTTCTTCGCCGCCATGAGTTCTGGTCTCTCCATGTTCGGCAACGCCTTACATCGATCCGTCAATGGGTACCTGTCTATAAACCCTAATTCCTCTCTCCTCTGCTCTGTTCTGTCTGATCACCTCTATTTGTGTTCCTTAGTTGTTCTTCAGTTTGTGGACGATCTGATTACAAACCCATGTTTTTCTCGTGTCGAACTACAACATCCATAATTGAATTTTCCATCTTTCGCGGTTTTTTTATCTAAGTTGATTGATTGGTTGACTTAGGGCTTACGATTGGAAGATAAACGTAGGCTTTTGATTTGAAACCGGAATCTGTGATTAGTGATCCATTAGTTTCTGGATACTTATTTTTATAGTGGATTAATTTAACTTGACTTTTTTGTTCTGTTTACTCAATATAAACTTTGCTCTGTTTTGAATTTACATAATGGACATTATATATGGCAATATATTATGGTCTCATGCCAATTATGAGTAAGTAGATCTTGAGCTTATAGGATCCTAGCCGATCTGGTGTTCTATACTTATTAAAATTGAAAAACGTCTAGTTGTCTTTGTCCATTTCTGCTTTCAGAAATCTATTCCCACTTGAAAATAATCAAGCTTTGTGTGTCCTCTCGCTGCTCCTTGGTATTCAGTTATGACTGTTATGTATACTTAAACACTGGACAGTTCCGTTAACTTCCCCTTATGATAATGAAGTCATGAATTGTGTGGCAACTAGCTGCTTCTACACATGAGCTTAATATGCTTTCTGTTATTTTATACAGGTTGCTAGGTTATGAAGGATTAGAAGTCATAAATCCTGAAGGAGGAAAAGAAGATGCCGAGGAGGAAGCTCACAGAGGAAGATGGAAGCAGGAGGTATGCATATATTTTGCCCAAGTGCTAGACAAAAGCATTTCACTTCCAGTGGACTGGCAAAATTTATGATTAGAATAGCTTCATGTTAATGCTCAGAACTGGTTGCCTTAGTGACTGATTAAGATCTATAGGATCTTATCATTTGCATTGATTTATTTGCTCAGAGGTTTATTCTATGAATTTCTTGGTTCCATTTATCATCTTTCAAGACAGTTCCCTCCTCATTTTGTCAAGAAAGGTAAAAACCAAGGTTCAGAATATGAGAAATATTGGATGCTTGAAGGTGCTATTTTATTTACCCATAGTGTATGTCTTGCAAAGGATGGTACTTTAATTGAACTTTAGTTTGGAAAACATCGTAATTTTTCCTTTGAGCTTGTTTTTCTGGTCTTGCATTTTTAGGGAATATAATGTAATATAGCCGCTTTGATCTTCGTGTTAAATGAGGCAAGGTGATGCCAATCAGGGACTCATGTAGGAATCCTGTGCCACATGTTGCTTATTCAATGCTTATGTGTAGTATACCACAGGATTTGATATCTCATTCTATTGTTTACACCACCAACCCCCCACCCCAAAAAAAAGAAGAAAAAAAAAAGGGTTCATTCTATTGGCATATATATTGTAGTTTCTATTCTGATTGATTTGATATACCCTATTAACACATCAAGATAATTGAGACACAGCCACATCAGGCTGCTCTCAGTTGCCATAAAGAATGTGATTTCATTTCAAACTTAGTCGGTACATCACAGTGGAACCTTCTTAAACATTTTTTTCACATTGCACATATTTTTATACTGTCTACACTTTAAAGGTGCCCATTTTCTTCTTCTCCTTTTGTTCTTCCAGGAGAGGGATAGTTACTGGAAGATGATGCAGAAATATATTGGCTCAGACGTTACATCCATGGTGACACTCCCTGTTCTTATTTTTGAACCAATGACAATGCTTCAGAAAATGGCAGAGGTCAGAGTTGCCTTGTGAAGTTAGTCTTGTTCACTGCATTCTCATCTTCTTCATTAACTTTATAAAGCTGAAAATTTTTATGGTAATGACAGTTGATGGAATATTCACACTTGTTGGACAAGGCAGACGAATGTGAGGATCCTTACATGCGTCTGGTGTATGCATGTGAGTGCACTTATCTGCTATAGTTGACTCCTACTTTGTCTGAAGGCACCTAAAAAACGCTTTTATCACTTATTTGATCTTTATGACATGTATCAGCATCATGGGCAATATCTGTCTATTTTGCCTATCAAAGGACGTGGAAGCCTTTTAATCCTATTCTAGGAGAAACATATGAAATGACAAGTGATGGCGGCATTACATTTATTGCAGAACAGGTGAGTTTTTTGGAGTTCTACGAACTGCTTTGTCTGTTTGACAATGTTTGAATTTTGACTATTGGCACTGGTACATATATACCTCCAAAGTCTCATCCAGATATGCTGGACCTTGTGATCTCCCCTTATTATCTTACGACTTACATGCTTGGGTTTTCTTTCCCTTCACTACATCTACTTTACTCATCTGAGGAACAAGTAACATGTAACCTGAATTTGCGGTCTTCCTTACAGGTGAGCCATCATCCTCCAATGAGTGCTGGGCATGCAGAAAATGATCGTTTTACCTATGATGTGACATCAAAGTTAAAAACAAAATTTTTAGGAAATTCTCTTGATGTTTATCCTGTAGGAAGGTAAAAACACGAGATCTTCATTTCTTTATTGATATTTTCTCTCATGGTATATGCCCTTGCATTCAAGACCTGGTTTAGTATGAGATTTATAGACTTCCTATCCCTGGAGGTGCATGCAACTATTATGGACAAGCTCAAGGGTTACTCAATTCGAACAAAAATTTCCCAAAATTCTGTTTCCTCATCTATTAGCCAGCTATTGATGTAGTTCAGGACAGTATCTTGCTCTCTTTTTTACTAGAGCATGCCTAAGGAAAGTATGAGGAACTACAGTGGTGATTACTTTTTTTCTTTACGGCAAGGCTTTGTCCTTTTCTTTTAGTGTCATAGTCCCTGTCCTTTTGCTGCAGTCATTGGATTTCATGTTCCACTTTACCCTTTAGTAGGCTATCTCATGCTGATTTGGGAAAACATTTTTTAACTTATCTTTTCCTTTCATTGCAGAACACGTGTCACTCTTAAGCGTGATGGTGTGGGATTAGACTTGGTTCCACCACCCACTAAGGTAAACAACCTTATTTTTGGACGGACTTGGGTGGATTCACCTGGAGAGATGATTATGACTAACTTGACAACTGGAGACAAAGTCGTGTTGTACTTTCAACCGTGTGGTTGGTTTGGGTAAGGAGACCAAGCTTCTTCATATTCTCCATTAGTTTTTAGTATATCGGTATTAGACGATTTTCGTGCGAGCATTGAATTTAATCCATTGATGAATTCCTTTGACAGTATGGCTAATAAGTATTACTGCTATCTTGATCAGTATGATGACGTCTCACTATATTGCAGAGCTGGTCGATATGAGGTGGATGGATATGTTTACAGTGCTGCTGAAGAGCCAAAGATTTTGATGACAGGGAAGTGGAACGAGTCAATGAGTTATCAACCATGTGACATGGAGGGGGAACCTCTTCCTGGCACAGAATTGAAGGAGGTCTGTACTATCTTCCTCTTACTTTAGCTTTAACAGTCAATCCCTGTGTGTGAATATGTCCATTTTTTGTACATAGAAATTGCGCCTGATTTTTACTTTTTATTTTTTTGTTTTTGGCATTTATTTCATGTAAGGACTTCAATAATGCTGGTTGGAAAAATGAAAAGTTAGTGCACACATCCATGACCTAAATTTAAATGTAAAGGAGGATGGTGAGTATTTATATATATTATTTTGGGCTAATTGCGACAGTGATATCTTGTGCAAATGGACTATCTCAAATGCACATGGGTTGCACTCAACTAAGATCTTTATATAGGACTTTGGAGACATTATTGCTCGTATATTTTAGACCCTAGAAAATATTTTCAATGGTCTAACACAAACACCATTTTAATTACTGTTGAGTTGAATGGTTTGATCTCAAGATGTGGTTACATACTCAGTTATGTCACTTGTATTCACATTAATGCTAAACAATATGATGTGACAACCTTTTGTATTTTGGTAATCAACTGAAACTAAAAAGACTTAGGATATATTTTTATTCCTTGGGGACACATCCAATTATTTCTGAAGTAAATGCTTGTTTTCCACAGGCAGTGTATTTCTTTGGAAAATGTCTAATTTCTGGGTTATACATTGCAGAAGAAAAAAGTATCATTCAAAGTTTTATCATTCACTTCTTCACGGTCTTTTATGGTTTACTATTAACATGTTTAGCCTATTGCTGCTATAACAGCTTAAGGTCTATTGGGTTCAGCACTCTGTTTTTTAGGGAACAGGTGCATTCATATGCAGAAAGCTGTGTAGTTAGTGTATATATAGATTCATGGAAAGCTGTCAAGAAATTTCTTCTCTCTTGTATTAGCTGTGATTCTCTTTGCTAAAAATGCATTTGAGTAGCATTGTTTTTCCTCCATTTATGTAATAGGTGATAAGGTTGAAGATCTTTTATTCTCCTGTCGCTGTTATCTGTTTGTGATTTCAAGGTAAATAATCCCATCTGATTGACTCCTACAGGTATGGCACGTTGCTGAAGTTCCTGAAAATGACAAATTTCATTATACATATTTTGCACACAAGTTAAATAGCTTTGACACTGCCCCAAATAAGTTGTTGGCATCAGATTCTCGTTTACGTCCTGATAGATATGCACTTGAAAAGGGTGATATGTCCAAAGCTGGTGCAGAAAAGAGCAGGTTCCCCCTTCCCCTTCTCTTTTCCCTCTCTAACACACATGCATACACACGTGTCTACATGTACACCCATACGCACTCATGCTCATTTACATTGCTAATGCTAGTGGGTCAGATTCATGAACCACGGTAATTATATTGGCTACTTCTTGTAGATCATGAAAATATTCCCTATGACATGCTTCAAGAGTAACCTAGTGACAAGCATGCTGATTTCACTTGCATAATTATGACTTTAGAATTGATTGTTCTAAGATCAGACTTCATACTGCGGTTTTCCCCTCCAGAAGAAAAATATGGTGAACATAGAGAAGGTTGATTTGTAGAATTATATGCAAAAGAACAGATGCATTAAAGATTAGAACTGCATTTAGCTTTTTTTTATCTAGCTTTATTTATTTATTTATTTGGACTTCTGATTATTGTTCTAATCTTCTATGAGGTAAACCACTGTGACCATGTACCAGAACTGGTCTATTCTTTGTAATTACATGGCTTAATTTATTGTAAACACTGAACTGGCTGTGCAGTGAAAGGGAATCATTGGAGATAATTTCTACTTAAAATGTGCAAAAATAAAAGCTACTGCATACTTGAAAAGTTGGGGGGTTTTCTTGACATACAGAGGTGGGTTTTCCTTACGTGTTCACATTGTGTTGGTTGCATTTTTCCAGTTTGGAGGAGAGGCAAAGGGCTGAGAAGAGGGAAAGAGAAGCCAAAGGCCACCAATTTACACCTAGATGGTTTGATTTAACTGATGAAGTAACCCCAACTCCATGGGGTGACTTGGAAGTATACCGTTTCAATGGAAAGTATGCTGAACACAGAGCTTCTGCAGATTGCTCGGAAAGCACCACAGCTGTTGACGTGACTAAAATTGAATTCAATCCGTGGCAGTATGGGAACCTATCCACGGAATGAGGTAATTATTCATAGTTGGCCTGCCCATCTTCTGCAGGTTGTTATGGGGCCCCTGTTGCTTGATGCTTGTCCCTTTCATTCTTATGTAACCAGTTGGCAGTGAAGCGATAGTTCAGTCATTGTAAGATTCATGGTAGTGTATCTTTTATTTTAATTTTTACTTTAATTACAGTTTGGTGTTTTCTCTTTGATAAATCAAGTCCACTCTTTTCCTAGTTTGTTCATTAGGATGATATTCTTGTAGTTTTTTTTGGACTTTGAAGGTTGTAAGGTTGAAGTATGATGAACAGAGTATTGAAATTAGATCAAATTCTTCTTGTTCTAGTTTAGTATTTAAATCTTCAGAGTCAGGACACTAAGTCAGTGTTGTGGAGAGTATCAAAAAGGTTATGGGAATGGAACAAGTACTATTCTACTCTTAGATATGTTGGTTAGTGTCCATTTTAATTCTAAATTATTAACAATGTTACAATTAAATCCGAATTTCTTTTGAAACAGTCTTGATCTCTACCATGACACGTGGTAAGTTGCGTAAAGACTCCGACACAATAAGTTTTGTTCAAAATGTCTTGGGCTCGGTTGAAGGTTCGAAGGTCACTGATAACCGCAATTTCTCAAGATCGCCTATAATATATTGGACCCAATTCTGATGAGAAAGTTTACAGAAAGTATGAATATTTGACATGGAGAACAAACTCAACGACTGTCTTAAAACTCTCTAAAACCATCTTTCTACTCTTAACGCAATATCTTCAGATTTAGCATCCATGCTGAAAATTTTGTTTTTGGGCCAATTGGATTCATGGTTGAATTAAGCAAGAACAGGCAGGTTACGATGTGGATCAAGATACATCCGGCAGTCAAAATGTGAGAAATGTGGATCAGCTATGAGGTTTAACTATGGATTTTGGTGGTATACATTTAAAAAAAAAAAAAAAAAAACGAATGATAAGGGTTAAAACTTGGAGTTGAGTAACGTGCAACTAAAATGTTCTTGCCATGGATGTGCATATCTTCCTTATGCGAAATCCTAGCGGTTAGGTCGGAACCATGCAAGTATAATTTTAAAGAAATTATGCTGTCGAAATATTTGAGTAGAAAGTAGAAACAGAGAGAAATGGGTTGAAGTGATTATAGTTGTGGGCACAATAAAATTTCCTGTTAAATCATTGTAATTACGAAGTTAAGTATGTTTAAAACAAATCGATCACAGAATAAATGATCTCCTAAAAAGTGATCGCACTAAATGACAAAAGCATATGGCATTTGATGTTAAAGTACACGAAGCTAGAAAAGTTTTGGTTGGATCATTACAAATGGGATCAAAACAATACATCAGTTGGACTCGAATAACGAAAATAATAAGGATACCGGTTATGTGAAAGATAGATTGTAATATCTTTTAAATAGAAAATAACAGAATTTTAATCATTGAAGTGTTTTTTGGTATAACAACTTAAAGTTCATTGAAATTCTAAAGTTTAGTATACTCATACTAAAATAATCTTAGATTATATGATATTTTGGAAAGTAGCTGTATCAAAGAATAAAACTGTATAGTTTGGGAATTTTTATTAATGTTTTATTTGCGTGGTACATTGTATACCTTTTTTTTTTTTCTCCCTTTTTTCCCTCACCCCATAAAATATCAATTACTGATAAGATTAAGTATAAGTTCCAAAATAAAAAATTTTCCCTCTTGATCTTTATATGCAATGTTGAATTAAAAGTACTTAGATATCGTTTGAGATTTGATTCGAATCGTGTAAGTTTATCATTTGCATTGTGTTTTTATTATCGAAGAACTTAATGTTTTAAAATCATGATGAATCTTATGACATGGTAGGGATTCGGAGTTTTTGTAATCTATTTTAAATAATGATTCGAGAATTTCGATATTATCTTTCAATACTGATGTGTTATCAAATGTCATTTGAAGTTTATCGTGTGGGATTTATAGAACATTATAGTTTTTCTTTTCCTCTTTTAGTAAAATTTAGTTTTGTTTGAAAATATAAAAAGTTGCTCATATAGTACAATACCTAATAGTGGCAATCGGTTTGCAAGGGTAATGTGAAGTTAGAAAAATAAAAGTAATCAGTAAAAAAATTCTAACTTTAAGATATTAATAATACGGATAATTTTATTTGTTTATAAATAAATATAAATTAGATTTTAATATTTTTATGGATCCCAATTCCATTTCAATATCATCTTATTGAACCTTGATCCCTTCCTCTTTTTTCTTTTTTTCTTTTTTTTTGGCTCAAAATGATTAAACTTTATTAATCAATCATTTTCCAACAAAATTCAATTGGTCCAGAAGTAGAAGAAGACATATCAAAACTAAGGAGCTTGAAGAGAGAGGATGGGGGTTCAACCACTACACATCCTCCTCATAAAATTTGAAGCAACCCAATCTGCTGTTCTATTAGCAGTTCTAGTAATAAAAGAAAAACCAAGATTAACATCTACTAAAGAGCTTAACTAGCATTGGGCCTCAATAAAAAAGGAAATAGAAGAACAACATAACAAACAAGGTGATTTAGTGAAAGCCCTAAATAATAGCAACAATCCATGATTACTAGAACATTCTTCCATTCTTTACTTTTAACGAGATTAGGGGCTAGGATGAGAGCCCTACATTTTGTCACTTTTGGGCTTGGATAAAAATCAATCTTGGCATCTCTACCCAAAATAATTCCATGTCTATTACAAGCTATTGCTGTAGTATTAGCCTACTTTGTTGATCTAATCTACAACCAATCAAAATTAACTTGAATTGCCTTAGAACCACTTAGCGTGGCCACCCTAGATTGAACCACTTGATTTGCTTTGGTTCTAAATGAACTGGTCTTTGAACTAAATATGCTTGAGACATATGCCAGTTGTTTCCTACCTTATCACAGTACACTGAACCACACCCTTCCTCTTCTACCACCTTCTTTCCTTTTTCTTTTAAAACCCTAATTGAATCAACACTATCAATTACCTCCTGTCAAATAGCTTCCTTCTCTACTGTTGAAACCATAGATGGTTGAATAACCTTAATCCTTGATTTCTCTAAGAACCAAGCTTCTACCTTTCACACTATTGATTTAAGGTTTAGAAACCTATGCTTAAAACATGCCTTACAATGCTCCTTCCATATCAACCACGCAATCTCTATCAATCTTGCCCTAAATTCTTCTCTCCTATGCCTAGATAAACTAAACTAGAACATGCATCCTTCCCACCATTCCGTAAAGGTTTGAACTTTGGATCTATCTACACTCCTACTACATATACTCTTCCAAATGCAAGACGTCTACTTGCAACACAATAGAGCGTGCTCAATAGACTCAACCTCATTACAATAAGGGCAAGAAGACACCCTACTTGCCTTCTTATCAAAGAGTTTTCCTAAAGTGGTTAGCGAATTATTAAGGACATGCCAACAAAAATGGCGGATCTTAGGTAAAGTGTTTATAGCCAATAGAATTTCCAAAAACTTTTTTGAATAATTAAAGATGATGAAGCTTTGCGACTAACATTAGTTTCTTGTGTAGATATGAAAAGATGATAGACAAATTTGATTGAAAAAGTGCTTAATCAATCATGAGGCCAAACTAGACGATTAGTGCTACATGCCACATGGATAGGTAAACCTTAAATCGTCCTTTTTTTATTTTCTGACAAGTGCTCAATAATGCTTTTCAAGTCTTAAGTCCTTACCCCATTGTCTATCAACTCTGTTACCTTCATTATAGGATCTATCTCACTTAAGTCCTGCATGCAGAATCCTTTTACAGATGGAATCCACCTATCCCTACCAACAAAAATCGAATCCCTACTCTAAATATTCCAGCAACCATTTTCAAATAAAATATGTTTCCCTTCCAAGATACTTGTCCAAACCTAGGAATTTTTCCACCGCTTCTTGCAAATCTAAAATCCCTATCAATAAAGTAGATCCCTTTTAAGGTCTTAACTTGTAAAGCATTAGGATTTTGTTAGACTCTCCAAGCTAGTTTAATTAATAGACTTAGGTTGAAAGTATGCAAACCCTTAAAGCTCAATCCTCCTACTTCTTTAGCCTTCGTCAATCGTTTCCAACTAACCCAGTACATCTTAGGGCTCTCTTGATGCTCCCCCTACTAAAACTTAACCAACATTGCATTTATATGATTACACCGACTGAGAGGAAATTTAAAAAGACCCATTGAATATGTAGGCGCTACGCTGGCTACTGCTTTGATTAGAATCTCTCTATTCACATCAATTAACAAACTTTGTTGCCAGCCTTTTAACTTACTAAGAACTTTGTCTCTTACAAACTTTAAAGCCTTATTCTTCAACCTACCCTTCATTGTCGGAAGGCCCAAGTACTTTCCTGGTTCCATCGTGCTAAGAATACCCAAAATTTGTCCTATAACACCTTGTAAGTAATCAGGTGTATTTTTAGTAAAGAAAACAATCAACTTTTGGCTATTCATAGCTTGTCCTAACACTTCATAGTACTTCTAAATCAACTCCTCCAGTCTATAAGCGTTAGTAGCATTTGCATCCAAAAAGAAAAGGGAATCGTCTGCAAAAAACAAGTGTATAAGCATAGTACAACTTTGTTTAATTCAAACTCCCTTAATCAACTTTCCCATAGATTTTTTAAGCAAACCCTTAGAAAGTACATCGGTTACTAAATAAACAAGGTAATAAGGGGTTGCCTCATCTAAGCCCTCTACTCAGATAACATGGCCTATCTCTCTTCCATTCATTATTGTATTGAAACTAACGATCATAACACACTCTATGATTCAATTAACCTAGTTGCCATCAAAACCCATTTTTAACATTACAGCCTCCAAAAAACCCCACTCCGCCCTATCGTAAGCCTTGCTGATATCTATTTTAATAGCATAATAAAAATCATTCCTACATCTTTTATTCTTAAGAAAATGAAACATTTCATGTGTAATTACTATGTTATCTTGAATCATATGTCCTAAAATGAAAACACTTTGATTTTCGATAATAAGATCATTTAGGAAAGATTTAAGCCTATTCACTAAGATCTTAGACACAATTTTATACAAATTATTGCACAAACTTATAGGATGAAAGTAAGAAACTTCACTAAGATTTTGAATTTTAGGGATCAACACAAGATTAGTAGTATTTTGGATTAAAGGCATTTTACCTATAGCAAAGAACTTCTGTACTACTATGATAAGCGATGGGCCAACTATTTTCCAATAACTCTAGTAGAAAATACTTGAAAAACCATTAGAGTCGAGAGCTTTCAAAGCCCCTAGTTGAAATATTGTAGCTTCTACTTCCTCCCTATAACAGGTGCATAAAGCTAATAATTGATGTCTTCCGATACACTCTTATTAACCTAACTTAGCCCTTCACTCCAATCATACCTCCTACTATAAGCAAATAGGTTTTTAAAATTTTCCAAGAAAATGTGCCCAATTTTCTCCTCATCTTGTATAATCTGTCCATTGCCAACGTCAAAAATTTTATTTTCATGTTTCCTATGAAGAATGGAGCAGTGAAAAAAAAGAAGTATGGAGCAGTGAAAAAAAGAAGTATTCCTATCCCCATATAGTAGCCAATCGACTCTAGAATGTTGATGCCAAAAAAGTTGCTCCCAACCTTACAACTCATCAATTTGAGCTTTCAATCCGTCTTCTTCCTCCATTGTCTCCTCCTTCACCCCTGATTATAGAATTGCCAGTTGCTTCTTGAGTTCATCACAATTTTACTGTTAGGGAACTCACTCTTGCTCCAAATAGTTAGTTCTTTGCTACATTGTTTCAGTAGTTCATAGGCTTCTTCAAGGTTAGATACAACATCAAAGTCATGCCACACTTTATCTACCACCTCTCCATAACTTTTAGATAACCTCCACAATTTTTCAAATTTAAACTTTTTTCTTCCTTTAACTTCAACAAAATCAAAATCTACAAGTATTGCAGCATGATCTAACCCTGTTGGAGGTTCATGAATAGCTCTCATTTTTGGAAATTGTTGTAGCCAAGAAGAAGAAGACATTGCTCTATCAAGTCTCTCACTTACCTTTACACTACCGACCCTTCTTCCTGACCACATAAATCTTTGGCCGACAAAGCTTAAATCCAAAATATGTGCTTTAGATGTCATAGTAGCAAAGGTTGAGGGCTATCTTCTATCTTTACGTCGTCTTCCACACTTTTTTGAATGATTTAGCACCTCATTGAAATCCCCCACACAAATCCAAGGCTTCTCTACCAAATTTGAAATCCTAACAAGGTCTTTCCGTAACTCTTTTTCTCATGAAACTCACATGGAGCATGCTCCCAAGTAAAATAACCAACCAACGAGCCATCTTGAAGAAAAATTTCTGAATGAATTAATCTTCTGTTACTCTCAAGAGTATTAACTACAATATCTACTCTCTACCAAAGAGAAAGACCACGACTTAATCCTTGAGGTGATACATAAAAACTACTTGCATAACGTAATTTATTCCTCATCCATTCCACTTTATATTCATGATTTTTTTGTTTCCATTAGAAAGACAACACATGGGTAATATTTATTAATTCGGTCATGTAGTTGTCAAATCGTAAAAGGTGACCCAAACCTTTGACAATTCTAAGATAAGTATATCATGGCCCCTATGTGGTTGTTTTGGGCTAGACACCACTACTACTGAAATCAAATTCACCCACATGAACATCAAATAACTCCTAATACTACTCCACTACAACCTTTCTTTTATCTCTATGAACTCGAGTGCTTCTACCCTTCTTAGAATTGGTTGAACTTCTTCTCAAAGCTGGCTCCTCTACTACTACTTCATTTTGCTTGGATACTCTGCATTTCTTGCTACTACCAAACATTTCCTCCTCCCTATTTCTCTTCAAGTTGAGTCTATTGAAAGCACTAACCAAATGGGATGACAACACTCACTCCCTTCTCTTCCCCCTTCAAATCACCCTTATCCAACTCTCTATCCTTAACCTCCACCACCGTTGCAACAACACTAACAATTTCCACTACTTATAGGTTCTGGTTTATAATGGTCAGGTTTGAAGAAGGAAAGGACCGAGTGTTTGAATGGGTTTTTGGAGAGTAAGGTTTAGAAATTTGATACACAATGGAGTTACAACAAAAAGTAGGAAGGTTATTAGGTTATGAGTACTCGAAGGAAAGCTTAGAAGAGGTAAGGTCAACAATAATATTAGCAAACACTTGATTTGCATTATTCTCAAGTTGTGTTTGATTATTAGAAATGTTGGGATAATCAAGCGCATTAGAAAGAGATGTCTGATAGTGATTGGGTTTCATTGCTGAGAGGCTATGTTGGGAACTTTTAGGAGTGAAGTTTATTGTTGAATCTACAAGAACATGCTTTGTACTTTTTTGCTTACCTACTAAAGCTTCTACATTAAGATTTGCATTCTCCTTAATCTTAGATCTACCATTTGATTTCCTTAGAACTACAGTCATGCCTACATCTTAATAGGAAAAGCCCTTAAACTAGCTCCATACTACTCAGCCTCCCTTTTAGGATGATCACTACTCTTTCTCACAAGCCCCAACAAGCCACAATCAAAGCAATAATCTAGAATCTTTTCATATTGAAAGCTTACCCAATATTTTGGCCCTTCTTCTTAATCCAAGTACCAGATTTTAAATGCAATAGTACATTAATTCTCACCTTAACCCTCAAAAGTCTCCTCATCATACCATTAGAAGTTTCATTGGATCCACCCTAATCACTAAACCCATTAACGTACTAAGCTTATTAGCGTTAATTAAGAGTTAAATGTCCCAGTTGGAGGCTATGAATCTGAACAAAAAAAGTTAAGTAATCAAAACGCGCATCCTCAATATGCATATCATGGTTTCACTCCTCTAAGATTAGACAACTACACATCATAGCCTAATGTCCTTCTTGAATAATTTTAAAAGTAACCTTGGCTTTAGGAAACGTAAAGAGGAATATACTTGCATTCAAAGTTGAAATATGAACATCACCAAATTCCTACCAAACTTTGCTAAGAACATTCATGACTCCTGTTTTATTAAGTGTTTTATTTGAAAGAATTTTCTCGACCATGAGATACTCACTTGCTTCAACTAATTCCACATTTTCTTCTAGATCTAAGCCTTCCTAAGCATTTTTAATATACTTATTGGAAACCCTTTGGTAATAATGGATCCAACAGTAGCCATGTTCAGATTTAGAATAGATAGAACAAGAATTTAGATCTACAAGAAAAATGGATGAAAGAAGAAAATGACCCAACAAACAAACAAAAAAAATACTAATGAAGAGGACTTACATGGAGAAAAGATCTTAAAACTAAAGAAGACCGATGACAAGAAACAAGACCCAAATGACAAAGACCAACATCAAAAGCAAGAAAACAAGATCGAAGAACAAGACCATTATAAAAAATTATGCTTCATTCACTAGTATGATGCAGAAACAATAGCAAAAGCACAAAATATTTAAGTAATCACACACCAATTATGAACAATTTGTAGTAATAGTTATGAGAACTAGCATTGGTGAAGTGTGTAATGAGAAAATAACGAATATGGGACCACTATAAAAGAGTGGAAAAACTCTCAAAAACAAGAGGAAATTCTCTCTCTAAAAAAAGAGAGAGAGACTCCATCACAACTGTGTGTGTTTAAATATTGAATGGAACCCTTCGTTATTTTCAAATCAATCTTTTGATTTGAGTTTGACAACATTAGTTCTAGACTCAAAAAGAAACATTAGAATTGTTTCAAGTTCTTATGGTTCTAAGAAGGTCCCAATTCCAATCACTAGATTGAATTTTGATGCTCGAACTTACTTTGGTCAACCTTGCCTTGGTTTTTCCTTTATTCTTCTTTTAATCAATCAATAGTCTCTTTGTGGTTAGAAAAAAAATTCCACTTAAAAGTGTTTATCATCAAATGGTAAAACGTAGTGTAGTTTGACCTCTTAAGTGAACCAAACTTAAATGAGTAGCTTCAACTAATTGGGCAAAAAAAAAAAAAAAAGAAAAACTTATATTTGTTTTATGTGGGCTTACACCCCTTATTATTTTAAATTAAGAAAAATTACTATACCCATGTTTATATACCTTTTTACTATAAGGAGTGTATTCTACTTCACCAAACAATTCATTGAACCCTTTAACTTAAAGAAAGATGGCGAGTGACACCATAAAATTATTATTTAAAATTATACATAAATAATAATTTCTAAAAAGAACAATTTGTCGCCATTACATGTATTTAAACTTCATTAGTATTGATCCATTATGTGTATATATGTGTGGCATATAATTGTTGATAAAGTTTTTCTCACATAATTCACCTTATAGCTAAAGTGCCAATAAAGGGAGTTCACTTCTCCTTAAAGGGTTAATGTCGCAATTTACACCTCAACTTTATCACTTTTTGTAATTGTATAAATGAAGTTTTGATTTGTTTAATTATATACCCAATTGAAGATTTAGTTATCATAATATATACCTCAACGAACTCCAGTTCATACCATTAGTCCAATCGGTATAATCAATCAATGAGATGGTATAGATAAAAATTGCCATTCACAATTTCAATATTGTCATCTTAGGATATTTGTTGGTAAAGATAATGAGGGAGATTAGGACCTTGCATAACTAAATGAGCCTGCAAAACAAAGAGTAGTGATGGAGCGTTAGGGTGTTGTCCAGTATGGTCACTCCAATGCTTAAGTTAGATATGTATTTGAAGAGAGTAAAGAGTACTTAAAGACAGAATGTAGGCTTAAGTGATTAAAGTGTCAATTGGTTTACTGTTGGGTGATGGCCTTGTATTTATAGAGAAATGGAGTCGGTAGTTAGAGAGGAGTTAGCCGACAGAAGCAATGTCTGTAAGTATTGGAGAGTGGAGCCATAATGTTCGATGTGTTCCATAAATGTAAGAAGTAGTTGTTTGACTTAGTCACTGGCCATATCCGTGTTTTCTAGCTATTGGTGATCATTTTAGTTGGGTAGGCTGCTTGATGGGCTTAAGTTGAGGTTAGCTATGAGGAAGAAGGTCGAGTCTTTAAGGAGTACATCCTATGTTGTATGTCAGCATAGGCTTGGGGGGCCCATGTCCAAAAGGCCTTATCAATACTTGCACCAACCAACCCCTTCCCCCTTTCTCTTTAAGCCTCTGCCTCGCTCCATAGTTTCATTGCCATTGTGGAGGCAAGGAAGGAAAAGATGGGCTTCTCAAGCGTGTAGCCAATTTGTTCTAAGGGTGTATGTAGTGCTAGTGTTGATGTGGTAGCAAAGACATCTGAGCAAAATGATGCAAGGGTTGATTAGATGTGGTTTATCTAAGTAGTTTGTAACTCGAGCGGAGGTGGGTATCTAGACTCGAGGTAGGAGATGGGAGGTTTAACCTCCTTGGTCATTAGGGAGTATTGAGTGGTTAGTTCTCAATTAGATTAGGTCTGAGCCGAATTAGCAATCAAAGGTAGATACTTAAACAAGCTAGGCTAGGAGCTTCGAGCCGAGGTGAGGATTTGGTAGGTTGGGTGCTTTAATTAATAAGGTTATTGAGCAGAGGTGCTGAGTAGACAGGGCTGAGCTAAGCTAACCGTTGTTTGAGCAGATATAATCTATCTGTGCTAATGCGTAGTATTGTTGGAGTACTAAACAAGTTCTTTCATGACAATCAAAGGGACCTTAGGAAAATTTTTTGCGAAAGTTACCTTTTGAATTCTCACTTTATCGTACGTGTACACAATGCAATTAATGTGATGTGACAAGTGTTCTATCACCATAAACATGCGTGCATTCATATGCATTTTGCCTTTCGAATGTTGCCATTTGATCAAAGCTATCTCCACATGTCAGTGTTTTAGGGGATTCATGCTTATCAAATCCCTATAACAGCGGATTTGTTTCCTAAGGCGCTTAGCTTATAAATACTAAAATCACTTTATAATATTGCTCTTTTGCAACCTTTCTCTCTCCTTTACCACAACATCTACCTTCTTCAAAGCTTTCTTTTTCTTAAAATTTTCTTCCAAGCTCTTTGTTTCTCTTTGCTTCATCATCAGAATGTCTACAAACACAAGTGAGACATCATCTAATGTGTCAAAATATAACATAATAGACTCTAAAGGGATAAGGAGTGACCCTCTCCATGGAGGAGAAGACAAAGCCATGTCATTAGAATAGTTAGATAATGACATAAGAGTGGTGATAAAGGCACTAGATAGGACCAAGCTTAATACTGCCATCTTAAGGGACACTTACATGTATGCTCCCTTATTAGAGGTTAGAGATTTGTTTGCTGTACTCGGGACAGGCAAAGTTCCGAGCTGTTGAGTTAGTGGGAGTAAGTCTTCTATTACCCAACTAGGTCTTAAGTAACTTCATAGTTGGATTGACTCCTAGTTGGATAATACGGTTGCCAAGTAGGGCAGAGAAGGTGCTCTTATTCTTGGGGAGGTGTTTTGCCGTGTTTGAGAAGTGTTTAGAGTATGGACAGTACCTCCCTTTAAGTGAATTTGAGAAAGAGCTCTTCAACTTCCATCGATGCAATTTGATATAAGTCCCTCCTAATGGGTAGAGGGTATTGAAGGCATTCCAAGGGTTCTGTGAGTACCTAGTGATAAGGGTTACTCTTAAGCTCGTCAACCATTTCTACCTATGGAAGAGTTTGGGTAGGTGGCCATACCTCTTGCTTCATCCAAGGAGGAAGTTGTTTGGGGGCCTCACAAACTTTGTTAAAGGTTGGCAGTGATAGGGATCAAGGACTAATCATGCACTCGCAAACCTAAGGTTCGCTCAAATGGTTCACCGAGCTATCTAAGGTGAATTAAGCACCGAGGAGCAATGCTTACCCCAGTTCGACCTGCCGAGCTAATTCTCTTCCTGCATCATCCAAGAAGCTGTTGAGGTGATCAATCGATGTGCCGAGTCGACCTCTCCATCATGCATCATTCCTAGCATTGAATCAGAATACTATTAACTTGACTATTGTCGAAGCTGGGCTAATAGCCACCAAGAGCCAACCACCCGATGCTAATCCAAATGTGAGTCACCCTGAAGCTAAACTTTATCCAGTTCGAGCAATCAAAGTTGCTGAACTGCCGACATTGACCAGACCTGATCAAGACCCACCCCTGCTCGGCCTGCAATGTTATTGGGACCATAGAATGAGCAAAATTACGTACGCACTATCCTTTTTTGACATCTGTACTATCCTTACTACCAACGGATATTCTTTTGCACGATTACATTGATACCTTTGTAAATTATTCACTTTTTCCTTTACTAATAGGAATCTTTTTTTGTAATTTACTCTCGCTTAGGATTTGTCCTAATTGAGTCATATAAATACTTATACATTGTAATAGCTACAAAGGTCATTATATTGGACTATTTAGACATACTCTCTCAAGCTAAGTGTTCTGCTGTTTACTCTCGAGCTACTCTTATCTAGCCCTTTGAGCGTGGACTGGTGGCAAGTAACCTCTAGCTATACTTATGTGTCATATCAAGTGCGTCTTGAGCTCGTGTGAGATATTGGTGTATCATATCCAACTTCGGTTCATGGGGACCCCTCCTTAACCCTCTATTATTATTTACTTTTCGAGCTATCTTACGGTCCGGACCTATCCCTTGGTTACGCGTGATATTGGGTTCATGTGTTCATTTGCGAATCCGTATCATCCTGGTGTCAGAGCTTGGTTTCATTCGAAGTTGGATTCTACTACAGTGTCCTTTGAGTGGTTTGTTACTATTCTCGTGTGATAGAAGTTCTATTGTTAACATTGGAGTTTGGATAATTGAGAAGTGTTGGGGGAAAACTCTGTGCTCTATTTTTCCCTATTTCCTATATGTAAAATAGAGTGTAGTTGTTTGTTTATTCACTGTGTGTAGTTTTAGTAGTGGGAGTAGTAGTTATTGTTTTGTTGTCGTTATTCACGAGAAGAACTTTTGGTAGTGTTTAAAACATCAATTTTGAGAGTTAACCAACAATGTCAGATTCGAGTGTTTAGAGAACTCTGGGAAACTAAGAAAGTGGTACTCGACATGGCCAACGGCAAGAAGAAAGCTTCACACCTCAGTTAATGGGTGACCGCTTGGATAGATTTGCTGACTTGGTAGCTAATTTGGTGACTATTATCCTAGAAGACAGACAATGAGCTAGAAATAGCCTAACTAGAGGACGTGAGTAGCAAGAACGAGACGATGGTCAGTTTAGCTAAGCTAATGTCCTAGCTTGACCACTTTGGGTTTAAGGAATTGGTAGAGTAGCTGAGTGTAAGCTAGCACTAGAAGAAATTGAAGAAGAAGAGGAAGGAGATGACATAGTGGAGGAGTACTACGAGCTTGGAGAAAGGAATGTATGAGCCCCCAAAATTGAAGGGTTGAGGATGTAAATACCAAGCTTTTTTGGAAGTGGTGATGTCGAGGACTACCTAGATTGGGTAGATAAGATTAAAAAGTAGTTTGAATGCCAAGAAGTGCCCGATAATGTAAAGGTTAGACTTATTGTGTTAGAGTTTACTCCATGTAGTGGAAGAACTTGTAGGCCACCAGACGTAGAGAAAGGGAATGAGAAATTAGGAGTTGGGATGAAATGAAGAGGGTTATGAGGAGAAGGTTTATGCTGAGCTACTATCTATAGGATGCCTTTAAAAGATTACGGGAACTGAGGCAAGGAGGGTCGACTGTTGAAGATTATGTCAAGGAATTCCAGATGTTGATGATTTGATGTAAATTCAAAGAGCTAGAAGACCGAATTGTATCTTGATTCATTATTGGATTGAAGTAGGAAATCGAAGATATCTTGGAAACCATGAATATTAGGTCACTTAACGATGCGATTCGAGTCGCCCAGAAGATAGAAAGGCATCAAATAGGAAGGTTCCGACTACTAGTTAGCCGATCTGATAGTAGCTAAACTAGTCCAAGTAAACCTATGCGAACTGAACCAAGTAGGGTTGTTAAGACCCGACCTTCTTAGACAACCCGAGCAGAGGAGAAGGAAGTTTGAGAAAGGCTAGAGTTCGAGAAAGAAGACGACTAAGATCAAGTGTTTCAAATGCCAAGGATTTGGACACATGGCTTATTGTCTGAATAGAAGAACAATAGTGATCCGAGGCAAGGTATTAACTATTGAAGTAGATAGTATTGATGAGGAAGTAGAGGAGCTGAAAGAGGATGGACAGATCGAGCTATCTAAGGAAGAAGTTATCTACAGTAAGGAAGGCAACTTTATGCCGATTACTCTAGTGTTGAGAAGGATAATGATTATCAGTCCTGTACCTAAAGATGAACAAAGAGAAAATCTCTTCTACATCAGATACAAGGTGAATGAGTCATTGTGTGCCCTGATAATGGGAGTTGCACTAATGCAGCCTCTGCATTTATGGTCTAGAAATTAAAATTGCTGACCAAACCCTACCTAAAACCTTATAAGCTTTAGTTGCTTAGTGATAAGGGAGCCTTACGAGTAAACGAATAAGTGTCTATATTGATTTGCATTGGCAAATATCGAGATGAAGTGCTATGTGATGTGCTTCCTACGAGTGCGTCCCACATTCTACTAGGAGGATTGTGGATGTTTGATCAAATAGTGATGTATGATGGAATGAGGAATACTTATTCCCTAGAGCATCAAGGCAGGAGGGTGAAATTGAGTCCAATGACTGCCAAATGAGTAAAGGTCATGCAGTCCTAATTGAGCTGAACTTTAATAAAGAGGCTTTGGTATTGACTCTAGCTGAACTAAAAAGAGAATTGGAGCTTGAAGGACCGACCTATTTGCTGGTTCAAAGAATACTAGAGATGAGGTTCGAGGAGAGAGAGCATCTTGCCAAGGTGATAACATTATTGGAAGAGTTCACCGATTTGTTCCCAGATGAACTACCGGAAGGTCTGTCTCTCATCTAAGGTGTCGAACATGTAATTGACTTACAATAAGGAGCTGCATTGCCGAGCAAGCTTGCCTATAGGTTGAACCTTAAACAGGTTATTGCACTGTAGATGCAAGTAGGCGAGTTGATGAAGAAGGGAGATGTACGTAAGTCCCTTAACCCCCGTATCGTGCTAACCTTGTTGGTGCTAAAGAAAGATGGGTCTTGGAGAATGTGTATAGATAGCTGAGTAATCAATCGAATCACCATCAAGTATAGGTACCCCATGTGAGACTTGTATTAGTGTGACTGGATTCGATAGCTAATTTAGGGTGTTCGGGAAAGTAACCTGATTAAATATAAAAACTTACGTATAGGCTCGGGACATTAGTCAAAATGATTATGTAAGTTCAGAATTTAAAAATATAATAAAATATTAAGAATATAGCTAAAATAATAAGAATTTATTATATCGTTATTATATTATTGGATACGTGTGGTGTAAGTTCCAAAAATTAATGAATACTTAGAGATATATTATAGGAGTAATATAATTAATATTAAACGCTAAGTAATATATAAAAGATATGTATGCACATTGGGTATAATTATTATGTAAATATATATACCCATAATTATCATAAATACTTGAAATTAGGTATAAATCACTAAATAAATTAATAAAATTGGGAAAAAATGATAAAAATTTTCTTAAATAGCTATAAAACATGTTGTTACGTGGAGTAAGTTTAGGAAATGCATGAGATAGGATTTTGACCTCTTAACACCTAAGCATAGCCATGTACACTTGTATTAAGGTTAGAAAAAAAATCAAGAGCAACTCAATTGGAGATATAAAAAAGGCCATCTACTATCTGGAACAAGTTTAGGCAATTACAAGGCTTGGAAAATTTTTGGAAGTGGATAATATAGAGAGAGAAAGCGAAGAACAAAATTTGGAAAATTTAGTTGTAAATTTGGGGTTTTACATGATCCTAGGAAAAACGACCAGCTGGGAGTAAGCCAAACCACCTGGAGATAGAAGAGGTGGCATCAACTTAGGAAGATAAACCTTCACCCTCAAATGGTGGCTAGAGCTTGGACATTCAGTGAGTCGCCGATCTCTTTGATTTTATCAAAATTTTGGGAAAAAATAGTAAACGAACTCTAAAAATTTTGAAATTTGGTTTCCCTACATATTTTTACATGAGAATTTAGGAAAGACGACCAGTTGGGAGTGAGCTAAACCACCTGGAGATAGAGGAGGTGGCATTAACTTAGAAAGACAAACCTTCACCCTCAGATGGTGGCCAGAGCTTGGACATTCAGTGAGTTGCTGATCTCTTTGATTTTATCAACATTTTGGGAAAAAACAGCAAACGAACTCTAAAAATTTTGAAATTTGATTTCCCTACATATTTTTACATGAGAATTTAAGGAAGACGACTAGTTGGGAGTGAGCTAAACTACCTAGAGATGGAGGAGGTAGCATTAACTTAGGAAGACAAACCTTCACCCTTAAATGGTGGCCGGAGCTTGGACTTTCAATGAGTCACCGATGTCTTCGATTTTATTAAAATTTTGGGAAAAAATAGCAAACGAACTCCAAAAATTTTAAAATTTGGTTTCCCTTCATATTTTTACATGAGAATTTAGGGAAGACGACCAGTTGGGAGTGAGCCAAACCACCTAGAGATGGAGGAGATGGCGTCAACTTAGGAAGACAAACCTTCACCCTTAAATGGTGGCTAGAGTTGGACTTTTAGTGAGTCGTCAATCTCTTCGATTTTATCAAAATTTTGGGAAAAAATAGCTAACGAACTCCAAAAATTTCTAACAAACTCCAAAAATTTTGAAATTTGGTTTCCCTACATATTTTTTACATGAGAATTTCAAATCTTCAATTAGATTTTCAAAATTTTGAGTGTAGATATGGGGTCCTTAAGAAAAATGTTCTACGTAACAATTTTCAATATGGTTTTTAAAAGACCAATCGATGTAGTTTCGACTTAAAATTTTATTAACATACTCCTACGATGTTATATTTCAATGTTGAGTAGTCGGATTTCTAGAATTCAGTTGTTGGATTTTTGAGAAAATTATGTTTTTGTGTAAATAATGCATTGGACAGGGTATTTTATCAAAAGAGATTGATCAAATTTTCTAAAGCCATGGTATACCCTAAATTTCCCCATAAACAATAGCTAAAAGTGGTTTAATATGAATTTGGGAAGGATAATTTATAAGTAAAAGTGGGTATTTGATGATTTAAGGTTAGATTTTTTAAGTATTTGATATACTTGTAAACTAATGGATAGTAGATGGAGAAAGGAAGTGGATGATTGAAGTTTTAGTTGATACTTACTAGTTATGCAGGTTGTACACTTTTGGAAATACATGGCAAGTGGAGTATATGACTTCTAGAAATACGAGGCAACTGGAGTATATATGAAGTAGTTAAATGTACAAGTAGTAGTAGGGTCAGAAACTAAGTTAGAATGTGATTTAGTGTAAATATATTGAATGCACTAAGAAAATGGAATCTATACCAAAAAGTGGCTTATATTTGGACTCCACCCTACTTCTTGAGATAAGTTGTAAGTTAGGAATTTCCTAAATAAGAATCTAATATTGGACTAAGGGTCAGAAACTTCATTAGAAACTGGGTCAAAATGTTGTTCGGTATTGGATATCCTTGACCACACCTAGAGTTCGATAGTGGATCAACTAGTGATCTACTAAATTCTATACCTATATCAAAGTCAAAACACGGGTCACTTAAACAATAGCCCATATCATAAGACTAGGTTAAAACCTAAGTTAGAACCTTAATCAGAAAGTAATTCAATGAAAGATGTGAAATATAAGAACAATTGGAAGTTTGAAGACGGTTGTTACTGAATATTGGCTCATTAGGAGTCGGAGAATAGATTAGAAAGACACTTGATTATACTTTCTAAGAATTTATTGAAGGCAAAACTTGGATCAGAAACTATTGGGCAGTAATTTGTATTAAGTTAGAACCTTGGTCAGAATATATTTTACTTAACTAATATCTAATAAACACCTTAGAAAAACTTACCTAACACAATTAGATATATCCTTAAATGTCTACAATGAACACATATATTATATATTGGACATGAACTAAAGATGTCTTGTTAAATTTTAGGGATAATAAAGAAAGGCGAGATGAGAATGACTCATGAGGAGAATGAGCATCAGTATCCAAGTAAGTAGGATCCGTGTTTCATTTCACTTTAAAGTAGTGTTAATAATACTTGGAGACCTAAGTATATGTTTTGTTTATGGTTGTAAGTTAGTTTCTTATGTGCATGCAACATATTTATTTGAATATTGTTGTGCTATTTGAGTGCTAGATTGATGTGTTGATTGCTTCATGATATTACATGCTTTGGATTGTTTGGATTTGCTTGATTACCTTAAAAGTAATCTAACACAAACTTGACTTAACCATTAATTGAACTTGCATCGCAACCTATTAAGGGTAACGACTAGGAAGTGTGGGCTAAATACGAATGCCTTCATTGAGGATAGCAAAACTGGTCTTCTTCCTACCTTGAGTCGAACTAACTGACAGGAGAGGGGGTTACAGCTAGGTTGGGATTAGTGGTTCGAAGGTAGTCTCGAGAGGAACGTATTCTCCATTGCACAAACCTCAATTTGGTGACCAAATTCGCGAGTGTGCAGTGTCAAACTACTTGAAACCTAGATTAAAGCGAGCGTAATTTTTTTGATCTTACGTCGATCGATCAATGCGTACGATGGTATTTGCTTGATCATGCATTGCATTTAATTAAATTGCTGAAAACCCTAGTTGCTTAGTATTAGATATGTGCTTTTATCTCCTCTTGCTTACTAAGCAGGTTGTCACTTATTCTCCTATAGTTGTTTTGTAGGTTTCCCTAGTAGACTCACCAGAAGGCTAGAGAACGGGATCGGGGAGTGAGATTCAAGATTTACTTAACTGGGTTTCTATTTGATTTATCGATTGTATTAACTTGTATGAAAACTAGTAAGGTCGCTTCAAGTAACCCCTAGTTTTCAATAAATGAAATTTATTCCATGCTTTGCAAGCCCATTGATTTTAGTGAAATTTTAGTTGTAAAAATTATTTTTCAGAATTTATTTTAAAATGTTATACTACAGGATGACTCATACCAGGTACAAATAGGGGCACTTCCAAGTCGTGGAGTGGTGAATGCCTTATGTAGGCTATACCTACGTTAGTAGTTAGGGTAGTTAGCTTTTAGTGTAGGTTGGTTTACACGGTGGGGTTGTTATGACTCTCTTTAGGGTGTGACACCCCATACCAAGGTTTGAT
This sequence comes from Lumnitzera littorea, assembly GCA_024138015.1. NCBI lineage: Eukaryota > Viridiplantae > Streptophyta > Magnoliopsida > Myrtales > Combretaceae > Lumnitzera > Lumnitzera littorea. The sequence continues at coordinate 42,709,493 of JAMXBB010000005.1, read as the reverse complement.
GACACATTAGATGAGTTGAGCAGAGCAAGAGTATTCTCCAAGATTGACCTCAAATCGGGATACTATCAAATTTGAATGTGCGAGGGTGATGAGTGGAAAACTGGTTTCAAAATACGCAATGGATTATATGAATGGCATGTAATGCCGTTCGAACTGTCTAATGCATCAAGTACATTTATGCGCTTGATGAATCATGTGCTCTGAGAATTAATAAGGAAGTTTGTCATGGTTTATTTTGATGATATCTTGGTGTATAGCCTCGACTTGGAAACTCACCAACAGCACCTTCGAAGAGTCTTTGCAAAACTTTAAGTTGAACAGCTTTGCACTAATCTGAAGAAGTGCGACTTTTGCTAACTTGAAGTGATATTCTTAGGATTTATTATAAGTGATGGTAGCCTATGAGTTGATGAAGAGATGATTAGAGCAATTACTGAATGGCTAGTGCCAACCACTTCAGCCAATGTAAGGATTTTCCACGGCTTGGCATCATTCTATCGTAGGTTTATAAGAAATTTTAGTATGATTGTGGCCTCATTCATTGAACTCTAAAAGAAGAATGTTGAATTTAGATGGGGACAAAAGGATTATTGAAGCTTTGAGGAGGTGAAAGAAAGGCTGACTATAGCCCTTGTCTTAGCTTTATCGAGCTTTGACAAAGTGTTTGAAGTAGAGTGTGATGCGTCCGAACTAGGCATAAGTGACATACTAACGTAAGAAGGCTGACCTATTGCTTACTTTAGTAAGAAACTTCGAAGAGCTACACTCAACTATTCTGTCTATGACAAGGATTTCTATTCCTTAATCTGAACCCTAACGGTATGGCAACACTATCTGCTACCTAAGGAATTTGTGATGTACATCCATCATGAATCATTAAGATCTTTGAAGAGCTAACCTAAGTCGTCTCGGAGGCAAGCCAAATGGGTTGAGTTCATGGAGGGTTTTTCTTATGTCGTAAAATATAAGAATAGAAGGAACAATGTAGTGGTTAACGCCCTATCGAGATGATATTCTCTCTTGATTGAGCTGTAGACTAGGGTTCTTGGCTTTTCAATAATAAAGAATTTATATGTTGAGGATCTATACATTGGTCCTATCTATACCTAGTGTGAAGAAGGACGGATACTGGACGATTATCACAACAAAAATGGATACTTATGTTAGAAGAGGAGGCTATGTATCCCAACCTATTCCATAAGGGAGTTGCTAGTGCACGAGGTGCATGGAGGAGGATTGATAGGACACTTTAGTCAGCGTCGAACCCATAAAGTGCTATTTGCGAGATTCTTTTAGCCAAGAATGATGAGAGATGTATAGTCCGTGTTGGAAAGTGTTAGATATCTCTTATGGATTTTAATAATAATAAAAAAGGATAAATGCTAATGAATCATTAAAAATGTTGGTATTCAAAAGGGTTCTCAAAAAGTTTAAAAATCACAATCCTAAAAAGATTAAAATTGCAAACTAAGTTGTCTTCAGAAACTTATTTAGAAGGACTGATTTGATTGAAAAAGATAATAGTCTAAAAATCTTCAGAAAGTGTTTTAGAAGTTTTATAAGTAGAAGTGGTATAACACTTTAGAAGCCTATTTAGAGACTTCAAAGAAAAGGAGACTGATACTTTTTAGAAGGTTATTCAGAAAGTTAATCTAGAAATATATGACATTGAATTTTAATTTATATTAGATTTAAATTGAACAAGGTATATCTCTATTAGATTGGGTGTATTAAGGAAATACACTTATTCCCATTTCACTCAAGATGGAATCATGATCCTTGGGGATTATTTTTTAGTGAATTTATTTTTGATAAATCAAGATTTGTACAAGAATGGATAAGGATAAGTTTGATTCAAATTTTATGGAATTCCAAATTTTGAACATGAGGCTTATCTAGAAGTTACTGATAAAGCATATCTCTTTGTCAAATTTAAATTAGAACCTTATCTAGTAGTTGTAGATTGAAGTATATCTGATCAAAACAAGATAAGAATAGTTGTTTTTGAATTTCAAAATACCGAGATCTTCTCAAAATATCTAAGGATTATCTTTAACAGATAATAGAAGGATAAACACGAAAGTGAAGATAATCTTCAACAAATTAGCCGTTAAAAGATTTCAATATAAAAAGAGAAAGGATTCAAAATGTCATTTTACAACTTTGGAAAAAGTTTTCACTACAAAAAAAAGTTGTGATCAGATTCTACCTTTTGAAAGGTAATAGAAAGTCCTTTAAATATCTCTTCAGAAAGTTACACCAAAGTAAACAATACAATAATCATTATTTCTCTTTAGAACAAAATTAATTGAGAATTATATTTTTTTTCTCACTTGTAATTTGTAAATCTTATTTGTTGTTTCACTATTAAGAGAAGTTAGATTGTATTCTGTAGATCTATATTAGGTTAGATAGTAGAAAGACTAGATAGATAGATAGAACAGAGTGTTGTAAAGTCCATACATAACGAATGCTTGTAATCTTCTTGTAATTTGATTTAGTGGATCAAGTGGAATAGTATTGTCGAAGTAAGCTGGGTCCCCAACAGTGGAGTTGGAAGAGAATAGTGGATAGAAGGCCGAAGCTCTGTAAATTCTTAGCCTGATATTCTCCTTCCTTACTCTTTTAATTTGCTTTATTAATTGTTGTGTGTTAAATTATTAAAACATCACTATTCACCATAATAAGTTGTTTAGAGGGGTAATTTTATTTTTTTCCAACAAAAATGTTTTAAAAAATTTAAAGATATCAATTCACCCCTTCTCTTGATATCTTATACGGGACCAACAATTGGTATCAAAGCCTCATTCTAATATCTTTTAGAGTTCAAGATCATGGGTGAACTAAGTGGTAGTTTAATAGTTTAGCCTGGCAAAGCACCATTTTTTGATGGAACTAACTTTTCTTATTGGAAATTTAGGATGGAGACTTATGTGAAGACATTAGACTATCAGGCTTGATAAATTATTTTTGCAAGAGATCTCAAAGTTCCAACCATCATTATGTCAAGTGATGATATCACCAAAGCAAAACTTAATTCAAAGGTTGATAATTTACTTTTGAGTACTATTGTACAATTAGAATTTTATCTAATTACTTCTTATGCAACAGCTAAAGATAGTTGGGATATTTTGGTGTAAACCTATGAAGGGACAAAAACAATTAAGGATATAAGAAACAACTTGTTGGGTCAATAATATTAAACATTTCAAATTCTTCCAAGTGAAGAAATCAAAGACTCTTTTAGTAGATTTACTGCTATAATTAATGAATTGTCTTCTCTTGGTAAAATTATTAGTGATATAGATATGGTACACAAGATGCTAAGGATTCTTCCCAAAATTTGGAATGCAAAGAAAATTGCCATAAAAGAAACTTGTGATCTAAAAACATTAACTCTAAGTCAACTGTGCAGCAAGCTCATGACATATGAAACTGATATTCTGAAATTAGAAAGCACTTTAGAAGATGCAAGGAAAAGGACCGTAGCCTTCAAAGCTAAAGAAATAGATGCTGATTTAGAAGAAGAAGATTCATCTGAAGAAGAAAACGATGATGTGATACTTCTAGCTTGAAAGCTCAACAAATGGCTTAAGAAAATGGGTAAAAAAATGTTTACTAAAAGATTTATTACTAATAAGAATCAGTTTGTTGATGCAAGAAAGGAAATCAAAGAAAAATAAGAGAAAAAAAAAAGAAATTATTTGCTATGAATGTAAGAAGCCTGAGCATATCAAATACGAATGCCCTATGTTAATTAAGAAAATGGAGAAATTCAAGAAGAAACGTAAATCTCTAATGGCAACATGGATTGACTTGGAAGATTTAGAAATTGAATCAGAAGGTTCAGAAGAATGTGAGGAAGCAAATCTATGTCTAATGACACTTTCTGAGGTAGATTCTAAAGCTTATTTTGATTTTGATTTGGAAGTATCTAACAATATATGTGCTGAAATTAATATTAGTAAAAGTAAAATTCATAAATAATTAAATAAAAATCAAGAAAAATATGAAAAAATGAGGAAAAGTCCAGAAGTGGGACATAGCAAACTGGAAATGAAGAATGGAAAGCAACCAATTAAAATCAACTAACAAAAAAGTAAAAGGGATAAGAGACAAGGAACACTTGGCAAAGAAAAAATGCAGAAAAAAATCCTAAACTCAACTATAAAAATAGAAGACCTTCATCTAAACTCATTTTAGACATTTTAGAATCCAGAAAAAATAAAGGAGAGGAGAGAAAAGAAGAGAGAGCAATTTTACAAAAAATTAGAAAATTATAGTGCAAATAAGGCATATAAGGAGATCCCTAGCTTGACGACCACCTAGGAGTGGACGGCCACAACTACCACATGGTGGTAGCACCACCCAGACCGACCGACAAGGCTGTGGTGGCCGGAGCTACTAACTCCGGTGAGTCCAATCTTTCTTCCGATTTAACTTATTTTGTTAAAAATACTAATATGTTTAGAAAATTGTGAAATTTGGTATTCTGAGGTTTTTAAGTGTCTAGATTTAGGGAAAGATTTTATTTTGATAATTTTGTGTCTGAAAATATACTATCCTTAAGAAATCCTGTAAATTCGAGCTTTATTCGAATTAGAAATAAATGATCTTAGAAGTATAGTTTTAGGTTTAAAATTTTTGTGTAAACTATTTAGGGGTTATAGAGCAGTGTTATGAAGCCCTTATTCAAAAATGAATTTTTGAAATTTTTAGATCTTAAAATGATGCATAAAATGGGTAAATTGACGCTAATTAAATAATTAAATGGGTAATTACTGATTTAGTGCATAGTTATATGTTTTAGGATATTAAAATCTGATGAAGTATGATATTTGTAGCATTTAGGGTATTAGATGTAATTATTAAGGTATTATATAGTATATATGTAATAGGTAAAAATGGCATATTTAAGTTAATTTTGTAATTTAGGGTAATTAGGTATAGATTTTGATTTAGGATGGATTTAGGTATTTTGAGATGTTAATTATTGTTGAAAGATGATATTTGAAGTGATAGGAATATTAGATGTATATATTATGTACATATTAGGTGATAATATATAATATGTAAGTTAAAGAAATTAATTAGTAAAAAAATATTATGTTAAAATTGATATTATAAAAATAATAGGAATATATATAAAATTTGGTAGGAGACTTAAATTTAAGTATTGATATGAAAAATATAAAATTTTCTCACATTGAGAATAAATTCAATAGTTAAATTAGGATAAGGGGTATATCATACAAATTAAAATACTAATTAGGGGTTAAATATAATATTTATGATACCTAAAAATAATATGATTAATTTCACATTATAGATTGGAATGATTTCCTAGGGTTTACGTATAAAATCTCTAATTAAAAAACTGAGTTAAAAACTTAATTTAGAAATCGACTTCAAAACTGAATTAGAATTTAGCCTAAATTAGGAATAACTTTAAGAGACTTAAAAACCTAAATAATTAACTATACTTAAACCCTAAACTAAAGATAACAATAATTGTTATAGGATAAACCAATCTATGATAATTATGTGAAAACTGAAATAATATTTGTATTATAGGGATTTTTGGCGATGGCTAATGGGAGTCACATCTCAAATGAGTAAGTGAGGAGCTTAGGTAAGTTAGGATTAATACGTTACTGTATTTCGGATTACTAATTTGTAGTACTTGATTATGTTTGTTAGATAGCATGCTATGCATATATGCTTGTTCTAAGTTGATGATATGATTCTAATTTTGTTGCTTTGACTTGTATTTGTGTGATTTGTTTAAAATGATTGAATACCTTAAACCAAATTTAATTACATATTTGACTCATAAATTTAAATTGGATTTGCATAGCAACCCATTAGGGGAACATTAGGATTTTTTGACCAAATATCTACCCATTCGAAAAGGATAGCGCTAGATAGCATAATTGGTCCCTAATTAAGTAATAGGTAAGGAGGTCGCGGTAAAGGCGAAGTCAATGGTTCGAAGGTAATCACGGGAGGTACGGTGTCTCCATTGCATAAGCTTAAGTTTGGTTGTGAGCTGTTGTATTAATGGAAACTCCTCAACTCAAATTAGAGCGGGTGTAATTTCTCTAATCTCATGACGGGTTAAACAATGTCATGCGATAGCATTTGTTTGAACATGTATTATATCTAATTAATTTGATTGATAACCCTATTTGTGTTTGCTAGATAGTTTTAAGTCTTTGTCCCAACTTACTGAGTTGTGGTTACTCGCATCCCTATAGACGTTGTTTTATATGCTAGTTAGGAAGCGACATATATTTACCTTAAAGCTAGCAACTGTTGGATCATAGGGAGTGAGGAAATACATATGAAGAACATATATATTTTTAAGATCTTAGCTTTTATTTAGAATCTTTCATTTTCAAATAATGTATTACTTAAGAAGTATAGGACAATGAAAGCCTACAAACATTATTTATAATACTTGAATCATAATATATATATATATATATATATATTCATACTTTCTTAGATAAATAACTTATTTAATTTATGAATCGTTTGCTTCAAAGCGAGTTAGTCATAAACGCTTTGTATAAATCAGGTCTAAGATAGCAGTTAAAAGGTTAGCTTCTATCCTAGAATGGTTTGTACGGTGGGACTATTACGACTCTGTCTCTTTAGAGCGTGACAATACATTTTGCAAGTTTGATGAAAGTGATAAGAAATTGTAAATGTTGATTTCTAGCCAAAAGATGGATAATTCAAAATCTAGACTAGGTTTTGAATTTGGAGAAACATCTAAAATATAGAAAGAAATAGTATTTGTTAAATCAAAAGATAAAAATCAAGAAATGATCAAAGGAAGGGAAAACAACAAAGCATTTGAACCTATCAGAAAGTACAATAGAAGGTTCTCTCCAAACAACAAGTATCCATTTAGAAGATATAACAAAAGGTTGAATAGAGGGTATTTTAGAAAGAATCTAAATAAAAGGAAAGTATTAAGTAATAGGTATATTGAGTAGAAACCTTATGATTGTTTTCTTTCTAATAAAATAGGTCATATAGGGAAACATTGCTTTTACAAAAAATACAAGCTTAGCAATAATCAAGGTTCAATTCAAAAGATGAGCTTGAATTTTCATGGACCCAAGTTTCGCTGGGTTCATAAACAAACTTGCTTATGCTTTGATGTGTTCAAGATCACAAAGCTAAGATAAAAAGAACACGATATCTTGACAGTGGATATTCAAGACACATGACCGGTGATGCTTCATTGTTCACAATTCTAGAATGGAAGGAAGATGGTTATGTGAAGTTTGGTGACAATGGTAGAGGTAAAATAATTGTGGCAGGATTAATTGGTTTAGCACCTCATTCAATCGAAAACGTATTGTTAGTTAAAGGATTGAAACATAACATTTTAAAGCATAAGTCAATTGTATGATAAAGGGTATAGAATAGTTTTTGAACATGATAAATGTGTTGACTTTTACAAGGATGGTTTTAAGTTATTTGAAAGATTTCGAAGGAAGAATGTTTATCTAATTAAACCATTTAAAATATCATATGAAAGCTGTTTTATTTTAGTAAATGATAACGCTATACTTTGGCATAAAAGATTAGGACATGTGAAGTTTCAACAATTGGAGAACTTGTTTAAAAAGAACTTAATTCAAGGCTTGCCAAAACTGCATACTCTTGAGAATATTCGTTATGCTGCTTGTTTTAAGAATAATATGAGTTCATCTTCTCATAAGAGTAAAAAGATTATCTCTACTCAAAGACCTTTAGAATTATTGCATTTAGATCTATTTGGTCCAACTCGCACTTTAAGTTTAGGAAGAAATAAATATGGATTTGTTATAATAGATGATTTCTTTAGGTTTACTTGGATCTTATTTTTGGGTTATAAAAGTGACGCTTTTAAAAGTTTTGAAATTTTTTCAAAAAGAGTTCAAAATGAAAAAGGCCTCTTCATTATCGGTCTACAAACTGATCATGGCAAGGAATTTGAAAACTCAGATTTTATTTCATTTTGTATAGAAAAAGGCATTACTCATAATTTTTTCGTACCCTATACTCTATAACAAAATGGAGTAGTTGAACACAAAAATAGGACTATCTAAGAAACAACAAGAACATTACTTAATGAAAGTAATATAGCTTATCATTTCTAAGCAGAAGCTACTTCAACGACTTGTTATATCATAAATCGGGTAGATGTAAGACTCTTGACAAATAAAACTACTTATAAGATCTATAAAGGAAGAAAACCTACTGTTTCATATTTTCACACATTTGGTTGCTAAGTATTTTGTTAAGAAAACAAGAAAATTCTTGGAAAAATTTGAGGAAAGAGATAATGAAATAATCTTTCTGGGCTACTCTCTAAACTCAAAAACATACCAGGTATACAATAAAGAAACAAAAGTCGTAGAAGAATCAATAAATGTCAAATTTTTTGAAGAAACAAGCCATAAAGAATTGGACGATGAAATTCCATTTGCTTCAAACAAAAAGAATATGGTGTGTCTTGATTCAAAAGAAGGAAAGCAGAACCTCCTTTAGAAGGAACTTCAAAAGCTTCAAGGATGCTTGATGAATCCAAAACAAAACTTGAATTAGAAGGTACTTTAGAAACTAATACCAGGTTTGTTGAAATACATCCAAAAGGTAAGTCAGAAGGTTTTGAACATTTTCATACTCTACCATCAACTCTTAAATTTAAAATTGATCATCCTCCTAAGCTTATAATTGGTAATATTAGATCTGGAATAAAAATAAGATCGAGCTTACAAAACTTTGAAAATCATTTTTCTCTAATATCTGAAATTGAACCTCATTCAATTGATCAAGCTTTAAATGATAGTAACTGGATCTTAGCCATACAAAAAGAACTCAATCATTTTCAAAGAAATCAGGTTTAGAGTTTAGTTCCAAGACCTAAAAATAAGTCAATCGTTAGAACTAAACGGGTATTTAAGAATAAGTTAGATGAACATGGAAAAATAATTATAAACAAAGCACAGTTAGTAGCTAAAGGTTATTAATAGGGATAAGGGATAAACTATGACGAAACCTATACTTTTGTTGCTAGATTGGAAGCTATAAGATTGTTACTTGCTTAAAAAATTTTAATTTGTATCAAATGGATGTAAAAAGTTCTTTTTTTGAATGGATTCATAAAAGAAGAAGTATTTGTTGATCAACCCCTTGGATTTGAAGACCCCTTCAAATCAGATCATGTATATAAGTTAAAAAAGGCTTTATATGGACTTAAACAGGCTCCTCGTGCTTGGTGTGATAGACTAAGTCAATTCTTGATTAAAAATGACTTTTAAAGAGGAAAAGTAGATACAACACTTTTCATGATACATCATGGAGAAGATATGTTAATTGTACAAATCTATGTTGATGACATTGTTTTTTAGTGCAACTAATGAAAAATATTGCCAAGAATTTTCAAGATTGATGTAGACAAAATTTGAAATGTCATTCATGGGATAATTAAACTTCTTCTTGGGATTACAAATCAAACAATTAGAGAATGGAATATTTATTCACCAAGAGAAATACACCAGACAAATATTGAAGAAATCTGGTTTCGAGAATACTAAGGATTCTTCAATACCTATGAGTATCTCAATAAAGTTTGACATCATAGGTAATGGCAAAAAAGTAAATAAAAAACTCTATCGAATTTGATGGCCCTGCTGACATGGTGCTACGTGGGCATCCACATGGCACGTTAGGGTTGGACGGCACGGCTGACGTAACACTACGTCGGCGCTACATCAGCTCCTTTTCCCTCCCCTTCCTTCCTTTTCCCTTTGTTTTCCTCTCTTTCCCTCACTTTCCCCAGGTTTTCTCCCCCTTTCTCGGCTCAAGAACACCCAACCCCTTCATTTCAGCTCCAATTTCCGCACAAATTCTACACGCACTCATGCAATTTCTTGCTTTAATCTCGTTGAGCACATAGCCTACTATGAATCAAACCTACTAACTCGTCTAAATTCAATAAAAAAAAAAATTCAAGTCGAGCTCCTAAGTTGGGAAAAAAACTAAAATCTTGGCATTTACATTCAAAATCCGATCCGAGCTTTCCATGTTTTCTTGGAACAATTCGAGTATAAAATAGTTTTAAGGGAGCTCACACGAGGACACAGAACCATTCACAAGCTTTTGAATCACTTCCCAAGTCCCCTCCTTCTCTCGTGACCACATTCTCTCTCTAACTCTCTTTGAGTCCTCTCTCTCTAACTTACCACGACTAGTCACTACCTTAACTAGCTTCGCCGCCTCACAAGCTCCCTAACCCAATTCACCTCATCCTTCGCCGTACCCCCTAACAACTCCACTAAGCTTGCCACCACCCTAACCTTAACCGTTGAACCCCTTCTCCTCGAACTACCACCAAACACCACCTTAAACACCAACCAACTACATGGCCGAATTCCCCACACTCCAAAACCTCTACCCTTACCAACCAATCGCGCCCATCAACTTACACGTAGCCAAACCACCATCACCACTCACAGCCAATTTCCGATAACCACCAAAACGATCACCTTAGGTCTTGGCACTTCGCCTACCCCCCATAAATCCAATAAGATACTCACTAAAATCCCTTTTCCCCGTTGTTTAGGTGGTTAGAAAACGCTTAAGGCTTCCCCATCGCGTGGTGCTGCTTTCCTTCCATTCATGACCCGAACCCGATCTGACGACCTCGAATCCAACCCGACCTCTCCGACCCAATCGACCTAGGTTCGACCCGTGCATCCTCTTTCTGGTCCGGACCCTTTTTTATTTATTTCAGTTTCTTTTCTTTTTTTTTTATTTTATTTTGTTTGTTTTGTTTTTGTTTAGTTCTTGTTGATTTTGTTATTTTATTTTATTTTTTTTATTTACCTCCAAATGTAAATGTAAAGGAGAAAAAAAAAAAGAAAAAAGAAAAGGAAAGAAAAAGAAAAAAGAAAGGTAACTTTATTCTTTTTCGTTACTAGTTTAAATAAAAATAAATAAGCCATAAAAAATAATAAATGAATTAAGTAAATAAAAAAAAGGGATAAAATAAATAAATAAGGAAAAGAAATAAAATAAGATTAATCACTTAGAAAAATTGATTTTCTCAAAGTAAGTGAAAATAAATAGACCTCTTTTCAAATTAAGACTATTTTAAAGTTTTAAAAAATAAGAAACCGATTAGGATGTTTTTAGGAATTTTTCTTAAACAAATCAAAACTAAATAAAACGAAAACCCGATTGTTTTCGAATTAAAGCAAAACTAATCCACTAAAGTTTTTTACAAAAAAGAACTATGTATGTCTAATTTCGAATAACGGATACATAAGCATTTACGAGGAGACGATAAAAATGAAAAAACCTAATTTTCCTTTTTTCTTCAATTTAGATTATTTCATTTATCTAATTAGAATAGTTAAAATCGAGTTCCATCACATGAAATAAAAAAGGTGATTTTTAAAGGTTAAAGTTAATTTTGGAAAGTCAATGGTACTTGTAAAGGTTTAAAAGTCCTAACCCTTGGATTTAGATTCTCTGGTTTTTAAAAAGCCGTATTTATAAATTTGTTTTTTAATCCATAGACCAGTAGCTAAAATATAACCAATTCACCCAATTGGTTATAACTTAACCCCTTTTCCTGACTTCGGTTGGGTAGCGACTCCAAACTTTTTCAAGTTGAATAAAAATGGTTTTCTTTAAACCCTAGTTGAGCATCAATATTAAATGGGTAAGGTTTAGTGCTGATCGGTTTGAAGAAGATCTAATTTTATAAAAAGAATTAAGAGGATGAAAAACCAAGCTCAATAGCTTGGCGACTCCACTAGGGACGTCAAGAGGGTTAGCTATTCGATTTTCAAAATTAAAATTAATCTCTAAAATCACCTTAAATGCAATCTATTTACTCGTTTTGTATTATAAATTGTGCTAATATCATTTGCAAGTTTGGTTTTATGTATTTTTAAGGGGAGGGATTTATTTTGCTGCATCATGAATGCATGATAGATATGGTCGAACCCAAGTCATCTTAGGACCATAGGATGGGGAGCAATTGTGTAAAGTCTTGGGCGTAGTGGGGCAACCACCGTTCGGGACCGATTAGGTTACCCCACTTAAACTTCAATGTGACCAAGGAACCGTTTCTTCGTAAACATGTAAGGTCACAGAGTTTAAGAACCATTAGAACCTACCTTTCTTGCATTACATTTCATGGGGTCAACGAATAACTAATAAAGCGGCAATGTTATGTAAGAAAGAAAAAATGACAAGATCCGAAGTTTTTCCCTATATTCTTCCTAGAATTGATGTACATAGGAGGTATTGTATATTTTCTCTTCTTGTAATTAGTATTTCCCTTGTAATTTATGTTTTCTTTGTAATGTTTCAGAAATGGCCAGATCTAACGTCAGGGTTTTCGCTAAGGAGATTCATGTCCACAAACCTACAAACCCAAAGCCTATATTCAGCTAGTGGTTTCAAACCTTTAACCCAAGAGAGCAACAATTCATTACCAACAAAATTAGACCTATACTCTCACTAGCCAAAGTGAAGGTCAACATTACGCTAGTAAGGGCCTTAGTCCATTTATGGGAGCCTAAAGAAGTGGCTTTTCAATTTGGACCACATCTAATCAGCCCAACTCTAGAAGAGTACACTCAACTGCTCTAAGCTCCTCCTTTGGATGAAATATACATCTTGGAACTTAGCTTTGGCCTAACATATATCTTCCCAAAATTCTTAGGGATCTATAAGACTAAGATAAATGAGGCCCTAGATGACTGCAACAAATACGCCATCAAGATATGGGATCTAGTCCATTAGTTTCAGAATGAGCCCAACTCCAACAAACAAGCGCTGTTTCTTGGGAATTGGAAAGAAAACCGAATCAAGGCTTACGTGCTAGCAGCGTTTGCCACTATCTTGTTTCTAAGTGAGTCTCTTCTTATACACTGTAGGGTAACAGAGTTAGTGACTCAATTCTGGAAAGGTAAGTCTTACATTCCTACCTTACTTGCTGAGCAGATAAGGAACCTTAATTTCTTTAAAAAAAAAAGGGCTATAGAGATCTCAGGTCAAGCATGGCACTATTAATGGTGTGGTTTGTCAGTCACATCAAATGCTTTGGGTTAGACTTAATGAGGGGAGCATTCATGAATAAGATTGACCTTATTGATTCTTTCGTCAATAAGATCAAATTACCAGAAGATATCCCTACCCTTCTTTGGATAGAGGTTTTATAAGATTTTCGAGTAAAAGACATATTGTGGACTGCCAGGTGGAGCAATTACACTAGGGTCATACTGATTTGCAAGAATTACCATGCTGTGCCACTAATCAAAATGACTTGGTGTACATGTTACTACCTAAACAACATGGTAAGACAATTTAGAGGAATCTAGGACATAGTTCACAAACCTTCATTAGAGCCATTCACTCTTAATCTCGAAGGACCTCACTCTACATAAAAGACATCCAAACTTCACAAGATCAAAGCTTGGTGGGGCACCCAGATCGTAAGCCCAAACATTGATCTGAGTGAGTTCATAGGAGAAGTAAACAAACACCAGGTTACCAAAGAGTATTTATACAATCTCAACTTCACAAGGTAGGCGCAATGTGATTTCAGGCACCAAAAGTCCTTCAAACCTCCCTTGTACGCCCTAACTCTGAAATGGTAACCTATATGGACCAAATGAAAGCTCATATGGAGATCCTCCATGATGAGAAAGACAAATGGGTGAACCTATGCCGAGAATCTAGACAAAGGTCACACGCCCTGGAACACCAGCTGAAGATGGCTTGGAAGAAAATTCAAGATTTTGAAGAAGCGGCTAAGCGTGACTAAAAGAAGAAGAAAATGTCATTTGGCCCACAGAAAAAAAGAAAATTAGTATATGTGAATTTGTACCTTTTTCTTTCTTTTATGTAATAAAACTCTAGGAATGAAAAAATAATAAATAACTTACCGTTCTGTTAATCATTTGTCGATCCTCTCCTTTTCATCCTTGTGATTCACTTGCATTTCATTCATTTGCATTTCTTTCAAAATATCCGTGTGCTAACTTGTTGAGAAGTGGTTTTAACTTAGGTCGCCAAGATAGCTCCCAAACGTCAAACTTTTCAGAGAAACCCCATCAAAACTCGTTCTCAAACTAGAATGGCTAACCAAGGAAACAACAACAACAACACCAATAATGGCAACCCCAAGGTTATTGACCCCATTGAGTTGAGGTTCTAATCTTTAGAATGAACAGTGGGAAAGATTGCAGATCAATTGAGCTTTCTTGCTGATAGTATCTCTCTGCTTAAGTCTACAGCTCCATCAAATGAAGAGAGTTCCAAAGCCCAATATGGAAAGAATACCGAAGCCCCACCCCTTGAAATAGAAGAAGCCTACCTTAAAGTCAATCAAGGCTTTGAATCCTTTGAAATAGAAGGGGTATTTCCAAAAGCCAACCCGACCTCTGAGTCGAATACTTACTCATTCCCGATCAACCCAAAGCCTAAAGCTAACCAAGACAAATTGAAAGAGCTTGAGAAGCGGTTAACTCAACAAATTACAGAAAAAATGAAAATGCTTGAGGGGTATGATGGATTCGAGCACGCTAGCATAACAAACTTCTCTACCTATGATTACAGAAGCTTTCCGGAAAAGTTCAAAATGCCTGACTTTGAAAAATACAATGGGATTGGATGTCCCAAGCTACACACCCAGCTGTACATATGCAAGATGGGTAAGTATGCACAGTATAATCAACTCATGGTCCAAACCTTTCAGGACAGCCTGATTGGCCCTGCCTTAACTTGGTACACTTAGTTGGACTTAAATTAGGTAAATATATGGGAGAAGCTGGCCATACCATTCTATGAGAAATATAGATTTAATGTCGAAAGTGACACCAACAATGATGGATTTGGTTGCCTTAAGGAAGAGGCACAATGAATCCTTCAAGGAACATGCTCAAAGGTAGAGGTCCCTAGCTATAAGGGTATTTACCCCTGTAATTGAAAAAGAGCTAACTGCAACTTTCATTAACACTCTTGAGAGGCCCTACTTCACTCATTTAATCAGAAAGCCTCTTTTAGCTTTACAGAAGTAATAGCAGCAGGGTGTCGAATTGAGAGTGCCGTTTCCTTTGGCAAGCTGCAAGAGACAGCAGATAGAAGACCACCTTCTGCTAAACCTACTACCAACAAGCTTAGAGAAGCTACTGTCAACATGGTCAACTCAAATGCAAAACCTAACTCCCGAGTTTCTTTTAAGACGAATCCCCTACCAGCTCAACCACAATATAGTAGCCAACTATAAGCTAGTAGAGCCCTAAGACAGTTCACCAGAATACCTGTTCCACTCAATCAGGTGTTTAAGATGTTAAGAAGAGATAATCTTCTCCATTATGAGGCTCCCAATGAAAGGTATAGGCTGAGGTTCTTTGATCCCAATGCAAGATGTTAATATCATCTAGGGCAAGTGGGCCATTCACCTGATTTGTGCTGGAGGTTGAAAAACAAAATCCAAGATTTAATTGATGAAGGTACAATAAAACTGGATTTTGTGGAGGATTTTACCCCAAACGTCAACAACAACTTACTACCAAACCATGGACCCATCATCAATATGATATCTGACCACTCAAAATCTGCCATCAACATGATCGGTCCAAACCAAGAACCAAAGATTTATAAAATCTATAGAAAAGAGGTCCCTCAAGCTAAAAGGTACACATTCCACGTACCTATGGCCTTCGAAAATTATAAAGCTACCCCCCTCAACTACCAGGCAATAAACCAGGGGCAATCAAGCTCGCTTGTAGGGGGGATCACGCTCTAGTAGAATTTACGATCCAAAGGAAGACTTGAAAAAGAAAGTTATGTTAGAAATGCCAAACACCGAACAAGTTAAACATAAGGAAGGATTAACTGCCTTCACTAAGATGATCAAGTCTAGCGAACATAAAATAATGGACTAGCTTGCTAAGACTCCAGCACAAATATCCCTCATGAGTCTATTGATGGCATCAGACCCACACCGAGAAGCCTTATTCAGAACACTAAGGGATGTCAAGGTCCCTCATGAAATCCCGGCTAAAAGGATTAGCTCTGTCACCAATTTCATCCTCACCATAGATCAAATTTCCTTCTCCATTGAGGAATTAGGCGAAGAAGGTACCTAGCACACAAAGCCTCTGTTCATAATAGTGAGGATAAATAACACCATCGCAACAAGAGTCCTCATCGACAATAGGTTATCTCTAAATGTTTGTCCTTTGGCCACCCTGGATCTATTGGGTGTCGAGACAACTGCTATCAAACCAAGTTCAACAACGGTAAGAGCTTTTAACTGATCCAAGAGAGAGATAATAGGGGAGGTCGACTTACCAATTGATATTAGCCCATAGACATTCAACATCCCATTCTAGGTTTTAGACATTCCAAAGACCTTCAATCTGTTATTGGGAAGGCCTTGGATACATTCAACAAAGGCCATACCGTCGACTCTTCACCAGAAAGTTAAGTTCATCTCTAATAGCCGGGTCATCACAATTCTGGGTGATCAAGATTATGAAATCTATAAAGAGACAGCCATACCTTATATTGGTACAAAAGAATAAGGGGACTTTGGACTCTAAATGTTTAATGAGGTGTGCATGATCACCAATCAGTAGAAGAAAGAGAGGCTAAAATTCAAAGAAGGCCAGTTTGGGACCTATAGGTTAGGATAGATTCCAACCCTGATGGAAGAATTGCAAAGAATGCAAGCTAGGGGCAATAAGAACGATAGGTTATATCACGCTCCAATGGCCTTCTCTCCATTGTTAGAAACTTTCATCAGGGCTGAAACCCAAAACTCAAATCCTACTAAAGAAGGCACTTCCAACAGAAATGAAGGGGCTGGCCTATTTAACAAATCCCAGCACTGGAATAATTGGTTCTCCATCCTTGTGAATAACAATAAGTCTTCCCTAAGGTAAAGGATGAATCATGATCCAGTATTTTATGGAATTTTGTAATAAATTACCTCCATTCTTCAAATGCTTGTACTAGAAAGAGAGTTCCCTAAAATAAAATCAACTTCTTTACCCTTTACCTATGCCTTACTTACGCTTATCCTTTTGCATACTTTTCTTTTTCTCTAGATGCTACGATTCGAACAAAGGCCATGGATACCTCGCACAGATAGGTGATGAAAATATTAATATCACTTTCGACCCTATTGGGTTAGTCGTCGGGAGTGATGTCAATGACCATAATGACGTACAAGAAAGCTGGCAAAAACATGAAATGAGTAGAATTTCCAATGACGAGCCAACAGAGATAATTAATGTTGGTACCAATGAAAACCTTAAGGTGTTGAAGATTGGGGGAAATTTGGAAGAAAATCAAAAGACAGAGATGATTACATTACTATCTGAATACCAAGACATATTTGCATGGTCATATGACGACATGCCCGGATTAGACCCATCGATCGTGGTCCATCACTTACCCACACAAGAGGATATCAAGCCTAAGAGACAAAAGTTGAGAAGGTTCCGACCAAATATCCTGTTGAAAATCAAGGAAGAAGTCAGAAAACTATTGGAAGTCGGCTTCATTGAGGTGTCTAATTATCCCGAGTGGTGTCTTAATAGTTGAGGGAAACTCTGATAAGGGAGAAGATGACGAGCCACCAAAATGGAAAATGTTCTTCGATGGTGCAACCAACGTGTCTGGGTATGGAATTGGGGCAATACTAATATCCCCTAAAGGTACTCAATATCCTATGGCCATAAGGTTCGTTTTCCCATACACTAATAATATTGCTGAGTATAAAGCATTCATCATGGGACTCGAGATGGCCTTAGAAAAAGACATTCAAGAATTAGAAGTGTATGGGGACTCCTCGCTCATTATTGGCCAAGCCTGGGGAGAGTACAAAACTAAAGATCCTAAGCTAGTACCTTATCACCGGCATTTGACGGAATTAATGGAAAATTTTAAAGAAGTCACCTTCAATTACGTACCAAGGACTTAGAATCAATTTGCTAATGCCTTAGCTACGCTAGCATCTATGATCCAGATATCTAGTAGAGTCGAGATTTAGCCCTTTACTATTGAAATTGAAGACAAGCCTGCCTTCTACCTAACGATTGAGGGTATGAAAGACCAAAAACCGTGATATCATGATATTAAGACGTTCCTCCAACAAGGCACATACCTTGAAGAGGACAAGAAAAGAGACAGAAAGATGATTAGGAGATTAGCCACTCAATTCTTAGTAAGCGAGTCCACCTTATACTGACACTCATCTGACGGTACACTCTTAAGGAGTGTGGCTGACGAAGAGGCTGAAAAGTTAATGAAAGAGGTACATGAAGGAGTATGTGGCCCTCACATGAATAGATACATGCTGGCAAAGAAAATCATGAGGCTAGGGTATTATTGGTTAACAATGGAAAGTGATTGCATCAAACATGTTAGGCATTGTCATTTATGCTAAGTTTATGTGAATAAGATAAACACCCCGCCTCAGGAATTACATGCCCTCTCAGTACCATGGCCTTTCTCAATGTGGGGCATAGATATCATCGGTCCAATCACTCCAAAAGCATCCAATGGGCATCGCTTAATATTAGTCGCCATCGACTACTTCAGTAAATGGGTAGAGGCTTCGTCATACTCGAATGTTACTAAAGGGGTCATAGTTAAGTTCATCAAGAGAGACATCTTGGCTCAATACGGGACTTCTAAAACAATCATTACTAATAATGGCACCAATCTCAACAACAAGCTTATGACAAAATTGTACTGACAGTTCCGGATCATTCACAAGAACTTTACTCCTTATCGACCCTAAATGAATGGAGTTATCGAAGCAGCAAACAAAAACCTCAAAAGAATCATTGAAAAAATGGCTGTCACATATAAGGACTGGCATGAGATGTTACCATTTGCACTCATGGCCTATTGGACTTCCATTAGAATGCCGATTGGGGCAACACTATACTCTTTAGTATACAGCATTGAAGCGGTGTTACTAGTAGAGGTTGAGATCCCGTCACTCAGGGTACTATCAGAAACTCATTTGGATGAAGCCAATCTGGTAAAGAAATGCATCGAGCATCTAAATTTGATTGATGAAAGGAGATTGACAGCCTTGTGTCATAATCAGTGTTATCAACAAAGGATGACTCGAGCCTTCAACAAAAGGGTATGACCCCATAACCTTAAAGAAGGAGATTTAGTGTTAAGAAAAGCTTTCCCCAATGTACAAGACTCTAGAGGGAAATTTACCCCCAATTATGGGGGTCCTTATGTCATGAAGCGAGTATTATCGGGAGGGGCTTTGATTTTCTCCCAAATGGATGATCTAGATTTGAGAGACCCTATAAACGTCAACGCTATAAAATTATACTATCTATGAGAAGTTAGTGGGAATTTTGCTCAAAACACGAAAATGCCAGTCATTTTGAACATCATTATGGTCCAATTTTCATTATCTACAAGCAAATTTAGTATCCTTAGCTGTTGTCGTCGTTGGAATAATCACCCTTTTCATGGAAAGGTCTAATTCCCTTTACCCCATTTAATTGAACCTATACACTGCAAACATGAGAGTACTTAAGGAATGAGATCTAGAACATTGGTAATTAACAAAATTCTTTAAAATACTTTATTATGGATTGATCCCCCTCAATGGGGAGTTTTATTGTTTGTTTTTCAAGGGAATGCAAAACTCAAGTAAGTAATTACGGTAGATGGGAATAAGGCTTTTGGGTTCATAAAAGTTCCAAAGAGACAAAAACAGTGGGTGGTTTTCCTGCATCAGGCTAATTTCCATGACTTCTCCAAAAAGAACCAATAAAGTCTCGAACGTTGTATGTCAAGAATATCCAAGTTGATAACAAGGGACTAAAACAAGAGTCAGTAATTTTTTAATGGGGGCTTTTCAAAAAGGTTTAACGGTTTAGGTACTATCGATAAAGATTGAGTAAGTATTTCCATACAGTGTTAGCACACCAATCTTTTCTTGTACTTGCATTTAGACCAATTTTTACTTCCAACAATCTTTTTTATTCGACCCATAAGGCATTCACTTTCTACATTTAGTGTTTGGCCAACCTATGAAGACACGATCTTAGCTTAGTTCATCCTTCCAATCCATAGGGCCCCTCTATTCACCATATTTCTTTTAAGCAAGCCCATACGTCATTTCCCCTCTATTCACTAAGTCTTGTAGGGCACTTCTCCTCATAGTTTACTATTGGCATGGCATTACTACCAATTTTAAGGTTACTATTCCCTAAGAGACACTCCCACCTAGGTTAGTAAGCCTTGTGAGGCATAACCAAGTTTTAGATCGATCAAATTTTAGGATTTCTAGTCCCGAAAGACTCTATCGCCTAGGTTAGTGAGCCTTATGAGGCATAGCTAAGTTTTAGATTGATCTAATTTTAGGGTTGTTAGTCCCCAAGAAACGCTCCCGCCTAGGTTAGTGAGCTTAATGAGGTACAACCAGGTTTTAGATCGATCCTAGTTTAGGATTGCTGGTCGTCCTTGAGAGACACTCCCATCTAGGATAGTTAGCTTAAAGAAGCACTACCAGGTTTCAGATCGATCAAATTTTAGGGTTACTAGTCTCTAAGAGACACTCCCACCTAGGATAATCAGCTCAAAGGAGCACTATCAAGTTTCAGATCGATCAAATTATAGGGTAGCTAGTCCCCGAAAGACGCTCTCTCCTTGGTTAGTCAGCTTATTGGGGCACGACCAAGCTTCCTCTATCGGTTTAGGGTTTTAGCCAGCCCTAGGAGCGCTTACCCATCTTATTTAGTTTAAGGTCTTAGCTAGCTCTAAGAGTGCTTTGCCTACTTTGGTTAGTCAACTCATTAGGGTATGTCCAAGTTTGCTCGTTCTTCTTAGGGCCTTAGCCAGCTCAAGGAGCGCTTCGCCCATTTCACTTCACTTCATCAGTTCATAGGAGCATGACCAGACTTCAATTCTTCTTTCCATATTTCAGCTATCTCTTAAAGCGCCACCCTTTCCTTCTCCAAATCCCCAATGGGAGTTAGCTAGCTATAGCACTTCAGCGCTTCTTAGAATAAAATCCACTCTTAAGGCAAAAATCGTGTTTGTTCTATCTTTGTAGCAAAGTTTTGCTCAAACTTTATGGCAAAGAGGGGCAGCTATAGATACTTAATTTTTGCCTCCCCCTCCCTCTTTTATTTTTCAGTTTAGGTTATAGGGTCCTAAATTAGAAAAAGTTCAAAAAAATGGAAAATTAAAGAAAACCCTAAAATATTGAAGAAATTTAGAAAAATAGGAATTCTAGAAAAATTTAGAAAAATAGGAAAATAGGAAAAAGCACAAAAGATAGGAAATTTAGAAAAAAAATACAAAAAAGGAAAAATTTAGAAAAGTACATAAAAATTTTAAAAAGTCACAAAAAATTGAAAAAAAAAAGAAGATTTTGGAAAATAACATCTTGTTAGAGTAGATTATTAATTTTAATTTAGGTTTAAAAGTTGGGTCGTTGACCAAATCCATATGTGCAGTTTAATTGCATAGATGGACAAAGCACAAGCCAATTGCTTGACGATTAAGCATATGAACATAACATTAATATTGAGCATGAGGTCTTGGGTTCGAAACTTAGCAAATGCAAGGGGCCTTTTCTGATTTTTTGTTTTCAATCACATCAGGGACTGCCACGTGTTAGGATTTGATTGCGCCATGTGTCCTGACACGTGGCATCCTTGGATTTAACGGCCTTACTAACATGGTACCACGTGGGCATCCACGTTAGCCCCTTTTCCCTCCCCTTCCTTCCTTTTCCCTTCGTTTTCCTCTCTTTCCTTTACTTTCCCTAGGTTTTCTCCCCCTTTCTCGGCTTAAGAACACCCAACCCCTTCACTTCAGCTCCAATTTCCGCACAAATTCTGCACGCACTCACACAGTTTCTCACTTTAATCCTATTGAGCACATAGCCTACTATGAATCGAACCCACTAACTCGTCCAAATTCGATCAAAAACAAATTCAAGTTGAGCTCTTGAGTTGGGAAAAAAACTAAAATCTCGACATTTACATTCAAAATCCGATCCGAGCTTTCCATGTTTTCTAGGAACAATTCGAGTATAAAATTATGTTAAGGGAGCTCACACGAGGACATAGAACCATTCACGAGCTTTTGAATCACTTCCCAAGTCCCATCCCTCTCTTGCGACTACTTTCTCTCTTTAACTCTCTTTAAGTCGCTCTCTATCTAGCTTACTACCACTAGTCACTACCATAGCTAGCTCCGCCACCTCACAAGCTCCCCAACCCAATTCACCTTATCCTCTGCTGTACCCCCTAGCAACTCCACCAAGCTCGCCACTACTGTAACCCTAACTGTCGAACCCCCTCTCCTCGAACCACTACCAAACACCACCTTAGACACCAACCAACTACATGAACAAATTCCTTACACTCCAAAACGTCTACCCCAACCAACCAATCACACCCATCAACTCATACGTAGCCAAACCATAGCCAATTTTCGATAACTACCAAAACGATAACCCTAGGTCTCGGCACTTCGCCTACCCCCATAAATCCAATAAGATACTCACTAAAATCCCTTTTCCCCATTGTTTAGGTGGTTGGAAAACGCTTGAGGCTTCCCCATTGCGTGGTGTTGCTTTCCTTCCATTTGTGACCTAAACTTGATCCAACGACCTCAAATCCGACCCAATCGCTCCAACCCGATCGACCCAAGACCAACCCGTGCATCCTCTTTTTGGTTCGGACCCTTTTTTATTTATTTCGGTTTCTTTTCTTTTTTTTTTTATTTTATTTTGTTTGTTTTGTTTTGGTTTAGTTATTGTTGATTTTGTTATTTTATTTTATTTTATTTATTTTTCTTATTTAATTTTTATTTACCGCCAAATGTAAATGTAAAGGAGAAAAAAAAGAAAAAAGCAGAAGAAAAAAGAAAAAAGAAAAGGAAAAAGAAAAAAAGAAAAAAGAAAGGTAACTTTATTCTTTTTCGTTACTAGTTTAAATAAAAATAAATAAGCCATAATAAATAATAAATGAATTAAGTAAACAAAAAAAAAAGGGATAAAATAAATAAAAAAGGAAAATAAATAAAATAAGTTTAATCACTTAGAAAAATTGATTTTCTAAAAGTAAATGAAAATAAATAGACTTCTTTCCAAATTAGGACTATTTTAAAGTTTCAAAAAATAAGAAACCGATTAGGACATTTTTAGGAATTTTTCTTAAACAAATCAAAACTGAGTAAAACGTAAACCCGATTGTTGTCGAATTAAAACAAAACCAATTTACTAAAGTTTTTTATAAAAAAGAACTACATATGTCTGATCCCAAATGGCGGGTACGTAAGCATTTACGAGCGACGATAAAATTGAAAAAACCTAATTTTCCTTTTTTCTTCAGTTTTGATTATTTCATTTGTCTAATTAGAATAGTTAAAATTGAGTTCCATCTCATGAAATAAAAAGGTGATTTTTAAAGATTAAAGTTAATTTTGGAAAGTCAATGGTACCTGTAAGGGTTTAAAAGTCTTAACCTCTGGATTTAGATTCTCGGGTTTTTAAAAAGCCGTATTTATAAATTTGTTTTTTAATCGATAGACCGGTAGCTAAAATATAACCAATCTACCCAATTGGTTATAACATAACCCATTTTCCCAACTTTGGTTAGGTGGCGACTTCAAATCTTTTCAAGTTAAAAAAAAAATTGTTTTCTTTAAACCGTAGTCAAGCATCAATATTAAACGGGTAAGATTTAGTGTTGATCGGTTTGAAGAAGATCTAGTTTTATAAAAAGAACCGAGAGGATGAAAAACCAAGCTTAACACTAGGAGAAGCAAGTTGTCCTTTTTCCCCTATTAAATTAGGTGAAAGTATCTTTAAATAGATGAGAATTTATGTGATTAACAAGCTTTGGCATTCACATAGTGGAGGAATTTTTGTTCATCCCTCAAATCTTAAAAGAAGGGTAATTATAATCGAAGAAAAGAACAATGAAAAGAAAAGGAAGCAAGGAAAGGAACCTATTGAAAAGAAACAAAAAGGAAAGGGAAATTGGTTAAAAGATCAGGTGGAATAGAATTCAGAGAAGCAACTAGGTCACCTTTAGATAGTGATTCAGAAAGTATAGAGGTATAGCTTAATAGGAATCAGGCCCTTAGACAAATCACTCATAGCAGAGCTAGAGGACTCCAAGGACTTGTACAGAGAATACTAGCTCGAAACCAAAGCTGAGATGGGGATTCTTATGCTAAATCGATCTCCTATTGACCTATCTATTAGATCTTCACATGTATTAGACATGGTCCTGCCCAGCAGTAAAGTCTTATTCTAAAAGACAGCCTATAAATGGCTAAGCCAAGCTCCCATATCGACTATAGGCGTTTAACTCCAATTCAGCTGACTTCTTTACCGGACTAATTGGTTCCCGACCTGATCAAGATCAAGTCAGCCCCTAACTCCAAACATTATTCTGCTTTTGCCTACCTTGTATCATATTTCTCCCATCTAGCCACCAAGCAACATGTATCTTCTAACACAATATTCCAAAATGATTCTTTCTTTTTTCGTACTAAATATTCTTTGCCCTTTTTACCCTTTTTAGTATGTTTTATGTAACCTAGTTGTAGAATACCCTTTTATTTTTTCATACATGTAAAGTAACCCTAGTGGATGAGTATATAAACCCCCGCTTTCTTATATGTAAACAATGATCTAACCAAGACAGAATTATTCACTTTAAGCAACCTTAGTATTCTCATTATCATTCAACTCTTATTTATTTCCTTTAGCAAGGAGTAGTGGTAAGTGACCCTTAAGTTTGGACCGGTGTGTCATATCTGGTGGATTGTTGGTTAAGTAGGATCAAGTGGTGCGTCATATTCATTTGGTAGCTGCTCGGACTTTACTATCTTTTTCCTTGTTTATTTTTTGTTTGCTTCGTTGTAGTGCTTCTCTGTGTGTCCGACCCTGGAGACGCATCCACGGGGGAGTATGTGAAGTTACAGTGAAGTTTTAGTTCGCTTTGCTGTTGGTGGTTACTATGCTCCCTTTGTAGCTACTACAATGTATTTAAGTGTCAGTAAGTGTAGTTTCATTATTACTTTGTTTTTCATTATGAAAATAGAGCAAGTCGCTACTGTTCTGTTCAAGTGATTATTGGGTATTAAAGTTGTTCATGAGTTATTAATCTATTTGAGAAGTATTACACCATGTTAGATTCAAGTGTTCAGGGTATTATTGGTGACTAAAGTAGTGGTGCTCAACCTGGTCATAGTCATAATGGTAATAACACCCTAAGGTCAATTGATGACAAACTTAATAGACTGACCAACCTTGTTGAGAGTCTAGTCACAATAATGCAAGTTAATAGACAATAATCCTATAGTGTACAGCATCATAACCCATAAGAAAATACCCCCGAGAGATACGGTGGCTAAGGTAATTGAATCAATTGCCCAGTTTGATCGCAGCGAGCTGGAGGAGTAGCAAACCGAGCCGTTTGATGAAGACTAGAGTTGGAGGAGATTGAGGAAGATGATGAGGAGCTAGATGTTGAAGAGTTTAGGGAGGAAGAAGAAGGAGTTGACTATTACTAAGTGCAGGGATGAGGACGTCGAGTCCCTCGAAGGCTAGATAATGTCAAGATTCAAATCCCACCTTTCAGTGAGATGCAAATGAATACTTAAAGTGGAAAGAGAAGGTGGAGAAGGTGTTTGAATGTTATGGGTATACATATGTTCTCAAGGTTTGACTTGCTACACTAGAGTTTACTGGATATGTTACTATGTAGTGGAAAAATCTAAA
Source organism: Lumnitzera littorea (assembly GCA_024138015.1). NCBI lineage: Eukaryota > Viridiplantae > Streptophyta > Magnoliopsida > Myrtales > Combretaceae > Lumnitzera > Lumnitzera littorea. The sequence goes on along the minus strand of JAMXBB010000005.1, from coordinate 42,683,668 downwards.
GATAGCTAAAACAAGAGATGAAAGATGAGGTGTTAAAATCTCGGATGAGATGAAAAGGTTGTTGAGAGGTAGATTTATACTTGAGACCTACCTATAAGATACGTTTGCAAAGTTAAAGGAGCTTTACTAAGGAAGCTGATCTATTGATGACTATGTCAGAGAGTTCTAAATGCTTATGATCTAGGCTGACATAGAAGAACCTAAGGCTTGCGCCATGTTGAGGTTTATCTCTAGACTTCAATATGAAATTTGCTACATTGTTGCGATGTAAAGGTTTTATACCTTGGAAGAGGCGATAAAGATAGCGCATAGGGTTGAGAAATAGAGGAGTAGCGCTTCGAGCTAACCTGGGCCAACATTCTTTTGACCTCCAGTCTTGCGTTAACCTATTCAAACTGAGTCGAGGATAGGACTGACTGATCTAATGACAGTCAAGCAAGCCAATAGGGCTGAGCCGGTCAGTCAAGTTGACCCGAGGTTAGGCTAACCTTGAGGATATACGAGAAAGGGCAGACCTTCGGACGGAAGACCAGTAAGGTGAAATGCTTTAAATGCTTCGGCTTCAGACATATGGTTGTTGAGTGTCCAAACTGATGGGTTATGGTGCTTCAAGGAGATGTAGTAGACAGCACTGACAAGACTGAGCTTGAGAAAGAAGAGGATGTTGGAAAACTTAAAGCTGAAGAAGAAGAGGAGACCTGTGTCTATGCCGACCAGGGAGAAGTGATGACCTTAGTCCTGAGACAAATACTGAGTTCCTTATCGAACTCTAAGGAGGACTAGTAGGAGAATATATTCCATACCAAGTGTATCGTCAAAAGCCAATTATGCACAATTATTATGGATAGGGGAAGTTGTACTGATATCATTACACAATCCTTTGTACGAAGGTTCGGTTTGCTGTCCTCAAAACATCCCCAACCTTACAAGCTGCATTGGCTCCATGATAAGGGTGCTTTGTAAGTGACCAAACCGTTCAGTGTTGGGAGTATGTATAGGGATGAAGTAATGTGTAATGTTGTCCCCATGGGAGCTTCACATATGCTACTTGGATAACCTTGGTTGATTAATTGATGTGTTACTCACGATAGGTATAAGAACACCTATGGCTTTATTAAGGATGGAAAGAAGATTGTGTTGTAACTCTTGACTTCATCTTAAGTAAGTGAAACCTACAATCAGCTCACCTAAGTTAGTAAGAAGAATGCCTTAGTGATGAGCCAAAGAGAGCTCCGAGCTGTTGACAAGGCTATAGAACCTATGTTCCTATTGATCAGAAGATTGTTGGAAATGAGAGATTTGGAGGATATCCTTGATGATATTCGAAGCTTGCTAAATGAGTTTTCCGATTTGTTCCCTAAAGAACTGCCTAGAGGATTGCCTCCAGTCCAAAGCATTAAGCACTATATTAATCTATAGCTCGGTGCTATTGATAACTCCGATTTTAAACATATTTCACATGGTGATTCTATAGTATTTCCCTTACATCTTTTGTTTTCTTTAAAGAAATTGATACTTAATTGAGTAAAATTTTGATTTCAAGGTTTGAATGCGTTCTTGGATTGAAAATGAAGAAAAGGAATCAAGTTTTACTCAATTTGGAGTTAAAATGAATGAGTTATGAAGTTTTGAAGTTACACAGACTAGGACACAACTATGTCCCCAAACTGTGTCCATCCAGGAAAATTTGCCAAGGTTAAAAAGTTACATGACTTGGGGACACGATTGTGTCCCAGGCCGTGTCTGGTGTTGAATACAAAACCTTACAATACATTATAAAAAGACATACTAGGGTTTCGCACACAACATTGGACACTCGAGAAGTGAAGAGACTTGAAGAGAAGGAGGAGAAAAAGGCGAAAGCAATACCCAACTTCAAGATTGAAGAGATTCATAAAAAAAAAAAAAAGGGGTTTTCATGTTTTATTTATTGGTTTTGTTGCAATTCGTTTTTAGTTTCATTATGATAGCTTAAGGTTCGTGTATTTAAGATTATGGAACCTAGAGTTTCATGTGACTGTTAGATTGATTTATAATTTTCAATGAAGTTTCTATCTTTTCTTGATTCAATTATGTTATTTAATTGATAATTGATATTTTTAGAGTATCAATCTATGATATTATGTATGATGATTGAGAAATCACTTGTATAATGAGATCTTGACATAATTGAAGAGAATTACATGTATACTTAGAGATAAGATACATGTTTCTTCCGGAAAGTTGTTTGTTTGTGTGGGAATTCGTTATACATTAATGCAATTCTGAATTATATTACTAAGTGAAGAAATTCCAGTAAATAATTTAGGATTAGGGTTAATATGCTTGAGAAAGGTATTAACTTTAATTGTGAATCCCTCCGGTCAAGAATAATAGATTTTTAATTGGATATATTTTAAGCGGTCACATGTTAAATACTAGGGAAAATAATTCCTAAATACATTATTTGCATTCTTGAAGTCGTTCTTAATTCTATCGCTTTCTAAATTGCTTAATTAAATCTCATAATTAGGTTAGTTTGTTAATTTTAGCATTTTTAATTAATTTAACTCATCACAAATTTCCTGTTAGATAATAGAGCTAAGGTTAATATTAGTACTCGAAGTCTCTGAGGAATCGACTCGGACTCACATCCCCTATATTAAAACTGATAGGTACACTTGCCTGATATCAAGTTTTTGGCACCGTTGCCGAGGATTTTCGATATTAAGAACACTAGTTGCTTTACTACTTTGACCATTTTTTTCTCTTTTGTTTTCATTGTTTATCTGTATTACCTAGAGCTGCAATTGATTCTATATTTCTTGCTCTTGTAGTGCATGACCCGAAGCAACCCGGAAGATTTGGTATAACTTGATCCTGAAATTGAGAGAACCGTCCTTTAAAATTTGAGATTGTGACTTAGACAAATTGTGGCTACCATAGAAGACGAGTCAATCATTGAGATTAAAGAAGAGGGTGAAGAGGCCAACACTCAATTCATTGAGCAAGAAGATTCACCACACATGGCTAACAATGGTAATGAAGCAAATCGGACCATGTCCGACTATTCAAGGCCTATACTTATTGGAGCTGACTCTAGTATAGCAAGGTCAACCGTTGCGGCTAATAACTTCCAAATTGCACCTAACATCATATAAATGGTGCAACAATATGTTCAATTTGACGGTCTCCAAGATGAAGATCCTAATGCCCACATCTCTAGCTTTCTAGAGATTTGTGATACATTTAAAATTAATGGAGCCACGGATGATGCCATTCGACTGCGGCTATTTCCTTTTTCCTTGAGGGGTAGAGCAAAGCAGTGGTTGAACTCTCTACCACGAAATTCAATCACAACTTGGAATGAATTGGTAGAGAAATTTTTAGAGAAGTATTTCCCACCTACGAAGACCGCTAAACTTCGGAATGACATTTCTTGTTTTGCCCAATTAGAAGCGGAGACTCTGTATGATACTTGAGAGTGATTCAAGGACTTGCTCAGGAGGTGCCCACATCATGGCCTCCCACTATGGATGCAGATTCAGACCTTCTATAATGGTCTCAATTTATCTACAAGACAGATTATTGATGCATCCACAGGAGGCACTTTGAACACAAAGACACCCGAGCAAGCACAAAACTTGATTAAAGGAATAGCGATGAACAATTATCAGTAGGAAAGCACTAGAGCCAAGTAAAAGGTTATGGGAATTTATGATGTGGACTTGACTACTGCTTTGGCAGCTAAGGTGGACTTATTGAGTAAGAAGATTGATGCACTCTTTGTTGGCCCTCTTGACTAAACCATGGTTTGAGCAAAATATGGACTTCATGTTAGGATTACTAAGGACGTCTTGAGAGAAGGACTCCATCATGGTAGTTGTGGATCGATTTAGTAAAATGACACATTTTGTGCCTTATTCCAAAACTAACAATGCTTTGGCTATCTCTTTTCTTTTCTTATAGGAAATAATCAAGCTTCACGGTGTGCCTAGAACCATTGTTTTGGACTAAGACCCTAAGTTCATGAGCTACTTTTGGAAGACACTATGGAGATGAATGGGAACCAAGCTATTGTACAGCACGTCCTGTTATCCACAGACCAATGGACAGACTGAAGTTGTCAATAGAACCATGGGAGCTTTGCTACGGATTGTTATAGGACAAAACATGGCCAATTGGGATCTGTGTCTGCCAATCATTGAGTTCGCTTGCAATAGGACTGCCCACAGTGTAACGAACATGTCTCCATTCGAGGCTGCTTATGGGTTCAACCCTGAGCTCCCGATAGACCAAGCACCCCAACTGAGACCTGATGATGACCAATTAGATGAAAAAAGAGTCGAAACCATTAGAGCCATGCATCAGAAGGTCATAGAGTAATTAAGCTGAGTTGCTACCAAACTTAAGAGGCGAGGTCGATGATGGAAGAAGAGAGAATTTCAACTAGGTGGTTTAGTCTGGATACATCTCAGCAAGGAATAATTCTTAAACTTGAGGAAGAGTAAGTTATCTCCTTAAGCCGACGGACCCTACAAGGTGCTTGAAAGGATCAATCCTAATGCTTACAAGATTGAACTACCTGAAGGACATGGAGTCTTAAACTCCTTCAACATTGCCTATCTCCAACCTTACCTTCCCGAGGACAAGTAACTTGAAGCTAAGTCAGATTTGATCTCAAATCTCAAATAACCTGAAGGGTATGATAGGGATTAAAGACCGATTATGCACCTTCGTACCTGGAGGCTAGCTCAAATGGTTCATTGAGCTATCCAAAGCGAGTTAAGCGCTAAGGAGCAGTGCTTACCCCAGTTTGACCTACGAAGCTACTTCACTTCCTACATCATCTAAGAAGTTACTAAGGTGATTAGCAACGTATGAAGCTAACCTCTTCATCACGTAACATTCCTAGCATTGAATCAAAATATTGTCAACCTGACTACTGTTGAAACCAGGTTGACAACTGCTAGGAGCCAACCACTTGAGGCCGACCTAAATGTGCGTCGCCCTTGAGCCAACCCTTGTCCAGTCCTAGCAATCAGAGCTACCAAATTGCCAACGCCGACTAGACCTGATCAAGACCCACCCTTGTTTAACCTGTAGAGTTATTGGGACCATAGGAGAAACAGAATTACGCGTGTGTTGCCCTTTTCTAACATCTGTACTGTCCTTACTACCAACTAATATTCTTTTGCATGATTATATTGATATCCCTGTAAATTATTCTCCTATTCCTTTATTAGTAGGAATCTTTTCTTTTTTTTTTTTTTTGTAATTTACTCTAGCCTAAGATTTACCCTAATTGAGTCATATAAATACTTGTACATTATAATAGTTACAAGGGTCATCGGATTGAACTTTTCAAACATACTCTCTAAAGCTAAGTGTTCTGTTGCTTACTCCCAAGCTACTCTTATTTAGCCTTTTGAGCATGGACTAGCGGTAAGTAACCTTCTGCCATACTTATGCATCATGTCAAGTACGTCCTGAGCTCGTGTGAGACATTAGTGCGTCATATCTAACATTGATACACAGGGACCCCTGCTTACCCTCGACTATCATGTACTTTTCGAGTCATCTCACAACCTAGACCCATCCCTTGCTTATGCATGATATTGGGTTCGTATGTTCATCCATAAATCTGTATAAGGTAGGATGACTTCTTGGTGGTTGACTTACCAAAGGAGGTAGACTTCTAGATGAGATGGACTGAACTGGTCTAAATTGGGGGCTCAAAAGGAGCATTGGTGCAATGATGTCGAGGCTGTAAGGGAGATTCAAGCCTTTATGGCCCTAAGAAAGGGTAATGAAATAAACATTACGGAGACGATAGGGAGATACTTCAAATATCTTATCTCCGAGCTCTTCCCCAGCATGAAAAAGGTTGTGGTGAAGAAATAGATAGAAGGTACAGGTTCATTTTTCATGAACGGCTTCATTTGTCATGTTAGCGTGTGTAGAGTTGTGTTTCATTCGATGTCCTCCTTAAAGGAAATCGGGGAGGGGTGATCTTCTTTATCCATGTTAGTCACGACAGAGTTGGTGAATGGTGGTGCTTTATACTTTTTTTTTTTGTTTTTTTCCTTTTTGTTGATGATTTGTTTAATTCTTTGTAGGTAAGAAATTGGCAGAGGTGATACCTCATCTCTCTGCATCCAAACTATTGAGGCATTGTCAAGTCAAGATAAAGCCAACCACCAAAGCCTTCTACCTTAAAGGTAAGGTCGTGAGGCCAAGATTAAGGGTGAGAGAGATTAGTAGAGTTAAGTCGGCTGCTCTACCCTAGGTGATTCCCTTCATTGGTCTTCACCTATAGCCGCTGGTTATCAAGCCTATGAGTACAGTCTTTCCCTCCACCGGTCCTATCTCCACCTTTACACCTATAACCATGGAGGATGAGCTTACCGACATTGAGGAGATAGATGTAGTGATGCTTTCTCCCCTCCCAACAGGAGTAAGAAGGAGGTGGCTAAGGCTAGTACCCTGTTAGAGATAGCTAAGAAGAAAAGAAAGGCCCTTAAGACTGTTGGGGAAGTAACCCCTAGGGCGAAGAATAAGAAGATCATGGGGAAGGCGCCCCTTAGTCAAGTGACTTGGTATGAGTGGCCTTTGGCTCATCCATGCAGGTGTATTAATGAGCTTGGGGATAAGTTCTTTGAAGCCTTCAACAAGTTTTAGTTTCTTAGGATAGCGCTGGAATTGTTCAAGGACTTGCCATACGTGTCCTAGAATGAGGGGTTCCACCTTCATAAGGTTAAAAGGAAGACTAAAAAGGCTAGGGGGATGCTCCCGAGGCTAAAGTAAGATATCCAAGGCAATGACATTACATTGCTTCATCAAACTCTCAACTATCAGGCTTCGATGAGGTCTTACATTCTCGACAATTAGGCCAACTTTGAAGACCTGTCAAGGATGGGAGGAGGAGATCCCATGACGATGGCAAGTCATGTAAGCTTGCTCATCCGGCAAGCAAGCCTTCGTCTTTTTCAATTGATGTCCTTCATTGTCATCATTGATTTCATCTTAGTTTATGTTTCTTTATAGTACCATGGCTAAGTATTACTCTAGCCCAATAACTACAATACCCTACAGAAAGAGGTAAAGGGATTTCGGGCAGCGTTGTTTAGTGTTGAAAAGGGCCTAAGGGAACTATAGTCTTCCTGTAGTAAATATATAGATAATTTTATGAAGACTAACCAATATGTATGCTGCTCTTATGTGTAGATGACTATGCTTAAAGCAAAGCTGTAATAAGCAGAATAGGGTCGAGTTAATGCTAAGAGGAACGTTAAGCAGGTTAGTAGCCTCAAGACTCAGCTAAACGATAAGTAGGTGACTGAGGTTCAACTCTCTTAAAAGCTAGATGAGGAGAGGAGAGCTAAGGAAGGGCTTGAACATGAGAATGCTAAGTTGAAGGTATCGATTTCTAGGTTGAACGTCATGCCCCGAAGCGGTAAAGTCGTAACAGTCCCACCATGCAAACCATTCTAAGATAGAAGCTGACTTTACAGTCACTATTTTAAACTTGATTTACATAAGACATCCACGACTAACTCACTTTAAAGTAAACAGTTCATAAATTAAACATGTTATTTAACTATGTAATTATGAAAAACACATATTTACACTGAATAATCTGAGTATGTTTACAACATTTAGTAGCCTAATCATAATCTACTTAAGTAATATATAAATTAATACTAAAAACTTTAAAGACAAAATCCAAACTTAAAAGTGTAATTGCTCCTTAAGTTATTATCCTCACTCCCCCAAGATCTAGCAGTTGCTACCTTCAAGGTAATTATAAGCCACTTTTTAGTTAGCTCTTGCAACAACTTCTATAGGGATGTGAGCAATCAATAACTTAGTAAGTTGGGACAGAAACTTAAAACTATATCTCAAATACAAACGAGGTTATCAATCAAATCAGTTAGATGCAATGCATATATAAGCAAATGCCATCGCACAACATACGACCTGTCTGAGATTAGAGAAATTATACCTGCTCTAATCTTAGTTAAGGAGTTTCCATTTAATGCAATAACTCACGACTAAACCTAGGCTTGTGCAATGAAGACACCATTCCTCTTGCGATTACCTTTAAACTATTGCCTTCACCGTTGCTACGACCTCCTCACCTATTACTTAGTTTGACTAAGGATGAAGAAGTAACCAATTATGCTATCTAGCATTATCTCTTTCGGAAGGGTTGGTATTTGACCAGAGAACCCTAAGTTTCCCCTAATGGGTTACTATGCAGGTCCGATTTAGAATTTCAAATCATATATTTAATTAGATTCAGTTTAAGGTATTCAATCATTTCAAACAAATTATACAAATACAAGCCATAGCAATAAATCAAAATCACAACATCAAGCTAAAAAACAAGCACATATAGGCATGCTTACAGTTAACTATCTAACAATCACATCCAAGCATAATCTTAAGCTTCTGAGTACTACAAATTAGTATTCCGAAATGCAGTAACATATTAATCCCAACTTACCTAGACTCCTTGCTTGCTTACTTAAGATGTGACTCACACAGGCCATCGTCGCTAGTCCTTATAATGCAATTGTTTCAATTTTCACATAACTATCATAAATAGGTTTTGTTATGAAATTCTTATTAATACCTTCAATTTAGGGTTTTATTATACTTAATTGTTCAGGTTTTTAAGTTTTTTACAATTATTCTTGATTTAGACTAAGTTCTAATTTAATTTCCGAATCGATTTCTAATTTAAGTTCTAATTCAGTTTTTAAGTACAGTTTTATATGTGAACCCTAGAAATTCATTTTGACCCTTAATATGAAATTAATTACATTATTTTTTGTTATCCTAAATATCATATTTAATCTCTAACCTATATTTTAATTTATACGGTATACTCTATATCCTAACTTAACTACCGAGTTTATTCCTAATGTGAGAAAATTTTACATTTTTCATGTAACTACCTAAATTTATGTTTTCTAGTAGATTTGTTATATATTAGTATTATTATGATAGTATCCGATTTAACATAATATTTCATATTTATGGTAATTCCAATTTCACATATTACTAAAATTACATATATTTGCTACATAATACTCATAATAATTACATCTAGTACCCTAAATGCCACATGTATCATACTACATCAGATATTAACATCCTTAAACACCTATTACACATTAAATCAGTAATTATCCATTTAATTACCTAATTAGCCCAAAATCACATATTTTATCCATCATTTTAAGGCCTAAAAATCATCTACAATTTTTGAAAATCCATTTCTAAAAAAAGGCTTCATAGCATTATTCTACATCATTTAAGTAGCTTACATAAAAATTTTGAGCTCAAAATTACATTCTTAAGGTCATTTATTTTTAAATTGAACAAAGCTCAAGTTTGCAAGATTTCTTAAGGACAGTATATTTCCATGCATCAATTCATCAAAATAAAAATTTTCCTTAAATCTACATACATAAAAACCTTAGAATATCAAATTTCATAATTTTTTACAACTATTTAATATTTTTAATAAAATTAGAAGGAAAATTGAATTCACTAGCATTAATGGCTCCGGCCACCGTAGCCTTGTCAATCGGTCTAGGCATTGCCACCACCATGTGGTGGTGGTGGCTATCCACTCCTAGGTGGTCATCGGGTTGAGGATCTCTTTATATACCCTATTTAAACTATAATTTTCTAATTTTTTGTAAAATTGCTCTCTCTTCTTTTCTCTCCTCTCCCTAATTTTTTTTTTATTCTAAAATGTCTAAAATGAGTTTGGATGAAGGTCTTCTATTTTTATAGTTGAGTTTAGGATTTTTTTTCTCCATTTTTTCTTTGCTAAGTATCCCTTATCCCTTATCTTTTTTACTTGTTTGTTCATTAATTTTAATTGGTTGCTTTCCATTCTCCATTTCTAGTTTTCCATGCCTCACTTCTAGACTTTTCCTCATTTTTTCATATTTTTCTTGATTTTTCTTTAATTATTTAGTATTATTTTAGCATATTTTAGACATTTTAAGTAATTTTGTGTATTTTTACCTACACATAAATACCTATATGATACAAATAAATACTCTAAATATTATTTATGTTATTTTGTGATTTATTTTGCATATAATTTATCTTCATTAATTTGTTAATTATCGGAACTTGTTTTATGCGTATTCGATAAATAACGAGTAAAATATATATAATTCAATATTATAATAATTAATTATTTTGTTATTTATTTTCTTAAATCCAAACTTATGGAATCACCTTTATTAATATTTCTAACTTCGTCGTAAAATTTGGGCTCGATCAGATAACTTATTTGATCTCCTGAAATTTTACCAATCAAACTCTAAACACCTAATTGTAGGGCTTACAGTATTATGAAAGAAGGTTGTATTTTTGTTCCCATAGTTTAGCCAAATGACTCGAGACTATTGATACCGATACATTTCTTCTCTATTAAGCAAAACGTCCATTTGAGCAATTATCTCTTCTTCATCATCAATAAAATATGACAATTCTGCATTTTGAGACTCACTTAACTTAGCAAGTAGTTTCTCAATTTCTTTTCTATTATTTGGGACTGCCATTTTACACCAAGAAAAAAAATTCCCCTTACAATCTTTAAATGACGCAAGAACAGTAGCAAAATCTGCCATCTCAGACACCTTCCTACTCCGTTCTATAACTATTCTATTCCCTTCCAGCTCTCTCCAAAAATTCTCAAACGAAAAAGTTTCTTGCCAATGACCTCTTCCTTCCTTAAGCTCAAAATTAGGGTAACATGATTAGACCTAATAGCAGAATTTGAGAGTCTAGATATAATCTCAACCACTCACTTGACACTAACCCTTTGTCAATTCTCTCCTTAATTAGCATACTAGTCAATCTCTTATTCATCAAAGTAAATTTTGGACCTTAGAAACTAAGATTATGAAGTTGGGCTTCAAAAATCATAGAATGAAACCCTTCAATTTGTTTTCTTGGTTTAGGCCACCTATTACTTCTTTCGTTATCATTCGCTATGTCATTAAAATCCCCCAAACAAAGTAAAGGACCTTATAATGTGTAAGTCAATCGGATTAAATCACTCTATAACTCCTTCTTTGCATAAAATTCAATAGGTGAATATATCTAAGCAACATTTCCCATCAAAGACCTATCACTAAATTTGATTTCAAAAACTAATCAAAATCTTTAGTGATCTAAAATGGAAGCTAGCACATCACTTGACCACCACAAAGCAAAACCTCTTACAATACTTACCGGTGGCACTTAAAAAGACCTAAAATACCTCAATTTTTTTCTCAAACTGTTTACATAATTATCAAAGTTTTTTTTTTGTCTCCATTAGAAAAAACAAACTAGGAGAAAATTTATTTATAAGTCCACATAAATTCTGAACTGTCAAGGATAGACTAGTTCCTTGACAATTCCAACTCAAGAGCTTCGTGACACCCATGTAGCTGTTGTAGGTCAGCCACCATCGCCTTTAGTTAAATCTACTCCTTCAATTTGAATAGATAAATCAAGTCTACAAGAATCAATTTCTTAACTAAGTTACTAGTATAACTCTTCTTATAGTTACCACTTTTCTCCTTGCCCTCACCTTCAAATAGTCCCAACTTAAATGGTAGGTTCAACTTTAGCTCATAGCCAAATTGTTCAACACATGATTTTTTTGCATTTATATCCTCTTCATCCTCTTTCTTACGTTTTAATTTTAGTTCTTTCAGCACTACCNTTATTTATTTTCCTAAATCCAAACTCACGAAATCATTTTTACTAATATTCCTAGTTTCATCGGAAATTTTGAGTTAGATTGGACAATTTGCTCGATCGCTCTAAATTTTACGAACTGAACCCCGAGTACCTGATTGTAGGGCTTACATTGAAGACTGAGCTAGCGATGAATGCGTTTGAGTGTGATAGCACCAAAGCCATGCTATTGGAGTTGGCAGGTCAAAAAGTTGAGTTAGAGTAGAAAATCTAACAACTTTAAAGGAAGAGTTTGGAGATGAAGAAGATCATCTCTAAGTTGAAGAATGGGGAAGTGCTTAGCAATGCTGTTACTAACAAGGCTGTCAAAGATTTCCAGAAGAAAAATCGGTGGTTGGAAGAGTTAGAGGACATCTCTACTAAGTGCGCTTGATTCACATGGGACGAAGTGTTCTCCCATCATTACGAGCTCGACTTGAGCTTCTTTGGTTAGCTAGATTGCCCAATTAATCAAGAGAGGAAGGTAGCTTAAGTAAGGGAAAGAGAAGTTGCTTAGGCAGTTGAAGTGGTCTGAGGCATCCCTTTTGCTGTCGAGGTCGGTCAAGACACTTCTGTATCTATCTTTACTTCGATAGTTCAACAAGAGGTCACTCTTAAGAGTACTTCTTAGGATGATTAGGGTCGGGGAGATCCTCCTGCTGACCCAAGTCAACAGGTTTTAGCCTTTCCTATAGCCTAAAGCCAATCATCTTAGGGGCCATCGACGGATCAGCCCTCTAAGCAAATTGAAGAGTTAAACTTTTCGGAGTTGTCGGACTTTGTTGATCCAAAGTAATTTAGCCCCTAACTAGGAAGACCCGATCAGAGTCAGAGAAAACTTGAGGAATGGAGCATATTGATTGGAACAGTTGTATGGCAAGCTCATCCCATGCACTTGGAATGTTGATAACCTTTGGCTTTTCTTTGATTAATGTACTATCATTTCGTAAATTATTTCACAAATTAAGAATAAACGTTCCATTTCTCATATGAGCTATCTACGTTTACTTTTCTTTTTCTTATTCTCATCCCAAGTCTTAGCCTTCAAAAGGTAAACAAACCCATTAATAGGGCAGGTCGAAACGCTACCAACCGACCCCTCTCGGGTAACCTTTATAAGGGGAAACACCCCTTACTTAAGGAACTCCCACCAACTAGACAAGTCGGAATGCCATTGACCTAATCTCCTTCGAGTAACTTCCATAAAGGGAAACATTCCTTACTTGAGGAACTCCCACCCACTAGGCAAGTCAAAATGCCATCGACCTAACTCCCCTTAGGTAACCTCCATAAGGGGAAACACCCCTTACTTGAGGAACTTCTACCAACTAGGCAGGTCGGAACACCATTAACTTAACCTCCCTCAGGTAACCCCTAGAAAGGGAAATACCCCTTACCTAAGGAACTTCTACTAACTGAGCAAGTCAAAATGCCACCAAGCTAATCCCCCTTAGGTAACCTTAGCAAGAGATAACACCCCTTGTACAATCAAAGAACTCCCCCACACTTACCTAAATTGGCTCTATGAGCGAATAACATCTAAGTATCAAGCTACGTTACAAAGAACTGATCAAAAAAGCAAAAAGCATTGAACAAGAGTTGAAGTACGCAAAGTAAGTACACTGACTAAAGAGGTTCGAAATTTCGTTAATAAAAAGGGGGATATATAAAATTAAGGTTAGCATCCCAACTTGAAGTACAAAGCGAAGGGAAGGGGGATATCCTTCTCAAGGGCCCGTAAGCATAGCTTCTAGCTTCTGGCAAACCAAGTCGCTGACCTTGAACTCTTTATGTCTAACCTTTTGATCATAGTATCTAGCTACTTGGTGCTGGTAAACAGTTACCTAAGCTACCTCAAGGGCTTTAATTTCTTCGATTGTGTCGACGCTGGCTTATAGTAAGGACTCATTAAGGATGGCATTGAAGCTTTGAGTCCAAATGTTGGGAAGCTCTAGCTTGATGGGGAGGACTGCCTCCAACCTGAATGCTAAGCGAAATGGGGTTTCGCCTGTGGAGGTGCTGTAGGTGGTCTTATACCCCCACAAGATGTTGGGTAGCTTATTTGCCTAAGCGCCCTCAGCTTGGTCCATACTCTTCTTCAAGCTTTCAAAGATGACCTGATTGGCTGCTTTAACCTAATCGTTCGATTGAGGATGGGCGACTAGCGTAAATTTCGGCATGATGTGGTGCTTGGCATAGAATTCTTTGAATTTGAGGTTATCAAACTAATGTCAATTATGCATGATGAGGGCATAGGGGACCTCCAATTAGGATAGGATGTTGTTCTGGACGAAGGACTCAACACTCCTCTTGGTAATTTTTACCATGGCCTTTGCCTTGACCCATTTAGCAAAGTAATCGACGGTGATGATAATGAATTGCTGACCCCCCGAGGCTTTGGGGAAGGCACCGAGAATGTTGATGCCCCACTAGGTAAATGGTTATGGACTGGTCAAGAGCTAGAGATTATTGCAGGTGATGCGACTAATGTAGGCATGCTTTTAACACTAAGGGCACTTCTAGGATATGGCCTTAGCATATTGCCTCATGGTAAGCCAGTAATATTCAAGCCATATAGCTTGGACGTAAAAGACTTATGATTAGATGTGGTTATTACACACTCTAGTGTGCAGCTCTTTCATGATGTGAAGGCATCTGAGTAGAGGGAGGCTAACTCCTATGCAGTACAGAACGCCATCAACCAACGTGTAGTTGGTGATGTGGTCTCTCAACTTCTTTACCTCTCTCTTAGCTTCAAGGAGAGTGTCCTGCTCTAAGTAACTCCAAATGGGATCTATCCAGCTTAGCTCTAATGGTGTTGCTGTTAGTTATAGGACCTTTACTAAGCCCAAAGTTATGCTGTTCTCTAGTAAATATTCTATGAAGATCTTCTTATCTCTCACCTCGGGCTTTTGGATCCCCATGGAAGAGAGCTTGGATAGCCAATTTGCTATTGAGTTTTTTAGTTGGGCGATCTTCATAATGGTTCATGAAGGAAACTCAGCTAGGAAGCTCTTCACCTTCTCTAAGTACCTTACCATAGTGTTGTCCCTAGCTTCGTATTTAACCTATACTTACTGGACGACTAGCATAGAGTTTGAGAAAACTTATAGGTGCTTAACATCGATCTCCTTAGCTAGACTGTGATCTTGTACGGTCTAATCAACACGAGACTCGTACCTCTACCCCCTGAGATGGATGATCCATCAACATGGAGAGTCCACACTGGTTTATCATCACTTAATGGTGCTTTCCTCATCTCTTGTATATTCAACCATGAAGTTAGTCAACACTTGTGCATTATAGGCCTTTCATGGTTAATACTGGATCCCATATACGCTTAGCTCCATCGCATACTTCACCATTCATCTAAACACATTCAACTTCTACAGTAGTGTATGCAATGGTTGGTCTGTAAGCATAATGATCTGGTGTGCTTAGAAGTAAGGTCTGAGTCGACATATCGAGATGACAGCGGCCAAGGTGAATTTCTCTACCTTGGTGTACTTGACCTCAAGCCCTTAGAGTATGTGGTTAACGTAATATACTAACCTATGCTCTCTCCCTTTTACTCTGATTAGGATAAAGGGGAGTGCTTGGTCATTGACGACTAGGTACAAATACAAGTTCTCCCCTGGGACAGGTTTCGAAAGGACTGGAGGGTGTGCAATGAAGTCCTGTAGCTACTTAAGGCTGTTGCATACTAAGGAGTCCATTTAAAACCCTTAGGATTCTTAACGATTCTGAAGAACTTAGTACATCTGTCTACGCTCTTAAAGACAAATCTACTTAGTGTAGCCATCATGCCAGTGAGCTTTTGTATGACTATGACTATGACTAAGATAGGGGGCTTCATATCCTTGATAGTATGTATCTTCTCAAGGCTAGCCTTGATGCCTGTAGGTGACCAGGAAGCCAAGGAATTTGTCAGAGTTAACCCCAAATATGCACTTCTAAGGGTTTAGCTTCATATCGTACTTTCTCATCTAGTGAAAGGCTTTTTGCAATTCCTTGACATGATCGCTAGGCTACTTGCTCTTGACTATCATGTCATCAATGTATACCTCCATGTTGCACTCGAGCTAAGGCTTAAACAACTTTGTCACCATCCATTGATATGTTACCCTAACATTTTTAAGATTGAAGTACATGACCGTATAATAGTACATGCTGAATTCAGTGACAAAGGAGATATGTACTTCATCTTTCGGGTTCATCTTTATCTAATTGTAACCCAAGAAGGCATCCATGAAGCTTAATGGGGCATGTCCGAACGTGGAGTTGACCGGCTGGTCAATCGTGGGGAGAGGGAAGCAGTTTTTTGGGTAGGCTTTATTGAGGTCGATATAATTTACACATATGCACCACTTCCTAGACTTCTTAACCAGCACTACATTTTTCAACTGAGTTAAGTTCTTCTCTTCCCTTACAAAGCTAATCTTGAGCAGTTGCTACACTTCTTCCTTAATTACGACCTGCCTTTTTGGTGCAAAATGTCTCTTCTTCAATTTGATAGGCCACGTAGTCAAGTCAATATTGAGGTTATAGGTTACTAGGTCAGGGGAGATCCTGGGCATATCTAATGCTAACTAGGCAAACCTATCAGAGTTGGTCTGTAAGAAGGCAACTATTTCTTCCTTCAACTCAGAAGGGGTCTTGATCCTGACCTTGCTAATCTAGTTGGGAGAGGTACTGATCTTTACCTCTTCTTTTTTTTTTTTTTTTTGTTTTTGCTTGGCTCGCCTTTCTTAGTTAGCTTCTCCTATAGGCCAGTCTCTAGAGTGAAGATCCCGTCTGCTCTGGCGATCTTGACATAGAGCCCTCAAGAGAGCTTCTGGTCACATTTGCAAATCCTACCCTAATAGGGGTCGGGAATTTGGCCTTTAGGTGGAGGGATGAAGTGATGACCCCAAATGGATTCAAGCTTGGTTGTCCTAAGAGAGCTTTGTAGGGGGATGGGGAGTCGATTACAACAAACTCCACCGGTCGTTACGTGACGTCATCATCATCGCCAAGTTCTACGTCGAGGGTGATAATTCCCTTAGCTCGGGCAATGCTTCCATTGAAGCCAATGATATTATGGTGATATGGCCTCATCTTAGTAGCCAACTTGCTCCTCATCCCTTCGTACATATGTAAGAAGAGGATGTCAATGGAGTTACCAATATTCACCATAATCTTGAAGACTTCGAAGTTTACGATCCTTGCCCCTATCACAAGGGCATCTTGATGAGGAGTGTCTACCCCCTCTAGGTCCTCATCTAAGAAAGAGATCGAAGTGTCAATCTTTTGTCTCTTTTCTCTAATAGTTAGCACCTTGGACAAGGTTTTAACTGAGTTGCTAATGCTTAACCTGCTCCTTAGGTATGGCCCCCGAAAAATTATGTTAATGACACTATTGGGGACTCAATCATTGTGATGGTCTTAATTCTGCTCTACTCAATTGCTAGTGTGAACTATAACCAAAAGCTGATAAGGCTGGTTGCTGGATGGGTCTAAGCCTGTAAAAAGCTCGAAAGGAGTAATGAGAAAAATACGCGAAAGAACAATGATGAATGAAAGCTAAGAAAAACCTACAAATAGCTCTAAAAGATATAACACACTAATGAAACTTCCAAAGACTCACAACATAATTCGATATGATGCACGAATTAGTTTGGTAATGTTACTCACTATCTAACCTTGCTTAAGAGAAATGATAAGAGTAATGCTAAGCGTAAAACAGTAGAGTGTTTACACTAGGAAGGAAAAATATTCAAGTGTATTAATGATGATGGTGATGTCTGCAGCTTAAAAACACAAAGGGTATTTATACCTAAGAATTTAGGGCAACTTGCCTAAAAGGAGAAAAAACACAATGGGTGTTACCTCAAAGTAGTAATGTACAACAATATAAAAGGTAAAAATGAATATTCATAGAAGCAATAATTAGTGGGGTGGATTTTATACGTAGTCCTGTACACATGGGGATGCTGTGTTGGTGAGGTCATTGAAGATGCGGACAAAGTATTAGGCTAATTGGCTTGTCTAAGCATGGATGGCTTATGTAGTTTGGTCTCTCTCTCTCTTGGTGTGGCGGCAAGAGTAGTGTCGAGTAAGTAAATGATTAGGCATGAAGGAGGATTAGATGTTGTCTTGACCATCCATTTCTCGGCATTCTATCTGTGAGAGATTGGCAGTCATTCGGTACGGCCTAAGGAATGACTCAACAAGAAAGTACTCGGTATCAGTAGGATTCGGTTGGAGTAGAAGAATTCATCTCATTAAACCTTCTAGTTTTCAGGCTTGACTGTGGGTCAAAGGGCCAGTAACTTGATTCCCATCATTCCCTCTAGGCTAATTTGGATTTGAGATCAAATCTGGATAGTCATTAATCAGTTCTCCACTAAGGTGATATGGATTGAGGTCGACAATATTGAAGGAATCAGAAACCTTCTAATCCTCTAGCAGCTCCAACCTATAAGTGTTGTTATTGATCTTCTAAAAGATTTTGAAGGGTCCCTCAACCCGTGTAGATAATTTGTTCTTCTTCTTGCTCGGGAACTGTTTCTTGCTGAGGTGCAGCCATACTAGGTCTTCTTGTTGGAATTGCTTAGCTATCATACCCTTGGTCTTCTCTTTCATTCTTTTAGCAGCTTGGTCGATGTACTGATTGACCTTGTCGTACATGTATTGAAGGGATTGTGCTCTGGTCGAAGCGTTAGGGTCTTCTTGCGCGGGTACTAGTACAAGGGTGTAGTCAAGGGATAACTCAAGATTAAATCCATAGACCACCTTGAAGGGAGTCTGTTTAGTGGTGTCATGTAATGCTTAGTTGTAGGCAAACTTAACCACTAGCAAGTAGACGTCCCAATTGGCCAAGTTCTTGCTCACTATAGCTCGGAGCAGTGATCCTAAAGTGTGATTAACCACCTCTATTTGGCCGTCAGTTTGGGGGTGACATGAGGTATAGAAGAGTAATTTGGTCCCTAACCGATGCCGCAAGGTTCTCGAAAAATGGCTTAAGAACTTTGGGTCTCTATCAGAGCTTGTACTTCTTGGTACGCTATGTATCCGTACAATCTTCTATAAGAAAAGAGAAGCAATAACTAAAGCATCATTAGTCTTGGTGTAAGGTATGAAGTATGTCATTTTACTTAACTTATCCATAACGATCGTTATAGAATCTTTGCCTCGAGCAGTTCATGGCAATCTAAGAGCAAAGTCCATGCTCAATTCAGTCCATGACCTCGTTGGAATAGGTACGGGCATTGCTCTCCTTTGCTTGGCTCGGCACTTGACCTTCCTATATACAGCTTTTGGCAACTCGGTGTACATCTCTCTTCATTCTTAGCCAAAAGAATTGGTCATTTAATAATTTACAAGTCCTCCTTTCTCTAAAATGTCCAGAGAGTCCTCCACTATAAGCTTCCTTGATCAATAACTACCTTAGGGAACAAGTCGGCACGCACAATTTTCCACTTCAGAATAAGTAGCCATTCTCCACATGGTACTTATCCATTGTTCTTCCATCAATACATTATGCAAGTATGGGTCCAAAGTATAAATCCTTAGAGTACTACTCTTTGATATTTACGAACCCAAATAGTCGAGTTTGCAGTTCAGATAAAATTGCATGCTTTCTTAAAAGAGCATTTGCAACTGCATTGCTCTTTCCCTGCTTGTATTTTATTACAAAATTGAATTCTTTAAGGAATTCAACCCATTTCGCCTACTGCTTTGACAACTTGGTCTGACTTCAGATGTACCTCAATGATTCATGGTCAGTATATATGAAAAATTCTCTTAGCAATAAATAGTGTTGTCATACTCACAGTGCTCGAATCAGTGCCAAAAGCTCTTTATCATACATTGAGTAATTCAACTAGGGTCTTTGGAGCTTCTCACTATGAAAGACAATTAGTTGGCCTTCTTACATTAGGGTAATGCCTATTCCAATGCCTGACGTATCGCATTCTAGCTTAAAAATTTTGTCAAAGTCAAGTAACACTAACACCGAGGCAGAGCTCAATCTTTCTTTTATCTCGACAAAACTCCTCTCCTCCCTTTCTCCCCATTGAAAGTTAGTGTTTTTTTTATTTTTTTTGTTAATTTGGTAAGTAGTGCAACGAAGGTACTAAAATTTCTGATGAACTGCCTATAGAATGAAGCCAGTTCGTGGAAACTTCTCACATCAGCACAAGTAGTAAGAGTTGGCCACTTGACAATTACTCAGATCTTCTCATCATCGACTTACAAGTCTCCTCTACTAACTACATAGCTTAAGAATACTACTTCCTCTTGGAAAAAGCAATACTTCTTTAAATTGCCGAATAGTCTCTTGATGCAAAGTATATCCATAACAGCACACAAGTGTTCATAATGATTCGTCATGTCAGCATTGTAGACTAAGATGTTGTCAAAGTACACCACGATACACTTCACTATGAGATGTCTCAGCACATGGCTCATTAGTCTCATGAAAGTACTTGAGGCATTCGACAAGCCAAATAACATAACCATCCATTCGAAAAACCTACGTCGAGTCTTGAACGTCATTTTCCACTCATCGCCTGACCTCATGCGAGTTTGATGGTGACAAGATTTAAGATCAATCTTGTTGAAAATATTGGCTCTACTCGGTTCATCCAACATGTCTTCTAGCCTCAAGATCGGGTACTTGCATTTGATCGTGATCTTATTCATGGCTCGGTTGTCTACACATATTTGCTAGGTTCCATCCTTCTTTGGCACTAGAAGCATCGACACAGCGCAAGGGCTGAGACTTTCTCTGACATAGCCTATTTCTAGCAGCTCATTGACTTATCATTGGAGCTTAAAAGCCTATTCGGGATTCATCCAATAGGCAAGCTTATTCGGTAGTATGGTGCCGAGTACTAAGTCAATGTAATACTCTATGTCTCAGGTCAGGGGCAATCCTTTAGGTAACTGTTCCAGGAACAGGTCAGCATACTTGTCCAGTAACTCTTTGATTTCCTTAGGTAGTTTAACCCACTCCTTCATTTCTAAAAGTCGCCTAACCAACAAAAGGGTCAACTCATCTACTTTGATGACCTCTCAGAGCTCACCTCTACTCATCACTAGAGCCTTCTTTGATCTACGAGCAAGTTTCATCTGCAACTTGTGAACTTCTCTTAATGGCATCGAGTTCAATGTGATCTTCTGATCATCCTTCTCGAACATGTATGTGTTCCTGTAACTATCATAGATGACTCTCCTATTAAAAAACTACAATTTACCTAATAACATGTGGGAAGCACACATGGATAATACGTCGTAGAGAATCTAGTTAGAGTAGTTCCCAAAAGTAATCGACAGTAGTATTTGCCGAGTGACATGTCATGCTCCTTTCTTACTCAACCAGTGCAACTTGTACGACTTCGGATGCACAACAGTTAGCAACTTCAGTTTTGAAATAAGGTCGGCTAATACCACATTAGTGTAGCTTCTACTATCCACGATGAGAGTACATACCTGATCATTCACCTTTTAGGTGGTATGAAACAAATTCTCTCTTTACTCCTCATCTCATGAAGGTTCCATGTTCATAGTACGTCGGACAATGTCGAGCCTGGTCTTTCATCCTCCCGGTTCTTTTTATAAAATTAGGTATTCTCTAAACCGACCAGTATTAAACCCTTACCCGTTTAATACTAGCCTTCGACTAGGGTTTCAAGAAAACCGTTTTTTCAATTTAAAAGGGGATTAGAGTTGCTATCCAACCGAAGTCAGGAAAAAAGGGTTAAGTTATAACCAATTGGGTGGATTAGCTATAACTTAGCTACCGGTCTATCGATTTAAAAAAAAAAAAAAACCAATTTGTAAAACAGTTATTTTGAAAACTAAAGATTTAGGTCCGAAGGCTAGTTTATTAAACCCTAAACGGATACCACTTTTTAACTTTCTGAATTTAACTTCACTTTTCAAATATACCCTTTTTAATTTCTAAAAATATCTAATTATGATACATGCAACTAAATTGATTAATTTACATAAATATCTAAAAATGGAAAAAATAAAAATTTCCATATTTTAAGTTGCCTTGTACTTGCGTACGGGTGCCTACATACCCACTATTCGGGATTAGATTTTCATGGTTTGTTTATAAAAAACTTTAATGGGTGGTTTCTAATTTTGTGAAAAAGGGTCGCATTTACGTTTTTACCCAGTTTAATTTATTCAAATAAATTCTTTTAAAGGGTCCTAATTGGTGTTTTATTTTTTGAAACTCTTAAAATAATCCTAATTT
Source organism: Lumnitzera littorea (assembly GCA_024138015.1). Taxonomy (NCBI): domain Eukaryota; kingdom Viridiplantae; phylum Streptophyta; class Magnoliopsida; order Myrtales; family Combretaceae; genus Lumnitzera; species Lumnitzera littorea. Next base: position 42,661,680 of record JAMXBB010000005.1, on the reverse strand, counting down.
GGAAAAAAAAAGGTTTATTTATTTTCACTTATTTTTAGAAAGCTTAATTTTTCTAAGTGACAAAAAGAAATCATAATCTTTTTATTTACCTATTTATTTTTTATTTTATTTATTTCATATTTTTTTTCTTTTTCTTAATTTATTCATCACTTATCACTTATTACTTAATTAATAAAATAAAACAAAATTACATTCTTCTTTTTTCTTCTTTTTTTTTCTCTTTTTTTTTTCTTATTTTTTCTTCCTTTCTTTTTTTTTATTATTATTTTCTATTACATTTAAACAAAACAAATAAATAAATAAATAAATAAAACAACAATAATAAATAAAAGAAAAAGCTTCGGACGGATTGGGATGCACGGGTCGGACCTAGGTAAGTTGGGCGGGTTAGGTCGGGTCGCTCTACTAGTTCCGAGTCGGGCTTCAATGCCTTAAACAGCAACAACGGCAGAAGGCTATTCGGGTAGTTCCAATGGCTAAAGCGAGGGGATGAGGAGTTTTTTGTGAGTTTTAGATTAGGAATAAGGGGAGTAGGCCGAGTGCCGTAGCCTAGGGTGGTCGTTCGGCGGTTGTTGAAGGTGATGGTCGGCGATGGTGCTTAGGCGACGCTACTAGGAGGCACGGTAGAGGTCGAGGAAAGTTGTATTCGGGAGCTAATGGAGTGGTGATCACAGTCGTGGTGTTAGGTTGTGGTGGTAGGCTCGAAGAAGAGAGATGCGAGGAGAGAGAGAATGAGCTAGAGAGAGAAAGAGAATTGCGAGAGAGAAGGAGGGCTTAAGAGTTGATTCTGAAGCTCTGGGATGGATTTTCTGCTCATTAACATCCCTATTTATACTTGAATTTCACCCTAGCAACAAAGGAAAGCTCGGATAGAAGTTAATGGAAATGGCCGAATTCTCAGTTTTTTTTTTTTCCAATCTTTAAAGCTCGACTTGAATGCATAATTGACTAAACTTGGACGCATTTTCTATACCGATTCATAATAGGCTATATCTAGTGCGAGATTGATGCAGGAAACCATGAGCTTATGTGTGGAATTTGTGTAGAAATTGAAGCTAAAGTGGAGGGAGTGAGCTATTCTTAAGAAGGAAAGCTAAGGAAAATCGGGAGAAAATGGAGGAAAACTGAGGGAAAGAAAGGGAAAGTGCTGACGTAGCGTTGATGTGGCGTTGACATGTCACTACATCAGCCGACTCGACAAACCTCGACCTACCACGTATCATACTTGACATGTGGCGGCTAACGTGGCATGCCAATTGGTTGATACGTGGCGCCACGTTAGCAAAGGTTGTCCAATCTGATTATGCCACGTGTTAGGACACGTGGCACAATCAAATCCTGACACGTAGCAGTCTCTGATGTACGAAAAACAAAAAGTAAGAAAGAGGTCTCCTTACCTTTGTTAAGTTTCGAACCTAAGACCTCATGCTTAATGCTAGTATTATGTCTATATGTTTAACTATCAGGCCGTTGGCTTGTGCCTTATCCATATGTGCAATTATATGGACTCAGTCAGCCTGGGCCATATTTAAATCTAAGCCCAGGTTCGATAGCCCAACTTCTAAACCTAAATTTAATCTAACGAAATGTTATTTTCTAAAATCTTTTATTTATTTATTTATAATTTTTATTATTTTTCTTGTATTTTCTAAATATCTTATTTTTTGTGTTTTTTTTCCTATTTTCCTATTTTCTTATGTTTTTCTAGAATTCTTATTTTTTCTAAATTTCTTCATAATTTTTTTAGGCTTTTTTTTATTTTCTATTTTTTGAACTTTTTCTAATTTAGGACCCTATAACCTAATTTGAAAAATAAAAGGGGGCAAAAATTAAGTGTCTATAGACAACCATGAGTAACTGGTTTAAGTCCTCAACAAACACATCCTCCTCAATCAATTCTTTCTTTAAACTTTTTCTAATTTAGGACCTTATAACCTAATTTGAAAAATAAAAGGGGGCAAAAATTAGGTGTCTATAGACAACCATGAGTAACTGGTCCAAGTCCTCAACAAACACATCCTCCTCAATCAATTCTTTCTTGGTAGAGACCTCCTCTTCTTCAGGTTCCTCATCAGTGCTGTCTACTTCTAGCTTCGGGATCTCTCCCTTGATGACCATTGTTCTTCGGTTCAGGCACTAAGTAGCCATATGTCCGAACCCTTGGCACTTGAAACATTTGATTCAGTTCATCTTCCTTCCAGACCCTTGCCTTTTCTTATAAGTTTGGGTTTGCACTTCATTGTTGGATTAGCCTTTCTGTTTGGCTTGAACATCAACCTTTTTGTTCGGCTCAGTACTCGGTAGAGTTCGGTGACTTCCTTGTCCAGGGCAGCTAGTCGACACTCGTCCTTATCTTTTCTTCTCTACTTGTTAGGCGATCCTAACAGCTTCATCTATTGTGGTGAATCGTTAAAGCTCCAGAATGTCTCGAATATCACCTTTCAGTCCAGTAATAAATGTTGACATAGTTCAAGTTGGTGGTTTTTCCACCTCACAATGGATCATGAGCATTTGAAACTCTTGAACATACTTGTCAATAGTTCGGCCTCCTTGTCTTAACTCCTGCAACCAAGTGAAGGTATCTTGAAGATAAATTTCCAGTATAAACCTGTTTCCGAGTACTCTCTTTATCTCGAGTCAAGTGTTAATCTCTCAGTAGCCCTCTCGTCTTCTTATTGGTTGAAAGTTCTTTCACCAGATGGCAGCATATCCGGAGAACTCAACAACAACAGTTCTTACCTTTTCGTAATCCTCGTACTAATAGTAATCAAACATATGCTCCACCCTCTTCCCTTTCCAGATATTCATCAGCATTCCCAAATCCATTGAAACTTAAAATCTGAAGCTTCACATGGTCGGATGCTCTAGGGATTTGCACATGCTCTTCTTCAAAATACTCTTCTTCCTTGTCTCCCATGTTTGCCAAATCAATCCTTCTCCTCACTCATCCACCTACTCCTCCAGCTTGAACTAATTGAGTTGGGTTCTGATTTCTAACATGTTGAGCAGCTTGAGGGGTATTTTGCACAACTTCAGTGGGTCAGCAAGCTAGCACATGAACAGTTGGGGTCAAATCTACTAAGAGGTTAGCCACCTCATCAAGTGTCTCGTCAGTATTTCTCGGTATCTCCTGTAACTGTTGTCCATGGTGGACAACTCTACTGTTGTCATCTCTAGCAGCAACATTCACACTTGAATCCATCATTTTCTTTATTGATTCAAAGTTCAAATAAACACTCTCATTAACTAGAAAATCAATAGCTAGCAAACTTAGCAATTAAGATGAACATAGTAGCTTGCTCTGCTTTACATACACAAAATAGAGCATGAACAGAACTTTAGAAGAACCAACAACTCAAACAAAACCTTCACTTTGATACTAAGATGCTGTGAACCGTAACCAAGAACTAACAAGGTTGGTCGCTGGATGAGTCCAAGCTTGTAAAAAGCTCGAAAGGAGTAATGAGGAAACTGTGCAAAAGAATAGTGACAAATGAAAGCTAAGCAAAACCTATTAATAGCTTTAGAAGATATGACGCACCAATGGAACTTCTGAGAACTCACGACACAATTTGATATGACGCACGAATTGGTCCGATAAGGTTACTTGCCATCTAACCTTGCTTAAGGGAAAGGATAAGAGTAATGTCAAGTGTAAAATAGTAGAGTGTTTACACTAGGAAGGAAAAATACTCAAATGTATTAATGGTGATTATGATGTTTGCAATTTACAAAGACAAAGGGTATTTATACCCAATAATTTAAAGCAACTTACCTAAAAGGGGAAAAGACAAAATGGGTGTTACCTTAAAGTAGTAATGTACAACAATACAGAAGGGTAAAAATGAATATTTACAGAAGCAATAATTAGTGGGATAGATTCTATAAGTGGTCCTATACACTTGGAGATGTTGCATTGGTGAGGTCATTAGAAGATGTGAATAAAGTAGCACAGCCAGCTGGCTTGTCCAAGCAAGGATGGCTTATGTAGTCTAGTCTCTCTCTCTCTCGGTATGGTGGCAAAGGTGGTGTCGAGTAAGTAAGTGATCAGGCATAAGGGATGATTAGATGTTGTCTTGGCCATCCATTTCTTAGCATTTCATTTGCGAGAGATTGGCAGTCATTTGGCATGGCTTGAGGAGTGACTCGGCAAGAAAGTACTCAACATCAACAGGATTCGATTAGAGTAGAAGAATTCATCTCGTCAAACCTTCCAATCCCAGAGCTCGGCTGTAGGTCAAAGGGCTAGTAGCTCGATTCCCATTAAGTGCCCTTAAACCATCTCCTCTAAGGTGCCCTCTCTTCATCGCCTTTGAAACTATCATTGTTCTTCCGTTGGGTTATGTATTGGCTAAAGAAGCCCCACTAAATAGCATACTCAATTGCATTCTTTAGTTGGTAGCATTCGTTGGTGGAATGGTCATGGTCATCGTGGAATTAGTGGAACTAGCAATACTTGTCTAAGTTCTGACAACTGGGGTTCCCCTTTATCTTAGGGGGTTTTTGTAGTAGACCTTTGTTCCATGCCTCAGCATAAACCTAGGCGATGGACCGGTTTAAAGGGGTATGTTACGTATAGATGGGAAGGGTAAGTAGGTTATGCTCTGTAAGCCCTAAAGTTCAGCCAAGTAACCGTAGGATTGAACTTAGAACCCAAGGTTTAAGGCGATCGGTTAAAAGATCCGATCAAACCCAAATTATAAACTATTGAAAAGAATATTAGTAAAAATGACCCTGTAAACTTAAATTTAAGAAAATAAGTAATAAAATAGGAGACTATAAAATTTTCAAATTTTAAGCATAATAATTGCTAATTACCAAAAAGGCAAAAAGTGTAATTTAATAACTAACAAATTACTAGAGATAGATTATATGTATACTAAAAATAATAGAATGATCTAAATAATATTTAAGAATATTTATTTGTACTATATATGAATATACATGTAAGTATAAATACGCGTAATTACTTAAAATACGCTAAATGTGCTAAAATAATACTAAATGCTTAAAGAAAATTCATAATTAATTAAGGAAAAATCAAGAAAAATCAGGAAAAATCATGAATCATCCAGAATTTGGTCATGGCAGCTGGGAAAAATAAGAAAAAATTCGGCCAATTAAATTAAGACAACATAAAAGCCAAAAATCAAGGGATAAGGCAATTATCTTGTCCCATTTAATGCACAATAAATTCCACAAAGCTCTATAAATAGCAGGAAAAATTACAGAGCTCATTTGGACAGATAAAAATCAGAGAAAATTAGAGAGTTGAAAATTCGAGAGAAAATCCAGAAAATAAAAAAAATAAGAAAAACTGTACAGTTAAGGATTTTAAAGGGAACCCACACCAGACGAGGAGCTGGGAGTGGACGGCCACCACCACCACACGGTGGTGGCAGCGCCTAGGCCGGCCGACAAGGCACGGCGGCCCGCGGTGGCTCCGGCCCGATTTCCAGCCCGAATCTTGTGTAATTTTGTAAAAATAGTAAATATAATTAGAAAATTATGAATTTTGTTATTCTAGGATATTTTTGTATGTAGTTTGTAGGAAAAATATTATTTTGATGAAATTATGTTCCATAATATATGGTCCCTAAGAAATCATGCAAAACCGAGCACATTTCGGTTTAGAAATAAATGACCTTAGGAGTGTAGTTTCAAGCCCAAAATTTTTGTGTAGATTACTCAGATGATATAAAATAGTGCTATGAAGCCCTTTTTCAAAAATTAATTTTTGAAATTTTTAGATAATTTTTAGGCCCTAAAATGAGGCATAAAATGGGTAATTTAAGATTAATTAAGTAATTAAATTATTAATTACTGACTTAGTGAATAAGTAGATGTTTTAGGATATTGAAATCTAATGGTGTATGATACTTGTAGGATTTAGGGTGTTAGATGTAATTATTAGGTTAATTATGTAGTAAATGAGTAATAGGAAAAATAGTTAATTTTGTAAATTAGGAAAATTTGGAGTAAAATCTGATTTAGGATGGATTTAGACATTTTCAAATAATAATTGCTGTTTAGAGATTGTAATTAGGGTAATAGAAATATTAGAAATGTATTATGTGCATAATATGCAATAATGCATAATGTGTAATTTTTGAAAATATAATAAATAGAAAATATTAGGATAAAAATTGATATTATATAAATAATAGGGATATATAATAAATCTGATATGAAAACTTGAATTTATGTAATTATATGAAAAATGTAAAAATTTCTCATATTAGGAGTAAATTCGGTACACAAATAGGGATTTAAGTATACCGGATGGACTAAAATACTAATTAGAGTTAATAATGGTATTTAGGAGATCGGGAAGTAATGTGATTAATTTCACATTATAGGTTGAAACGAATTTTTAGGGTTGGAATCTAAAACATTACTTAAAAATCGAACCAAAAACCTGGTTTAGAAATTGATGCGAAAACCGAACCTGAACCTAACCCCAAACCTAGAATAACTATAAAAGACTTAATACCTAGATAATTAGGCATATTAAACCTTAAACAAAACCTAACAATAAGCGTTGTAGGATAAAACGAACCTATAATATTTATATGAAAAGCTGAAACCACGTTCATGTTATAGGGATAACCGGCGATGGCCTGAGCAAATCGGACCTCGAGTGAGTGAGCGAGGAGTCGAGGTAAGTTGGGATTAATACGATGCTGTATTTTGGAGGCTTAAGATTATACTTAGTTGTGCTTGTTAGATAGTTGAATGTGTGTATGTGCTTGATTATGGGTGATGCTATGATTCTGTTTGTTGCTCTAGCATATATTGTATGAATTATATGTAATGATCGATCACCCTAAACTGGACTTAATCAAATATACGACCAGTAATCATAATCGAACATGCATGGCAACCCATTAGGGGATTTAGGACTCTCCGGCCAAATACCGACCCCTTCGGAAGGGATAGCGCAGGATTGCAAAATGGTCCCTTCTTCATCCTCAGTCGAACTAAGTGATAGGAGAGGAGGCCGCGGCGAGGGTGAAGGCAGTGGTTCGAAGGTAGTCGCGGGAGGAGTAAGGTCTCCATTACACAAGCCTGGGTTTGGTCGTGAGCTGTTACATTAACGGCAACTCCTCAACCCGGATTAGAGCGGGCGCAATTTCTCTAATCTCACGACGGGCCGGACAACATCGTGCGATGGCATTTGCTTGCACATGCATTGCACCTAATAAGTGATTGAAAACCTTATTGTGTGTATGGTGTAGTTTTAAGTCCTCCGTCCTAACTTACTGAGCTGTGGTTGCTCATATCCTTATAGATGTCGTGCAGGTGCTGGCTAAGAAGCGGCAACCAATTACTCTGAAGCTAGCAACTACTGGATCCTGGGGAGTGAGGAAAAACATTGAAGAATAAACACATATTTTAAGGCCTAAGTTTTTATTTTAGAAGATTTTTCATTTTCGAATGATGTAATAACTAGGGAATATACTATAGAGAAATGTCGTAAACTTTAACTGCAATAACTGAATGATAACATATATATAATTCCTCACTTTTATAGGTAGATGATTTATTTAAATTACAAACTGTCTACTTCAAAGCGGGTTAGTTGTGGACGCTTTGTGTAGATCAGGTCTAAGATAGCGGTTGTAAGGCCAACTTCTATCTTAGGATGGTTTACACGGCGGGAGCTGTTACGACTCTGCCGTTTCGGGGCGTGACATGCTCGACTCGGCATTTCTTACTACTCAAGCCTTCCCCCCATGCTTTACTTGTTGCCTTGCCACTAAAGTGATCTTTCATGGACAATCTTTCTTTATCCTTCTTACCGCTCGACCCTTCTCGGTCGGCGTTGCATCTGGTACGAATGTTGTCCTCCTAATCCATGTATTTATAGGCCTTATTCTAAAAATCAGTTAGGGTCTTTGGCTTGCTTTTCATAAGCAATTGGAAGAAGTTTCTTAAAGGTTAGATGCTGAGCTGCGTGGCATAGACTGCAACTCCCTCGTCTAGTTGAAGGATCTTGACCACGACATTATTGAACCAAGCTAAAGTCTTACCCTCACTTTGCCTTGTCAAGTACAAGGATGATGTGTCCTTAGACAATAGCTTACTAGCCTTAAAGTGGAGGCTAAACCTTTGTGCCAACTCATCAAAGGAGTTGATGGAGTTCTTAGGAAAGTGGTTAAACCACGTTCGAGCTGCTTTCCTCAGTGTACCTAAGAAAGCTCTGCATATAATAGCATCCTCATAACCATGAAGGTTCATGAGAATGTAGAAGTAGAGGAGCTGATTATCAGGATCACTAGTGTCGTTGTATTGGTCTAGGGTAAGCTTGCTATTAAGAGGTAATACTTCATCCTAAATACCCTTAGTAAAGAAGGTTTTGTTGTTGGTGACTAGCTTGCCGTTGCTAGCTGCTTGGAGAGCCTCTTAACGATCGTGTGGAGCTCATTGAGGTTGGCATCATCTATTGAATGAGCTTGGCATGATGTAGAGTATGCTGGTGCTCTGTGGGAGTTAATTACCTGCTTATTACTAATCAGAGTGCGATTACGGGTGGCCACAAATCCCGTAGGCTATTCCTACGCTAGGGGATCAAGCTATCGATTCTTGCCATTCTCCTACTACTACTATTGGTTATTTTGCCCAGTGCAGGCATCAGAAGCTTTAAGCGAATGGGTTTGAGTGTTATGCCTTTTTGCCTCTTCAAGGCAAGCAAGGAGCAGCCTGTTTTAGGCAACAAACTCCTCAAGTAGGTGCTTCGATTGCTTTAGGCACTGCTTAGGTGTTTCCTTGGGTAATGGCTAGTTTTTAGCAAGTTGGTTCACTAACTGGTGGTTTTCTGGGTTGTCAATGCGAGACATGTCAGTCAAAGGTAGTATTTAGGTAGAAAATTAGATTAGATTTTCTCATAGACGGTGCCAAATGTTATCTTAGGATATTTGTCGATATAGATAATGAGAGAGATTGGGGCTTTATGTAACTAAATGAGCCTACAAAATAGAGAACAGTAAGGGGATACTAGGGTATTGTCTAGTATAGCTACTATGATACTTAAGTTACTTATGTATTTGGAGAGAGTAAATAGTATTTAAAGACAAAATATTGGCTCAAGTGAGTAAATTATCAAGTAATTTACCGTTGGGTGTTGGCTTTAGATTTATAGAGGAGTATAATCAATAGTTGGAGAAAAGCTAATGAGCAGAAGTCATGTTCTTAAGTATTAGAGACTAGAGACATGATGTCTAACATGTTTCACAAATATAGGAAGTAATTATTTGACTTAGTCACTGGCCATATCCGTGTTTTTCTAACTATTGGTGATCATTTTAGTTGGCAAGCCGCTTGATGGGCGTAGATTGAGATCAACTATGAAAAAAAAGGTCAAGTCTTCAAGGAGTACACCTTATGCTGTAAACCTTATTAGATCGATACAAACTTGAGGAACTTATTTGCAAAAAACCTTATCAATAAATATTAACACTTTAATAATACTTATATATCATTAATTTATCTATGTGATATGTGATATATTGGTGTCATTAAAGTTTTCATACCATTCATATAAATATCAATTAGCCTTACGTGCATCGAAAGATTAGATTAGGTTTTGGTCGCCCACCATTTGCCAGCGGTCCAAGTGTCCCTTGATGCTTTACGCGACAAAGTACGAGCAAGTTGCGGTGCAAAATTGCAACCCTCATTTTCCCTTGCTGCCTGTTTCATCTAAGTACGCAGTCTTTTAAAAGTCATATAACACGAAACAGGTACTTCATGAACTCGTCTTTTTACTTAACCAAGCCATCTTAATCGCACTTTTCTTCGAATTTAATTTTCTTTTTAAATTTGTTCTACTGTCGATGCCATTTCAACTTACTATATATTTATATTTTATCTTATTTATGGTCACCTATTTTTATATCTATCTTAATAGTGTCGGTGTCAAAATCTCTTAAAAATTAACATTTTATAAAAAAAAAAAATTCTTTGACAAAATAAAACAGAAATCAATAAAGTTTTTCATGGCTCTTAAATTAAAAATATATCTCTTATTCTACAAGCAATTTAAAATTAATTTCACTGAACTAATAACTTTTATTCGTTTCAATAGTTTTTACTTAAATATCACATTTTCATTTTAGATATAAGGGTAAATTGAACAAATTAGGTTATGGAAATTAGAGAGGTTTCCAACTATTATAGTAGTTTTAATTTTTAACATACATCATATTTAATCTCTCTTCTTTTTTTTTTTTTTTTAATATACATATTATGGGTATCAATCCATCTGTTTTAGTTAATATACGTAGATTTACAAAATAGATACAATTCATTTGGTTATATGGACTGTGGGGGTGGATTCAGCTCCATCTTATTAATGGCAGACAATGTCCTAGAATATCCATGTGGACGTAGACTTCATCGCCTGGTCTTAGCAAAGCATAAGTTGTTCTTTGATCTTTAGTCGATCGATTTGCAAGCTGGCCCTTGGATGCAATTATGCGAGCTGTCACTTGTCGGAATAAACACCTTTCTATAATAATAATAATAATAATAACAATAATATAAATGTCTATTTTTTTTTCTTTTTAGCATTAAGGAGAAAAACAAAAAAACGGTGAGATGAATTCACGAGCATCAAACCGTTGCCCACCAAGGAAGTGTTCCATCAACATACAAATTGTAGTTTCCACTGTGGTGAGAGAGTTTGTTTCACCCAAAAAGCCATTCATTTGATATTTATTATTACTAAAACTTTACCATAATAAAATATTTATATAACAATCTTATAATAATCTTAAAAGTTTACATTGATTAATAGCTTTTAACGGTAATTTGTTAGTAAAGTAGATGACAGTAGCCTATTACTAATGGTGATGGTGATTAACAACTATATCATACCACAACTTTTGGAAAGGGAGAAATAGAATCCGATCCATTTAATTAGGAGATCATTGTACATGTCACTACACTACAGCAGCTTTTATGATTAATAACTCCATAAAATTCAAGTAGAAAATGGAAGAAAAAATACTTTCTCTTTCTTTTTTTTCCATAATTTAACTAATATTCTATTGACATTTCAAAATGGTTGATTACTCTCGATCATTGTCTGCTGTTTGTGCTCTCTACTGTCGTTTGCTGCTAAAAAGCCATCAGTAAATATAGCCTCTTAAATTTACTACTATAACCCTGGCGTAAGGAGGAAAAAAAAAGAATACTACTATAACATTTGTAATTTTACCCTCCAATTATACTAAATGTCAAAAAAAAAAAAAAGTTTTAAATGTTTTCATAGAATAAAAACACAATAAATATAGTAATATAATTATAAAGATTCATCATTGCTAGGTTTGATAGATAAATAGGATAATGACTTCCTACTTATCATAAAGGCACCAATTAAAACTTTTGTATTTTGTAGATGTGTTAATCCGATTGAAGTGATAATGTATGTGTAATGTGAGTCTCACATTTTACATTGTCTTACTGGAAGGATGCGAAGCTGACTTGTGTAGACAACTTGGAGAAACGGATAGTGAGGATTGAGGAGGACTAGATAGTCTCAAGGGCCTCAAATGCACAAGTGATGATGATCTATAAAGCATCAATCTTGCGATTCTTGAGAAAAAACAACTTGTTTATTCATCCGTGCCTCACTTAATCTTCTAAAGTAATAGATTAATAGTATGATGCCATTTTCTAATCTTCGAAATTGTATTAAATGAGAAAGAGATTCTTAAGTATTTATAGAGTTTGACTATGAGCAACATCCATTGGAATGCATTCCTAGTCACCAGTAAAGTGAGTCCTCCTTTTAGTGGATCCCTCCATGGACTTCTTGTGAATTCAAGCCTAGAATTCTCTTTAAATCAACCTTCCTAAAAAAAAGTTGAGAGTAGATTGGCCGATCCAATAGTTCCCATTATAAGGTAGCTATGCTAAATTTTCCTAAGTCATTCTAAGCATATGGACCTAACTCCCCGTACACTATTACTAATCCATTGAGTCGAACTTAGTTTGCTAGTAGGTGTAAAGTCTAAAATATTGTAATTCTATTATAGTTCTTTACATATGCTAATGTTATTTTTTTTTTCCCTCACAATACAAGTACAACATTTTTGGATGCCTATATGAAAGCTTAAAGAAAACAAATATAATTGTCTTAAATAATATAGTATAGTAAACAAACTATCTCCTTGTTATACTCCATAGAGAATGTGAATCCACAAGGGGATGTAGTAAAAAAGATCAGAAGGGGTACTTTAAACCCCTTAAGTATTAACATTCATTTATTTTGGGAAGGTTATTTTCAAAATATAATTCTTATCTTTATTTATTAAGTTGAAAAAGTTTTTTAAAGGAAAAATCCTAGAGTTATATAGTTAATTAGTCAAATAGCCTACGTAATGCGCAGATAAAAATTTAAATAATGATTACCAACGTATAGATAAAAATTTGAATGATTATTTTAAAATTTTTTTGAAAGCAAAAAATGTATGTATAATTCGATGTTTTATTTATTATTAAGGTACACGTTAAAAAAAAATTATATAAGCAATAAGAAGTCTAAAAAATGAATGATATATTATATATAATATATAAATTTCATATAAAGAATGAATTCAAGTGAATTAATGATGTTAAAGGCAAGATTTTTTTAAATTATATTAAATGTGACCAAAAATAATGGAAAAGTATTATGATACCATAAAAAATGAAATATAAAAAAATGAAAGAGCTTTTGAAACTATGTATTATAGTATGATTAACAAATGTGCACTTACGATACGTGTGCATAATCAAAAAATAAAATCACTAAACTTACAAAGTTAATTATGAAATTGATTTTAGAATTAGTAGCAAAAGTAATCGATAAAAAAAGTTGATTTAATTGAGAAGAGATTAATTCTATTCTCCCTTGAATATTGGACATTAATATGAGAATGCTTTATATTATTATTATTATTTTTTTGTAATGACATTTTTACCATTATGTAGAGACTAACAATATAATTATAAAGATATTGGAAAAATTAAATTTCATTTTTCTTTTCAAGAATAAATACATCCAAAAGTAAAAGCATATGAATAGTTGCAAAAACTTTATATATAACAAAAATATAAAGGCAAATCTATTATTTATTATGGAAGCATTGTGAGAAGCAAAGCACATATTAATAGAATAAATAGTATGACTAAAATTTAAATTAAAAAGGTTGATAATCTTCATAAGTAAAAAGAAACTATCTAATTTTAGAAGAAAATAAACAAAATAGACCATTACATCCTAATAATATCTAAGTCATCATGGAAAATTATAATTCATTAAGTTAAGATTGATGTTGGCCGAAAAAAACGGGCAAAAATAATCATGAATTAATTACTCATTAAGTTAAGATTGTTTATACCTCATCACTTCTTTATGATTTGTCATAAATAATATGAATGTAAATTATTTGTACCCTTTATTCACCGTTCTTTCAAATATGGATTTCCTTAAATTCAACCGTTAATTGAAGTTGTAATATTCAAACTGAATCAACATTAAATTTTGTCATGAATTGACATTGATAAAAATCAATAGAATTGTCATACATAACACCTTCTATAAATTACTACATGAATAATTAAATAAAAATAATTTGTAATAGAAAAATGATCAATATGACAAAATGAAAATATAAGCAAATATGAATTAATAGATTGAAATGTCATATAAGATAGATATAATTTATGTTTCATGTCTAATGCAAAATTTATTAATATTATATATCTCTTTTCAATAGTGATTCACTACATTCCATTATATCAAAGATTCTACAATCTCATCTATGTTTTTGACTGGATCAGTCCTACCTTTCATTTGACATTTGATTTACTACTAAGTAAATCTAAACCATTAAAAACACAATCAGTTCAATAGTTAAGATTTAATAAATATGAAAACAAAGGTCAAATGAAAGATGGGATCGGACTAGTAAAAATATGGATTGGAACGTAAAAAAATTCTAGCAGATTTATATTAGTAAATTGTTAAAGATATCCATTTCATGCTCTATGATATGATCTATTACATCTATTTCATTAGTATAACTTCATAAAAATAAATTTATACTATTAGTTACAATAAATTCCTCTTTTCTTAATGTAATAAAAATTATTTTTCTCAATTATTTATGACAAGTAAATTTTATTCCTATCTACTCATTCTTTTGTGAGGCTTAATGATATAACTTTGTATTATTAATATCATAAATTGTCATTTAATTCCATATGTATTTATCATAATAAACATGAAAAAAAGTTCATTAATTGTTTATGAAACTTTGGTTTTCTTTATAAAAAAAGGAGTCATTTATAATTAATTATGAAATAAAATATACAATAGATAAAAGAAAAAATGGATTGTTCTTAAAGAGTTTAAATTTCATACAATAATCTAATACTAATTAAGCAAATTTGTATCAATGTGAACAATATATAAATCAAAACAAATCTATAATTCTAAAAAAAAAAAAAAAGCAACTCTTTAAAGATCCCATTTATGTATTAAAATTCATTAATTAATTCGATCACAATACTGAAAATAAAATTAACAACAATAATAAACTAAGAAGAAATAATAGTTATTATAAAATGACTTTATTTTTCCTAAGCCATCTTGGTAACATAAATAAGGAAAATAAAAATATGAGAATATAATTTAGAGTTATTATAAAATAATCTCTATCTTTATAACTAAATTTTATAATTCACTTATAACACGTATACTTATACATAACATAAAATATATGTAGTTCCTAAAATAAATCATGTATATTTCTTTTATTTGATTATCATTAGTAATACATTTACAGTAAATTTGTGATATATTTTGATTAAAAAAACATCATTGATGATGAATATGTTAGAATTGCAATAAAATTATCTCATAATTATTATTCACCAATTCAATCTTATTGCAATAGGTTCATCGACAATCACTATTTACCGATTTTTTTTTTTTTATATAAATGAAAACAACATCATCTTATTGTATATCAATGAAAAGTAAAAGACATATAAAAAAATTTTAAATATAATCACAAAAAGGATAAAAAGGAACAACATCAACTATTTCTTATAAACAATTAATGGGTTAGAAATAATTGAAAAGATACGACAAAGATTATCTAAATCAATAATCTTTACAGTAAGATCAAAAAAGAAATTTCTAATCTATGCTAATTGAAAAAATTTAAATTTATCACAAATTTTACAACTAAAAATAAAGAGAAAAAATCATTATTTACAATTAATTTAAGAGATACACTAGTGTGTTCATAAATAGCTCTCATGAATATGATTTTCTTTGAGTTCTTCAATCTAAACTTAAAGAGAATCATTTTTGCTTTGATTCTCATTAATGATTATTCTTTCCAATGTTTCTCTTGATTGCAACCCAAGATTTTATCCATTGCAAAAAAGTTTTTATGTAAAAATCGATCTTTGAGGGTAAGAATCAAATTTTGGAACGATGTCTATAGCATATTAACATTCTTGTGCTTATTGTGGATTATATAAGGAAAGCATGTATAAATGTATGGAATGTTAAAATAAATTCATGAATAATTTGATTATGAACATCAACGTATCATAATGGAAATAGAAGAAATGATTAATTTTCAAAAATTAAATGAGATCTTTAAATAGCAATTTTAAGAAATTTAATAATGAAAAGGTATTAGGATTTTGAAAATATATATTAAAAATGTTTCCGAAACTATATATTATAATATGATACGATTAAGTGATTATTATATTTTAAACATAAAATGTTTTAATAAAGAAAAGCTAAAAGATGTTGAAAATTTTTTAAATAAGATAAAGAAATTATAGTTTTGGATATTAAAAGGATCAAGTTCATTTTATATTTTTATTATTATATAAATATTTTATATCTATCTATTATATTAAAGGAATAATGGGCTACTCAACTCTATATCTTTGATATATAGTTTTATTTTCTTACATCCCTTTTCACCAATTTTCTTAATTGATTTATTAACCACCTAAACAAATTTATTGATCCTAATTTTTCTACATACCCTTCTCTCTCTACGGGCTCTCTCTCTCCCTACTCTATTTGAGCATGTCCATAGCATAATAAGAGAATGCAATTTCTTTCTATAGTGGATATAAATATTATTTTGCTATAACTTTGATATATTCTAGATCTCATTGTGCTAAGTTGCTTTGATTATAATGCTACACTTTCTTTTTATAAATTCAATACTTGTTTTATGTTTTATATTTGAATATAATGCTATTTAATTTTTATATACCTCCACAACACACTATATTAGTATTTTATTTATGGTAATATGATGATAATAATAATTTGTGTACAATTTGGCTAAGAATTACATAAAATTCATGAGTCAAGCACCTTAAAAGTCCTTTAAGACAATTTTATAAGATAATCGAATACATGAAAAAATATTGTTTTGAAGAAAAAATTTATAAGCTAAAAAATTTTCCACCAGTATGATGTTCTTACTTAAAACAAAAGGTATCTTATCTTACCTCAATTTGAGTTGAAAAAAAGCTGCTTTACTCACCTCGCAATTTTCTCACATAATTTTAGAGTTCTTTAGAACTTGCTTTCAAAGTTTTAAAAAATATATATATTATGTGTGTGTTATTTTGTTATTTTCATGTTTTTATTCTCCTTATTTTTTCTTGTAGTGACTCGTCTATCTTCTAATAATTTGAGGTTTACACTATTACTGGACATTTAAAATCTTCTAACATGTGTACAATCAAGATACAAGCTAATATAACTTGAAAAAACAATGAGGCAGAACATTTCAACAAGTTTCTTGAACTAACATTGGATGATTGCCCATTGTTTGACATATTGAGTGGCTAAAAAGCTAAGTAAGACTTTGGTCGTCCCTAATTCACATGCTCCATCACTAAGTCTCAACTCCTCCTCTTTTACCTAGAACAAAGTACATATTTTTAATGTCTTATTATTTGTTTAGTTGACTTAAACTTTTAAACAAAATTTTGTTATAAAATAGAATTTGTTTCTTTTTGTGAGCCACTTTAAGAAGGCCACATGTAACTCATACACTCACGTCCATTAGGGCTTGAGAATGAGCAAAATTCTCGTGCATCAGTGATAATACCCAAAACAGGTAAGGGTTTTGGCTATGAATAATCCATTCTGTAAAAAGTCAATTATTTTACTGCTTTGACCTTTTTTTTCCTTTCTTTTTTCTTTCCCATTTTTAGCATCAAAGTAGGGAAGGATAAAAAAAAAATGTTGGTCTCTTTGTGGGCTCCAGGGCTATCAACTTGGTGTATACTATTGTGCCATCTCATTTTCAAAATTTTTTGAATTAGAATTAAATTTTTCGTTAATTAAATTTTCTTAGGATTTTCCTTTTTTCTCTTTTTAGTGGTGCACATTGTGGTTAGACCAACTATTTTTCCATCACAAGAACTACTTTATATAGATCTAAATATGTATATCTTTTGGATGCATCAGCTTCTAGGCTTACATAAGAAAATGAGAAACCAAGATTGATTCATATGGGTTTTAAGGTCAAGCTAAGTTTGCTCCTAATCTGCAGAGACAATGGTTTTTTATGTGATATAATAACATATGAAAATGGGCTCAGTATAATTACAAATATAGTTACGAAGAGAAAATATGAAAGCACATTATACTTAATATTAAAATGCAAAATCACGACATAAATAATATAATTTCAGTGTAAATAATTATTTTTTAACTCTAGTCAATTTTCTGTAATGTTCATATCAACAGGAAACCAACAAAAACCTAAACTGTCGATAAGGGAATCCTATCCATATCATATGGAATCCAATTTGCATTGTTGATAGATCAAATTTACAGTTAGATTAATTTAATTGAATGGTATAACTCAATAAAAGTGAATGCTTAAACGATTTATCCAAATCAAGACTTAAGTATGTGTATGGTCATGATTAATTTCCGTGTATGTTAGTATAAATGGTTTAAATTAAAGAATGTGTTGAGTTATTTCACTTCACAATATAACTTGAAAAATGAGAGCATAGATCTAGGCCTCACTATATTTCTTACATTAAAGTTTCCCATGTTTAGGAGTTGTAAAAAAAATGAGGCCATAAGTGAAGTATGTGTATGGGTTGAGTTGAGTCTACGTTTATATGTGTTGGGACTTGGGTGTCCAAATGAAAGAAGAAAGTGTAGATGGCTTTTTAAAAATTTAAAGTTCTATTTTCTTTTTTAATTTCACGTGGAGATAATATCAAGGAAAAAGCAACCAATGAGAGCCTCCTACTTTTCTACGGGTGATGGAATTTTCAAGCTTACGTAGCAAAGTTTTCATGACAAGCGAATAAAATATTTTACATGCTTATCGGGATAAGACTATTGTCATCAGCATAAGACTATTGTTATCGGCACAAATAACACCCTTCGTCATCTATCTATTTATTTATTTGATTAATAAATCTTTTTGGACTAACATATGCGATATAATGTTAAATAATTAATTGCTTCGATTAGTTTTTGAGCTTTTTAGATCAAATGTATCGGTGTGTAGCAAAACTGATCTAGCATATTAAAAAATGGCCATAAATTAAGCTCTCATGGTAAGAAGGCCGGTGGGATTTTCACTTCCTTTCCCTTAAAGCTTTAATGATATTAATATATCATATAAATTTTAAGTATAAATAAAATTTTGATATATAAAAATATAATTAATATTTTTCTAAAAAGTATGTTACTTCATTATCTAGTATTTAAATACCATTAGTATTTACTATTTACATATTACTTATCGATTTATACAGTACACTAATATCATTAAATCTTTTTTCTTATATTAGATGGGTGGGTTTTTACAATACATAATTTTAAAATAAAAAAAATGATATATAATATATGCTAAAAATAGAAACTACTATATTATACAATTTTATATGTTTAAATTAACTGGAATTTAATCTTACTTAATTAATGTAAATGATGTTATGCAAGGTTATTGTTGGGTAAGTTTCGAATAGATACTATAAAACCTGAACCTAACTCTATGCTTTATTGAGCTTCTTAAAAGGACAAAACTATTTCAAAAACCTTATAATACTTTTATCTTATACTTAGAATCTACTCTTATTGGGTAATATTGAACTCCAACCTAACTTGACTTTGCCAAATGGTTTTTTTTTTTTCTTTTTAATGTTATATATGACCTATGGTTTTAGAATTGTCACTTGAGCTTTGACAATAATTTATATTTAAGTTAGTATATGAAACTTCTAAACATTTAATGAAATAGAGTCACCCAAAATGAAAATAAAATCTACCGTGTTTTCACGATAGGATCTCTTTGAATAGGAAAAATGAAGTTATTATAGATAATGAAAAATGGTGAGATTTTAGAGGTCAAAAGGTGATAGTGGGTAATTATGGCTCTTTGAGAATTGAAATGAGAGCTATAGACTAGAGAGAGTTAACAGATATAATGAGGTGAGAGTGAGTGATCATTGAGTGTGAAATACAAGAAAGATCATAGATTATAACTTAATAGATGTTTGGGTGGTGTAAAAATTATTATTTTATTATATTTTGTTCAATATATACCTACAATATAGCAATTAGCCATTTATTATGCATATATATATTTAATGAAGTTTGAGTTTTCTATCAAGCTTTATTTAAGTTCAAGTATCAAGTTTGAAACCCTAAGAGGTTTTGAAACAATACTTAATACCTATCTGAAAACCTATAGAGAATTATCTTATAGGTAGTGCTTAGTTATAAAAACTAAACTTGACAAAAATAACTAGATAAGATAAGATGACAAGGACTAGATAGTATAATTTTTTTTTTATTATAAGATAGTATAAATTTATTATATTATGTTTAGTTTGCACACCTATTTTTGTGTTATCTCTTATTTAGTATATGCGAGTATTGGACTCGTTATTATATTTTGAGATTTATATACTCATTGTTTAATATATATTTAATTATATTTGAATGGATTATTGAATTCATATAGTTAAACCAATTATATATAATATTAAATAAAAAGTCATAGATTTGCTAAATATTAAAAAATTAATAATTTATATATTAAATAAATAATTCTTTGTAATATTTAATAAAAATAATGCTAATTAACTCAATATTATAAAATAGAGGGATGTTTTTGAAAAAGCAAGATATTTTTGTTTTTGTCAAATAAATTTCATTTTTATACTATTATAAAATTTAGGTTTTTTGTCTAATCTATTAATCCAATTTTTTGTCAATCACCAAGCAAAATTACAAAGTAAATGTGGGAGAAAATTTTTTATTTAGTCTAGTATTATAAAAATTATATAACTAAACGCTACTATAGGATAATTGTCAAACTAGGTAGATTAGATAGCCTATGTTATGTCCCTAATGTTATGTATAGGAAAGTTAAGGTTGCCAAAGTAAAGAAATATTGGAGTTGACCTTAAGTTATTCTTAAGAAAAGAGACGTATTTTTAATTTCAAGATAATTGAAGAATCTCTTTTTTAGCTAGAAGGAATTTATTGCTCAAAAGATAAATTTTAAGAGATATGTTACCAAAACCAATCGCTTCTACTTTAATGTTGTAGATTATTGCAATTAAATAAAATTAATATACTAACTAGTGTATAGCTATTTTATTTTTTATTACTAAACACAATTAAAACTATAAAATGTAAAACAAAAAATAATGAAGTGAATAGGTTTGGCATCTCTCTTGAATCAATATTATATATATAACAATTGCTGCTCGATACTCGTTATTTTGTTCCTGTTATAATCCACAAATTTTTTTTTTTTTTTTGCAGAATATTATTATCTACACTCAAAAAAGAAAAAAATACTATAAATTAATTTAATATTTCACTTTCTTTCCTTTCAAATCATGAATCTTATAACGAATAACTTCTTGAATTAGAAACTTTAGTATCAATGTATTTATATATGTGCATAAAATACATATAAGCAATTAACAAATACGCTACAAATAAAAGCACAATGTACAAGCTATAGAACTCGTTTATGAATTGATAGAGGTTCTAAAATCAAATATAGAGGTTAATAAAAATATAAAATAAATTTACTAACTTTTCTCATAGTACTTAATAGTTAATACGTTATGTTAAATTACATTAAGTTACTGTAAAAAAAAATACTCGATCATTGGTCATTCTTTTCTATTTCTCCTCCGGCTGCTAGTCAATGATATGAAACATTTTCTTAGACCATTATTAAACAATTGCTATACTGTAATGCCTCAGTTCATAAGCAGTGAATAACTAAGCTAACAAATATTAATAGGCCTATTTTCAACCACTGCTCCAAAAGTTTCAAGTTTGTGTTGACAAAATATTTACAACCATAGCCTTATAAACTAGTATCATAATCTTCCATAATCCTTGTTAGATACTTAACCATAGGGTCTCACAATTTTTCCCTCTTAAACATGCGATATCTTTGTTGTGAGATCTTATAATTGGGCTTGGATCTTTCCCTCTTTTTGGTGTATGATTCGGGTTGTCTACTACCTATAGGTCATCCTAAAAGCATGTAAAGAGTCACATCCTATTAACACTCCTCACTTTCCTTGGACCTCCTTTAAATTGGACCTAGACTAGAATCACGCAACTATTGGCAGAGGCTCCACTTTGATATCATTCATAATGCCTCAATCCATAAGTAATAAATAACCAAGCCAACAAACACTAATGGGCTTATTTTCAACCATCAACCTAAAAGTTTCAAGCTTGTATTAATAAGATATTTATAATTATGACCTTATAAACTATTATTACAATCTCCTACAACCCATGTGAGACACTTAATTTTGGGTCTCACATATACTAATTGATGGATCATTAGCTAAGATAAAATACATAGTAAATTTTAGGGTCACAATCCAATATAAACAATATTTATTCATTTTTTTTCATTTAATAACTGGTTATATCTTTTAGATTGTATACAATATATATATTTTGATATATAGTTAGAAAATTCATATTTATATTATCATACTACATCAGAAATCATAAATAATATTCTATTTATTAACATTTAATATCTCATTCTATCACTTAGATACTTGTTTTTGATTCTTTGTTCTATGGCTATCCATTTTTAGTTTAGCTAAATATTTTTGTTCTAAATTTAGCTAAATATTTTGATTTTAGTGTTAAAAAAATTTTTGTTACGTATATCCATTTGACCTTTTCACTTCAAGCATCCATCAAGTAGATTGATAGGGTTCATTTTATGATCTCTTATTCATTTTTTCCTTCAAATATAGTTAGCGTAAATGTATATTAAAAGAAAGCAATTTTATTAAATGTTATAATACACCCAAAGCTTGATGTTGACAAAATCATGCACATTTACTCTTTCATCATGCAAAAATTACTTATAGAAAAAATTATCTACTAATCTATTTTAACCAATGAATGAATAGCAACCATATTTAAATTAATTAGTCATATGATGTCTCATATTTATATGATTTAGAAAATATATTATTATTTAATTGAAAAAATAAAAAAGGAACAATAGAAAAAAGTTCTATTATATAAAGAAATACATCCTTGTCTGCAAATTCATTAAATCAGTTACATGGTTTTAAATTTTGAAATTTTTGTTTTAGAGAATTTTTTTTGTGAATCTAAATAAACACCGACTTAAGTGAGTTTATGATAAAATAATTTATTATTAAATTAATTTTTTAGTAGTAACAATATAAATAAGAGAAATGAATATAATTTAGCACTAGATTACTTCCTATTCCTACCATACTTATCTTAATTCCAAATTTATATTTCAATTTGTATATATTTTTTTCTTACTCATATACTACGGTATGTGGTTAAAAAATGTTAGTTAAAAAAGTGAAAATTAATCTATATACGTAACAAGGAAAGAGGAACCTTGTCCAAACCAAAACAGCAATAATTTTTCCAATTAAACAGAACAAAAGATAAGAAAATAGCTTCTTATTATTTATTTATTTTGCATAAATAAGTAAAAAAAATTGTATTGAGTGACGCAACGTATTTGTCGATCATGCGGACCATACATAGCCACATGAACCTCTATCCTCCACGTGTCACTATCTGGGACCGACAAGAAACTTGTGGGTCTTACATAAGTGAAGAACAGGTCGTTAATTGGTTTGAGAGCATAACCGGAAATAGCCGGTAAACTTAAAGCAATTACCGAAAGTTCAGGTAAAAGGGATCAATCGTATAAGAGTTGGGGTTTAAGCAAATTTAAAAAAAAAAAAAAGAATTGGGTTGGGTGGTTCTTAGAGGGTTTAGGCGATCGGAGTGGTAGATAGGGAAAGAGAAACGAGATAGAAATAGAAAAAAGGAATAATGGGTTGTGCTTGAAATTCAGGAATTTTCTCGGGAAAATGGGATAGAAAGTGTGTGAAAATTGGACAAAGTTTGGAGCTTATTTGTACAATGTCGATCAAAAATATTTTTATGGTTTTTCCATTTTTGATTTCTCCGAAAGTTGTCTGATCATAGGTTTGAGGTTGTGAAAGTTTGGGAATTTGGACGTCAAGGTGAAACCTTTAAGGGAAATTCATTGTTTAGAGGTGAGAAAGATCAAATTTTGCCATGGTTTCATTGTTTTAACATGTAAAACAACGGTCTTTTTCATTTGGGTTTTAAAGTTTGACGAGATTTTTAGGTATATTTTTTTATCCCTTTTTTGCTAGATATGCATTTTTCGATGGTTCAAACCATTTTTATGTGGGTTTTAAAGTTTGGATTATTTCAATTTTCAAGCTTTTTTTAACCCCTTATGATAAATTCATTAAAGGGTTTATTTTCCACGGCCCCTTTTTTTTTTTGGAAATTTGGGTTGAAATTGTATCAGGGCGTGTTATCTTATTATTATTATTTTATTAATTTTTTTTAGTTCAATATTGGAATCAGACAAAGACGATCTGATCTCTGATGGGTGTTTTTGAAATTTACTTGCAAGTTGAAGAGATGATTAGCCTTTTATTTTCCTCTTTTCTTCCTTTGCATTTTTTTTTTTTTGAACATAAGGTTTATTATGGAAGTGAATCTGCTCTGATTCATGTGTGTATTAGATCTCTGTATTGTTAAGTTCGGGTTTTGAGTATATCACAGTTTGTTTTTTCTTTTGCTTTTTCGTGGTATGATCTAATTCTTTCCTGTTTGAGGGTTTACATATGGTTCTAGCGTCTTGTTTGTCCTCCTGTTCTTAGAAACCATAAAGTTATGATCTTCCGGGTGAAGATGACGGAGTTTCATTTCAGGTTCAGTTATCTGGTGGTTCTCTTGACCCTGAAATTTTCGGCTTTTGGTCCTGATTCTGCTCAAAGAAGACGCTTCATCTTCAGAGAACTTTGGTTTTTCTTTTCTCTTTTCTTCCCTTTTCTTACCCCATTTCTGTGTTATCCACGTACCGTCTGTCCAGAAGAACATTTGAATGTGGTTGGTGGTTCTTAGAGATGTTGAGCTATCAAACCTCATTGTTTTCTGTTTTTTTTTTCTTTCCCTATTCTCAATCCCCTTCGTCCTAGTCATGATTTTTGTAGAACCGCGACACAGCAGTTCGAATGGGGTTTGTTTATGGTGTTGTTGCCTTGTCATATCACTTGTCAGTGGGACTTTCTAGTTATGATTTTGGTACTCTTTTTTTTTTTTTTCTTTTCCCTGCTTCATCTTCATTTTTCATTTATACTACAAGAGTCTCGACTGATTATCTTTTCAGGATTACACACTGTCTTTGGCGGGATTTTTTTCCATTTCGGTTCGGATGTTTTGTCTGTTTCTTTTGTATATGAATTTTGAAGGTCATTGTGGATGTGCTCTCTGTGATAATCTTTTCTATGTTATATTTGCAACCTTTTTCTTGCAATAGCTGAATTTCTAGATGTAGCTTTACAGCCCCCTTTTGTTAATGCGAATAACTGGATTTTGTGCTGTTAGGTTGCATTTCCTGTTGACATTTACAATGGATTGAAGGATGCTGGTTTTTGACAATTGATGCATTCTATTGGTATGGTATTCAAGATATGGTGTTGAATAGGAGAGTAGAATATGGATTTAAAGGCTATCAGGTGCCTGCTACTCCCAGGGCCGCCAGATCAGCCAGAGTAAGCTTGTCCTACACATCAACAAATTTGTTTCATAATTACCTTCATTGGCTTGTTGTGGTGAACATTGTTCTTCTTGTTGATTCTTTGATGTTCAGAGAAGAAGTTCCTTTAAGAGGAAAGTTGAAGACAACAAAATGTTTGCATTTGACTTATTGGCCACCGTAGCTGGTAAGCTGCTCATTGGGAATGATGATTCCCCAACTCCTTGTAATTTGTCGACAAAAAACAATCAGTGTTCACTAACTGACAACGGCACTAGGAAGGAATGCCAAGAGCAGCTATATGTACAGGATGAACCAGAAACATGTAATAAAGGGAGTCCTGGACTGGGATCAATGGAGTCTCAGCTTGTATTGTATGACCATGATTCAAATCATAGTTTCAAAGAGATTCCAGATCCAGTAAAGGGTGATAATATGAGCCATGCAGATAAGACCGCTACTTTGGATTCCTCTCAAGGACTAGGTGCTGACAGGCTGGGGATTGACAAAAGTGAAGGTGAAGGAAACTTTGCTAGTAAGGTTGAGTTGGGTTACCCCATCAACTGGGAGTCTGCTGGTTGTAGATTAGAAGAGGAACATAAGAACAAAGAAGATTTAGTTATAAAAAAAGCTCCATTTAGTACCAATGCTAATACGTACCATTTAGGCAATGCTGTAGTTTGGAATGCGAAACCTCTTGCGCAGGTTAGCTCCGAGAGTAGTGTTAAGGTATCTTTTTACGAGAACAAGGATCACCTTCCACACAATACCTTTCCCCAAGTAATGGATGACGTAGTAGTAGTTAGTAAAGATGATGACGAAAACTCTTCTGGGTGTACTCACCCTTGCTCAAATAGGCCATCTCCA
Source organism: Lumnitzera littorea (assembly GCA_024138015.1). Classification (NCBI taxonomy): domain Eukaryota; kingdom Viridiplantae; phylum Streptophyta; class Magnoliopsida; order Myrtales; family Combretaceae; genus Lumnitzera; species Lumnitzera littorea. The sequence continues at coordinate 42,635,659 of JAMXBB010000005.1, read as the reverse complement.
TGTATTGGAGATAGAAGAATAAGGAAGGTATTGGCTTCTAAATATTGTAAAGCATCTTCCAACACAAAGAATGAGCCTGCTTCTCGTACTGGTAAGTTGCCATCATGGTTTCCTTATGTGTGGGAGGAATCCTGAACCTTGGTTATTTGGCTATGTCGTTTTCCCTATTGATGGATGAATCTATGTATTTGCAGATGTCAAATTGAAGCCATTTTACCGTGACAGAAAGAACTTTTATAAGCGCCAAAGATCTCAAAGGATATATCCTTTCAAGAAGAGGAAATTTTTTGACATAGATTCTGAGTCAAATTCTGATGGAGGAATAAGTGGTAATAGTGATCCTGGTGATTCCCCTGGTAGGTCTCACAGTACTATCCAAACCCCAATCCATTTTAATTTCTTTACTCCCTTAATCTGCTCGAACTTTTTTCTTACTTTCTCCCTGTCCTCTTCTAGTGAATTGGCCATCATCACCTGCAGTCCGGCGTCATTCGTCATCACATCAGTCTTCAGATTCCCGTGGTGAGGAGAATGTAATAAAAATTACTTTTTCTCCTCATGTAATGGCTTTTAACATGGAAGATCTCATTCTTTCTTGCAGTGAAGCTTAAGATAGAGTCTTTCAGAGTCCCAGAGCTATTTATTGAGCTTCCGGAAACAGCTACTGTGGGTTCACTAAAGGTATGATGATGCTTTCTCGTCATTCTGCTTTCTTTTTCATTGTAGAATATCTGAAAATATGCTAAAAGATGCTTGGAAGCACTTGCATAATTCGAGTCGCCAAGGAAAGATTACATTAGAGTATGCAAGTTGTCAGGCAGGTCTATAAAAAGCAGGTTGATTTGTTTATTCCATTATCCTTCAACTGCCATTATGGTTTGGCTGCACCTTCTCTTATTTAATTGAAAAAAAGGCTAAAGAATCAAGGAATAAACCAGGCCACTCCATCTTGGATATTCTTGTCCATCTACGATGTTCTTAATTGGCTGAGCTTAAGAGTTCAAATATATGTTGGGAGGAAATATGATGTTTTGTCCTTTCAAACTTAGCCCATCTGTTCTTTTTGCATCGAGTCCTCACTATTATGAATATGTTTATCATGATGACATGGATATATATTTAAATTTTTTGCTTCTTTTGTTGCTAATGCACATTCAGAGGGCAGTTATGGAAGCAGTGAGTGCAATTCTTGGAGGCGAATTACGTGTTGGGGTACTTCTCCAGGGAAAGAAAGTAGGAGATGATAGCAAAACCCTTTTGCAGACTGGGATTTCTCGTAATAATCAGCAAGAGGCTTTGGGATTCGCTTTGGAGCCTATTTCTTTGAAAAATCCTTCATCTGGTAATCCTGGCGCCCCCCATTTCTTGCCTCGTTGTGATTCTCCTCAGCATTGTTCCAGGTGAGTATATGTTCTTGATCTGGTGAAATTATGGTTGTGGTAGAAGAATTTGAAAAGGATGTGCAGAAGCATTTATGCATGTTGAAACCTGTATTTTAAATTCTCTTGTTTAGATAGCAATGATAATTTAAAGAAAGACACATTTTAGTTGCACATGTTTCTGAAATGGTTGAAGTGAATTTGTTATTGTATAAGTTAGGTTTTCTGTGAATGTAATAAGATACCATTTTCTTTTTGGAGAAATATGTCTGGGTTCTTTGTCACTTTGACTTCCTTAGACTGAGCATTCTTTATGATATTCAACAGGTATCCACCTATTGCAGCTGAAGTTCATCAAAAAAGTAGTGATGTCCTGCCAGAGATTCAAGGGACCAACATCGGGAACGTAGTTGAAAGTGATCGGGACTCGGCAACTTCTCCTGCTGCTATATCACATAAAGCTCCAGCAGAATCTAAAGCATTGATCCCTGTCTCCGCTATAACTACAAAGGCTTTAGCAGTTGTCCCAGCGCATCGCAAATCCAAAAGGTGTGAGATTGCTCAGCGCCGCATTCGTAGACCCTTTTCAGTTGCTGAAGTGGAAGCACTTGTTCAAGCTGTCGAGAAACTTGGAACCGGAAGGTATGCATTGTCGTGTACGTTGCAGGCCCAGCTGTTGTAGTTTTCCACGACATCTGATGTGCTTATAACTTGTAATATGCTTAGCTGAAATGAGTTGAAGTACGATCTCGGTAAGCAGACCCGTGGTTTGATTAAGACCTACAGTAATAATGTAAACTCGGCCTGATTTTTTCCCCCCTCCTCTTTAGAATCAATGTCTTTTTTTTGTACTATTGATGAGCTACCATTTTGCTTCACTAGTCCTATGGTGACTTGACTGACCACGTACACTTATCCGTTCAATTGCAGGTGGCGAGATGTAAAACTTCGTGCTTTTGATAGTGCAAAGCACCGAACTTATGTGGACTTGAAGGTGCTCACTCACAGAATTCCCTATCTCCCTCTGCTATTCTATCTTGTTGGCAATTATTGTGACCTCTTCGTGTTTTATGGTCCAATTAGATGTGCTGTATGCACTATGTATTGTTCTTTGTTTCTCAGAAACGATTACACCGGTGCAATTGTCAAAATGATTGTTATCTTTGTGTAACCTTGTATGCTGGATTGCTCAGAATCAATCTACTGGGATGCAGGATAAGTGGAAGACACTGGTACATACGGCAAGGATATCCCCGCAGCAAAGAAGGGGGGAGCCGGTACCACAGGAGCTCTTGGACAGGGTCCTTACTGCACATGCATACTGGTCCCAACAGCAAGCCAAGCAACAGGTGAAACAACCTCCAGACACTCCTTGCCTTCTCCTGTCCTAGAAGAGCCGGCCCAGGTCATGTTGAGAAGGAACTAATTCATGTGTTTAGAAAGGGATGTTTAGTTTTATTCTTTTTACTTTTGTAATTATTATAACAAAGTTAAAAAGCGACTTGTAAAAAAGTAATGACAGGAGGTAGATGTCTGGAGAAAAGCCCTGTAAGATTTAAGATTTCTCCCTTCTCGCTGCGGTTGTTGTTCGATTCTGTGGATAAGGTGATGGACCTGGCGACTGTAAATGGTTGATGGAAAGAAATAAGAGCTTGTCTAGCATATTGCTGTACACCTTGAGTATTAGTTATATAACCTTTGTGTTGAAGAAAGTAGTAGTTACCGAAGTCTATCGATGTAATCAGCTCAAAATGTCTAGCTTTTAATTTTTTTCCCCCTTTCTTGTCAAGGTGTTTGGGGTTTTTAATGGAGGTAAAGTATAGGAAATTGGCACATGATGATGTTGGTTCTACTTATTGTAATGTTATGCTGTCATTTTGCTTATTCAAACATTTGACCGTTGAAAAAACATGGTTTGTTCTTTTACATTTTGCGTTCTTGTAATGTACCAATTGTTACTTACCATTACATATATGCTTTGATGAGTTCCACGTAAACAATCATTGGGTTGCAAGCAAGTTTTATTTAACCAATAAAAGTTTGATCGGGTACATAACGTTTAGTAATATTAAATTTCAGTTGGAAAATTTGATGGGTAAAAGTTTGATGAAATGTATTATATATCATTTGGTAATTTTAAATTTTGTGTAAAAGTGATTAATATTTAGAGTTTTAAGTAGGAACTAGCTATTGGTGTATCCACATTGCTTGTATAAAAATTAGTTTTTGTTTTTGTTTTTTTTCATCTAATATAAGAAACAAACATATATTTATTTCAGATTTCTAATAAAATATTTTGTATTTATCATCATGAATTTCACTTTTAATGTATATATATAATTTATAATAATTTCTTTAAAAAATTATAGAAATGAAAGAAATTATGAAAATTGTGAAAAAAAAAATGGTTTTATTGGAAATTATGAAAGGAAAGTAATAAGAAAGTGAGAGAGTAAAAAAAGATGGAAAGAAAAAGGTGGAGTACGGTTTTACAAAGTAGAAGAGAGAAATTAGGTGTAGAGATCGTAAAGAGTGATAATTTTATCATGATATAAATTATATATAATTTCATTATATTATTTTAGTATTGGTTTTTTTGTTAAATGATATTTGGTATTAAAATAAAGAATTTTTTTACGGTCCGGTCTATATTTTTTATGGAATCGGTATCACCATTGATCTAACTTTTGATTTTATATTTATTAAATCTAACTATTGAATTGATTATATTTTTAATGCTTCAGATTAACTTGATAATAGAGTAATGATTAAAAAATAGGCAGAATCAATTTGGTCAAAAATATAGACAAGATTGTAAATTTCTCTAATATAAATAGTAATTTTAATTATGATGGTGATTTAAAGTTTTAAAAGCTTTAATAATATACATTATGATGTTATTATGCTCATATATATTTTATATATTGGGTTTCTTTATGCTATAATTTACTAGATAGTTCAATGCGTTATGTCATTCTTAATTTTAACTTATTGAATTATTTAAGTAGATGTTATTGATCATAGAGATAGAACCTATATGGACTATTATGAAATCTTATTATACCTTATTTAATTCCAAATATTATTCTATAGGCATGTTCTTGTTAAACATGCCCACAATATCAAAATTGTGGCTTAAGTATGTTCGATTTTGACACTTTTTGTCTAGTTATTATATTGTAGGGGTTCTATTAATAAGAAAAAAAAAATTCATTAATATTACATATCATGTGTAGATGAATGATGTGTAAATTTTAATTATAGTACTTAGTTTTTAAAAAATTATTATCTATGTTTTTATATATTATAATTTTATTGATATTTTCAAGTAATTTATTTATTTATGCGGCGTATTCGACTCCAAATACAATGTGTTTAGGTGTAGTCACAATAATACACATGCTTATGGAACTAGGGTTTATAAAAGGGTAAATATTGTTTGCCAGCCATGACTGTGGAATTGCATGTGGAGGCAGAATGTCCCCATTATGGTTCTGTTTCCTCAGGAACAGAAGATTTTACAAATTGAAATCGAAAGTACATTTCAGGGCAAGCTCTGGTGGACAAACATGTGCACTTATGTGTTGATTAAAAAGAGAGCAACATACATTAATGCACTAGCTTTCCCTTTTTCTCATAGGATGCTTTAGTTGGAATCTTGGTAGCATATCCAAAACAATGATTAATTTTAGCATGGGGATTTGCTTTATGACATTTAAATTGTAAGTATGACCTAGGAAGGAAATTTTTACTATGAAGGACCTGACCTTCTCTCTTTTTGGCCACAAAAAAGCTGGGACCTGACATGCCAACACATGATTTAGACAGACCTCCCTAGAAATTAGAATTATGTTTGAATGGTTGGGGCCGTATGGCTTTATATGTATTGTCCAAATTATGACCATTTGATAACTTTAGAAATTTAAGATGGAAATCTATACAGTTGCAGTCATTATTGGTTTTTATGGTTTAATCCAATGATAACCCTACAAACTTAGTCATTATTCAAAATTATCTTTAACGATTTTCTAAGTTTTTTAGTTGTATATTTATACCTCCAATATGTTATATTGAATCTCAAACAAGTTTCAATAGTACACAAATACCCTCTAATGATTAAGAAAAGCTTCATTAAATATTACAAATTATATATATATAATATATATATATATGCATATGATATATAAATAGCGATAAAATTTAAACATATACTGGTAATAATTGATAATTTTTTAAAAATTATCATTGATATTATTGTCTATAGATTTTACTAGTAGAGTATGAGAGTAAAATGGACCTTCAAGCGTGTGTAGAGGCTTGCAAACGAAAAAAAAAAAAAAAAAGCACATAAAAGGTATAGGATATCATCTAATATGACCATTTTGATATTTAATCAGTTTGTGAGAGTAATGTGATAGCAAAAGGTAGTAAGAGTATGAGAATGTATAGATTTACCTTTATTGATAGCACACGTGTGGTGATACTTAGGAAAACTTAGATAAGAAGGAATTTTCCTCAAAGAAAAATTGCATCCCTCTAAATTAGAAAAGCATGGATATTTACAAACCTCGAGGAATTATGGATATGGCTTGAGTGGTTGACTTTCATTTCTTAGTGTCAGCCCTTTCCCTAGCATTAGGTTCTTACCTTCAACAAAGCTCCATGGCTAAGCACCCATCTTGTTAAAGATTTGGTGCTCTTTGGAAGTTAATGATTTAGGACTTTAAAGTACAAGTTCGAGCTGGGGGAGATCAATCACACAAAGATTGCTCGATTGCAAGTTCATAAAGCATCAAAAGGATTGGTTAAGGTCTAGAACAGGTGAATCAATGATTGGAATAGGCTGATCAATGATCCAAATAGGTTAGCTTCCATCTGGAGAGCTTGTGTCCAAAATCTCTTATTAATAAATATTGCTACATATTCAAATTTTATTTATACCTAACCAACATTTGTATGTACCCATAGTGACTAATAGATCGAATTTTTCCTCGATAATTTAACAATTATGTGTGGTAGCTAGCCCTTATTAGAGTAACACAAATATAAGGTTAAAAAATATAGAATATACATATAAGTTAAGGGTTGAGGGTAAAATTTACCCTTTAACTTTTTGGGATAGGTTGGAATTGATTGTTACTCATTAAGAAAATTATGCCTACTAATGCAATGTAGACATATTTGTTTCATTTGTCTTTTGTTTTTTTAAAATAATATCCAGCCATTTGGTGATAGCTCTTAATCTCAGTCTCATTATGTTTTGGCTAATGATAACAAATATTTCAATATACTAAAAAAAAATTGTACAAAATTTGAACATTTCATATTAAATTGTCTTAAATATAACAATCAAGTATTGATTTGATGATACTAGTATATGACATCATCTTTTTTCTTATAATTTTAACCAATGATTACTAGTAATAGTATATTGGATGATAAATTCAAAAAAATTTAGTAAAGACTATTTTGAATTGGTAATGATATCATTAAGTTCCTAATCCATTGCATATAATTTTATATTTTTAAAAGTACCATGTTAACAAATATATAAATTATACGATTTTAGTGATGCTCAAAAGTCAAAACATTACCTCATACACTATCACGAGTTATAACTTCTTCCATAATTCAATCACCGCTATCAATGTCTCTAAACTAAATCAAATCCCAAGCATTACGTAGGGTTTTGTTTATTTACTCAGGATTTTGTTAATTTTATGTAGGAAACGCCTTTTGGACTTTTGGTAATGTTTTTAACTATCAAACTATCTGTCATATATTTCTATCTTAGTCTTAAAAGATTATTCACTTTAGTGATTTTTAGTGATAAGTAATGGTAAAAAGCAATATAATGCTTGCTTAATAGCAATGATGAGCAATCGTAGAAAATGTAGGTAAAAGATGAGAAAGTTTTTTTCTTTTTAGTGAATGGAAATAGTTTATCTTAATTTCTGTTTAACATTTTTAGAGATATTTAGTCACTAGGATCGGATATTACTTATGTTCTTCATCTCTCACCATTAATTGCTGCGAAGAACCACTTGTAATTATAACATCTTGAAATTAGTACAATAATATTTAACAATTTTAGGATTGTAATCGTCAAAATTATCGACAAAGTGCAGTATAAACATTCCCCAATTTCATCTCCTCTTCGTTGAAAGTTGAATTTTCCTCGTATCCACACCGAGGGTATAACTTCATAGATTCCCTTGACAAAATAGTAAGACACTCTGCATTTGGAATATTCCTTTTAAGTTAAAGGCCATTTATTTAATTTCGACGAAATACAGAGAATTTTCCGGAGAAAAATTTCCCCTTTCATTTATTATACGGGTAGGTCGTAAATGAGCATCCCTTTCCATCACTTTCATGAAAAGCAAACAGCACTTTTTGAGCCTACAGTTCTTGGACAAACAATAATAAGAAATAAACAAATGAACAGGATTCCCTCTCTTGTGGCTACAAAAATTGGATACTTTTCGCATTATCTTCTTCGAGGACCCATCCACATTTTTATGGCATTGTTCTAGTTCTTTCAACAGTTAATATGGTATGTTTTCGATTTAAATTATTAAAAATATAATTAGATCTATAATATAGATTTAATATATATTATATCAATATAGGATGGAGGATTAGATAGATTTTAAAAGATATGAATGGAATTATAAAAAAATCTTATCCTTTCAAGTTTTAATATATCCCTTTAATAATTATATATATATGTTCTAATACTTTTTAAATTTTGATAAATTGATAATATTAATAACATTTAATTTTTCAAGTAAGAAAAAGAACTAATTGAGTCAAAATTTAGAGGGATATTTTTTTACTAATATCACAATATATAGGGTTATTTATAACTTCTAAATTTATTTACCACTTCATGAAAATTTGGAAGGTATTGAAACAAACTTTAGAATTTTAAAAGTATAGTATATTTGCACGGAGTTAAAATTTAGAAGTGCAATTTTCCAAAAATAAATTGAAAGCTACCTAACTCTGAACTGCCTTGACGACGTCACATGAGTTTCCTTTATTTTGGGGATTACGATGTTTGTTTTGTGGTGGATATGTTTTCGGGCTCGGAGAGAGAAGATGTCAACTTTTTGCAATCATATTATGTGGTTCACATAGCAAACGTATTCGACTCGTGATTATGAAAAGAAAGGACGAAAATTTTTAAGTTACACATGATTTTTCCCCTCAGCCATCGAGTAGAACTTGATATTTGAGCAGCAAACACTATTAAACGGGAAATTTAAGCGATTGTTTCTTTGGGGTTGGTTTTTTTTTTTTTTTTTTTTTTGGGTAAAGGAGAAAAAGATAAGAGAAAATTACGACAATGTCTTAAATTTTCAAAAAATTTGAACTCAACACAACTTTCTTCTAGTTGTAATTATCAATAAAGATGAATTTTGTTTAACTGAAAAAAGGTTATACCAACAAAACTAACTTGTACAAAAGTATAATCTACTTATGAATTAGTTTTCATAAATCATAGATTGAATTGTTGAATCGAAAAAATTAACTTCTATTAGCTAAATTCATAAGTTGTAGATAAGCGAACTTGAATCACCGACATTAGTTACATAATAAGCTATTACCTCTTCGATCTCTTTGATTGATTCTACCATGGAGGTCAATGATAGATAATAACTCCTCCTCAAACAAATGTTACAACTTTTGTTGTATTTAGCTCTCCATAGAGTAAATCTTTTTAAAATCTCAAAAGATAATGAGTTGGATTTTCATTTTAACTAAGGATTTTTGTGGTTCTAAGGGATTTAAGTAAAGGAGAACCGGAAAAACCTAGATAGCTAGATGGACACATCTTAAAAGAAAATATATTTAATATGGGAGACATTATTTTACTTAAAGAACAGAAGCTACCTGAAAGATTGAGATAATATAATTTGAATAAATACAAAACATGACTTGATAAAAGCCACTTACCTAAATAAGATGAAAAAATCATATCAACCAACCATGAGACCTTTGAGTTAATTTATTATGTAAAAATAAATTTGTAGTGCTAGATACATAATATCAATGGATTATTAATGGGGAAATTACCCTCAGAAGGGATCAATATGTGGAAGTAGGTTCAAATAGGGAATCAAACTTTCAAATGGTTAAAATAAATGATTAACGTTTTTCAATGTGGTTTAAGAGGGATTCTGTTAACTCATTGTTATAGCATTGTTATATGATTGATGTGGCCGTTATTTGCCATGTGGTACTGACATGGCACTTGTAAGGCACTTACATGGATATTTAAATCAAATAAAAAAGAAAAATAAAAATATAAAAAATAATTGAAAAGTAATAAGAAAAATTTGATAAGTACAAGGATAGACCCATGATTACAAAGGTAGAGGGGGCTAATGTTATCATTTTATAAAGGAAAATTTATGACCTTAAGATGCCAAATTAAAAAAATAGAATCATCAAAATCTAACTCATTGCTTATCCCCATCAGAAATTCATTTATTATGGAATTTGTATTAATATTTTAAGTAATACTTCCTTCTCTTTAGATTAAAAGATAATCAGTAAGAAACTAATATCACATATTATGTTATAGATTATACAATGCATGATACATTTTAGTCATTATGGTATAAGTGTTGTTGTCTTAAAGTATTTGCTAATAGAGACTGAGCTTTGCATGTTGGGTAAGCCTGCAAAATAAAACACTGTATGAGGATGTCAGGGTATTGTCCGGTATGACCACTCTGATACTTAAGTTAGTAAGATATTTTGAAGAGTAGAGAATGCTTGAGATCAATAGATAGACTTGAGTGTACAGTGTTAACTAGTTTACTGTTACGTGGTGATGTGGCATTTATAGTAGAGTGATGCCGGCAATTGGAGGGTAGTTAGTAGGCAGAATCCTCTCTCGCAAGTATGGGAGAGTGGGCTCGTGCATCCAACATGTCCCACATATATCGAAAGGTGATTGTTAACTTGGTTTCTTATTCTTATCCTATGTCTTTTAGTCATTAAAGAGTCTTTTGGGCTTGGTCAGGCCGAACCTAAGGCGACAGGCCCTTAATGGTAAGGTGTGTTTGATTTGGATAGGTTTAAGGGGTCTATGTTTAAAGAACCTTACTATTAAGGAGGCGCTTTGTGGTGTTTGAGAAGTGTTTGGAGTTTGGGCAATGCCTCCCTTTAAGTAGCTTTGAGAAAGAGCTCTTCAACTTCCATCAATGTAGTCCGGCACAAGTACCTTATAATGGGTAGAGGGTTTTAAAGGCTTTCCAGGCACTCTATGAGTATCTAGTGATAACGGCTACTCTTGAGCTTCTTAACTACTTCTATATGTGGAAAAGTGTAGAGGGTGGCCGTACCTCCAACCTCATCTTAGGAAGAAACTATTCTCTAGCCTTACAAAATTAGTAAAGGGTTGGTAGAATGATTACATAGTGGTCAAGTTGCCCGAGGAGGCAAATTTTTGGACGCAATGGACTAAGTTGGTTTGGACTGGTATTCAAAAGGGGCTTGGCCCTAGTGATGCAAAGGTGCATAAGAAATTTAAGCTTTCATGGCCCTTAGACATGGCTAATAGATAAACATTGTGAAGACCGTGGAGAGATACTTCCAATATTTGATCTTTAAGCTCTTCCCCAACATGAAAAAAAGCTGTAGTGAAGAAATGGGCTGATGGTATAGGTTTGTTCCTTTTGCGAATGCTGTCATCTATTGTGNAATTATATATATATGTTCTAATACTTTTTAAATTTTGATAAATTGATAATATTAATAACATTTAATTTTTCAAGTAAGAAAAAGAACTAATTGAGTCAAAATTTAGAGGGATATTTTTTTACTAATATCACAATATATAGGGTTATTTATAACTTCTAAATTTATTTACCACTTCATGAAAATTTGGAAGGTATTGAAACAAACTTTAGAATTTTAAAAGTATAGTATATTTGCACGGAGTTAAAATTTAGAAGTGCAATTTTCCAAAAATAAATTGAAAGCTACCTAACTCTGAACTGCCTTGACGACGTCACATGAGTTTCCTTTATTTTGGGGATTACGATGTTTGTTTTGTGGTGGATATGTTTTCGGGCTCGGAGAGAGAAGATGTCAACTTTTTGCAATCATATTATGTGGTTCACATAGCAAACGTATTCGACTCGTGATTATGAAAAGAAAGGACGAAAATTTTTAAGTTACACATGATTTTTCCCCTCAGCCATCGAGTAGAACTTGATATTTGAGCAGCAAACACTATTAAACGGGAAATTTAAGCGATTGTTTCTTTGGGGTTGGTTTTTTTTTTTTTTTTTTTTTTGGGTAAAGGAGAAAAAGATAAGAGAAAATTACGACAATGTCTTAAATTTTCAAAAAATTTGAACTCAACACAACTTTCTTCTAGTTGTAATTATCAATAAAGATGAATTTTGTTTAACTGAAAAAAGGTTATACCAACAAAACTAACTTGTACAAAAGTATAATCTACTTATGAATTAGTTTTCATAAATCATAGATTGAATTGTTGAATCGAAAAAATTAACTTCTATTAGCTAAATTCATAAGTTGTAGATAAGCGAACTTGAATCACCGACATTAGTTACATAATAAGCTATTACCTCTTCGATCTCTTTGATTGATTCTACCATGGAGGTCAATGATAGATAATAACTCCTCCTCAAACAAATGTTACAACTTTTGTTGTATTTAGCTCTCCATAGAGTAAATCTTTTTAAAATCTCAAAAGATAATGAGTTGGATTTTCATTTTAACTAAGGATTTTTGTGGTTCTAAGGGATTTAAGTAAAGGAGAACCGGAAAAACCTAGATAGCTAGATGGACACATCTTAAAAGAAAATATATTTAATATGGGAGACATTATTTTACTTAAAGAACAGAAGCTACCTGAAAGATTGAGATAATATAATTTGAATAAATACAAAACATGACTTGATAAAAGCCACTTACCTAAATAAGATGAAAAAATCATATCAACCAACCATGAGACCTTTGAGTTAATTTATTATGTAAAAATAAATTTGTAGTGCTAGATACATAATATCAATGGATTATTAATGGGGAAATTACCCTCAGAAGGGATCAATATGTGGAAGTAGGTTCAAATAGGGAATCAAACTTTCAAATGGTTAAAATAAATGATTAACGTTTTTCAATGTGGTTTAAGAGGGATTCTGTTAACTCATTGTTATAGCATTGTTATATGATTGATGTGGCCGTTATTTGCCATGTGGTACTGACATGGCACTTGTAAGGCACTTACATGGATATTTAAATCAAATAAAAAAGAAAAATAAAAATATAAAAAATAATTGAAAAGTAATAAGAAAAATTTGATAAGTACAAGGATAGACCCATGATTACAAAGGTAGAGGGGGCTAATGTTATCATTTTATAAAGGAAAATTTATGACCTTAAGATGCCAAATTAAAAAAATAGAATCATCAAAATCTAACTCATTGCTTATCCCCATCAGAAATTCATTTATTATGGAATTTGTATTAATATTTTAAGTAATACTTCCTTCTCTTTAGATTAAAAGATAATCAGTAAGAAACTAATATCACATATTATGTTATAGATTATACAATGCATGATACATTTTAGTCATTATGGTATAAGTGTTGTTGTCTTAAAGTATTTGCTAATAGAGACTGAGCTTTGCATGTTGGGTAAGCCTGCAAAATAAAACACTGTATGAGGATGTCAGGGTATTGTCCGGTATGACCACTCTGATACTTAAGTTAGTAAGATATTTTGAAGAGTAGAGAATGCTTGAGATCAATAGATAGACTTGAGTGTACAGTGTTAACTAGTTTACTGTTACGTGGTGATGTGGCATTTATAGTAGAGTGATGCCGGCAATTGGAGGGTAGTTAGTAGGCAGAATCCTCTCTCGCAAGTATGGGAGAGTGGGCTCGTGCATCCAACATGTCCCACATATATCGAAAGGTGATTGTTAACTTGGTTTCTTATTCTTATCCTATGTCTTTTAGTCATTAAAGAGTCTTTTGGGCTTGGTCAGGCCGAACCTAAGGCGACAGGCCCTTAATGGTAAGGTGTGTTTGATTTGGATAGGTTTAAGGGGTCTATGTTTAAAGAACCTTACTATTAAGGAGGCGCTTTGTGGTGTTTGAGAAGTGTTTGGAGTTTGGGCAATGCCTCCCTTTAAGTAGCTTTGAGAAAGAGCTCTTCAACTTCCATCAATGTAGTCCGGCACAAGTACCTTATAATGGGTAGAGGGTTTTAAAGGCTTTCCAGGCACTCTATGAGTATCTAGTGATAACGGCTACTCTTGAGCTTCTTAACTACTTCTATATGTGGAAAAGTGTAGAGGGTGGCCGTACCTCCAACCTCATCTTAGGAAGAAACTATTCTCTAGCCTTACAAAATTAGTAAAGGGTTGGTAGAATGATTACATAGTGGTCAAGTTGCCCGAGGAGGCAAATTTTTGGACGCAATGGACTAAGTTGGTTTGGACTGGTATTCAAAAGGGGCTTGGCCCTAGTGATGCAAAGGTGCATAAGAAATTTAAGCTTTCATGGCCCTTAGACATGGCTAATAGATAAACATTGTGAAGACCGTGGAGAGATACTTCCAATATTTGATCTTTAAGCTCTTCCCCAACATGAAAAAAAGCTGTAGTGAAGAAATGGGCTGATGGTATAGGTTTGTTCCTTTTGCGAATGCTGTCATCTATTGTGTTAGTGTAAAGATACTTTGTCTAATGTCTCTTTTTGTAAAATGGGGGATCTTCCTTGTTCGTATTGGTTATGGCAGAGTCAGCGAGTGGTAGTAGTTGTTTCTTATGTACTTGTCCCTACTATTGACCTATTATTGTGGGGAACTTGGAGATATAGATGCTTACCCTTTTTGGGGGGAGGGAGGAGGAGATGGCTAAGGTTCTCGTCCTGCTTAAAGTGGCAAGGTTGAAGAGGAAGGCTCTTGAGATAGCTAAGGAAGTAGTGCTCGGGCTAAGAAACAGAAGCTGCTAATGAGGGTGCTTTTGAGCTAAGTAACCTGGTTTAAGTGGTCAATAGCTTATCTTTACAAGTGTATTGACAAGCTTGGGGATGAATTTTTTGATGTCCTCAATAAGTTCAAATTTTTGGAGATTAAGCCAGACTCATTCAAGGTAGTGCCATATGTCTCCTAGAATGAAGAGCTCTTAAGCTAAGCTCCCGAGGCTGAGATTAAGAGGGTCAGGGGAAAGCTCTTGAGGCTAAAGTGAGAGGTCCAGGCTAATGACATTACATTGTAGCACTAAACTCTCAGCTACCATGCCTTATTGAGGTCTTACACCCCTAACAACTGGGTAGTCCTCAAAGAGTTGTCCAAGGTAGGTGGGGGCGACCTCATGGAGATGGTAGGCTATTTGAGTACGCTTATGTAGTAGGTAAGCCTTTGTCTCTTTACTTTGATGTGCTTCACCTTTGTCATCTAACTAACCTTAGCTTATGCTTTTTTGTAGTACTACGGCTGGGTGTTGCTTCAACTAGGTGAGTACGATGTAGCCCGAAAAGAGGTAAAGGGCTTTTGGGAGACGTTAGATAGGGCTGAGAAAGACTTATGAGAGGCAGAGTCTTGTACTAGTAAATATTTAGATAAATTTGCAAAAACTAACCGGCACCTACGCTGCTCTTATGTATAGGTAGCTAGGCTTCAAGGTTGGTTGAAGGATGTAGAATGGGAGAGGGACGTTGTCGAAAGGGCTGCCAAGGGGGTCAATGACTTGAGGGCTCGGTTCGAGAATGAATAAAGGGCTAAGGCTAACCTCTCTCAGAGATTGGATGAGAAAAGGGAGGCCAAGGCCCAACTTGAGAGGGAAAACACTAAGCTAAAGGCATTGGTTGCTAGGTTACGAACCGAGCTAGTGATGAAGGCGTTCGAGTGCAAAAGTGTTAAAACCATATCACTTATGCCACTTCTTGATCTTTTTCTTGACTAGCACCACATTTGCTAGCTAGGTCGGGTACTTCTCTTCCCTCATGAAGCCAGCCTTAAGCGACTTTTGCACCTCTTCCTCATTTATGGCTTATCTCTTTAGAGTGAAGTGCCTCTTCTTCTACTTGATAGGACGTGCAGTAGAGTCAATGTTAAGGTTATGGGTTGCCAGGTTATGTGAGATCCTAGGCATGTCTAACGTTAACCAGGCGAACCTATTTGAGTTGGCCCACATGAAGGCAATAATTTCGTCCTTCACCTTAGGAGGGGTCTCGATCCTGACCTTCGTGATCTGGTTGGGAGAGGGATCGATTTGGATGTCTTTGGTTTTTTCACCTGGCTTGCCCCTCTTCATTGGTTTTTCACGCAGGCCAGTTTCTAGAGCGAAGACTCCATCACCTCTAGCGGCCTTAACATATAGCTCTTGTGAGAGCTTCTAATTACATCTATATATTCTCACCCTGGTTGAAGTCGGGAATTTTACCTTCAGGTGAAGGGAGGATGTGATGACCCCAAAAGCATTTAGACTTGGTCTTCCCAAGAGAGCATTGTAAGGGGAGGGGCAATAGATCACGACGAACTCTACCGATCATCGTACTATGTGGTCGTCATCACTAAGCTCCATGTCTAGAATGATGATCCCCCTAGCTCGGATAGTATTTCCATTAAAGCTAATTAAGTTGTGGTGGTATGGCTTCATCTTGACTGGCAGCTTCTTCCACATCCTTTCATATTTGTGGAGGAAGAGGATAATGGTAGAGTTGTCGATGTCTACCATTAATTTTAAGACCTCAAAATTTATGATCTTCGCTATTAAGACCAAGGCATCTTGATGGGGGGTATCTACCCTCTCCATATCTTCATTGGAGAAAGAGATAGAAGTATCTATTTTTTGTCTCTTCTCCCTAATTACCAGCACCTCGGATAGGATGTTAACTGAGCTATTGGTGCTTAGCTGCTTGCTAGGGTGTGGCCCCTTAACTATTATATTGATAACGCCATTAGGGGCGCGGTTGTTGCGACGGTTAACATTTTGCTATGCTTTAGTACCCTTAGTTAGCTGCCTTTAAGGTGTTTAGTCCTCATCATCATTGGAACAATCATTGTTCCTTAGTTACGTTACATACTCATTGATGAGTTCCTAATTGCATATATTTTAACTAGTGAATTTTGATGATTTTCCTTGATATTTGAGTTTATTTTTTTAATAATAATACTTAATTGACTTAAATTTTTTTTTTTAGGTTTTGAAACAATTTATGTGAGAAAATGAGAAGATAGAAATAAATTTCACTCAAATCGAAGCTAAAATGAGTAAATTATGAATACTTGAAGATCGACATAGTCGAATGACACAGGTTGTGTTATTTCTAAGTAAAATAGGACCTATTTTTCAACTATTATAGCCTACGACATGACTAGAAGACACGTTCATGTCGTTGGTCATGTCGTTTCCGGGTTTAAAAAAAATGATAAATGTGAAGCACAGATTGTTACGCGACCAAAAGACATGGTTATGTCCTTGGTCGTGTCCTTTCCAGCCGACCTAATTTTTTAAGCTCTTCATATATAAAGTCTTGTTAGGATTTATTTTAAGGAGAACTTTTATGTATGACTTTGAGAGAGTTGATGAAGCCAAGAACGGTCAAGGAGAAGAGAAGATTTTAAGATAAATTTTTGTTTGGATTTCATGATGATTCTTTCTATGATTTTCTATACTTTGCTTTTAAATTCCTATTTTGTGACGTATAGAGAGTAGAATCTTGGTAACTAGGTTTTATGAAACCTAGATCTATTGATGTGACATGATTAGTATTAATTAATTTAATGCTTTATTAATTTCTTGATTTAACTATGTTTGCTTCATGATTTAGATTATTATCTATTATTTCCATGGATAATAATCTAGAGTTTGATATCTTATAAGAGAATCAAGAGATTTTTTATAAGATTAGATTTAAGCATAGTTGATGAGAATTGTTGCAAGATTAGAGATAATTTGCAAGATTCTTTTAGATTTCAATTTAAAGCATAGAGAATTCATTATTCAACAATGCAATCTTAGGTTATGTTATTGAGAAGAGATTCTAATAGGTGACTTTAGGATTAAGGTTAATTGGTTTGAGAAAACGATTAACTTTAGTAGAGAATTTTCCTGATCAAGAAAAATTAAAGAATAAATTAGATTTTTTTAAAAAAATCATATGTTAGATTTACAGGAAACAAGATCTAGGTACAGTGTTTCTTGAATTCGTTAAATTGCTTTCTTGATAATTTTTTAATTTCATGTTAGTTAATCTTTAATTTAGTTTTAGTAGTGCCCTAGATTTACTTCTTTAAGTTTCGTGAAATTTAATTTGTCAGTTAAATAATAATGATGCAGTGAGTATTAGTAATCGTACTAGTTCTTAAGGGATCGACACTTGGACTTAATCCACTATGTTATAAACTAATAGGTGCACTTGTTGATAACATCACTCATTGAAGAAGCCCTATTGAATGGTGTATTTGATTGCGTTCTTTAGTTGGAAGCATTCATTAGTGGTATGGTCATGGTTACCGTAGAATTGACGGTGCTTATCCAAGTTTCGATGACTAGGGTTCCCTTTTATTTTCGGGGGTCTTTATAGCAGGTTCTTGTGCTTTACCTTAGAATAGACCTAGGTAATAGGTTTATTTAAAAGGGTGTAATACATGTAGATGGGAGGGCGAAGAGGGTCTCGCTTAGATTGGCGCTTCTTCTTTCTTAAGCCTTCTTCTTTGGTTCTACTTGGCATTCTCTCGCTAAGGTGATCCTTCACGGACAATCTTTCCTTGTCCTACTTTTCACCTGACCTCTCTTAGTCAGCATTGCATCTTGTGTGAATGTTGTCCTCTTAGTCAATGTGCTTCTGGGCCTTATTTTAGAAGTTAGCTAAGGTCTTCGGCTTGCTCTTTGCAAGAGATCGAAAGAAATCTCTTAATGGTTCAATGCCGAGCTGAGTGGCATAGACAGTAACTCCTTCATTTAGCCGAGGGATATTGACCATGGCATTGTTGAACTAGGCTATGTAGTCATGTAGAGATTCACCTTCGCTTTGCTTTATCAGGTATAAGGACAATGTGTCCCTGGACGAGGGCTTACTAGCCTTGAAGTGAAGGTTGAACTTTTGTGTTAGCTTATTAAAGGAGCTAATAGAATTGTCGAGAAGGTGGTTGAACCATATTCGAGCTACTTTCCTTAGAGTGCCCGAGAAAGCTTTGCACATTATTGCATTCCCATGACCATAGAGGGTCATGAGGGTGCAGAAGTGGAGGAAGTGATCATTGGGGTCACTTATATCATCATATTGGTCTAGGGATGGAATTTGTTGTTAGGGGGCAACACTTCATCTTGGACGCTCTTAGTAAAGGGGGGTTTTATTTCTAGTGACCAACTTGGCTTCGCCAATAGCGTTGCTCCCCTACTACTCGGAGAGCCTTCTTACTATTGTATGGAGCTCATTGAGGTCGGTGTTGTCTGTCGGATGAGATTGGCATGTTGTGGAATATGCCAATACTTCTCGGGAGTTAGCTACTTGCTTGTTTCTAATTAGGGATTGGCTATGGTTGGCCATGGACCTAGCTGGTTGCTACTACATTAAGGGATCCGGTTGCTAATCCTTGCCATTTTGCTATTGTTGCTAATGGTTGTTCAGCCTAGTGTAGGCATCATAAGCTTCGTTGAGGGGGGGTGGGGGGAGGATAACTTTGCACGTTGCACCTCTTGGCTTCTTTGAGGTAAGCATGAAGTAGCCTATTTTGTACAATTAATTCCTCAGCCAGGCATTCTGTATGCTCCTCTAGTGTTCCCCCTTGGGTGGGCTTGGTTCCTTGCAGGTTGGTTATTCATTGATTAGTGGTTCTCTTGTTCGTCATGGTGATACATGATGTTCAAGTATTGCATTTAGGGAATATGTTTAGTGTATTCAGCGATTTCGTGTAGGAATTCAAATTCCCACAAATGGTGCCAAATGTCCTCTTAGGGTATTTGTCGGTAGAGATTGGGCTTTGTACATTGGGTAAGCCTACAAAATAAAACACTGTGAAGGGACACTGAGGTATTATCCAACGTGGTTACTCCGATACTTAAGTTAGTAAGGTCTTTTGGAGAGTAGAGAATGCTTGAGAGTAGTAGACAAACTTGAGTGCATAAAGTGTCAAGTAGTTTACCGTTAGGTAATGATTTAATATTTGTAGTGGAGTAGTGCTGGCAATTAGTAGGCGGAATCCTCTCTTATAAGTATGGGAGAGTGAGCTCGTGTGTCCAACGTGTCCATATATGCTGGAGGTGATTGTTGACTTGGTTTCTTATCCTTATTTGGTGTCTTTTAGTCATTAAAGAGCCTCTTGGGCCTGCTTAGGTCGAGCCTAAGGCTTGAGCTTAGGGTGGTAAGCCCTAGATGGTAAGGTGTGTCTAATTTGGACTGGCTTGAGGAACCTATGTCTAAAGAGCCTTATTAATAGGTGTCATATATTGTAAATTATATATAATTATAATATATTATATGTGGTATATATTTAACTTTATCTATAATATATGATATAATTTACTATAAAGATCAAATATTGTAAGATGTAATTGATATTTGTATGAGTTGATGATATTTAATTATATAATTATATCTATTATTTATAGTGTTTCTAATAAATGGAATGTAGATGATGATGGCAATGCCTAAGTTTGTGTGTGGTATTTCAATGTTTAAAAGCTTATGATATTTAATAGTGACTCTTACTCTTAAAAATGATACTTTTGTAGTCCATATGTGATAACTTAAATTATGAATACTATATAATATTTATAATTGATTATTCTTTATCGGGGGAGCTTTTCTACCAACAAATAAGGTGAAGGTGGATTGTTGATATATTTGAAATAAATTATAAATATAATAAGTTATAATTTTGAAATTACCTTTAAATAGAAAAATAGAAAAGTTACCTATTGTTATTACTAAGATAGGAATTGCACACTAATCGATTTTGGAGTTATTTGTTTTTATTAACAAAACATTAAAGTAATATTATAAAATGGATAGAAAAAAAGAAAAAAAATCAATAGACATCAAATATGATAAATGTAGAAAAAAAATTCTGGTTCAATGGTCAATATATAGGAACTTAGGTGTTACCATGGAAACGTGGAATAGTGCAACAAAGAAGGCTGCAAGCTATATTAAATGAAATTTATTAATGAGTTCTCATTGAATTAGCATGGAGGATAGTAGAGTGGGCTTCGATTGATGAGCTTCCAAGGGCTTGACTTCTTTCTACTTTTCATTTCTATCTAACCAATACAAGCTTTATTGGAGACAGCTTTCTTGGGTTGGGGCGTTGAGGCCCCTATGGCCCCCCCTCTAAGCCTATCCCAAGATATGTATTAGAAAATTTGGGGAAAAGAAAAAAATTGCAGAAAGTAAAAATTGAGTAATGGAATTATATTTATAAATATTAATGTATTTAACTAAAAAAAGTAAACATAAAAGGAAATTTTAAAAAAATGAAAAAATAAAAAATTTCATAAAGGAAAAAAGACCTAGCCATCCTAAGGCTAGAAGATGGTTGGATTAGCCATGAAAAAGCATGATGAATAATGTGACCTAGCATACTTATTTTATATTGTTTTGTTATGTCATCTGATCGAACAGTTGTAAATGTTCACTCCTTAGAAGTGTTAAATTAGAAAAATCATTTGGTATATGTTTTTGTAGTTCCTGAGAGTGCACATGTTAAGGATAAGCAGCTCTATTGTATATAAATAGAAATCACTATCCTATATCTTATGTTGTAAGTACGAGTTTCAAATGCTTAGAAGGATAGGCATATATAAGTTATTTTTTTTTTACACTCCATCATGCTAATAAATTGTCGTTTTGCACTATCTTCTACCAATTACAAATGTTACCTCCATCTTGTTATGATAGGTACATAAATGAAAGCCGTACGTATTTCATTATCATAACTTGAGAAAGAAATCACATTTTTGACAAAGTGGTTTTGGTCTTAATTGGCCATAGGGAATCTATTAATAGTCAATATATCGTAATAACATGTTAACATTAATACTCTGAAAAATTTTCACCTTTTAGAAATAAATTATGAGATTCTTTGTTTATTAAAATAAGAAATTAGTTTTATGTTACATTTTAAGAATATAGTAGGACATAAATGTAAAATAATCAATAATATTTGTACAATTTTAGAAGTTATCAATTTAATAGATTGTAAATAATGGTTTTTAGTAGTTATAATATAGTTTTAGTGGTTATTTTTTGAGGAAAAATTAATTATTAGTAACAATAAGTAGATCCTAAATCATGTATTTCTATAAATAGTAATATATCAATAAAAATTACATAAGGATGTTTTCAACCAAATTCTTATGTGCCTATTTCTTTGAAAATTGGCATGGAGATGAGCTATCTCAAAATAAGCCAAAACTACATCATCTTCAATATTTTCATTCTTTTCTTTGGTTCCACTCTTACCACACTCTACACCAACATCCATGACACAATTTACAACAAGTTAATAGGCTACGATTGCTAACATTAGTGGTTTCATTTTTTTTCTTGACTACAACTGAGATAACTCAAGCCATTGAACCAACAATGATGGAGAGTTTAGAAGCATTAACATATTCTTTAGAAGAAAATGTGAAATCCATACAAATACAAATGTAAGAGTCTCTTAAATTGAATATGTAGGTTTAAGAATCTATTTATCATCTGTCAACTGTTTTGCATGTTTCTATGCAAACAATTTAAAACAAAGTTGACCATTCTAGTAAGAAAACAATGTATAATGATGAGATTCAAGTTAACTCAATGGTTAAACGAAGATAAAGTGATTGGAGTAGCAGATGTATAGGCCAATAAGGAAGAATAGGTAAGTGGAGATGGATGGTAAAAATGACTTTCTCTTGAAGAGTCTGCATACTTCAAAGGACAATGTCTAGATTGTACATAGAGAAGACCTTGGAACCGATGACTATGATGGATATTTTAATCAACACAAGATCATTTACGAAATATTAGAGAATCATTTACTTGAAGTTTGTCTCTTTGTTAGGGAGTAGCTTGAACATGTTGGTGATGTCCATATAAATATTATGATGGTGAAGGATGCATTTCTTACACATACATGGAATAATTCCATGATAAAAGGCAATACGGTCAAGTAAAGGCAGTATCATCACAATCATTGTAATCATTATATATAAGTCATGTAAGGTATTAGGATGTGAATCTACAACCCTCAAATAAAATACAATGGAGACAAGACACGGCATATAAGATCTCTAGACATTATAATTGGAGATTTTCAAGATCGGTCTCTTTCTACTTAACCTTGAGGATAAGTTTGATTTCATGTGAGGGGAGAAATTGTTACATTTTAAGAATATAGTAGGGCATAAATGTAAAAAAATCAATAATAATTGTATAATTTTGGAAGTTAGCAATCTAATAGATTGTAAATAGTGGCTTTTAGTAGTTGAAAAATAGTTTTAGTAGTTATTTTTGAAGGAAAAATTAATTACTAGTAATAACAAGTAGATCCTAAATAATTTATTTTTATAAATAGTAATATATCAATGAAGATTGCATAAGGAAGTTTTTAACCAAATTTTTAGGTGTCTATTTCTTTGAAAATTGATAAAGAGATTGACTATCTTTAAATAAGCTAAAACTATATCATTTTCAATCTTTTCATTCTTTTATTTGATTCCACCCTTACTACACTCTACACCAACATATATAACATAATGTACAATAGATTAATGGGCTATGATTGCTAACATTTTATCTCTTCCGTTAGCAAATTGAAACTTTCTTACCTGATATTATTATATTAATTTAATTGTGTCATCTTTTAACGATATTAATTTTAATATAAACTTTTCGAAGTATTAATAATATATTATTTGCTAGTAAGTTAATATTATCCAACATTTCGTTGTAGCAACGGACAGAGAATGCTCGTTAGATTTTATATTTGTGTTAGAATCAATGGCTAACTTTGATGTACTTGTTTCTTAAATTCTCTATAAATCCAAAGTTTCGTCGAACTTATAATTTTATGTATGTCTTGGGATTAATAAATTAAAAAATATCAAGTCGAAATAGTGGCCTCGTGGACTGAAATCATGAAACAACGGAAAATATATTACTTGACATGCGCTATCGTACTGTTTGTCAACATTGACTCTTGAGCAGTTGACCGACTTGTGGATTATTTTATGTCGGCGGAATTGTAAGATTATCATACGAATGGTACATTATGGGTAATTCATTTCGACAAATGGAAAAAGAGGGGAACAAAATTGCAATTATGGAGATATAAATAAGTTAGGAATGTATGTTGCATTATTACTTGGCTGTAATGTAATTGCAATTATATTGTTTACTTAATTGAATTGAATAAGCAATAAAGAATGAATAAAAATTAAGCCTTCCGAAATACTCTTATCAATTAAATAATAAAATTAAAAGATAGAAGAAACAATTTTCTGTTACATGGATCCTAGTGTTAGCAAAGAAGAAATCGAGAACTGTAAACCCTAACCCAATCTAAAGACTACGAACCTTAACTCCAGCGAAAAAGAAATCTAAGTAACCACTCAGGCCGAATCAATTCACCATGACTAAGAAGTGCATTTGCTTCATTTTTTTTTTTTTTTCACCACAAGCTAAAATTCCCAAATTGATGATAAAACATGGATCCTCTACAACATTCAATTGGATCAACACCTATGAAATTAGTTTCTCAGCTTCTCAATGATGAAACTAAAACCCTAACCTTCTTCATGGAGAATGCAAATCAGAGAGCCCAAACTAGGTATATAAACCCTAACCCCAAATTAATAAGACATCAACCTTGACCCCATATTCAACGCATCAACCTTAACCCCAAATTTCTATTATAGCTTTTGTAGTACAAATTGACAAAATTAGGTCACTTACTATTGTGATTCCTCTTCTCCTCCTCCTAGTCTGATGATTGATGCTATTAAGATCTTTACTACCAAAATGACAATGTTCTCTACAAAGCCCACCCACAAGTTCTTTGAGGAAGTACAAGCAAAAGTAGAAGCATAAGCATAGGCATTGTCAATCAGGGTTTTGAACTGGAGGAGTAGATAAGGAGGAGTATGAGTAAGATGTGGTAGTAGTCGGAGAACAGTATTGTATAGACAAAAATTCCAATGGAGTCCTTTCTCAAGAAGATAGATTTGTTCATAGTATAGTTGTTTTAAATTGAGGGTGAGATGTGTCATTTTTGAGTTTGACTAAGGGAGATAAGTTTATAAACTCAGAATTGCAAACCATGAGTTTGGGCAAAGAATGACCATTTCAGTTTTTAGGAATTACAGTTCTTATGGAATTTCTATTATGGGAGTCAAAAACCAACTAAACACAGTAATAAGCGCTACATAGGAAATAAAGGGGGAATGGCAATTCCATTCTTCCTAAATGGACACCCCATTAGTATTTCCTTCTTCTTTAAAGATTTAAATTACTAACATTTGTGTCAATCTGCATTATGGGTATACTGAGGTCCTCTCTTGCATGAATATGTGAACAAGTTGGTAAGGAAGGCACAACATTGAATTCAAGCTCAACTTTGATTTGAAATTTCAAAGCTTCGGTTTGGTTAAAACTTGATTAAACTTAAAAATTTGAACTTGAGTTTAACTTGATTTGGTCTTCAACAATCTTAGGCTTGATTTTAGGCTCATTTTACTTGTTTGTGTTATGTTTAAACTTCATTTATGTGATGTTTATGATGTTATTAAATTATTAAAAGAAAGAAATTTAAGTTTGATGGAAAACCCTAGCTGTCTCCCCTCTCTTTCAAAGGATGAATTGAGTGACAAAGCTCAACAAAGTCGAAAGTGGCTAGCAATAGAAGAGGAGGAGGGGTAGACCCCTATCACAATGGATGTAGAGTTTGTGAATTGAAAAGAAAATAGTGCACCAAAACTATCATTTCAGGATACAGCTTTTACGAATATTCCTAGTGCTTATGAAAAAATTTGCTTCTCAAATTCTATGCAAAGAGTGGATGTAGGAATTATGGATCATGACCTAAAGGAGACGATAGAGGATGAAAATAGATTAAACCAAGGAGCAAATACAGGAGTATGCTATGTTAAATTCTCTAAAGCAGAAAAAGATGTTTTGTATGCCCTATGGCAATAAAATTTTATAGCAAAAGTCAGGGGACCTAATTTAGGCTACAAAATCATGAGTGACAAATTAAATAAAATGTAGAGAGAGTTGAGCACCTTTAAATTGATTCATGCAGGATTAGGAATATATTTTATATCATTGGATAATGGCATTGACTACTAATGAGTCATAAAAAACGGTCCTTGGTTTATTAATGGTCATTATCTTGCATTGAAAAAGTGGGAACCAAATTTCCAAATGGATCAAACACATTTTAATGTGTTGCAGTTTGGGTAAGGATTACGGGACTACCGGTTGAGTTTATTCCCCTTAGCTATACATCATATTGGTGAAAAAATTGGATTGATTCTTTGGTATGATTCTCATATTGTGGGGTTGGAAAGAGGTTGTTTTGCCCATTTCTATCTTCAGTATGAATACTCCACTAAAGCATACTTTTGGTAATTAATGGCAGAAGATATTTGATTCAATATGAAGGTCTCCCTAGGGTTTGTGAAATATGTGGTTGCATTAGCCATAGTAAACTAGCTTATCATAGTAAGAATGTAAATTCTGGAGCAAAGGAGATGCCCGACAATCAACCAGGAAGTCTACAGGGTCCAGTTTGCAAGTTAAGTAAGGATAAGTTAAATGTTGTATTAATGAATGACATTGAGGAAAGTGCTAAGAAATTGAATAGGGGGGATCAAACCAAGGAGGACAACCTTAATGAGGAACATTTTATAGCAAGTCAGCTAGAAGAGAGGATAGAGGCGGATCAAGTAAAGGAGATGGAAATAATAAATGATCAAGAGCAAAATATTAATGTGCATATGGACATCATACTTATAGAAAATCTAGCAAAAGATACCTAATATGAACGATGGGTTAAAGTACAATACAAAAAGGTAGCGCAAAAAAAAAAAAAAAAAGGAGAAGAAAACTACATGACAAATAGATAAACATGCCCAAAAAAGGAAAGAACATGTCACTTAGTAGTTTAAAAGAGCAGGAGCTGCTAATGAACAGGTGCAAAAATAAAAAACTAGACGATTAGACCAAGGTATCTTAACCCAAAAGACATGAATATTACCACTCAAGAATTAAAAGGTACATATACCCTTTTGAATGCTCCTTCAAAAGGAAAATGAATAGTTACTTTGTCATCACCTGTACTGAAAGAAGGAAAAAAAAAGAAAAAACTGGTACTTCACTGAAGAAACTAGCACACCAACATGATGAACATGCTCAAAGTCTAAGTCATGTTGCAATTGTTTACCCTAGATCGAATAGGCTCAAACAGCATGCAGATACCAAGATTTGGGAAATTCATGGGACTAAATCTTTAAGGCTAGTTTGGGTAGAGACTTAAGGAATGGTTCTTTACCTGGCTTAATGGAAGAAAATGCAAGTACCATAAGTGCTTTTCTGCCTAATTGTTTGAAGAGCCCAAACGTTCAACCGGGGCATTAGAGTCATCCAGATAACACATTTGTGTTTTGTAATGGTGAAAATGCCGATGTACTGAGACAACTTGCTAAGGATAGATGTTCTTCAAATGTTGGAGTGGACATGCAAAACCGTAATGGAGAGGGCCTACATTAGGTAGATTATTTTGGTAGAAATTTAGAGAATACCCTTTGTCATACTAATGATGGATGAGGGAGACAAGTCGGCGATGATTATTGCATAGGAAATGTAGATGGTAATGTTCCATATGGTATTCCAATTGTATCAATGGAACATGAACATTGATTTCTTTTAACAACTTTACACCACCAAGTACTGGTATAAGATGATAGTGTCCATGAATGCTTTAGATTTATTTGGCACACTTTCATCTGATATGATACGCATTTTGTTCAAAGCTCTTGCTTGGAATGCTAGAAGGGTAAACTCTAAGAGCTACTAGAGGGCCACTAGGAAGTTAAAGACACACTATGAACCATATGTGCTTATTATCACTAAAAATGGCAAAGCAAGTGGCTTCTAATTTGTGTGACTCCTTAGAATACAACCACATGATGTGTGTGGAAGTGGAAGGCATAAGCAGTGGCATATTGGTTATGTGGAATGTTGAATTAGTGATTATAGATGCACAACACATGTCTAGACAATAGATTCTCATGAAAATTCAGGTATGTAATTCTCCTTCCTCTTAGTTCTTTTCCGTTATTTATGCTAGTCCTAATAGATCTATTAGGCATTTGCTATGGGGAGGAATTAAATGAGTGGGCAAGAAAGATCTCAGGTCCCTAGATTCTTATGGGGTACTTCAACGAGATATTATCTAAAGAAGAGAAATGGGGTGGTATAGAAGTAAACCAAGAAAGAGCGTGGGAATACCAATCTTGCATGAATGCATGTAGTATGGTTGATATTTGATAGGTGGGACTACGATTTACATGGTCTAAATGGTTAAGAAATCTTTTTGATCTTATTTAGACCCGGTTTGATAGAGTATGGGCCAACTATGACTAGAGAAATTTGTTCCCCAAAGCAAAACTTTTTCACCTTGCGTCAATTCATTCTGAACATCTTCCTATCTTCCTTGACGCTTGGCTAAACCTTTCCTCAAATAGCAAAACCCTTTGACCATTTTGATTCCAACCTATATGGTTGGATCATCTGGATTTTAAGCCTTTGGTTGTAGCTTCTTGGCGATAGGCATCATTTGACTATTTAGGTATCTTAATGATTTTATTGAAAGGGTGCGAATGTGGAATAGGGAAGTTTTTAGTATCATCACCAAAAGGAAGAAATAGATTAGTGAGGAATTACGCTGTATCAGAAAGAAACTATTTGATAGACCCTATCAAAATTTTATAAATAGAGAGAGGGTTCTGCAAGAGGAGTTAAACTGGAATTTAAGGTAGGAAGAAAAGCTCTAGGTTGCTAAAACTAGAGCTAATTGGATAATCCAAGGGGAGTAAAACACTAGATTTTTTCATATAAGTGTAATCACTCTAAGATCTAAAAACCGCATCATGGGCATTTTCAACTTGGTTGAAAATTGGGTAGTAGATATGGAAAGTGTACAAAAGCTTTTTATCAACTTCTTTCATAACATGTACTAAACGGAATGAGCCTTTGTTTGAAAAGAGCTATCAGAGTGGAAAAATAGTTAAGGAACTCTAAACTCTGATGAGTTGAGCTTCTAACATGCCCCCTAGACTAGTAATGAAATAAAAAATGCCCTATGATGTATTGGGAATCACAAATCATTGGGCATTGATGGTCTTCACATGGAATTTCACAAGAGATGCTAGGAAGTAGTGGGAAGGAAAGTGTGTGATGTTTTATCATCTATTCTCACATCTAGAGCAGTTCTATGCCAATTAAATGAGACTTCAATTGTTTTGATCCTAAAAATCATTAGAGCAAATAAAGTCAAAGAGTTTTAGCTTATTAGCTTGTACACTACCATGTACATGATAATAAGCAAATGCTTGGTAAACTGTCTCTAGCCTCTTCTTGTAGAGTTAATAAGCCTTGAGCAATCTAGTTTTATACTAGGGAGAGTTGCCAAGGATAATATTATCCTCTTTTAGGAACTATTGCACTCTATGAGTAAGAGAAATGGTTGTGAAATTGGATTTAGAGGAGGCCTATGATTGCATGGAGTGGGACTTCATTCGATTTGCCTTCATGTCACTAAATTTCCCTCTAAACTGGATCAAATTAATTAGCTCTTGCATTGCCATGGTATCATATTGCCTACTATTTAATAGAAATATGCTTTTAGTCTTTCCTTGCTAGTAGAGGCCTTAGGTAGGGCAATCCATTGTTGCCATATCTCTTTATTATGGGAATGGAAATTCTTAGCAAGAATATTAGCACCATGGTCTCTTTTAGAAAGTCAAAACCCCTTTGATTCAGAGGTATGGACTTATCTTTGTCACATCTATTTTCTGTGGATGATCTTCTTCTCATGGGAGAAGCCTCGATGAAAAATGCACAAGTGATGATGGAAGTTATGCAAGGGTTTGGGGATATCTCTGGCCAAAGAGTCAACTATAGCAAGTCTTGCATCCTTTTCTCAAGAAACACTCCTTTGGAAACGAAGAATAGAATATCAAATGTCTTTGGGATTAGGTTAACTATAAACTTTAGACAATATCTAGGAAGCTTAGTGAAAGAAGAAGGTAAGCTAAGAATGGTTGATCTACACTTTATACTTAAAAAAGTAAGAAGAAAATTGATAGGATGGAAGTTTAACTTGCTTAGCATGGCAGGATGAAAGTTACTTGTGACATCAGCATTGGAGGGAATAGTAAATTGTTATTCACAAATTGTTTTGATGACAAAGGGCTTTATTAATGAATTAGAGAAAGTTCATAGAGATTTTATAAAGGATAGCTTTGATGAAAGGAGAAAAATGCATTGGATACGGTGGGATAAGTTTAAACTCCCAAAACAAAATGGGGGATTGGGTGTAATGGATCTGAAATAATGTAATAAAGTGAACTTTGCCAAACTGGTGTATCAACTAAAGAGGAAGAAATTGTTGTAGACTACCTTGGTAAACCAAAAGTACTTAAAGGAAAAGTGAGGAATCTCCACTGTTCTCTTAAATCTTGTAGGCAACGGACTAGATAGAGAGGCATATTCATATGAAGATCAAGGATGGGAGAGCCACTCATTTTTAGTAGGACATTTGGTCAAACGATAAGCTAATAGCACACTAGCTATATGGACCATTGAACAAACATGATATAAATCTTACCATTCACCAAGTTTAGGATCCTTAGATTAGATGGAAAGAGGAAGTCATAGTCAATCCTTTAGATGATTCTATTTGCTATAAGTTGGGAATTATACATTTGAGGATGGAAGAAGAAGAGAAGGATGTGATTATATGGATCTTATAGATGGATGAGCCATTATCAACAAAATTAGCTTATGCCTAACTTATTAAGAAAAGTAACTAGAGCATAACTTAAAGAAGTGAGATTGGATTTGGAAGCTTCCAACCTATCCAAGCACACAATTCCTAGTTTGGAGAACCATTCATAATGGTCTTACTACAGGGGAAAATTTGCAAAAGAGGGGTGTACCAGTAAACTACTTTTGCTACTTTTGCAATAGCGAACTAGAAACTATACAACATGTTTTCCTCAACTGCAGATGGGTTAAAGCAATCTGGAGTCATACAGGAATAAGTCCACTGTAGAGAGATTATACTTTTGAGGAGATGCCAGTCTAGATTGCAAGGAACACGAAGAAAAGTAAGATTGATTGGAGACAGCCGACTCCACTGAGATAAGTTGTAGTGTTAGCTACCCTCAAGAATATTTGGAAAAGACAGAATAATAGAATTTTTAGACTAGAATAAGAAGAAGAGGTTTGTGTAGATAGTATCAGAAGTGAAGTCTCATAGTAGTAGACTTACAATAGGAAAGAGAAGCTTAATATTAGATATCGAGAGTTGATGCTATTAGAGGTCTCCTTAAATCTAGGGTCCTGAAAGATCAAATATTATGGGCATTGGAGTACTGTGTAAAGACAATAATGACACCATCCTTGAGGCTCTACATAAACAACTTCATGGAGGCTCACTCTTGGAAGTAGAACTGAGTGCTATCCGTGAGGGACTAAACTTTGCGTGGTAAAAGGGACATAGAAGTATCCTCTGTGTCTTAGACTCCCAATAAGCACTTAATTGGATGCAAAATATAAATGTTGACATTGATTGTTGCCATACCATTCTTCAACAGTACAAGAGAATCTCATTATTGTTTGATAATATTTCCTTTTACAAGGTTACCCATGAATGGAACTTAACAGTAGACATCATGGCCAAGAAGGGGCTCCAGCTTTTGGAAAGTGTTTACTTTGTTGACTCTATTCCTTTTTATTTAGCTACTTCATGTTCTGTTAATGACAAAGACTTTAGTTTTTTGTTTGATTCCTCTATGAGGACTAATAGTGCAAATATTTTCAGTATAGGACAATTTTCTTTATTTGGTCTTAGTAAGCTTGTACACGGACTTTCTTAGTATGTTAGTCAATTCTTTATCCTACCAAAAGAAAAAAAAAAAACTTCATTTAAACTCAACTTATAGATAACTTGACTTATACTTAATTAAATTAATGAGCTTATCAAGGTATATAGTATGAAACTTGATGTTATGTAACTTGACTTAGACTGTGGATAAACTATCGAATAGGACTCAAGTAGTAAGTTATTTACTTCCCAAAGTTTACGTTGCCTCTTTGTTCTAATACAATATATTCCTACATATTTCCTTATGGCCTCAAAGGATTGCCCTTTTCTTTTTTCCTTCCAATTTTCAATGATTCTTATCCTTGTTGTTACTGTTATATATTGCAATATTTGCCATATAAATTTAAGTTAAATCAAAGAAAAACCATCATATTAATTATTTAATAATTATATACCACAAATAATAATGATTTAATGACTCGTGGATATAGAGCACATAAATGTTTACTATTACAAATCGTCGTTAGGTAATATTGCACTTGAGTTGGGGAAAAAAAAATCCACTTGCAATTTTACATGTTAGAACACTTTTGAATAAAAGAATGTAGAGAATTGTTTCAATAATAAATAGATTTGATTTATTGTTTGCACCAGTGCATATTTGCTTGGTCTATGCCATAACTCCTTAAAAAAGTACAAGAAAAAAGAAAGGGATTTTAATATCTTCATTTGCACCATTAGTTACTAAGGAAAAAGCGACCTAAGGTTATACATTAATTACTTCACATAGAAGGATTGCTTACAATTGAATTGCTCAGTAAATGTATTACACCATACTTGACACTCAACAGTACTCCATCAACATGAGTACAAAAGAACACATACACAATCTCTATTTCCTTAGGAGACAAGTCCATAGTTATGGTAGCTCTCCAATGGTATTTCAATCAAGCCATAATCTTCTTAGATGAAATATCTTCGTGAGAAAGAAATCAAAATATACCAAATTTTTTTTTTAATAAAAATATAAAAATAGGATGTTCTACAAAAACCTTTGATCACTTAGACAAAGAACACACGTAAAAAAAAAATAATAATAATAAAAAAGGGGTCACTGGGAAAAATATTATGTCTATGGGTTTGTGAATACACTTTTTGGAAAGGTGCCTTCAGTTCTTATACAATACATTGAAGGTGCCTTTTTGAAAGACGTCTTCAGTTATAATTATTTACATGTATTTTAAAAATGCATTCTCTCTGGAAAAACCCACACTACATAAAATAAGTAAGTTAAAGAACCCCCTATACGCATAAAACAAAGTGAAAGCAGAAATCACATTACTACTAAAACCTTGAAACTCTGAATCTAACCTACCTTCCGGCCTCCTGAGACATAGCTTTAGTGTGTGGTGATATTCATTACTCTACATCCAATTCACTTCCTAAAACCCTAAATTATTTACTACTATGACAATGCAAAAAGTGAAATGTAAGTTGTACAACTTATTGAAACCATTATGAATAAGTTAGACTAATTTTAAGATCTATATAAACACAAATGTTATGAAGTGCAATTTATAACAAAAACAATGTCATCGTCTCTTAGTCTTAGTGAATACTCGGGACACTTTGGATGCCAGACTCTCTACGTCTCCTCTCTTCAAGAATAGGTGGAGCTTGAGACTCGTGGGTTGGTAGTGGCTGCTAAGGTAGGTTCAAAAATTGTGGGGCATTGATAGTAGCTACCTGGGAAGAATTATTGCCCTGAGAACTGACGGACCTCTTCCCTCTCTTAACTGGTGCTGGCAGTATGGAAATGGGCTCATCTTGGAAACTTGAAGCTGGGGTCTCGAACATACTTTCCCTATGCATACCCTCAGACGACCCCTATAAAGGGGGTAAAGTTATACTGTCACTACCATGATGGCCCTGTCCTTAAGCATGCCTAACCCTTCACATTTGTGTCCGTTTGCCTTGGTTAGGGGGACTAGAGGGTCAAACTTCACTTCGGTGTCCTAGTCCACCTGAACTTAAGCCAGATGGGGAGGGTAGAGAGTGACTGAGAGATGGTCGTGTAGTAACTGAATCCATGCTCGGTTGAGGATCGGGCTACTTAGTAGTCGGCCCCATTGAGAGAGATCCTAATTTACTAGAACTCTTTAGCCTGCAAAAGATAAGAGGTTTAAGACATTGCATAATGATGAAAGTAGGCGTACTTGAAAGTCATCTTACCAATTGCCTAAGTAGTGCTCTAGTCTGGGTAATGTAACGTCGAGCAATCCTCCTGTACCACTATTAGTACCTATGCTTCACTCCTTTAGGTCCATCTATCTGGATGACCTGAGAGTAGCGATCATTCCATGTGGTGATATGGGGAAGATGCTGCATGATCTTATCCACATCCATCCTCCCATGTAGGTTGGTGTGATGCAATACCTCCTCCATATCACATTCAGGTGAAATCCTCTGCAATCTACCAAACTACTTGACGACTCCATTGGGAAAGTGTCACTCAATAATGTGGAAACATATGAGCGGCACTCGAGCTCCCTAGATGTGTTGACTACTGTAGTAGAAATGAGGTAGAATCTCCAAAAGCTTGTTCGAATATGGTTACTAGACTACTTAAAAGACATATTTGTTATAATTACTGTAATGGCATTGGAGTGAAAGAGCTAGTAATGAAAGTACATGAAAAATGAGTACTTGATTAGGGCTCTATCCATAAAAGGCATCACGATAGGCTGTCATGACATGGGTATGCTACATCCTCATGTTGCGATCAGTCATCCACTTGGCAGCCAATGGTCTCTCGCTATCTACTGTAATGCCATTCTTGGGGATGGGAGCTATGTGTGGGAACCTATCCCATACCCATACCTAAAGGAGAATTGCCGTACCTCCCATCTCATCAACAATCTCTGACGAGATGCCTCATAGTTGCTTGTATAGCCATGTGAGGCACATAAATCCTTAGCTGTACTGACTGGCTCTCTTGAAGTCATCTAATAGAGGGGGAAACATAGAATGCACCAAGTTGCTTGATTTGTTGGCAAACACGACCTCTTCCTAGCATTTGCAAGATGTAAGCTTTAGTATGCCGTCTAACCTGCTCAACGTCCGTTCACTGAGGCAGGAAAGTAAAGTGGTCAGCTAGCCAGCCTATATGTAAGTAGCCTCCTTACCCATCAGTGGTGTTTTCCAGAACTACCTCGAGGTAAGTAGCCCATACTTATGGCTACGTCTTGTACGTGCTCTTTGTCACTTGCAATCCATCAACTTTAAGGCCTAACTAAACCTCCATATCTTGGAGCGTAATCATCATCTCTCCATAATCCATGTGGAAAGTACGAGTCTCCCTCTTCCACCTCTGCTCTAGTGCAATGATTAAGTGGTGATCTAGCTGGATGTATGAAAGATGGCTCAAACCTATAAAGTCGACCTGATCAAGGTAAGGCAGCATACAGTCATCTATTGCAATCTTGTGAACCTATTGGTTTTGCCTGGGTGTCCTCTCTTGTCATCATATATGTAAAGCCTCCATGCCTTGCTAGGGATACTAGTTAGTATGCTATGAGTAAGCGGAGTAATTTATGTTGGAAAGAAAAGATAGTTCTCTTTCATGTCCTGTTATATACGCTTGGACCTGTGCTTATTCTGTCTAGTGAAAATGGATCCATCAATTAGTTTAGGCTCCATCTAGCCTGCAAATGAGCGAAACAACATGGTTAATACAGTGAAATTACAAAATAATTACGCATTGTTAGTTAATAAACAAATCAAATCAAGTATAAGTTAGTACAACTAGTTCTAAGTACCCTATTTATTCGTATAGGGATACGTTCTTTTGATGTATCCCTCCTTGTTACAGAATGTGTAAGTCATTCTATTTGGTTGGTCTCTAATGTCCATCTTTATATGGAAATGCTTAGTCTTAGGCTTATCCTTCTTTCTCTCCCACCATAAGTCTAGTCATACTTTTTGGAGATGTGGAATGATTGGCGAACTTGATTTATCACCGTTTAGGAAGAAGTGGGCTTTGTACATTTGCACCTGATACGTGGACTTATACCAATCCTTGATATTTGACACTACGTTAAAGCGCTTGAAACTGGCAGTGGCAATAGCATGCGAACAGGGAATCCTATAGCCACTTGTTACATATGCACATGCCTTTGTTGAAGTCTATTGTCTGCACTTGCCTACCTCCTTTCATCTCATTCCCGAAATGTTTGCTTCCAGTCTTTACCTCATAAATTTTGTTGTATTGACTGAAATGGACTACTCAATGAGAATTTGCTTGCTTGACCCACTCTTCTAACATCTCAGTTGCGTATTTGGTGTATGCTCAGTTTACATGTACCTACTTAAGTGCCTCCCCATGTCTCTTATCCTAGTAGAATATGTAATTGTAGAAGATCTTCCTCACAAGTGATGTTATCGGAAGGCCACGAGTGTGCTTCAACACCAAATTATACACTTCCATAAGGTTTAACGACATATATCCGAACCAATAACACTCGTCATGTATAAGTGTCCACTACTGCATTGGCAAAAGACGAAACCAATCCAGTGCACCGAGCTTGATACTATGAACCTTCTCTAAGTATTTTTTAAACTTTCGGGCTGAGCTTGCATGGCTATGAAGGTTATCCACTTCTTACACGGCTGGTTCTTGTAGACCTTGTTGAAATTGCTTACAATATGTTGTATGCACCACCAACACATAGCAAAAGGAGGTTTCTAACTGTTCTTGTCTCTATCCAATGCTAAGTGAATCCCCAATATCTCACAGATGGTTTCACAGTTGGCCTTATCCCTAAAAATGTGTTGTCTCAGGTTCTTAAGAAACCATCCCCATGCATCGGCCGTCTCATCATTATCCAGTGCAAAGGCAAGTAGAACTATGTAGTTCTCCCCATCCATATTAGTGGTGACCAATAACTTATGGTAGTACATTTCGTATAAGAATGTGCTGTCAATACCTACCACGAGCCTATAGTGCTTCCATGCCTTTATGCATAGGCTAAATGACTACCATACCCACTTAAGCTCTATCACCCTTGGCCGACTTTATTTGTTCTCTATCCACTCTAACTTGCTACCGAGGTTAGTCATTTGGATTGCATTAAGTAGTTGAGGCAAATCATCATATGACCTATCTTAGTTTCCGTACATAGCTTCAATTGCTTTCATCTTTCCAGCCTATACCCTTCTATTGTTGACTTGATACCCAAACTGCTTCTCAATAATACTGTAGAGCTAAGAAATCTTGGTGTTGGAATCTTTCCTAATGACATTTAAGAACTCCTTGGCAATGGTTGCTACGAATTGAGGACGGTCAAGTTGTGGTAGACATTGTATACTGTATGAAGAACCCCTGATTGGTTATCCTTCCAATCATGAACTCTTCACATAATATATAAGGCTCTGCAACCACTAGGTTCCTAATAATATATAGATCAACAGGATATCATCACATAAACATATTTATATAAAATTCAAACTATAAAGATTACATTAAACAGTAATCTAGTATATTTGTATCTACAATACTATCAAAATGAAAAGCATACATATAAAAGTCTACACATCTATGTCCTCTCGACGCTCTATGTAACCCACTCATGCCTAAGGTCCCATACTAATCTCTGGCATCCTACGGCTAACGTCGACAAAAAGGTCACCCTACATCAAAAGCTTAAGAGGGTATAAGTTAACACTTAGTGAGTAAACCCTCAGTTACGCCAACAAGCAAGTTATACATACATTATATTTAAGCATATGAATGAATGAACAAACAATATACCAAACAATACATATAGTTAACTAGTCACTATATGCAACTCATATTTAATGCCCTTTGAAGTTAAGGTTGGAGTATACACAGCACTAATCAGATCCAGGTATTATACTAGAACTTATTTTTCTATGGAACTCGACGTTCCGTATTTGAATAAAACGATCTTTTATTTTCATTAAAACCAAGTTCTAAATATAATCGTGAGTGGGCCCTTGCAGTCCATACTTATCCCTAAACTGAGGCCTTTAGACTCGACCCTTAGTTAGGTGGTTGGCGTCTCCAACGCCTAGTATTCTCGTAGGCTAAGGTAAGGTCATATTATATGAGTGCACCGTACTAAACCAATATACTTATAATGACAACCCCTATATGGCCTCTCTTTACCTCCGTGTGATGTGACGGCCGGAATTATGTCTTTGCAATGCATGTTCTAGTTTCATTTTATTAGCCAAGTATAGTTAAGTTTAGTTACAATACGACCAAACATTAACGCATACAATCATTATCTATAATATTATACAACAAGCAATGTATTATCCACATTTACGGTAAATTCACAACTCAACAAATAATAACACACACAAACATTTCCCGACCCTACACAATATCCAATTAACAGAATCATTTAAGTTTACTAGCTAAAAACACATAAAAGTATGGAATTATAGGGTAAATACTCACCCGGCCATGTCAACTTGCCTTAATTGTAATAATCTATCGAAAGATCTATGGCTTCGTTGGGATCACTTGATCATTACGAGGTAATAATGATAGTAAGTAATTGAATTAACTAGTGATTCCCAGTATCTAATTCTACTTAAATTACTATCAATTTTTTTATTTGATCGAACTATATCACTAATCGCATGCAACTTTTTTATTCTATCTCCAATATTTACAAGCCTATAGTTGTTTTTCATTGTTTTTAGATCTACGTTCCTATAGTGATGTCCATTTTGGACGTTAAGACTCGTGTTTTATGATATCGAGTAAATTTATTGGAATTTTAACTATTGAAGCTTAAATATTCTTATTAGCTAGTTTTATGTCCTATTTTAGTAGTTAATGATTTCATTAGCCATTAAATTCTTACACTTAGATGATCTTACATTGGTATTACTAATTTATGTGCTTGATTAAGTCTAATTCAATTTAGGATATGTATTAGGGGCTTAAAGGTGTTTCGATCTATATGTATATGTATACATATATATATTATTTCCTTATGTGATCTTATAGTTTATTATTTTATAGGTTTATGTCATCACTTATGTTATCACTTATGTCATCAATTACTTATATCATTGTTTATGTCACCAATTGCTTATGTCATTGCTTACACATGTCTATATTTTATGCTTAAGTGTTTTACGTACTTTATACATATGTTATGTATATAATATGCTTTTACTATACTTGTATGTATACTAGTATATTTATATATATATCGTATTTATACTTATATATATACTCAGTATACATATAGTTACATACATATTTTTATACGTATTTTCGTATGCCTAGTATACTCTCTTAAGAAAGCTTCACAAATTCCATATTTTTATACTTTAAGGGTTTATTTAGTAAAGTATATGTATGTATAGTTAGTATATTCATTATTTTAGGTTATCTACATAAAGGATACTCACGTATAAGAGTATCCATACATGTGTTCATCAAGTGTATTCTTATATACACATGCTTAAGCATATGTATATGTGTTCCTCTTCCAATTATCTAAGGATTTCCAACCCTTATACTAAGCATCTCACCAAAACCCTTACACATACACTTCTGATGTATTCACTTATTGTATGTACATAGGTATTTCCACATGTCTACCTAAGTATTTTTACACTTCTAAACATGAATATGGAGCTTTCTACCTTCAACAACACATATGTACATATTATACAAAGTTTCTATACTAACCTAACTTATACATCTAACTACTAAATAAGATGAAAAATTACATAATAACATACCTTTTTCTCCTTTATAATATGAATAGGAAGACAAATATATATGATATGATGGTTTGTTTTAGTAGTTGGAATTGTGAAAGTGAAGTTGAGAAAGTGTTTGGAATTAAGGGAGCAAGGGGGTCGCGGTTTAGGTGAGGGAAGTAAAGGGCTTTGTTTTGTGTTGTTTTTATGTTTTAAAAATGAAGACAAGTGGGGTCCTAGGTGGGGAAGAAATGGATAGCACAAGAAGCAAAATTGGACAAAAAAATCATGTGTCAAAAGTGTAGAAAGTTAAAGAAAAGAGAAGAAAACTCTAGATGACAATGACATATTTATTAACTTTGGTCAATATATGTTGACTTAGTCAACCTTTTGAATTTGGTCAAATATTGACTTAGTCAACTCCTTAAGTTTATATATAATCTAAGTGTACATAATAAAGTAATTAAGGAAAATTGGGAAGAAAATCAAGGAAATGAAAGGAAATGTGGAGTTTATTGAAATGATTAGTAAGAATAGTTAATGAGATCTTCCTTTAGGTATTTATATCCTATATACATCATTTGGTAGGCTACTTAGTGTAATTATCATGAAAAGTGTCATTTAGGGTACTAATACTTACTATATGTAGTATAATCATCAACTAAGCTCTTAACTTTATCTAACACTAACCTAATTATATAATTAGAAGATGGATGTGATCTATAATGCAATATCCTAGTTTCTAATGGATTACTTTATTATTATATGTATTTATAAATGATTGAAAGTTATTTTTAATCTTTTATTAATGTTTTAGTATAATACTAAGGATATATTATAAAGTAAGGTTTTAGAGTAATTTATAGTGAATTAGTGCTTTTATATCATTAAAGCTATAATTTTAGGGTTTTATCACTATTGGATATAATCTCTAGTCTTTAAGTACATTTAGGGTATAAAAGTTTTATATGCGATTGAATCTTTGGTTATTATCTTAGAGTTTTTATCTTAACTAGCCTTGTCAGCTCTTAGGAATATCTAAAACACTTGAGTCTACTTGAGATGTTAGGTTGAAAAATTTAGGGGTTTACAATGGTGTTATTGTCCAACTACGAGCGATCTTGATTTATTATCG
The DNA here is from genome assembly GCA_024138015.1 of Lumnitzera littorea. NCBI lineage: Eukaryota > Viridiplantae > Streptophyta > Magnoliopsida > Myrtales > Combretaceae > Lumnitzera > Lumnitzera littorea. The sequence continues at coordinate 42,595,300 of JAMXBB010000005.1, read as the reverse complement.
GATTAATACATGTGTGGGGCTCCACTAGTCTTGTAATCACAAACATGCCCTCTAGTTTCTTCCTATAAGCACATAGCCTCTATTGGTAGCCATCTTCATGCTTCATGCAAATGATGGAATACTTATTTGGCTTTGATTCTAAGGACCTAAAGTCCGCATGATGTTTAATGCAATAGTGCTTAATAGCTCTTAAGAGTTCCTCATTTGGGTTGAATCTCATAACTATACTAAGATCTTTATCGGCCTATAAATTGCTGAACTCTTCATTCACTTCCCGTTCGAAGTTTAAGTAACCATCCTCTTTACCCCTATTGTAGAAGGGAATGGCATCCCTTACCCTTGTTTCTACCCCATCGATCTCTAAAGTCTGTATCGAAGTTATTAAACTTGAACTCGAAACATACAAATATACACCAAGCATCTCCTGTTGGAAGTTTCAGGTGGCAAGCACCCCAACCACAATAGGAGGAACAATAGGCATCTCATTACCATCATCACCATTATACTCATATTTGTCATCCTCCTCATCTTCCTCAGGCTTGTAATCATCATCATATTCATCTCTGAATAAGCCTCCCATTCGTTGAACCATGCAATCATATGAAACTATCTTTTGCAAAACTGATCTTACGGCCTCATCTACCGTATTATCATCTTCTTACATGGCAACAGACATGGACAATGACTCATATTCATATACCATTTGTTTATTCTCCTCGACTTGTGCCATCCCTTTGTTCTCTTCCATCGGAGCCACATATTCTTATTGTATAGGGAGGCCTTTCCTTTCTCCTACAATCCTAACATACAATTGGTGGATATGGGTATGCCTAAATGCCTTTACCATCTTCAAGAGATTCTCGATGTCATCGTCGTCCTTGATGGTAACAAGTAAATAATTCACAACCCCCAAGTAAGCTTTAGGATGTCTATACAAAATCTTAACCCTAGCACTTGTTTCCACTCCAATACTTTGACAAACCCTTTCGAAGAGATGGGATAAATTTGCATTGGTTCTTAACTTCAACAACTTTATTGGGTCATGGCCATATTCTAGCCTTGAGCTTTCCCTTAAAATATTTCCATGGAAAAAATCATATATTTCACCGTACTTACCATTTTTAGCCTATTCATAGGGTAATTATCGTTTCAATTAGCACATAATTGATGCCGTTTTGTTCAATGGGATTGCAAGCTCTATCTTAATACCTAAACTACACAACTCTCTAATGGATATTTCATTGAACACTTGGAGCGCACATTTCAAAACAATAAAATTACAATTTCAAAGCACAAAATCTATACGCAAATACACAAATTGTTTACATATATTGCTAAAATACAATTAAGAATACATACTAGCGTGCAAACACAACAATTAAACATTATAGATCAGTTAAACACATATATAAACCTAGGATTTAAATGGGAAAGTCTAAAAATAAGTATAAACGATGCATGAAATTTGTGAAATCGGCATAGATTAAATGTTTAGGATGTTTATCTTCATTTATTGGAGTAGATTTCGCAAAAAAAAAAAAAAAGGGTGTTAGTGATTGGTTTTAGGGAGAGATTGATTTTTTTCGAAAGAGAAGCGAGGAAGAGAGAGAATTTATGAATGAGGAAATGAATTTGTTTGTGTGAGTTTTGTATGTATTGATAGTGAAGGCCCTTTTAGAAAGGCGCCTTCAGTTGTAATACGATATAATGAAGGCGTTTTTTCAAAAAGCACAAATATGCCTTCATAACCCCATAAATGTAATATTTTTCCTGAAGACCCCTCTTTTTGATTTTTTTTTTCGAGGAACTCTTCGAGTTCGAAATCAATTGGACAACCCCTATTAAAGCTCAAATAAAACATAGTTCCATCCATGAGTTTTCCTTGTAGAAAATTGATTAAGATTAAATCTTCATTCAAATATGTGAACAATAAATCAAGCCAACAACAAAACTTAAATCCTTCTATGCTCCTACATACTGGTGCTCTCTTATTGTAAGACATTTTTTAAAACAAAAAATAAGAATATATAGCTAGACGAACAACTTATTTTAACAATATTGTTCATTAAAAGTGTGATAGATAAGAAATTGGGTTAATAATGGAACTGCTAAAGGGATTGCATGTGGGACTACTTTCTTATGTGGTATACATTTGGTGGAAAATGTTGTTAAAAGTAGGTAAATCACTTAAAAATAGGAAAAAAAAGGGAAAAAATGATAGATTAAAAAAAAAATAAGGGCATTGATGAAAATTGGTACATCATTGCCTAAAAATAGGAGAAAAAGGAAGAAAAGGTGGATTCAGAAGATATAATGGTTTGATAAGAGCAAGCAATGATTTCCGAGTATGCAACTAGTGAGGACCTTCTACAGTTCCGCTTTTCATCTTTATTGTGATTGATTTAAATTTATCTCTCACACGATATGTGTCTTAATCAAAATTATTTCTTCATCAAAATATTTCTAATAACTTTGATGATTGTCTTGCTAGGATAAAGGCAACCAAAGTGCCTATACTTTTAATTTTTGATAGTTTAAGACTTTTATTTTTTATGATTTAGTGGTTCTTCTTTTACTTTGGTTTCGATTTAGTGTCTTCATTTACGACAAAGTTAATGGTCGTTATAGCTTTTTGCATTTTAGTGCCTATATTTTAGTTATCATTGCATATTGGTGTTTGTATTTTAATTTTGATGCAATTTAGTATTTCTTCACTTGATAACTTATTTAAAATTAATTTTTAATTTTTCTTAATTAGTATATTATTTTCAAAATTAAAAAAATTTGTTTATATCTAATATTTTCAATCCGGCATGATTTTTACATGTAATGTTTAATTTTAGAAAATCTTATAATTTTAAAGTCTTAAGATCTATTTTTATTTCAAAATAAGATTTACTATTTGTTGAGTAAATGAATAAAGTAAAGTTTTGAAATAGTCATAACATGTAAATCAAATCTTACTAGACCATATGACATGAATTTTCTAACTTACCAAATAATATACTTCTATATAATAATTTTTTCCCTATATATGTGGTATTGATTTTTATAATTTCACAATCTCATAATTTGCAAATCAAACATTGTACAATTGTAATTATATAGTAGTTGGAAAATTTAAATTATGTGCTACCTAAAAATTGTTATTTATAACTCAAAATTATAAGTATACTTATCTAAGCCCTTATATTTTCTATGCATTGTAATTGATCTTACTTTTATGAATTTATTAGTTTTCGTATAACATCACCAAAAAAAAAAAAATGTCTATAATATATAAAGGTCATTCAAAATAAAAATAAATAAATTCATAAAAGTATGGTCAATTATAATGCATGGAAAATGTAAAGATGTAGACAAGCATACTTATAATTTTGAGTTAAAAATAACAATTTTTAGGTACCACTTAATTTAAGCTTTCAAACTACTAGTTGTACAATATTTGATGTGTAAATTATGAGATTGTAAAATTATAAAAACCAATATCAAGACACTACTAAATGTACAAAAAAAAAATATTATTATAAAGAAGTATATTTTTTGACAAGTAAAAAAATTCATGTTATGAGGTCAAATGAAACTTGACTTATAAGTTATGACTATTTCAAAAATTTACTTGATTTTTGTACCTAAAAAACAATAGATCTTATTTTCAATCAAAAGTAAATCTTAAAACTTTGAAATTATAAGATTTGTAAAGTTAAACATAACATGTAAAAGACATGCATAGATGAAATCATTAGATATAAACAAATTGTTTTAATTTTGAAAATGATATATTAATTAAACCAAATCAAAAATTGATTTAAAATAAATTAACAAGTAAACAAATATTAAATGCATCAAAATTAAAGTACGGACTCTAAAATGTAATAATAACTAAAGTATAAATACTAACAAGAAAAAAGTTATAACAACCATTAACTTTGTCGTTAACGGATATACTAATTGAAACTAAAATAAAAGAAGAAGCATTGAATTGCAAAAAATAAAAGTATAGACACTAAATTGCCAAAAGTTAAAAGTACAGGCATTTTGTCTACCTTTATACCTTATCTTACTTTAAAGAACATCCTTGATGCAAAAAATAGCTTATATAACTTAAGCTAACAATTGAATTGCCAAAGATAAAATGCACACAATAGCTGCATTTGAAAAAACAAAAAAGGGTAAAACTTGAAGCTAGCATTCCAATTTCAAAATTTTACATTTGCACTTATCAACTATAATATTTATAATACTATATTGATGACATAATTAGATTAAAATCCAACATTATTAAAGTAAGGATAAAAAAAAAAATGATCCACCTACTACAACCAATAGAAGAAAAAAGATTCAATGATATTACCTAGCACGTGTACATATAAATAATAGATAAGTGTTAATAGAACTTAGACTCTTGGTGGTATAAATATGGATAGCAAAACTACTTATTACTACCATCTTATGTTTAAACTTCACTACATACCGACTGACTATGTATATATACATGCAGCGTATAGAATGCAGAAGTTTTTCATCAAAAATCCAAATATAACACATTAAGTAAATTGAAGTTCAGCTTAATTAATAGGAGTATTGCAACATAGGATTCACCAAACTGAATCACAATTGAAGTATAAAAATGTTGATCAAGGCTAATGTGTTTGTAACTAAATAGTGTCGTCCAAAGCATCACAATCCTCTTATCATATCTTGTAAAAACTTAGCAAACTTAAGTAGGGTTCTAAACAAGTGAAGCTCAATTGAGCTTTTGAAGGTTTAAGTTTGGCTTATTTAAAAATTATTGAGTTCAAGCTGAAGCTAAACTTTTATTGAGCCTATGACATGAGGCTTAAGATCGGCTCATTTAGATAAGCAATTTTTGTTTTGAGCTTAAACTTAACTAATTAACTAATCAAGTTTGAGTAGAGCCAAGCTTAAAGTAAGTTGAGCTCGAGGTTTCTCACAAGCACGAGTATATAAAATGAAGAAATGTATAATTAAATAGATTAATGAATATTAAATAAGGATTATATTATAGAGTATGTATCATCTCATAATGTATTATATGTTTATATATGTTATATAGATTTTAGCTTTTAGGTTTTAATAATATATAATATATATAATATTTGCAATATACATAAAGCTTGTGAGTTTACTTACAAGCCTAAACAAGCTAACTTAAACAAGCTAACTCGCAAGTCGAAACTAGAGCTTAAGCTCGGCTTATTTAGATAAACGAGTTTTTTCTTGAGTTCGAGTTCCACTTATTTACTAATCAAGCTTGAGTCTAACTGAGCTCAGGCAGCTCACGAGTAGTTGAACTTGTTTGTAATCCTAAATTTGGGTTAACTCTAATAAATGAGCCAAAATCCTAAATAGTTGCATTTGTTACAAATATGGAAATAACATAACTTTTGGGAAGAGAGAAAAATGTTTGAATGGAATCTACTAGAAGTGTGCAAGTGGGTTTTGGTCCGCAGGCAGACTTGTTTAACTTGCTTTTTTAACGGGTTTAGGCAAAGGTTTTTAGGCCCATTTAAAAGCAGGCCAAATGAGTCTGATATGTTTAACCCGTGGGTTAAAGTGGATCGATTTGAATTGGCCCATTTAATATATTTATACCTTTGGCTCACAGGCTGACACGTTTAACCCGCTTTCTAAACGGGTTAGAGCCAAGGTTTTTTAGCTCGTTTAAAAGGGAGTCAAATAAGCCTGATCCGTTTAACCTGTAGGCCAAAGTGGGTTAAGCTAGATTGATTTAGGCTGGATTGGCTTGTTTAACCCGTTTGTACACCTTTAAAACCTACATATATTCCTTACATCTTTTCCTTAAAAAAATCATATTTATATAGTCTAAAATACAATAGACACTAGATAGTTTGAATATAGTTATATAGAATAAAAAATGAGATAGATAATTTAATTAATATTGTTAGGGAATTATGAATACATTACTTGTATTTTGATACATTTACATATAGATGATTAATGGTTTTTTTTTTTTGTCCCTTTGACAAAGACATGACCTTTGTTTTTTTTTTTTTTTTATAGTTTTTTTGTTAATGGCACCTAATAGATGTGTGGCATGCTTTTATTAGTTGGTTCTACTATTAAATAACTTGAAGTAATAAATGTAATTAAAAATTATAAAAAACACATTAATTAAATGAAAAAAAAGAAATAATCTAAAAAAATAATAAAGATGAAGTTGCAACGGTTGTTGCCACTGTCTTTTGTTGGCTATCCTAAAACTAAGAGGTGACTAGCAAGTGGTGTTTTAGCTACTATAGTTTGCAACCCAAAAGTTGTGGTGGGTAGTTTCCCACCACTTGAAAAATAAAAGAAAAAATTATAAAAACCTTACCGATTAAAGTCAAGTTATGTGACTTAACTTTACCTCATAGGGTTTTTGTTTCGTTTTCCTTTTTTTTTTTTTTTAGCTTTCTAGATGGTAGACAATCACCCATCATAATTGTATAGGTTGTATGACCTATACAAAACTAGGTTGTGGCTAGCAAGTGGCCTTTTGGCCACTATTGTTGATTCCCCTTTGTTTATTTTTTTCCAATTTTTCTTTTGATTATTATTTAATTTTTTATTTGTCAATTAAATCTTGTTGAAAACTACTTAATAATATATATGTCCGGTAAAATGCTAACACCTACCCTTTGTATGAGATTAATAAAAAACTAGAAAATACAGGTAATATCTTTATTGAAAAAAAAAATCACAAGTTATCTATTTGCAAATGTACTAGATAATGTATTTATAATTTACTTAACATATTATCATAGTACCTTATACGTATGTTATTAAGATATCTACTAGATATAGCAACTATATGAAATATTATAGTTAATAGCTTATTTTGTATTGTATGATGAAATATACATAGTACAATTTATTATAATTAAAGATTATAATGTAATATACAATATTATATTAGGGTAGATGTATAATATATACTAGTGGAGAATATGTTGCATTGCATTTAAAAGAAATAATTATATGTAAAATTATTATACAAAATGGATAAAAATATGAGAAACCTATAATATATGTGCATAAAAATTTAAATATTTGTTATTAATATCTATGAAATTTTAAATTAAGAAATTAAGTAATATTCATGATTATTTTTCCAAAATTTAAATTTTGAAGTATTTATTATATTATATGTTATTATTCTATATATTTCAAATTTAATGTAATATATGCAACATATATATTTAATACTATACAATTAAGTATTTATACATGCAATATGGTAAAATATCTATTTTATACATATATTATAATATAGGTATTTACATGTAATATATATGTATATGTATATATATATTTCGAAAATTCTCAATGTGAACTAAATTGAAAATTTATAGGTAATATCTAGGAAACTAAACCTAAAAAGTAAAAAATTGAACCAAAACCATATGAAGAAATAAAGTAACATTTTACTTGTGATAAGTTATTAGAATATGTATGTAGAATGCCTTAAAACTTATTTCATTTGCTAGCTTTGTAAATAAAACTTGAGGTAAATTATACTTTGAGTACTTGTGTTTTTGTTCTTTTTCACTTTGGGTACATGTGTTTTCTTTTTTAACACTTAAGAGGCTTATGTTTTAATAGACATAAAAAATAAATAAATAAAACAAGATGAAAAATAGAAAGGGAATGACTAGGTAGGAGGGAGAATAAGAAAATGAAAGACTGACTTGGAAGAAGAAGAATAAGTGAAGAACGACAACTTTTGATGTATAACCCTAAATTAAAAAGAAGAGAAGATCCTAGAAGGAGCTTGTGAATGGACCGTAATTTAGAAATTGAATAAATTAGTTTATTCTATAGTTGGAAGTATCTTTTCTAGAATGAGTTTTTAATTGAAGGTAGTAATAAAGTTTGGATCTTTCCTTCAATTTTGAGCAATTGGTTGACACAAAATCACAAATCTTAATGCAATTTTAACTAGGGCAAAATTCTAGACTTAATGCTTTGAAGGGTAGCATATAAGAATTGGTGGTTATGAGTGTCTTCCTTAGTAGCTATAATAGTGGTGATTTTGGAGGTGATAGAGGTACCTTCAGAATTTTTTCAAAAAGGCTTTGTGATTAAAAGTTGTCATGATGGTGATGGGAACTTAGTTGGACTAATACCACAAATTGCATATACTTTGCTATTACATACTCTCATGGAAAGCTTGATACAACACATTCCTTTTTGGTTTTTTAGACCGTAACCATGGTGAAATATACATACTAATACTTAAAGTATATTGTTTCATATCCATATTTATTGCTAAAATGCTAGCCTAAAAAAAAATTCCTTGCTTATCTATATGATTTATTATTTGAATATTGACACAGTATTGCTTAGAAATAGAAAGTGTGAGATTAGATAGGTAACCTAAATCTAACATGAGAGAGACCTTGTAATTTCAATAGGGTACTATTAAACAACCATGTTTTGTATGTATAAAAGAGTTACTTTACCTAAAAATTATTTTATATAGTATTGTTGAAAGGTGCAGATTAGTTCTATCATGTTTGAGCAATTTAGGCAAAGAACATCTATTGCTTTCAAATAGCTTTCCTCATGCTAAGTTTTATGGTGCTTATGCACAAGAACAATATGTTCTTATCCCCAATTTTCAAATGTCAAGGATATAAGGTAAATTGGATTTGATAAGTTTATAGCAAAATTTTCTTCTTTATAGTTGAAGAGCAACAACTATGAGTAGTAGATTGTCTTAAAATCTCTCTATTAATTTAAAGGGGAAGAACACTATATGTTATTTCAAGAAGTAATGCATAATGATTTCCATGGAAGCGGGGAAGCTTTGAAAGAAGATTATGTAAATGCTTAGAGTATTAGTTATGGATTTATTTGTAGTCTTCTATACATTTGTTTATCAATATGAAGGTACTATTATGTAATATGTAGGTTGGAGAGGGTTGTAAGTTTTCTGAATAAGTAGATCCAAAAGCATCCACCTATGGCATTGAGTTTCAGTAGAAGGTTTTAGAACGGATTGGTAAGTTAGAGAGCGAGTTAGAGATAACATAAGAAAGGGAAAGTGTTTGGAATTGAAGAGTGAAGCAATCAAGTTTGTGAATCAAAACTGAGAAATATAGAATTAGGTAGTTAATATTGCCAGAATTTATTTTCATGTCATAGGTGATTGTCATTACAATATTCATGTATTGTATATTTAGTAGGAACAAAAATGTATAAGACAAATTATCCAAGGCTAACATAATATTGTATTATATGTTTATAGTTAATAAATGTAATATGGAGCGCCTACAAACTTCTTAATTATCTCTTATGTATATGTTTTGTTTAAGACTAGTGTTTAAACATGGAAGTATTTTGAGTTGCTGCTTTTACTTTTTCTTTAGCTTATTTCCATCGAAAGTAATTTTTTTTTATACCTTATATATGGTGTTCTTGATGTTTTGGTAGTACTTGATTATAACCAAATGACTCATTTGGCATATCATTAGGACTTGAAGCTCATAAGATCCCATATATCATCAAAATTGTTTGTGATGGAAGAAAAAAAGTAGAAAAAGCCTTTAACTAAATAAATACACAATGACATTTTGTTTCATAGTCTTATTATTTTCAGGGGAAAATGCAAAAAACCCTTCTAAACTTTGATTTAGGTGTGAATTGACTCCCTAAACTTTTAAAGTGAGGTTTTTGTTTTCCTAAACTTTAATAAATTGGCAAATCAACTCTTGTAACCCCTAAACTTTAATTTTGGTGTGTAAATACCTCTTAAATTTTGATTTTGGTACGTAAACAACCCCTTAAACTATGAGGTATTTAGAGGGTATTTACGTATCGAAATTGAAGTTTAAGGGGTGTTTATATACCAAAATTAAAGTTTAAGAGGCGTTTATATACAAAAATTAAAGTTTAAAGGGGTTATGGGGGGTTATTTGCCAATTTATGAAAGTTAGAGATCGAAAACCGTACTTTGAAAGTTTAGGGGGTCAATCTGCACCTAAGTCAAAGTTTAGAAGAGTTTTTTTTTTACAATTTTCCCTTTATTTTATGTAGTGGAAAGGAAAATAAGTAGAAAGTTAAATTATTATTATAATAATATAAACAATTCTATGATTGTGCAAATATAACGATGACATTCCCTGATATTTTTTAAATGATATTCTCAAAATAATCCCTATTGAGTCATGCTCAATTCAACTTAAAAAAAAAAGAAAAACAATAATTAATCATAGAAGAATGAAGTCGTACTTGCAACAAATGATACTTGCACCAACTCAACAGTCTTGAAAAAGAAGTCATAAGAAATATTTTTTTGCAAAAATAAAACTAACTCCAATATAAGGGATTTTAAAATATATATCTATAATAGTTTTGTCAATTAAAAATGAGATTCCACCAAAAGGAATATGGAAAACCACAAGTAACTATATATCTATAAAATCAAAACTAAGACAAAACAACTTGAACTATAGTAGTTTTGAATAATGTTTCTCTTCTTTGTAATCCATAAAAAAAAATGAAAAGAACAAATCTAATCTTAAAAGTTGCACGAAAATGCAATCCAAACACTTCCTTTAAACAAAATATATTATGAGATTTTGTTTTGTAGCTTCATTCTTTTCATTAATTTATTTTATATATTGTAAGAGAAAATAAGAAAAAAAATTAAAATTGTTATTATAATTATATGAAAAATTTCATGATTATTCAAGTATAAGGAAAACACTTAAGCAATAAATCAAAATAAGAAAAAAAAAATTGATAATCATTAGAATGAAAGTATAATGGCACAATTATCTTAGTTCACATCAAAATGGACATAGCAATATATATAACGATATTCTTGTAATATTTTTAAAAGGAAATTCCCTAAGTAATCCCTATTGAGTCATGCTCAATTCAACATATATATATATATATATATATATATATATAACAATTAATCACATGAAAATAAAGTCATACTTACTACAAATGATACTTGCACCAACTCAATAGTTTCGAAAAAGAAGTCTTGATAAATTTTTTTTGTAAAAGTAAAACTAACTCTAATAAGAAGGATTCAAATATACATATTTATAATAGTTTTGCCATTTACAAAAGAGATCCCAATAAAAGGAATATAGCAGACTGCTAAGTAACTATATATTTATAAAATCAAAACTAAAGTAAAACAACATGGATTGTAACTATTTTGAATGATGTTTCTATTCTTTGTACCCTAGAACAAAAATGAAAAAAAAAAAATAAATATAATATTAACGGTTCCGTGAAAATACAATCCTAAACACCTCCTTTGAACAAGATTAACACAAACTACAATCACCAGTCATATACTCTACCCCCTTCCACCTATTGTTCGCCCAACACGAAGTATAAAATTACTGCAAAGAAACACTCCATGTCCTTTATGTCTTTCTATATGCCTATGTATAGCTATTGGGTGTGCTCTTCCAAAGTCACTACTTGTACTACCTTCTCTAAGTGTCTCGCTAATAGAGACATTAACATTAGTAGGTTGTGGAAACCATATAGCAAGTTGTGTATGACCCTAATCCAACAAAGTAACATTTCAATTTGATGAAATACACACATAATAATTAAATAAAGACCTTTAAATGTTAGTACCTGTGATGATGGCAACCTAGACTATTGCTGCATAATTTGATACCCAAATATATTGTTGTGCTTCATCTCTTTTTAACATCATTTGAACCTTTTTCTTAGCTCGATATGCTATACTAGTGCCTATTTCCATAGCAATCTCTTTGATAACATGTTTTTGCATTGCAGTTAATTCCTATTTTAGACCATTACTGTGAAATTCTTGTAAGTACTTCTATGCGATGAAATTGGAATTAACATGTGTATTCGTAAGACTTTGAGGACAACCATAGTTGGGATTAAATGTTTTGACTTGAAAAGTCTCCTTATCACGAACTTTTGATGCATAAAATCGCCAACCACACTTGTTAATGCAATAAACAGAAACTTTATGTTTTTTGCTCAAGGCATACCGATAATCAATACTTTTTCTAATAGTAAAGGCTTTAAGACAATCTCTAAATGTCTTTGCATTGAGAAATTTCATCCTTAACATCAACCGAGGCTCCTTACTATCAACATCAACATTATATATAACATATCTATCAAGTTTGTCCTCCTCCTCCTCTGAATTAACTAAGCTTTGCAAATCATCATTAAGAGGAGATTTGTCCTAATTAATCCTTATGTACTCCAAGCCTTTAATCTTAACAACATTTCTAATTGAATATACCTTATCATCCTGCAAACAATCTAGAGCCATAATTCCAAAGTTTTACTTAATTCCATCATTCCCTACATCTCTTCCATATGAACATGCTCATTCAACACATCATTCACATCTTTACCCATAGTTTGATTCAACTCCTCACTCATAATCTCATCTAAAATGTTTTCCCTACTATTTATATTAAGTGGCATCACAGTATCTAAAACCAACAGGTGAACATCAACATATAAGATCACAGTACAAACTCCTAAAGAGTTATGCAATTCTAACATGGTGACACTATTACTGTAATTTTCAAGAGGCTTAAGTCTACTATCTAATGATTGCTTAGGGACTAAATAATAGAAAAATGCACTCCTTACTTGTCTTAACTCCAAAATGATCCCTTGAATCTTAAAAAAACTTATCAAATAAGTGTCTATATTATTTCTTACTTCGATAGACCTGGCATCATATGTTTGGATCACCCTTTTCATAAACCTTTTGCGATAATAGATATGCAAATTCATAAGACTTAGAACAACCATATCTTAATCCTGTGACATGTAACAAAAAATATTAGTAACATAGAAAAAAAATTTATTGGAGAGTAGAAAATTAATTACACATTTTATTGGAAAAAAATAAAAATAAACAATTAAAAATTTAAGTTGCGTATTGTTGCTTGGTAAGAATTGTGTTATATGTATGCGTAATTATTTTGTTTTCAATGAAGGTGTAAGAAGTATATCGTTTGAGCAAGATTGAATTGTGGAATTAACTCATGTCAATTAAACATTGACATTCTTCTAGATTTGTTAGGTGATATCAAGGAAATTCAAATAAGAAATAAGAAATAATTAAAGACATAGCTAATCTCCAGAAAATGGAAGAAGGATATTTGTTACAATCATGAGCCATTCTAAGATAATTTATGGTTGCAAACATGTCTAAGAAAGAAAAAAGAAAATGCTTTTTACCCATTTACTAGGTCTGAGGATCGCAAACAGGGAACCTAACAACTATATAGTATCACACATGGATATAAAAAGATATATTTTTGTTCCACTTTATTAAATTATCTCTAACATAGCATAAAGAAAAACTAATACCTAGTAATATAACTTATCCAATTTTCTATATTGTTACATGAAAGAAGGATAATCATTAGCAAAACACCATCATAAGTGCTAACATTGTAACTTCACGATGACTATTATGGGGTTAGGTTTCCATCTTGAAGTAGAAAGTGAATTAGGATTAAGATCAGTAATTTGGGTTTTAGGTTAAGGTTTAGAGAAATTGGTAGTTAAGTGAAAAAGTATCGATCTTTTTAGCAAATATGCTTTAGACTAATAGAGGATTTAACCAATGATAGCTTTTCATTATTTATTAAAATATGGTCCTTAAGTGTTAAGAAAGAAAACACAAGTACGTTAAGTGAAAAAAGAACAAAAACACAGGTACTCAAAGTGTAATTTGCCCTAAAACTTTTTGTCAAAAAACTTTTGAAATTCTTGAATTGTATGAATGTTGATTTCATCGATCTCTTTATAGTGATAATGTATGTTATTAAAAAAGTTTAGTACCTATAATATGAGGTTATATCTCATGCACTAAATTTACAAATTATGATTTAATCCATAACTAAATAACATTGAAGTTCTATGGTTTGAAAAATTATTAAACCAAATGGCATGATTTAGGTCAACGCGTTAACAAAACTGAACTGTATTTTATGATTTTGTTGGTTTGTGGGAAAACTAAACTAAGCCCAACTACACATGCCTTTAATTATTATATATTTTGATATATTTCAGTATAATATTTTGCTATTATAAAATATATAATGTATGTAACTATGGTAATTACATGTGATGAATAAATATAAAATTCATAATTTTATGTAATTAGTATACATACATACATATATATATATATATATATATAGGGTTATAAAATTAATTTTATATTAGTGAAGGGGAAATGAATTTGTAATTCTACCACCTAAGACTTGGATTCAAATCATCATTTAATACTAAAATGATGAATTTTAATCAATCTCAATTCTAGTTTTAGCCTAACCTAAAAGGCTTGTCTAATAGGTGGAAGATTCCCTTAAACTTAAATGCTACACCTAATCTATATTACTTTTTCATATAGGATTGTAACATTACTATATTCTTTTGAAAGTCTATGTGCATGTTAGTCTACTCTAGATTGCCTACTTTGGAAGCTTTCACTTTTGTGAGGTTGACCTCTTAATAAGAACATTAAATGTTATGATTCAAATCTAAGGGGAGAACTTAACCTAAAAGATTAGTCTGATTGGTGAGAGTGCTTCTCAGATTAAAGTGTTATAGTTAGTTTTTATTAATTTCCCATATAAGATTATAACATTTTTGTAAGTTACTTCCAAACATATGATGGAGTCCATATATTAAACGTAACATTAATCGACAATACTTACAAAGTTGTGAGGGGCAAAAGCAATCTCAACAAAGGTTAATGTTAATATTATATCAACATAGATTTAACAAAAATTTAAATATCAAAGCCAAATATGATGTAACAACCACACACCGGATGGCCCTCTTAGCAATCCTTCCAACCCATGTTTATAACTTCCTTATATTATATAATGAAAATTGTAAATTATAAAAGTTGAAAAACTGATAAGTTAAATATAGAACTAAATTATTAAGGCGTTGTAGTATGGTGGTATTAATATTAGTTTTCCAATAGAATAGATTAAATTCGCCCAATATGTAATGTTTCTGGTAAGAAAAAATAAAACTAAATTCAACATTTTGTGGTTCATAATAGTATAATGTATCTATGAATTAAATATTCCTAAAATTTAAGTGCAATATTTAGTTACATGAACCTTTAAGAAGAAAAAGGTAATCTTTATTGTGCAATACTTAAGCAAGACCCTTCCAGAAGTGAAATTTTCTTTAGATGATTATTTATCATTTTATTCACTTTCGTGTGTAATCTTGCTAAGGCATGCTCATTTCATATCTCCTTTTATGTTCAAGATAGTTATAACGTAATTGTACAAACACCAGTCTTTCAATAGGATAGATCAAATTTGAATATATCATCATTAAATTATAATATGTAATGTAGTACAGAGGAATAAGAAGGTCTTTTTTTAAGGATGTAATTATAAAACCTAAGTAAAAAATAATAAATTAATTCATTTGAGCGAATTAAAGGAAATAAGTAATTTTTTATATCTAGCCTTTGGTATGATAAGTAATTAAGAATTAAGTATCGGCGGAAAAATGGTCATAGGAAAAGTTTCAAACATCAGTGTGGCATGTGATTACATATTAATGCTAAGGGCATTTTGGTTTAAAAAAAAAGGAGGAGTTACACTTCCATTAATCATCTAAATGTACTTTATAGTTACAATAACTCCCTCTCACAAAACTTACGATACTTTTAAGAGAATTTATAGAACTTATCTCAACCCTAATTCCTAAATCAAGATTCGTGCTCTTGAAAGAGGAATTCAACAAGAATCAATCTTTCCTCCTTTATCAAGTAAGTTATCCTTCTATCTTCATTATACCTTTTCCAATTTATGCTTTTAGGGTTCCTTCAAGTTTTGGGAATAGGGGTGTAGTTATTGTTAGTGTGGTGGTGGTGATGTGGTTATGATGTAATTATATCCTGATGGTGATGTGAAGTGGTGTTAGGATATGTAGTGTGTCTATACCATGTCTTGTATGGGTGTATATATCATGGAATTTCTGTGTGTGTATATGTGTGAAAGTTGTGGTTTTAAGTAATATGTGTGTGCACATGTGGATTGGAGTGGCGATATGCTTTGTATGTGTATGTGTGGGACAACATGCTGGGACTTGTGTGAATGTCGGTATCGTGTGTGCTTATGTTAGGAGGATATTGGAAGGATATATGGAATATGGTTTGGAAGTTTAGAGTATGGAGTTAAGGGTAAAGTTAAGGAGAAAGAAGTATCGAGTCATGAAATTCTAAGCTAGCTTTTATATCTTAGATAGGTATAAGAGAACGTGTGGTGTTGGATCAACTTAGGATAGGAACTCTAAGTACGGGATACAGTTTGTTGAATGTGTGCGTTAGGTTAGTATATATGTAAACTAGACTTCATTGACAATCGGACTTAATTGATAGTGTCGCTTGTGCTTAGCTTCGACTACCTATTGGTTGAGTCAAGTGGTGTTGGTGAGGTACCCGGTGATCTTTCCACGATGTTGTCCTCAATGGAGTCTTACATTGAAAGGACCTAAGTAAATCTAAGTTGGTTTATGGTACTTGGGTGTTGGAGAGTACCTAACACCAATACTTATGTAGTATCTATATATATTGCTTGTTAGGGGTCATGGATAACCCTAAGTCTTAGGACGTTGAGACTGTGATGGTTGTGGGCCTCAATGAAACATTAAATCTATTGCTTGTTGCATTTATTAGCGGTATTTGTGTGTGTGTTTTGACTTATACTTGTGTTACATGTGCATGTGAATGGCATCCTGTACTAGGCTTTGGCTTATCCTATGGGGATTGTTATTTTTCAGTTGTAAGGATGGGTTATGAGGTTAATGATGGGGTTTTTGCGAAGGATTATGGATTTGGCTATCTATACTAAGATGAGTAGGGGGATTATTACTACTTTGATGATAGAGCTGGGCACTATAGTTTAACTAAAGGGGTAAACTTAAGATTGTAATTATTTTCTTTGGAATTTCTTATTGAGTTTTATGTGGTTATGGAGTTGCTTATAACTCCTGCTGCTAAGTTTAGTAGATTTAATTGTTGTTGGTGCTGTAAAACTCTAATTTACGATCTAGAGTACTTTTGTGTTTTATGGAGTTTAAGTGGACAACATTTCACTCTTTTTTAAATTCAAGGTTGTTATTTTATGAATTGGCAAATTTAATGTTAATGTTTTGTGGATTTTAGACAAGTTGTAGGTTCTTAAACGCCTAACATATCAATAGAAATTAGGGACACATGGCGGGTTGTAGCATTCTAGGTTTTAAGGCATTACAACTTTAGTGGTATCAGAGCTTAGGTTGAAGATCTTTAGGGAAAAATGAATGATAACTCGTAGGTAGATAGCCTTTAAGTGATCAAAACCCATCACCCCCTTCATTACGGATGTGATAAGAGAGAATTGATTGAATAACGGTTGTCACCCCCTCTATCATGGCCGTAATCAAGGGAGTGATTGTTGTGGGAGCGATTCCCCATTCATCACGGTCGTGACCAGTAGAGATGTAGTAGATAGAAAAAAAAAAGGGGAGGGGGTGGAGGTGGGGTATGGTTGGGGAAAGAGGGCGAAAGAAAGAAAGAAGAAGAAGAAAAAGGAAGCTCAGGTAGCTAAGGGTTAGGCTTGAATCCGGGAATGAACTGTTAAGTGTTTAAATTTTGTCTTCAAGTTGCCTTATGTCCTCTTAATGTTCCCTATTGCCTTATCATTCATTATTTCTTTTGTTTACCCATCTCCTAACTTTCTTTTGGTTGAATGCCTTTGTTTCATCTTTAGAATGCTGCCTAGGAGAGTAGGTTCAAGTTCTTCTTAACCTTAAGACTACCTAACTGAAGGGCAAGATGCTTATGATGGTCAGAATGTGCAGGGAGGCTAGGGTACTCAGGGAGGTTATGGATTACCTGGCATATAGAGGCAGTAGGACCGACAGGGGTACAAGCCTATGGAGGTCGATGTAGCACGGTTATTGAATGCTATGAACAATCTGGTAGGTGCCATAGTCCAATAGCAAGAGCAAATTAGACAAGATGTGTAGATGATTTAGGTTAATGTTGAAGCTTGGTGTCAAGAGAGGTAAGTAGTTTAGCAGCTTAGGATGGACCGTTTCCTGAAAGTAGCTAAGGAGTTTGACCTTAAGCTCGATGATATTGTTGTTGCTAAGGAATGGATTAGGTAGATAGAGAAAGCTTTTGCCATGGCTGAGGTTCCATATGATAAGAAAGTAAACTATGCATCGTTTATGTCGAGGGGAGATGCATTGAAATGGTGGGATGGTATCCTGTGCATAGAGCTTAATTTGGGGGCTTAGACTTAGGAGAGGTTCAAGAATAGATTTTTTGAGCATTTCATTCCCTTTAATGTGAGAGAACAGATGTAGTAGGCATACCAGACTCTTTAGTAGGGGAGTAAGATTGTAGTGACCTATGAGGCCGAATTGGATTGATTGGCCTATTTTATTCTCAAAGCCTTTAAAGGGGATGAGTAGTCAAAGAATAACAGGTTTGTTCATGGGTTGGAGCCTGAGCTATAGGAGAAGGTTGTAGCCTTTTAACTTACGGCTTATGCAGCAGTAGTTGATAAGGCTAAGTGTTTAGAGCAACTTATGAAGAGAAAGCAGGATTAGTTAGCTTGTAGGATAAGGGTAGCCTCAGGGAAAAGGCCTATGCCAGGTTATGTGATGCCAAGGTCAGATAGAGCAAAGAGACCAATTCTAGGGGTGTTTATTAGAGAGGGTGGAGATGGGCCAGTGCTAGTGTAGCCTAGACCTATAGCGCTGCCAACATCAGTTCAAATGAGAGCAACTGCACTAGCCGTAAAGTGCACCCGATGTTTTGGGCCTCATAAGGTGTCGGCTTGTAAGTGGGTAGCAAGAGTGTGCTTTTTATATGGGAAGACGGGACATGTGAGTAGGGATTACAGAGAGTCTATCATCTTATACCAGGGGTTTTGTTATAGTTACGGACAAAGAGGACATCGTATGGTAGATTATAGGGATACAGGAAGCCAGGTAGCTCAAGGAGGAGTACCCTTCACTTATAGAGTAGAAACTCAAAGGCCAACTATAGCAACCTTAGTAGCAAAAGAGTGCAAACTCGAGTCGAAGTTACGTTTGACACTGGTAGTATAAGAGTATCAAGATGTGTTCCTTGAAGACTTACTGAGTATTCCACCTAACAGGGAGGTGGAATTTAGAATTGACTTAGTTCCTAGGACAAAACCTATTTGGAAACCGGCTTACTGGATAGCGCTTACCAAGTTAGTGGAGTTTAAGAAGCAATTGCAAGAGCTACAGGATAAAGGCTTCATTAAGCCTAGCTTGTCACCATAGGGGGCTTCAGTACTATTTATAAAGAAGAAGGATGGGAGTTTACGGAAGTGCATTGACTATTGGGAGTTGAATTAGGTCACGATAAAAAATAAGTATCCCCTTCTAAGCATTAATGACCTCTTTGATTAGTTGTAGGGTGCACAGGTCTTTTTTAAAATAGACTTATGTTTAGGGTATTATTAGTTGAAGGTCAAGGCTGAGGACATAGAGAAGACGGCTTTCAGAACCAAATATAGGTTGTTTGAATTTCTGGTAATGCCTTTTGGTAATACCTTGATAAGTTTGTTGTTGTTTTTATTGATGACATCCTTATTTACTCTAAGAATAGGAAAGAACGTGGAGAGCACTTGAGGATTGTATTAGGAAAGTTGAGGGAAGAAAGGCTTTATGCTAAGTTTAGCAAGTGTGACTTCTAGTTGGAGTAAGTAGCTTTCTTAAGTCATATAGTAAATTAAGATGGTATAGTTGTAGACCTAGAGAAAATAAAGGCAATTGTTGAGTGGCCCAAACCTACTACAGTGTCAGAGGTTAGAAGTTCTTTAGGGTTAGTTAGATATTACTGGAAGTTTGTAGAGGGCTTTTCTAAGATTGCAGCGCCTTTGACCTGGTTGACTCAAAAAGGGATAAAGTTTATATGGGATGATAGTTGTGAAGTAAGCTGCCAACAATTGAAGGATAGATTAGTGACGGCTTTGATATTGACCTTACCCTATAGCGGGGAGGAGTTTGTTATTTATAGTGATGCCTTCATTCAAGAGTTAGGGTGTGTTCTTATGCAGAATGGTAAAGTGATAGCATATGCATCTCACCAGCTTAAGCCATATGAGAAAAATTACCTAATTCATGACCTAGAATTGGCAGCTATGGTACATGCATTAAAACTTTGGAGACATTACCTAGTGGGAGAGAGGTGCAAGGTTTATATAGATCATAAGAGCCTCAAGTATTTCTTCACTCAAAAAGACTTAAATATGAGGCAAAGGTGTTGGTAAGAGCTGATCAAGGACTATGACCTAGATATTCAGTACCACCCAGATAAAGCCAATGTGGTAGTTGATGCCCTGAGTAGGAAAAGACAAGGAAATCTAGCCAGCTTGATCTTTCAATAGGATAGATCAAATTTGAATATATCATCATTAAATTATAATATGTAATGTAGTACAGAGGAATAAAAAGGTCTTTTTTTAAGGATGTAATTATAAAACCTAAGTTAAAAATAATAAATTAATTAATTTGAGCGAATTAAAGGAAATAAGTAATTTTTTTCTATTTAGCCTTTGGTATAATATTTAATTAAGAATTAAGTGTTGAGGGTAAAACGATCATAAGAAAAGTTTCAGACATTGGTAAGGTATGTGATTACACATTAATGTTAGGGGCATTTTAGTTTGAAAGAAAAGGAGTTATACTTCCATTAATCATTTAAATGTACTTTACAATTACCATAAGTCCCTCTCACAAAACTTAAAATACTTTCCAAAGAATTTGCAGAACTCATCTCAACCCTAATTCTCAAATCAAGATTTGTGTTTTTGAAAGAGGAATTCAACAAGAATTAATCTTTCCTCCTTAATCAAGTAAGTTGTCCTTTTATCTTCATTCTACCTTTTCCAATTTATGCTTTTAGGGTTCCTTTAAGTTTTAGGAATAGAGATATAGTTATTGTTAGTATGGTGGTGGTAATGTGGTTATGATGTAATTATATTTTGATGGTGTCATGAAGTGGTGTTAGGATGTGTAGTGTGTGTATACCGTGTCTTGTATAGGTGTATATATTGTGGAATTTCTATGTGTGTATATGTGTGAAAGTTGTGGTACTGAGTAGTATGTGTGTGCACGTGTGGATTAGAGTGACGATGTGCTCTGTGTGTGTACGTATGGGACAACATGCTGAAACTTGTATGAATGTCGGTATTGCGTGTGTTTATGTTAGGAGGATATTGGAAGGATATATGGAATATGGTTTGGAGGCTTAGAATATGGAGTTGAGGGTAAAGTTAAGGAGAAAGAAGTATCTAGTCATGAAATTTTAAGCTAGCTTTTATATCTTGAACAGGTACAAGAGAACGTATGGTGTTAGATCAACTTGAGATAGGAACTCCAGGTACGGGATACAGTTTGTTGAATGCGTGCATTAGGTTAGTATATATGTAAACCGGACTTAATTAAAAATCGGACTTAATTGATAATGCTGCTTATGCTTAGCTTCAACTACCTACTGGTAGGGTTTAATAGTGTTGGTG
This sequence comes from Lumnitzera littorea, assembly GCA_024138015.1. NCBI lineage: Eukaryota > Viridiplantae > Streptophyta > Magnoliopsida > Myrtales > Combretaceae > Lumnitzera > Lumnitzera littorea. The sequence goes on along the minus strand of JAMXBB010000005.1, from coordinate 42,573,707 downwards.
AGGCACTTGGCGATCTTTGCACGACGCTGTCCCCGGTAGAGTCCTACATTGAAAGAACCTAAGTAGATTTAGGTTGGTTTATGTGGCACTTGGGTGTACCTAACATCAATACTTATATAGTATTATATATATTGCTTGTTAGGAGTCATGAATAACTCTAAGTTTTAGGACGTTGAGACTGTAATGATTGTGGGCCTAAATGAAACATTAAATCTATTGCTTGTTGTATTTAGTAGCGGTATTTGTGTGTGTACTTTGATTGATACTTGTGTTACATGCGTATGTGAATGGTATTCTGTATTGGGCTTTGGTTTACCTTACGTGGATTGTTATTTTTCAATTGTAGGGATAGGTTATGAGGTTGATGACAAGGTTTTTGCGGAGGATTATGGATTTGGCTATCTGTACTATGATGAGCAGGGGAATTATTACTGCTTTGATGATGGAGCTGGGGCGCTATAGTTTAATCATAGGGGTGGAATTAAGATTGTAATTATTTTCTTTGGAATTGCTTATTGAGACTTATGTGGTCATGGAGTCGCTTGTGACTTTTGCTGCTAGGTTTAGTAGATTTAATTGTTGTTGGTGTTATGAAACTCTAGTTTATTATTTAGAATACTTTTGTGTTTTATGAAATTTGAGTTAACGTTATTTCATTCTTATTTAAATTGGAGGTTGTTATTTTATGAAATGATAGATTTCATATTATTGTTTTGTAGATTTTAGACAAGTTGTAGGTTACTAAACGCTTAACGTGTCAATAGAAATTGGGGATATGTGGGAGGTTGTGATGTTTTAAGTTTTAAGGTATTACGATAATATTATAGAACTTTTTACGAATACATTGTTGACTAATGCATACATACACAAATATAGATATCTCACAATAATTTTTCCATATGATTATTTCTTATATGCAAAGAAAATAGAATTTGCGCATAGAAAAAGGGGTGAGTGGGGCGGGTCGCGGGGATGTAGTAATGGAAGTGTCTCCGAGATTCTCAATTAACGGTGTGAAAACATTTTGATTGGAAAGAGGCTAACGGTCAAATTCAAATACGACAGATTTACAGAACCTAAAACGGAAAGTACATCTGCTACAGTAATTAATATTTAGGGCAAGCGTAGTTGTCCAAACAATTTTTACATCAACGGAAATGGAAACAATCTATCACAAAAGATTTTATAAAGACAATATCTTATTAATTGCGTGTATATATATGTTCTTTGCAAGAAACATGTTTTAAATATAACCAAGATTCCATAATTACCAAGGTTAAATAATCTACAGTATTCCAAGATTTGTCTTCTTTTCTCTTCTGTAAAAGAAAAGTTCTAAAAGTTGAAAAGGCCGGTTTTGCATCTCAAAAAAGTTAAGAGGAAGGCTTAAGGTATGTACTAGGTTTCTTCTTTTCGATATTGTTTTCTTCTTTCCAATTTCTTGCTGTTAGTCGTCTTTCTTACTTGATTAGCATGTTGTTTATATACTCATCGTCGCAAAAAGAAAGTTTTTATATATGTTTTTAGTGCATTTAAAGATACTCATAATTCAAAACCCTAAATCTAAACCCTATATATTGTTCACCTTTTCAATGGTGATCCATGTATCTATTGTTACGTATATGTGTTTGAAAGTTTCATTTATGTCGGAAGAGAGTCACACTAGTTGAAAGACATACATTCATTAGATGTTTCATAAAAAAAAGGTTCAATAATATTAATATGTCACGTGAATTGATGAGTGGAGTCTAAGTATTATTGAAATTTTGATATGTGTTAGTAAAATAACTTATCTTTTTAAAAAATAACAATTTTGTTTTCATGTATTAAAATTTTATTGATATTTATATGTCATTCATTGATCCTTTCTATAGTATATTAGTATCATTGAAGCCTTTCTTGATGTTTTATTAATATTTTCATAGCAATTGAGACCTAATCAACAACTTTAAGGAGTAATGACACTATTATAAATGAACAAAGATATATGGTTGATCGGAATTAATAAGATTGAATAAACTAAAAGTCCGTGTGTACAAACAACAATTAGCATAGGCCTTAAAGTTATATCATCGATCCCGTGACTATCCTTCTATTAGGTGTCACCAAACCAATGAAAGGAGCTACCATAAATGGGTCGTTCTTGGATCAACAAACTTTTGCTTACAAGAAGCACGAACCCATATTTGATAAGGTGAAACTTAAACCTTTTCTTCTTCAAACAAAAGTGGAAACTAGATGTTAGATGGAAAAGGTAAACACACAGAGTATATCAAAGGGACAACTACAAGTTTACTAGAAAGTGCAAATGAAATAGCCTTATTGATATCCTAAGGAGTGTCATTATCCTGACATTTAGGGTTTTTTTTTTTTTTTTCTAGTTGGATGCACATTTCTCCTTTTGCTTTTATTAAGAAAACTTGTGTTCTTCGGATTAGGTGAAGAAGATGGGTCGAGGCAAATTAGCCCTAGAACTCATACCTAAGGAAAGATCACGGCGGACAACATACGAGAAAAGGAAAAAGGGTTTAATGAAGAAGGCTGAAGAATTCTCAGTCTTATGCGGTGTAGATACTTGCGTGATCATATATGGTCCTGATGGTAGTGATTCCTCAACGGAGCCAACGGTTTGGCCTCCAGACCACGAAGAGGTCAAGCGCATTATGGAGAGATATCGATGCGAGGGCGTGGATCGCTGTGCGAAAAGGACTACTGGTTTGTATGAATTCTTCATGGCTCGGAAGAGGAAGGCTGATAATGAGTTGATGAAAGCGAAGATAGCGAGTTGGAACGCGAAATACCCCGTCACGGATGAGTTGATTAGTAATTTCAACGATGAGGGGGAGCTGAAATCGCTCTTAGCTGGGTTGGCTGCACGGCTTGAAATGGCAAAGAAGTTGCACTCTATGATGAAGCAAGATCCAGTGATAAATCCAGGTAAATGAGGAACCATAAAATCTTGAGATAGGTTCTATATTTAAATACTCTTAGGTTGTACTCTTTATGTTGTTTTAAGGTAGAAAAACAAAGTGGTTTTAAACGAAAAAAGATTCAATATTATTAATATATCAAGTAAACTGTTATTATCAGTAAAATTTTGATATATAATTATAAAAGAATGTAATTTTTGAAAAAATATAAATAATAATTTTTATATATTAAAATTTTATTTATATTTATTTATTATTCATCGATTCATATAGTATATTAATTATATTAATTTTATTAAAATCTTTCTTGGTCTTAGCAAGTTCATGCCAGAAAAGATTCACACATTACATATCACAACAACAATACGACATAAAACTTTTCTTTTTTCCCTTGAAAAGAATACCATTCTTATTTTATAATAACTATCGTATAAAATTTTTTCAATGTTTATTAACCTTTAATCAATTCACGTGGCCTTATAAATACGAATTAGCTTTTCACCCAGACAAAAAAAAAAAAAAAAACGTTAAATCGACTGTTTATGGCTATCTATGTGTTGATTTAACCCATTGGATATCTATATGCCATATTGAACAGAATTGTATTATTCATGTACTAATTCATGTTTTTGGTTTTTCACTTTTATAAGTTCCGGGCGATGAAAGTGGAACTAGATATTTTTGTTAGTTTCTCTTTTCCATGACTGGCTCCATTAAAAAAAAAAAAAAAGAAAGAAAGAAAGAAAGAAAAAAACTTTTACACGGGTAAGCAAAGCCATTTCTCCCTCTTGTTGTACTCGATTCATAAGTCCCGTGTAACAACTTAATAATATTACATACCTTAGAGTTGGATTTTTTTACAATGACATTAATAATATAATATAGTAAGTTAGTAATATATTTTTATTAACGTTACCGTAAAATGCTTTCTTAGAGTTACATGTTGGCACATAATTTAGTATATTTGGTTAATAAATAATGCATACATCAACTTATAGTTGACAAATATTGTCCTATGTCTACAAAATAGAAAGAATTGTATGAGTGTGATCTATTAATTGGGAAAAAAAGATTTAATAATATTAATATGTTACATAAATTGATAAATGATGTATAAGTATTAATAAAAATTTAATAATGAAAGAACGTATTTTTGGAGTATGTTTTTACTTATTAAATTTTTAATAGTGCTTAATGCTGCTAATTGATCAATATATCTCACTAATCGGCTAGATATATTAAATTTATCGTGTTGATAAAAGCCAAGTATAGCTCTTTATTTGATTCATCTGTTGTTGCCTTGTATCAGCAAGTGTGACCATGGAGGATCTATGTTTTGCAAGCCATGTCCATGCACATTACATGCAGGTGCACGGCATGTTTCAGGATCAACAATCACCAATACCAATACCTGTGAAGCCACTCGATGCCAAACCTCTCATGTTGCAATACAATTTCAGCTCCTACTTGCCTGCATCATCAAGTAGGGACCATTCAAGTTCCATGAACAACACTTTAGGTACAATGATGTTTAAGGACAACAACGATTGGCCTCCATTCAGTGCTGGCATAAATCCGTCCTTAGGGCTTGCAATTCCTGACACGCAGCAACAACATGACTCTAATTCGACCCGGTTTTGGGCACAAGCACAAAATGAAGCTCGAGTACAGTCTGCTAATTCGAGTTGCTACCCCTTTTCGTCTTTGATGAACACGTCTATGCAAACCAACGATCTACTTTACCACCACCCTGGCTCGACATCTAACAACAGCTTCCATCAAAATTTGCTAGCTCGTCAATACCAACTAATGGATCATCCAACCCACATTGATGATCAAAATAATGTTCGGGTCACCAACAACACGATCATGTTCGACCAATCTAACTCCTCAATAATGTGCTACAATAATAATGCATCCGTGACCATCCAGCCACAACCGCCAAAGCTTCAGTACCCGGTTGCGCCGGCTAGTGCTTCTATGGTGGATGCTTCTCAGGAAGATCGATGCCATGATCTTTCTGAAACGTTTATGAAGAAGATAGAGAAAGAATATTAGTTAAGTCTTTAGTACGTGGTTGCAAGCTTGTCCGAATTTAAGGTTGACAAATTGTTACAAGGTTAGACTTTCTCAATGAAGTTTATTTACTTTCTTGTGGTACCATTTAATATTGAGGGCTCGTGAAAATTCTTGTGGCTTTATAAATATCATTATTTTAGAAGTTATTGTATATGTTATTAGATGATTTTACTTTTATTTTATAATAATCTGGGTTGTTCGAATCATGCCAATATTATGCTGGAGGAGCATTATTTCATTTGATGTTACTTGGTTCTCATTCATTAATTTATGCACTTCTTCACTATACTTCTAAGGATTATAATTATGACACACACGTATTTTTAAGTTTATTATTTTTCATAATTAAGGAAAGTATGATGCTAAACGAAAAATAAATACATCACTTAAGCGACACTCTTAAAATGGAAGTTAATTTCCGAAAATAAGCACTTAAGTTTAATTAATTTCCACCTTCAACAGCACTCCCCATTCAAAATTTATAACTAGGCATGACACATGGATGTCCCTAGGAGATGGTCATAAAATTAACCATGAAATTAAAAAAAAAAAAAAATCCTGCTCAATTGATAGCTGAAAACACTAAAAATAAAAACAAAAGCTTTACATACTTCAAAGACATCGAACGTCCCCGTTTACAAAAAATGATTGAAGATAAATCGAAAGGCCAGTCTGATTTATACATACATACATATATATATATATATATATATATATAGAGTTGCGCTTACACCACATCAAAGCATAAAGGCAGAGAAAAACTTAAGAGCAATTATAGCATTATACTGTTTTATTGGAGACATCCGATTGATAAAATTGGAACGAAACTATAGCATTATACTCTATTCACCAACTAACAAAATTGCAGACAATTTCAGCTACCAAGAAAGAAGAGCAACAAATGAATTGTTCCCCTAAATCGTCTAGAATAATAATTAAATAATATTATCGTCCATTAACTAATAACTAGTCCATAGACGGACATTAACATAATATCTATGCTCATCACAATCTTATTTCTTAAGTAATATTTTATAATTAGAGCATGACATAGAAACATAATGATGCAAGAACAACAACATACAAGGGTTCTAATAATTATTACAAAATTTCGACAATTACAAAGATATAATCAATATATAAAAATTACAAGATTTAAAAGACAAAAATTACCATAATAGGATCTTAACCATAGTTAGACAACATCACATCCCTTTTGTGGACCCTAGAGGCATGAATAGCATAAGAGTGGACTGAAGCAAGAGGAACTCTCGTCAGGAAGCGTCATCTCTAGGGCTTCGGATTGGGTTTATAGTGAGAGCCCTTAGCTTATTAGATACTTCACTCGTTCAACACTCATTAGACTGACAAGTAGTTTATAGAATGTTGAATATTTGGTGAAGACTTTTAGTGCTAGAGTAGACCGAATAGCAAACTCAATCAAGGGTGGAAGGGTAGCTACGCTCATTACATTAGTTCTACTTCAGAGGCATCCACTTCCTTAAACAAATAAAAATAAAAATATCCATGTAGCTGTACTTCTCCGTTATTCATCTATTGGGGTTTTCTTTAATAGTGATATGAGCACGAGTTATAAGATAATTCGCACAGCCAGTTGATCTCAAATAGATATTCTCAATAGAAAAGATAATATGTAATCTCGATAAAATATTAGGAAGAATGGAATTGATATGACACACAAGTCCAAATATATTATTAAATACTATATGATATACAGCGTTTGATAATTTAATAGAGTTGCCACAATCTATTACTAATTGATAGATGAAAATTAAAAGAGAAATCCACCTTGATAATTACTCTAAAAAAAGTCTCTCTCAAAATAAAAGATATGACAGCTAAACTGACTAAACATTGGACTAATAAGTATTTACATAAGAAGCCTAAAATCCAAGTTTAAATAAAGTACGAAAAGGAAATAACATGAAGTAAAATAACTATGCAAAAGAAATTAAGTTCGTGACCAATCAAACGACACACGGCATGTAGTCCAATAAAGCTTCAATATACACGGTGTGTAGAACTTGAAGCGAAGCCATGTGTTTACCTTGTGAAGGGAACACGGTGTGGAGATCCTTGCAATGATATACACAGCATTTATCTCTTACTGGGGTTAGAAGTACATGGCGTGTACTTTCCAAAATGCATGCCAACATCATTGTTCGGTCTTCGTACGCAAGCTTATCGAGCTAAAGTGTGATCAATTCTTCCTACTTTCTCCTCACAGTTCTGAATAATTTGTTGCTTGGACTTCTATGCATAATTTCGGGATCTCCTAAAATTCTAATAAGGCCGAGCTACCGACCCCGAGTTACGTCATGACCGAGGGGTGGTAAAGATTTACCCTTGAATCTTACTCCTTATTGCTTGTACAAAATATCCTCCATCTATTTGTACCTGTAGAAAAGCTTTTAGGAATTGGTTATACACTGGTTGCGTAAACAAGCTTTGCTTCATTCTCCTGGACTTGGTAAGTGCTTGTTGTCCCTTTTGAATTTGCTCTTGTGTCATAGGCAATAATGTGATTGATAAGTTTTTATTTGAATATATTTTATTTAGTGATTTTTCAAGATTTTTCCTTAAAATTTGAGTTTATTTTTAGATAATGATATTTAATTGAGTAAAATATTATTTTTTAGGTTTTGAAACGATTTACGTGAGAGAAAATAGAAACAAGTTTTATTAAAATGAGCAAGTTATGAAAGCTTGAAGATTGATACAACCAAATGACATAATTGCATCATTTCCAAGCAAATTTGGAGTCAATTTTAAAGTATCACAGCTAGTGACATAAACAAAGGATACGACCATGTCCTTGGTAGTATCGTTCCCAGTTAAAAAAAAAGAAAAAGAAGAAGATGCAAAGGAATGATAGTGAGTTATAGGACTAAGAGACATGGTTGCGTCGTTTGCATAGGTTTTATTTTTCCATTTCCTATATATAGTTTTATTTTAGGGAGAACTTTTAGATGACTTTTGGAGAGTATTTTAGAAGAAAAACACTCAAGGGAGCAAGGGCTATCAAGACTTCAAGGTTCAATCTTTATTAGATTTCATGATTCTCTCTTATACTCTTCTCTATTATTTATGATGTATAGAAAGTAGATCTTTAGTATTTGGGTTATGTGGAACCTAGATCTATTCATGTGACATGATTTTTTGTTAGATCTAATTAATTCTCTATTCCTTTCTTGATTCACCTATGTATACTTCATGATTTAGATTATTATTTCCGCAAGTAGTGATCTAACATTTGATATCTTACAAGAAAATTGAGAGATTTCTTATAAGATTAGATATAAGCATAATAGATAGAGATTATTGTAAGATTAAAGATAATTTGTTAGATAATATGCAAGATCTTTTCAGAATCTTGAATTATATTGTAGAGAATTCGTTGTGCAATAATGCTATTTTAGGTCATACAATTGAGAAGAGATTCTAATAGGTAATCTTAAGATTAAGGTTAATTGGCTTAAGAAAATGATTAACTTTAGTAGATAATTGTCTCGATCAAGAAAGACTAAAGAATAAATTAGATTATCTTTAAGGAAAATTACATGTTAGATTTACGGGAAGCAAAAATCTAGATATGGTTTGCGAATCTTGAAGTAGTTTATAATTTTATTACTTTCTTGCTTAGTTATTGAACAATTCTTATTTAGTGATAATTTATTATTTACTATAATTAATTTTAGATTCTTTAAATTTTTGAACTTGAATTTATAAGTTAGATGATAGAGATATAATGAGTATTAGTAGTCAAAGTCCTTGAGAGATTGATATTTGGACTTAATCCACTTATTACAAATTGAAAGGTGCACTTGCCTAATACTAGTGATTTGTTGCCCATCTTTAGTGAAAGAACACTTGTTGGTCCTTCCATTGTAAAGAGTATCCCTATCATATTACCAAGGATGGACTAACAATATGTGCATAGCCTTCATAGCCACTACGTCATAAATAACCTCGTTAGAATACTTCCTAATGGTAAAAGGAACATGTACTTATCTATCAACTCGGACTTCAGCCTTTGAATTAAATTATTCCAACCCATAAGGTGAAGTAGTGGAGTAGTAGCCAATCCCATCTTTTGAACCCATGCATTAGATATAATATTGGCACAACTTCCACCATCGATTATCAGAGAACAAATTTTCTCATTCACTAAATGCCATGTATGGAATAGATTCTCGCATTAGTCATCACTATATCTAAGTTTAACATACAATAGCTTCCTCAAAACCCAAACTAAATAGTGGAGCATCAATTACCTTTTTCCCACTCAACTCAATTACAACTACCCCTCTCTCAAGCTTTACCAACCTATCTTCATCATCTTCTTCACTTTCAACTTCAAATTCATGCACTCCTTCTTTAACCACCATAATATGCCTATTAGGACACTCAAAAGCTATGTACTCGAACCTCAGGCATTTAAAACATTTTATTTCTCTTGCCTTATGCCTTGATTGCTTCGGTTCGGTTTTCTAGCAACTTTTATACAACTAGGCTCTTCAAATCACCACTTCCTTACGTCTCTCTACTTTCTACACATGCTATGGTTCATCAACAACCTTTGTTTGACAAACAAGAGCTTTTGACTTATTTCTCTTGAATTGCTTCTTTATTTTTCTAGCCATTTTAATGACATCCTCTAGATTATTATTACTCTATAGAATTAGCATGTCAAAAATTTCATACCTCTATCCAATAATGTACGTAGCTATGGTTTCTCATTGATACTATATCGCTTTACATCAAATAGTCAACATCTCTAATTCTTTTATGTACTCTTTGACATTCATGTTGCCTTGCTTCAAAGATTGTAGCCGGAGATACATCTTGTCTTAGTAATGGTGAGGAATAAAATGTTTCCACATCGAACGCGTCATGGGTAGCCAGGTTCTCACCTCTTCTTCACCTTCTCTTATTTCTTGAGCCTTTACACTCTCCCATCAAATACCTGCATACTTGAACAATCTAGTGAAGCTAACTTTGCGTTCGTCAAGCTTGCAGTAAGAAAAGAGTTTCTCTACCTTAAATTCCCACTTTGGAGAATCTTCAGAGTTCCACTTCCTATAAATATAGGAATCTTCACTTTGATTATATCTAGTCCTAGATTAAGATTGTTGCAGTCCCTTCGCCTATTTCTAGCATAATCTTCATCATCCTAGTAATTTCTTCTCTTAAATTCATAGTCATCATTCTCATTCCTCCTAATTACAAAATTGTCATTGATACGCTCTTCATCAACAACCTCTAATTCTCCCTATAACTTTTCACTCTAAGATCGTTCGACTTCCTTCTACGTTCCTATTCCCAAGTCATCAGATATTGCATAGAATCATTCAACCGTCTCATTTACTCCTTTAATGCATTCCACCTCTTAGTAGTAACATTCATTCTTTCAGATTTACTACTGTGATTCCTAGATTTGTGATTACCACTATTACCACTAGCAATTGACATGATAATTCTCAGAATCCATAAATAAAATTTCGAGCTTTCTCTTCAATTGCATCAATAATCTCTTAAAGAAACCCTAACTTCACCACATTTGTTGATAGTCAATTTTCATTCATTCGATTTGATAAGCGTTGATATAACTTCAATTACTCGTCTATTTGGCTGCCGATAGGCTGGGTAATCTATATTCTCGGCACCTCATCAAGTAATTGACATTTTTAGCTTTTCGTCGAATAATACAGATCCGTTCCTGATTTGAATTCAAATTCATGGCGCAAACAGTTATCATAAGCACGATTATATTACATAACTACTTGCTCTCCTTATATTTCAGGGAAGGTATCTAATCAAGAGACTTTCATATGTCCTAACAGTTATTTAGATAACTACTACTTCGAACATGATAAGTCCCTATAAATACGAAAAAGAAACTCTGTAAGTGACATCTGATAACTCTTAACCACTTACTTTACTTTCCTCATTCTTACTTACTAACTTAGGCATCGAAGTGATCACACTAGACTGGCCCTGGTGCTGAGCAATTTTCTTTTCTTTGCAGGACATTTCTAACTCTCAAAATTCACCAATAACAGTTAGTGCCGTTTTTTTTTTCCTAAACAAACCTATATGGCTAAAACTAGGATAACCTATAGTGCAGGTGCTGGCACTTCCTCCCAACACCTTGAGGAAGGGATTCGGCATACTAATGAGTAATGACTGGCTAGACTCGACCAACTTTGCCTCAATTTAGCTAAGGAAAACTCGGAATTAAATAAAAAACATGAATAGATCCTTAACTCCTTCATAATAGTATTAATCCAAATTAGAAGAAAGAGTATGGCAATCATGACACCATGAATAGAGATGATTCAATTTATTCACTTGAGTTGCCAAAAAAGCAAGCTGAGGTCGTGATCAGATCCTTGGGTCCCACATTAAAAAAGAATGATAAAGGCATGCAACTACAGTAAGTGTACCATATAGGACCCTCACATGTCAGCACCCCTATTGCAGCGAGCAAGCAATTGCAAATTAAGAAGAGTCCCTTTGTTCTTGAGATTTTGGAGGAAGTGATACCACGGCACATCAAGCTGCTTCAATTTAAAACTTATGATGGGATAAAAGACCCCGAAGACCACTTGGTGTACTACTACACATAGGCCAAGTTGCATGGTTTGAGTGATATAGTATCTTGCCAAGCTTTTCCCTTAACTTTGAGGAATGTAGCCAGTACATGGTTCAAACACTTGAAACCAAACACCATTTCTTGTTTTGATGAATTAGTAGAAGTGTTGTAATAGAAGTGTTTCTTCAACACTTCCTTGTGAGTAAGCTTCCTGTTAAGGATTTTTCCTGTTAAGGATTCTTCAATCCTTAACACAATCAAATAAAGATCATATGAGTCAATCAAAGACTACCTCGCTAGATTTATGGCTGAGATGGTTCAAATCCCAGAATTTGATATGAGCATGGTCCTTAACATCGTAATCGATGGAGTTAAGCCCCATGGAAACTTTTTCAAGTCTTTCATAAAGAATAAGTCGAGAACTTTCATCAAGTTCAAGGCCAAGGCCACCTCATACATTTGACAGGAGGATAACAAAAAGGCCTAGTGAGAGGTTGATTAGAATAGAGGAGATAGAAAAAATGACAAGAGGAAAAGTGCAATTGACAAACTCGACACAGATGATGATCAAGTTCAAATGCCGAGAGAAAGAGACCAAGGAATTTGACATTTTCATCCTACATGCTCGTCAATCGTCTAATTTTAGTCATATTGATGGAGGTACATGGGCATAGAGGCATTCTGTAGTGGCCAGAAAGAATGAGAGGAAATCCTTGAAGGAGAAATTCCAATAAGTACTGCAACTTCCACTGCAACAAAGGTCATAACATAGATGAGTGCATTCAGCTCAAGAATGCAATTGAGGATGTGATTCAATGTAGGCATTTGTGAAAGTTCCTAGCACATGATGCCAAAAAAATATAGAGAGATCGTCTCAAAGGAGACGTAAGGAACAAGAGAATGACACTCAGCTAACTATGGCTGGGAGAGATGGAGGGGATGCTGTTGATAGTTAGTTTTCATCTACTCGGTTTGACAAGAGTTGATATAACTTTGCTTACTCGTCCATTCGGTTGCCTACAGGTGGGGTAATCTATATTCTCGGTTCCTCGTCGAGTAATTGACACTTAGCATTTTGTCGAGAGATACAGATTTGTTCCTGATTTGAATTCAAGTTTATGGTGCGAACAGTTATCACAAGCACGGTTATATTACATAACTGCTTACTTTCCTTACATTTTAAGGAAGGTGTCTAACTGAGAAGCTTTCACGTGTCTTGACAGTTATTCTGAAAAATGCTCCTTCAAATGTGATAATCTTCTATAAATACAAGAAAGAAATTTTATAAGAAACATTTGATAACTTTGAACCACTTACTTTACTTTCCTCATTCTTACTTATTTCTTTGGCATCGGAGTGGCCTCACTGAACTAGCCTCAGTACCAAGCAATTTTCTCATCTTTGCAAGACATTTCTAACTCCTAAAAATCACCAACAGCATTTGGTGATTAATCTAAATCAGGACAAAGAGCATGGCGAATACAGCATTGAAAATAGCGATGATTTGATTTATTTACTTGAATTGCTAAAAAAGTAAGCTGAGGTTATGATGAGACCTTCGGCTCTTACATTAAAAAAGAATGGCAAAGGCAAGTAATTGCAGCAGGTGCACAATGCGAGACCTTTACGTGTCAATACCCTTGCTACAATGAGCAAGCAATTCCAAATCAAGCAAAGTCCCTTTATTCCTAAGATTATGGAGGAAGTGATACCTATGCACATCAAACTACCACAGTTTAGAACTTATGATAGGATAAAGGACTTCGAAGATCACTTGGTGTACTATTGAATGTTGGCCAAGTTACATAGTTTGAGTGATGCAGTGGCCTGTCAAGGTTTTCTCTCAACTTTGAGGAATGCAACCAACACATGGCTCAAACACTTGAAACTAAACACCATTTCTTATTTTGATGAACTAGCAAAAGTGTTTCTTCAACACTTCCTTGCAAGCAAACTTCCTGTTACGAATTCCTCAATCCTTAACACAATCAAACAAAGATCAAATGAGTCAATTAGAGACTACCTCGCTAAGTTTATGGCCGAGATGGTTCCCAGAATTGGATATGAGCATAGGCTTCATCGCCGTAATTGATGGAGTTAAGCCCCATGGAGACTTTTTCAAGTCTCTTGCAAAGAACAAGCCGAAAACTTTTGTCGGGTTCAAGACTAAAGCAACCTCATATATCAGTTACGAGGATAACATAAAGGCCTGGCGAGAGGCCGATCAAAACAGAGGAGATAAAAAAAATGGCAAGAGAAAAAGTGTAAAGGACAGACTCGGTACAGAAGATGATCAAAGTTCAAATGCCAAAGAAAGAGACTAAGGATTCCGACATTTTTAGCCCATATACCCGTTAATCGTCAAATTTCAGACATATTGATGGAGGTATGTGGGTAGAGAGGCGTACTATAGTGATTGGAAAGAATGAGAGGAAATCCCTTAAGGAAAAATTCCAACAAGTACTATAACTTCCATTGAGACAAAGGTCACAACACAGATGAGTGCATCCAGCTTGAAAATGAGATTGAGGATGCGATTCAATGCAGTCATTTGCGAAAGTTTCTAGCACATGATGTTAAAAATACCAAGAGAACATGCCGGAGGAGATGTGAGGAACAAGAGAATGACATTCGGCTAATTGTGGTCGAGAGAAATGCAAGGGATGCAAATTCCAATAGAGCACCCAATGGAGTGATCAACACCATTGTCGGTAAACTTAGTCAAGCTCTTCGAGCTTAATGAGCGCCAAAAATTTCGTCTACAACATCTAAGGCAAGAAGGTCAGGATTAACAACAAAATTTCTTTCATGGAGGATGACTTTGAGGGCATACAAAGACCATATGATGACACATTAGTTATCAGTGCAAGAGTTGCCAACTTTACTTTGAGGTTAAGAAAATTCTTATCGACACAAAAAGTTCAGTAGATATCATTTTTCAGCATGTGTTTGACCAGATGAGACCTAAGATTAAAGCACAGCTAAGATCTTATAACTATGATCTATATGCCTTCAACAACCAATCGGTTTAAGTAGCCATAGTGATTTCTTTGCTAATACAGATCGACAATGATGAGCATGTCGCAAAGGATAAAGTGGACTTCTTTGTTATCAAATGTTGGTTACCATATAACATGATAATGGGACAGCTGTATCAGTACTTATTCGACATTGTCCCTTTAACTGTACATCTTAAAGTTAACTTCCCTACTCCCATGGGAGTCGACATGTACAAAGGGGATCAACAACTAGCAAGGTCCTTATATATGAGGGCCTTAAGACGAGAAGAAGTATTTTATGTAGAAACTTGTTTGGAAGGCAAGCCAGTTGGCATAGAGAATGCTAAGAGTGATATTGAGGAAATTTCTTTAGTAGATGACCTTAGGAAAACAATGAGGATAGGGAAACCCTTGTCGACAGATATTCAACAAAGTTTGAACAACTTCTTGCAAGCCAATGTTAACGTGTTTTCATGGTCCCCTTCAGACATGCTGGGTATCTTGAGAGAAGTTATGGTACACAAGCTCTAGATTGATTCGAACGTGAAGGTAGTCCAACAAAAAAAAAAAAAAGGCATTTTGCACTAGAGAGATAAGTAGTAATAGAAGAAGAAGTCTAGAAGTTATTAAAGGTAGGATTTATTCGAAAGGAGTCTTATCTGACTTGGTTAGCCGATTGTATACTAGTCAAGAAGTCTAATGACAAGTGGTGAACGTGCATAGGCTTGTAGATCTCAGCAAGGCCTATTCTAAGGACTGTTTCCCACTGCCAAAAATTGATTAGATGGTAGATTTAGGATGCGCATTACTTTCTATTATGGATGCTTTCTTAAGTTACAACCAAATCAAGATGGATAAGGAGGATGAAGTCTATATGTCTTTTGTTACCAATTTTGGAACATATTGTTATACAGTAATGCCCTTTAGGCTAAAAAACACTAGTGTAATCTACCAATGTCTTGTTACCAAGATGTTTAAACCCTAGATTCATAGAAACATTGAAGTATATGTCGATGTCATGATTGTAAAGTGTGTGAAGGAGGATCAGCATCCAATCGCTCTTGAGGAGACATTTGCTACACTAAGAAGATATATCATAAAACTTAACCCATAGAAGTGTGTCTTTAGTGTAATGTCAGGAAAATTTTTAGGATATATGGTTACTCGGTGCAGCATCAAGGCCAACCCAAGAAAGATTAAGGCAATAAGAAACATGAAATCTCCTTATACGATGAAGGAAACGCAAGAACTCACTATGTGAATAGCCACCTTCAATAGATTTGTGTCAGAAGTGCGAATATGTGTATAGAATTCTTTAAAATCTTAAAGAATCCAAAAAAATTCGATTACTCTGACAATTGTGAAAGAGCTTTCAACGATCTCAAAGAATTCCTTGCATCACCACCAATACTCTTGATACCCATCTCAGGAGAGAGTATATTTATATTTGTCGATTAGCTGTTGAGCTCTTTCTTCTGTATTGGTTCGAATTGACAACAAAGAGCATCGATTCGTTTATTAAGTAAGTCATGTTTTGCAAGGGCCAAAGCTTCAGTACATGAAAATTGAGAAATTTGTTTTAGTAGTGGTTCTTTCGGCAAGAAAGTTGAAGTCATATTTTAAGGCTCACCAGATCATAGTACTCACTGATCAACCATTGTGGCAAGCATTGCAACGGCTTGACTCCTTTGGGAGGGTGATGAAATATGCCCCAAAGCTAAGTGCCTATAGTGTATAGTATAAGCCTAGAACGATACCTAAAGCTCAAGTGTCGGTAGATTTTGTAGCTAAATTCACTGGTGAGGAAGACTGTATGGAGGTTGTCGAAAAACTTATCTAGTTCCTTTACGTGGATGGTTCTTCGATGAGAGAAGGAAGTGGTGCAGGCCTTGGTCTTCATGGCCCCCATAATGTTAAAGTTCATTATGCTTTAAAATTTGGATTCTTAGCCAACAACAATGAGATAGAGTATGAAGCTTTGATTGTTGGACTGAAATTGGAAAAAGAGATAGGCGTTGAGAAACTTGAATTGTTCTCTGATTTAGAATTGGTGGTGAATCAAGTTACGATAAGTTATGCGGCAAGGGAAGAAGAGATGAGCAAGTACTTGTTGGTGGTATGAACGCTTGTAGAAGAATTTCAATCTTCTTCCATCCATAATATTCTGAAAAGTAAGAATATTGCTATTGACAAGTTGTCAAAATTAGCTAGTATGGCATTCCCCAACTTGAACGACAAACTTTTGTCGAATTTCTTCCTTAGAAAAGTTTATTGACTTCTTGCTCGAAAGAAGAATCTTGGATGGATCCCCTAAAAAATTATTTGAGAGATGGTATGCTCCTTAATGATAAGAAAGGAGTAAGAAGATTGGCTTACTAAGCCACGAACTACACGCTGATTGATGGTCAGCTGTACAAACGTGGCATATCATAATCCTATCTTTAGTACCTTCCTCTAAGAGATACCTAGAAGGTGTTATCTGAATTGCATAGTGGTGTATGCAGTAACTACGTAAAAGTGTAGATACTGTATGTTCAAGCACTACAACTCTACAATTATTGGCCAACTATGAGAGAAGATGTAAAGGAAGTTATCCACTACTGTCTTCAGTGCCAAAAGCATAAGTCACTGAGTCATGCACCAATAACTGAGTTATGCAACCTATCAAGTTTTTAACCTTTCGCCAAGTAGGGGTTAGATATTTTCGAACCCTTTTCGAAATTTACTGCCCAGTGACAATTTGTCATTGTTGTTGTAGATTGCTTTACTAAATGGGTAGAGGCCAAGGCAGTAGCAAAGATCACTGAGCAGAAAGTGGAAGTGTTTATTTTCAGTTCCATAATATCAAGATTTGGAGTTCCTTACATGATAATCATGGATAACGGCTCGTTGTTTGACAACAACAAGTTTCGTGCATTTTGCGAGAAGTATGGCATTTGCCTCAACTATACGTCTGTAGCATATCCTTAGACAAATGGACAAGTTGAAGCCGTAAATAAGATCATCTTGTATGGCTTAAGAAGGAAAGTAGATCAAGTTAGAAGGAAATGGGTTGATGAGCTGTTGAATGTCTTAGGAAAACAATGAGGATAGGATAACGGCTCGTTGTTTAATATGGACAAGTTCGTGCATTATATTTCAATTGATCGTTTGGGTGATGTTCATCTCTACTTGTTTGTAAGGCAATAGCTTACTTGCTTGTAAGATGACAGTTTACTTATTTATAAGAATTATATTTGAAATCTTATTATGTTTCTTGCGCTTTTTATGATTGCCAAGTTAATGAGTTTTAGATTGCACAGCAAACGAACTGATGTAAGTTCTAGCTTATCGCAGTTAACGAGCTACAAAAATTAATCTTACAGCTAAGTAATGCAGTTAGTTCATGTCTCAAATAGCTAACGGACAACATCTATAAAGACACACGAATGCGGCTAGTTTACGTCTTAACTAGCACGCGAGTAAGTCAAGGAAAGCTCAACGTGACTTGGGAGAATCTTGTCAAGCTCTAAGAAGTAGTTGGCAAGGGGGCTATTGACTAGGAAGGTTGGATGGATCAATCATCTCTCAAGCATGGAACACCGAGAATTTGAAATTATATTTCAATCAATTGTTTGGATGATATTTATCTCCATTTGTTTGTAAGGCGACAGCCTACTTGCTTATAAGATGATAGTCTACTTGTTTATGAGAATTACATTTGAAGTCTTATTATGTTCCTTGCTCCTTTTATGATTACCGAGTTAATGAGTTCTAAACCGCATGGCAGACAAACTAATACAAGTTCTAGCCTATCGCGGTTAACTAGCTAAGAAATTAATCTTACATCCGAGAAATGCAACTAGTTTACGTCTCAAATGGCTAACGGACAATATCTATAAAGATACATGAATTAGGCATGTGAAATAAAACATGTTGAGAAATACTTAGCATGTCAAATAAAATATGCTAACAAATAAGAATGTGTGAAAGAAAATACGTACATCATACATGCTGGGAAAATGCCGTGCGTAAAATAAAACATACTAGAAACAGTTATATGAAAGATACTTTTTGTTCAACAAAGTATTGTTACAAATACTTGGCTTATTTTTAGAACACAATGTACAAAGAATATAAAGAAAATCCTAGACCTATTCTCAGAGTTGACAAAAGTAGTTTTTGGATTACAAGCTAAGGCTTTCTTTGAGTAAACTTCTTTCTCAACGCTTAGGGTCCTAGAGCTTGCAGATTTCTCTTTTCGAACATAGGGGATTTCTTTCAATAGATGTTCTTCTTCTTACCTTGGATCTTCAACATAAGCTTCGTTATTACCCTTCATAACAATCTTGGTGCCTAATTCATTGTTATCAGCCTCATCGCAATTGCTAACTTTATCGTTGACGTTGGCGAAGTCAAGGAATAAGAGATCATAATCAAGGTGAAGCTTCAGGATCTTCTCTCATGTCGCTTAGACCTCTTTCAATAACTTCTTTCATAGAAGTCTCTCGTACTGCCGACTAAGAGTAATTATATCGAGTGCCTCTTCAACCTAGAGTCCTCTCCTCACAGTTTCCTCCATCTTGGCAACACAGTTTTGTAAATTCGTGTTGTTGGTCTCCAACTCTTTAATTTGCATTCTAAGCTTACCTTCCTCATCGCTCATCATGCAAAGAGTTCAACCCAACCCCCAGCACTCTTCTTTCTTTTTTGCAACTCCTCCTTTAGGCCTTCGGACTCCTTGTATTGCTCTTCAATCTTGGCCTTCAGGCTTGAGACTTCATCGACAGTTAAGGTATGTGCCAACTTTTTGGTAGCAAGGTCTGCCATGAGCTTTCTCACCTCCATCTTGGCCTTTATCCTTACATTCTCGGCAACAATAATTTGGGCTTTGGAGGCATTATATGCATCCTCAATTTTCTGCAACAATTTCATTTAGTGTGATGAGTATTAGAAGTGACTGGACAGAATACGTAAAGACTACTATGGGCCTCATCGAAAGCCGTCAGAATGTAGCTGCTTATCTGAAAAAGAGAAGGAATGTCAGCAACTAAGCAAATTCAATAGTTAAAAGATAGATATGGATACTTACATCATATAACTTGGCTACGATATGGACCTTATTACAACCATCGACCTTGCCAACGTCTTTCTTGCCAATCTTTTTATCCTTTTGAAGAATAATTCCTTCCATTAAGGCTAAAGATTTTGTCTTATCTCTTAGGGTTGAGTCGGTATTTACGACATTATGGCTCCAGTACGGGATGAAGTACTCGCCAACCTCCTTGTTGGTGAAAAATTTGGTATTGCTGATGTGGAGAGCTTTGGATTGCATTGCCTCCTTTGTTCTCTCATCCAAATTTTTGGACCTTTTGGCAGGTGGTTGGTTGATAAGTTCCTTCCCTGGTCTCTTATTAACACTCAACGTTGCCTCTACCATCAACAACAACCCTTTGGCAGTAGTGTTACCTTTAGCCTCACTAGAGGGTTAGGTCTCTCGACTACCCTTTCTTGGTTTGGTAGCTAGTTGAATATTCTTGACCAAAGGCTCCTTAGAATGAGTGACCTCGGCCGGCACTATCTTCACACCTTCCTTTTGCTTCTTGGCCGGTCGGGAGGTTTTCTTCTATGCTACCGCTTGCTTTGTTGTGTCCTCCTCTGCTGTTTTCTTCATGGCAGCATGCTAAGTAGTAGTGGTTGTGGTGGTCGTTCTCTTATCAGCTTTTGATTTTTTAGCTTTAGCCTGGGCTAGTAACTTGGTAAGATTTACCTCACTAGCATCCATATCTATAATATGACCAAATACGTTAATATTAACGTAAGGGAAAAAAATAAACTTACATTCTCCGTGCCAAGTAATGCTTAAAGGTAACAATTCTCTCCTCAAGTCATGAGAATGACTTTCCTCTTGTAGCCATACTTGGCACGATGGTAACTCATTAGCATACCTTCTTTTTTAGAAAAGATCAGCTCTTCACTTTCATAACGCCTTATAATTCTCTTAATATCCTAGAAGAATGTTTTGTTCCTCCTCCTCTCTTAAATTTTCTTCACTACTGTAGCATCATTTGGCATTAGTTCTATATCCTTTATGTAGATTAGTTTAGTCCATAACTCCAACTCCTCGTCAGATACTATTGATACGATTTTGTCATGCCACTTGTGAGTCTTAGACTCTAACTCATCCATGAACTCACACCCATGCCCTACAATGGCAAAGTATCACCCATTAGGTTACCTCCTAATTGTGAAGAAATACCGGAAAAATTGAGGCATAGCCCTGACTTTGACTTTTTCACAAACTATCTTAAAAGCCGCTAGAAGCCGATATGTGTTTGGTGAGAATATACTTACCGTAACTCAAAAGTAGTTGAAGAAGCCCTTCACAAATGTCAAGAAAAGGATATGCAACCCAAAATCTAAATATTTTAGGTATATGTGGAATTTGTGCTCTCTTAGGAAACATACCCTTTCCTCTTCTCTTGGCCTCCTAAGATTCTACGATTTGGAAAGGTCTTGTCAGTACTAGTTATATTTCATAACAAGGACTCTATCGGTAGAATTGGTAGTTCCATTTGGAGAGTCATGGAAGTAAGCTATATTGTTGTATAGATATTTCGCTAAGGATCTCCCTTCTTTGTCCTCCGGATAATTATCCATTGCAAGAGCGTTAATCCGAGTGAATTTATCCCACCTTTCCTTGATGTTGTCAATTGAGCTACCGGAGGATCAAGCCATCTCACTCACTCCTTATTTGGTTGGGGGGAGGGGGGTGTGTGGTAGGGGGGAAGTGGCCTTAGTTTCCATTGCTTTAGAATTAAAGAAGACAAGTTGACGGACTACATTATAAACTATACATGAATGGTTATAAAGAATGATATCATAGAAGTTGAAGAATTTGAGAGTAAAGATGAGAAAGCAAATGAAAGTTTGGAGATGCAATTGGAGAAATGTATTTTGATATTGAAGAGTCCTTTAAATACGGACAATTTACCCTCGTAATTGCAAACTCATTTCTGATAGTAATGATGCACTGATTTGATAGTAGCACAAATTGTTAACATGCATTTCAAGATAGAAATCCGATGGTAGGCAACTCTTTGATAGTTATTAGGCCTGTAGTATAATGATGACCAAGGTGACAACTATCATGCCTCTTACTTTTTGGTCTCTTAAACATATGAGAAATTGAAAATTACGACTTTTTGATTGGGATGCTATCTGTATTGCTTCCTACCTCACCTGGCATCTAAAGAATTGCTCCCCACTCGGCCTCTAGTGCGTTATATATTACTCCCTTTGTCGAATTCTCAAATACGGGAGTTGGGGGGCAAATGTTGATAGTCAGTTTTTGTTCACTCGATTTAACAAGCATTGATATAACTTCAATTACTCATCCATTTGACTATCGATAGGCCCGACAATCAATATTCTTGGCACCTTATTGAGTAATTGACATTTTCAGTATTCCGCCAAATAATACAGATCCGTTCTTGATTTGAATTCAAGTTCATGGCTCAAATATTTATCACAAGTACAGTTATATTACATAACTCCCTGTTCTCCCTACATTTTAAGGAAGGTGTCTAATCAAGAGACTTCCATGTATCCTAACAGTTATTCCAATAATTGTTACTTTAGATACGATAAGTGCCCTATAAATATGGGAAAGAAACTCTTTAAGTGACATTTGATAACTCTTAACCACTTACTTTACCTTCTTCATTCCTACTTACTGACTTAAGTATTGAAGTAGCCGCATCGGACTGGCCTTGGTACCAAGCAATTTTATTTTCTTTGTGGGACATTTCCAACTCCTAAAATTCACCAACAACAACAGTTACACCACATCCTTTGCAAACCTTAATATCTCCATACCTTAGCTCCACCAATAATTCAAAATATTGGGGTTTTCAATAACTTACCAAAAGATGAAGCATGTGAACCACAAGCTTTACTACCGAATATGATATAACTACAGGTTATAAGTTAATTGTACAACTAGTCGATCTCAAATAAATATTCTCAATAGAAAAGATAACACACAATTCTGATAAAATATTGGTAAGAACAAAATTAATATGACACACAATTCCATAATAGATTATCAAATACTTGTGAGACACAAACTTTTATGTAGACTTTAGAGTAGGCAATTTATGGCGTATGTGGAAATAAGCCGATTGAGACGATATTTTACGTATGAGTTTTAAGAGTTAGACAAGAACACCTTGTGAATCCATATTGTAGAAATATACTAAAATAATATTATTATAACTTAATTAGTTAATTTTGCTAAATTATATTATAGTGTATTTTACATGTCCTAAACGTGCGAATTAGGTAAAAAAAGTTAACCAAAATTTAAAGATAAATTATTTTTATTATAATATTATAAAATGATATAAAAATAGTAAACGCACTTCGAGTATAATTAATATATATGATTGTATACCCTTAAACACTAAAAATACTTGAAAATACATGTAATTAGCTAAAAATTAATTAAAAAATTATAAAAAAATAACTACACTATTAGAATTTGTTGGCTTAAGGTGTAGTAAGGCTAAAAGACGGGTTTTGGCTCACCAAATAACTCTAACAATACAAGACATGTATGGATTAAGAGATATAAACTTAGATGAAGGAGAAAATTCTCATTTTAACACTTCATCACTTAGGAATTATCAACAAGAGCCTCTTGAAGATTTCATAGATGAATTAAGATTCTAGGAAAAATTAAGGAGAAAGAAACATTAAAAGAAAAATTATGGAAAAATAAGAAGATAATTGTGCGAAGCAAGCTATTTTTGTGAGCACGAGTCCAAAGTCAAGCTATGAGTGAACTACCATCACCACCTAATAGTAGTGGCAATGGCTAAAAGGGCCAACATATGGGTGGCTAGAAATTCATTTTTTCAATGAGTCCTTTTTCTTACCTAATTTTCAATAATTTTGTAAAAATATTGATTTAACTTGAAAATTGTGAGAAAAATTATTTTTAAGTATTTTTACATGTACTTTTTAAGAAAAATATCAGTTTTTAAAATTTTTAAGTGGGTATATAACCTCTTTAAGAAATTTCCCAAAACCGAGTCAATTTCAAAATTATTTTAAATGACCCTCTTGTTGTAGTTTTGAAACTAAAATTTTTCTTGAACATCTTGATATTGCATATAAGAATGCTATAAAGATTTTTTTTTTTAGATATTTTCTATGGTTTTTATGTATTTTTGAACCTCTAAATTAGGTGAAAAATGTTATTTTCCAAAGATTTTGTATAATTAGCTTTGAGAGAAAATAATTTGTATCGGTTCTTGAGTTTATTTGTGATATATTTTACTAAGGAGAGTGATTGGGGGTTGGGTGGATTGAATTGGAGTCAAAGTGTACATGGATTATTAGTTATGAGTTAAATCCACTAAAATGAGAATATGAGAATTTATGAAGTTTTAATGATATAATATTAATTGCTATGATGAACCTATTCAATGATCATATATTCACATGTTTATACCTAGAAATATGATGCTAGAGTGAGTTGCCTAGAGTGAACTTGTAAGTTAAATATGTTCAGAGAGTTCTTTAGAGGGTTAATCTAGTTTAGAGAAGGACTTAATCCTTGGTTTAGAAGCTTGATCAAAAGTTAGGATGGTAAAAGGGACTTAACTATACTCTTGTCACAGACTTGTTTAGGAAGTTATTTGGTGAAGGAAGTGTAGTTGAAATGGTTTCATAGCCTTTACTAGAGGGTTGGTTAGTGTAGAAGGCTTAGATGAAATGACTTCGGAGATATGTTTAGAGGATTGAATGGAGTAAGAAGCCTAGTTGGGACAATATTAGAAGCTTGGTAAGAGGGTTACTAGTTTAAGGATACTCAATCAGAGACTTCATCATAAGGTTCTTACATTGAAACTTGGTATTATGTAAGCCTTCAGAACCATGTTTAGAGATTTCAACAGTAAGCTAATACTCCATATGAAGCCTACTCAACATACTCAAGATAAGTCCTTACTATATACTTAAACTATTAAAATGGACTTATTTACTTTATATTTGGTAAAATTAAAGTAACTATATTGAATATTCAGGGGTAAACCAAAGTGGATGAGACTAACATGCAAGATCATTAAGTGTCACAAGTCCAAGTAAGTGGGATCAGTGCTTCACCATACTTTGAAGTATTATTTTAAAATCCTTGAAGGCCTTAGTATGTATTTTATTTATGGTTTTAAGTTAGTTGCCTATGCATATGTAGCATATATGCTTGAATATTGTGTTGCTGTTATATAATACTGAACTTTATGTATTGTTTGATTTATGATTATTGCTTGATTGGACTATTTGAAATTACTTGATCACCCCAAAAGCAAACCAACTCCAACTTAGCCTTACTTTGAACTGAACATGCATTGCAACCTATTAAGGGAACGAGTAGGATTCTTAGGCTAAACATGAATCATTTGATGAGGATAGCTAAAATGACTTTTTCCTTACCCATAGTCGAACTAAGTAAAAGGAGAGGAAGTCGTGGCAAGATCAAGGACTGTAGTTTGAAGGTAGTCTCGGGCAGAGAGTATTCTCCATTGCATAAGCTCTGGTTTGATTCCAATTTGTATATGAGACGTCAAACTCTTCAATGCAATTCCTCTAATCTTACAATGGACCAGATAATGTCATGCAATAACACTTACTTGTACATGCATAGCATCTAACTAAATTGTTTGAAAACCTTGGTTGCTTTGTATCAAATACACATTATTATTTCCATCCAACTTGTTGAGCAAATTGTTGCCTATCCCCCTATAGCTATTTTTTCAAGTTCAAAGTAGACTTATTAGCACATCTCCAAATCCCAAAAGCTTAGAGAATGGGGTTGGGGAGTGAGGATTAAGATAATTGGCTGAATTTTTGTTTCATTTATCAACTTTACTAGCTTATAGGAAAACTAATAGAGTTTCCATCGGTGGCTCTCTACTTTTTAACCGTAGATGTGTGTTATATGTTTTAAAAACCTATGGACTTTTATAAATTCTTTAATGATCACAATATCTTTCCATACCAATATAATTTTGAAATTACTTGTTGGTACCAAGATTTTTGTACACCTTATGATATATATAAACTCAAATCTTCTAGGACAATTTAACTACAAATTCATTTTTAATGGTTATTTTGAAAAGATTGCATCATAGGTTATATCAAATTGGTATTGAATTGGTTGCTTCAAAGCAATGGAGCTGCAAATGCCTTATATAAAGTATACTTATGTTAGCAGTTTCAGTGCTAACTTCTAATTTAGATTGATTTATACGATGAGGTTATTATAACTCTCGATTTGGAGCACGACAATACTAATATGACACACAATATGTAATAATCTAATAGAGTCAACACAATATATTGCCTATTGAAAGATAATACCAGTAAACCTCGATCAATCGGATGCAATGGCTTTGATAAGACTAGAAAATTACAAAGGAAATCCACTCTTGGTATTTACTTTCAAAAGAGTTTCCCTCAAAATAAAAATATGACAATTGAATTGACTAAACATTGGAATAATAAGAATTTATATAGGAAGCCTAAAACCATAGTTTAAATAAATATGAAAAGAAAATAACGTGAAACAAAATAACAATGGAAAAGAAATTAAATCTGTGACCAATCAAACGACACAGGGCGTGTAGTCCAATGAGGCTTCAATATTCACGGCATGTAGATCTTGAAGCGAAGCCAACTGTTTCACTCGTTGAAGGGAACACAACATGTAGATACTTGCAATGATATACACGGCATGTATCTCTTATTAGGGCTAGAAGTATACAGCGTATAAATTGCATGCCATCATCCTTGTTCGGTCTCCATACGCGACCATATCAGGCTCAATTGTGATAAGTTCTTCCAACTTTCTCCTTCCAGTTCTGAGTAACTTTTTACTTGGACTTCCAAGCATAATTCCGGGATCTCCTAAAATTTTGATATGGTTGCACTGGACCCCCAGTCACATCAAATAGCAAACACTTTAAGTGCCTTCGGTTATAGATTAATAAATTTTGTCTCTTTATTTTAGGTATATCGAAGAGAGTAAAATTCTAGTGTTGATTAATTAATGTGCAGTCTCATACATTTATCCCAACGTAAGTTTTACTAGATAAATTACATTCTCTTCGGTCAATCCACAAATAGTGAGAAAAGAACATATGTTTGGACTTAAGTGGGTTATATCATGTTTATATATTTTTATCTCGATGATGGTCATTTCAATATGTATGTCTTCTACCCGTAATAAGAATGCAGGGAAGTGGAGAAAAATATATTCGCAAGTATTTTAAGTGCGAAATTACACAACAAAAGGATGTCCAAAATGAAAATACAGGAGAGACCGTATTCACACGCTCGGAAACAGTAAATGAATGAAATTCACTTTTCTTCTTTTCTTTTCTTATTTTATCGGACAAGGACAAGACCCTAATCATAATTCTTATTTTTAATCTTTCATTTTATCTTGCAATGCTTTATTAGATTCTTCTTGTTCTTTTTATTACTTTAAGGTATGTACTTCCTTTGTTAAGGACAGGAAGGAAGAGAAAAAACCCAGAAGTCAATTTAAAGCCGCTAGCGACTTTAAAGGAAAGATCACACAGGGCTACTAAAAAAATTTCTTGATAGCCATCAGACGCCGTGGAGTGGTGGTCTTCACTTGGGAACCCATTGACACGAGAAAGACCCAATGGTACTAATGTGTTTCAATAGGCAGTGAAGAAATAACAATAAAACTTTAATATATAAAAACATGATCCATTATCATTAATGTATTTATATAAATATCATTGATGTTTATCCACTACTAGGAAAGCATGTGGCATGTTATGAAAAAAGATTCAATGGTATTGATATATTACATAGAAGGATGAGTAAAGTACAAATATTAATAAAATTTTGATATGTATTAGTGAATTAACATACTTTTTTAATGTATAGTATAGAATGTTATATTTTTAGAATATATGGTATAGAATATTCTTACTACACATTATTAGATAATTGATTATCTAATTTCAATTTCAATTTCTATTTCATTTGCTCTATTCTATTTATTATTTTATTTATATTTGATTTGAATTTAAATAATTCAATAAATATATTAAAATAAATAAGTACAACATAATCTTTTTAATTATAGAAAATATCAAATTAATAATTTGCTTAGAAAAAATAACTTTTTTTAAAGAACACACTATTTAATCTACTCCATACAATCCAAAAAATTCTCCTAAACCAAAAAATCCCTTTGATATGATGCAAAATAGATCTCATTCTATTGTTGATAAGAGATTTCTCTATGAAAAATATGAATTGGAGTTTAAAGAAGGGGAAGGAGGAGGAGTCTTCGACTAGCAACAAATAGAGGAGGACTTGATGGTACTAATATCATATCATGTGTTTTAATAAGCGGTGGATAAATAACAACAAAATTTGAATGCATAAAAACATGGATCATTATTATTAATACATGTCTTAATATCATTGATATTTGTCCACTACCATTGAAGCACATGGCATGTTACAAAAAAAAAAAAAAAATTTAATGTTATTAATATGCTACGTGAATCAATAAGTAGCGTGCAAGTACTAATAAAATTTTGACATGTGTTTGTGAAGGAATATAATTTTGAAAAAGTACTAATCATATTTTCACATATTAAAATTTTATTGGCACTTGCATGCCATCCATCAATCTATACATATGGTGGAGATGCTTGAGACCAAGACAAAACTAGGTAGGGATTGCATTCATTCTTCTACTTTCGGTGTAGAAAGCTGAGCATCGGTGGCACATGACAGATTGAGGGAGAAACACATCCGCTTGAAAAAAAATTGTAATTAGAGGCTTGTTTGAAACTTATTAGCATTGGGGTACATTGTAGGCGCATTTAGGAAATGCATCTTCCTCTTTTTCTTAATTTAAAAAAGAATATACTTTCTTGAAATATGCCTTCTTCTTATTTTTCAAAAAGAAGAAAACAAATTTCATAAATACACGTTCAGTATTACATATAATACAAAGAAGGTGTAATTGAAAAATGCACCTTCTTTGAATTATATATTCAACTAAATGTGCATTACTAACAATATATGTGCTTTCATTGCCAAAACTTGCAACAAAAAAGTCAGAAAACTTAGAACACCTACAAAAAAATAATACATTCAAATTAAGACTAACATGCACAAACAGTTAAACAACAATTCTTGAACTTCAATTTTAGCTCACGTGATCATTCCTATCAAACATGTAAGTGCACTCTCGACTAATTTCTATGTCTCCAACTTTAAATTTCAGCTCATGTGGATTATTCCCAACAAACATATAGGTGCATTCCCAACTAATTCCCATATCTCCAACTCTAAACACCAAGTCGAGAAGTTATAATTAATACGTAAATAGTATTTTAGTACATAAAAGACATGAATGACATAAAAATAAATATAAGCAAACTAACATCACTTAAAATGTAACCCAATTTAAATGTACATCTAACTTTTTTCGTATGTAAGATGAAAATGAATACAAATCTACTTCCTCTTACTCCTAGACCTAGTAAACATACGTGTTATTCGTGATGCCAACCCTTGTCCGAGCCTTCTTTCCTCAATAGTGGCTGGAACCTATAACTCTTATGTTGGTATTTGCCCAAATGCTTCAACTATCTCTAATAGGTTTTCGATGTCATCATCATATTTTATAGCAATAAAGGAGTATGAAACAACTCCCGAATAAGCGTTGTGGTGCCTTTATAGTATCTTAACCCTGCTTGCATTAAGATCAATTCCACTGCTCACCTAAATCCTTCTAAGGAATTTGTCAAACCACAAATTCAATCAAAGTAGCTAGT
This sequence comes from Lumnitzera littorea, assembly GCA_024138015.1. Classification (NCBI taxonomy): domain Eukaryota; kingdom Viridiplantae; phylum Streptophyta; class Magnoliopsida; order Myrtales; family Combretaceae; genus Lumnitzera; species Lumnitzera littorea. The sequence goes on along the minus strand of JAMXBB010000005.1, from coordinate 42,544,207 downwards.
TTATGAGAGAACTAACTATTTATCAGATAGAGATCAATCACTTGAAAGGAATACCTATGCTATAATTAAAATTTTTGTGAGTTTGGCCATAACCCATTTAAACAATTTCGATTGTAATTTGAAGGCATAAACTAGGTAATCCAAAAGTTAACCCTGACATGATTCTATGCTCTTGCAATTATGTCACGTTTAGTGATGGATCGCTAACCTTTGGATCCCTCACTCGCGTTCGTCTCTGAGGCCTCCAATCTTTTACCAGGAGGATTCTCTCTCGTTGATCTACCGATGACTAGCTCCTATACATGAAAGAGTTGTGGGCAAACTCTCTAAAGTCCCAACTTAGACACATTCTGCTCTACTCGAACCCTTACCTAGTTACCTATTTACCATGTGCCGAGGCTAACCCTCAGAGTGTTGAGGCTAAGGCTTCTATACGCTGAGCCCTTCTCTTCTAGACTATAGAGCTACCATGAGCCAAGGTTGACTTACCGAAAGCTGAGGCTAAGGCCACTATACATTGAGCTCTATTCATCTAACCTACTAAACAATAGCATCATTTAGTCACCTTAGCAGCTCCAACATTAGCACAGCTTAACCATAACATCCCAAGATCCTAGAACGTGGACCCAATCATGACATGCCACATGTTATTCCTTTTGCTGACATTGTACTATATTCCTTTGTACTATTTGTTTCCTTTTACCTTTTTACAATGTACTAAGTTAGTATTGTTGTATTACTCTTTATTGTAACTGCACATATTTCCTTATTGCCCTAAGAATTTACTATAAATAGTCTTTTATCTTTTGTAGTCGAAATCATCTTACACTTTATAGATATTGAATATACTTGTTCTTGATAGATACCTTTCTTCTACACTCTTATCTAATCTTACCGAGTAGCTTAAGATTAAGGACGAGTAGACCTTCATATTAACTTGTGCGTCACATCGAGCGAAATAATAAGTTGTGTTCTGTTCGTTGGTGAGTCATATCCCTTGAGCGGCTTTACATAAGCTATTGTTTTTGCCAAGTTTCCATTCTTATTTTCTTCGATATCTTAAAGGATTCACTTGGTTACAATTCTACATTACATCTTAGTAATCAACTTAGCTCCTGAGCGTGCATCATATAATCCTGGTATTAACGCTTGAGGTTATGACCAAAGCTTAGTGTTAAAGTATTTCTTGTCAATGTGTATGTTTTGTTATACTTCGTTTCTTTAGTGGAAAAGAGAGCAAGTTCTTAAGTTACTATGTGAAATCACATTTTCAAAGTTTGTGTGAATCTTTTGTTGAGTAGTGGATTTCTTGAAGTTTTGTATTGAGAATGTTGAATTTTAGTGTTCAAGGAGAGAGTAATGATATTGAGAGTGATGCACATGGTCGTGGTTGTATTACCCAACATACTTTGCGAACTATTGATGAAAAATTGCAAGACCTTTCTACTATTGTAGCTAACTTAGCTATATCTGTACAAAGGGTTGTGGGAATTAGACCATAAGAGAATTGTTGAACGAGACCTACAAACGAGGGACAAGCTGAGAAGATTAATCACTAAATGAAGAGCATTGGGAGCTGCGAATGTGAACCTAACTCCACCCTAACATGTCGAGAGATTTGTGAGGAGGAGACTTCAACTAGATGATGTTGAAGAGTATGGAGTAAAGGAGGAGCAGTATGTAGCATTTGAAGAGCGTGAGCTCTATACCCTTAGAGGAGCTAAGTATTTTAAAGTGTAGATTCTGAACATTAATGGGTTTAGTAGTACTAATGACTACCTAGATTGGAGGAGAAGATTGAAAAGATATTTCACTTTTATGATTATGAGGATTTGATATGTATTCGAGGAGTTGCTTTAGAATTTTTTTGGTATGTAGTAATGTGGTAGAGGAAGAAATTGCAAAATGTACGCTAAAGGGTATGATGTGAAATCCATACGTGGAATGAGATGAAAAGAGTTCTAAGGAGTAGGTTTGTTCCAAAACACTATGAGTAAGATACTTTTCGACGCCTCCAAGAACTTAAGCAAGGTAGCTAATTAGTAGACGAGTATATTTAGGAGTTCCAATTACTAATGATTTAATGTGAGCACAGTTCATTTTTGGACTAAGGTATGAAATTGGTAATATAGTAGAGGTACAGAGGCTTGGGACTCTAGATGAGACTATCCGAGTAGCATAGAGGGTCGAAAGTTAGTAGTGAAATTAGATCAGTGGAGTTTCAAGTAGTCGACTTAGCTTATCGAGTAGAATTGGTATGCTGAGGTGACTTAGATAAACCAAGCTTAATATCGTTTTAAGGTAGACCACAGAGGTCAGATGCCAAGGAGACTTGACGATGGCTGAGGCAAGACTAAAGTTGAGTTTGAGGTAAAAAAGGACTAAGGTTAGAGCTTAGGATTTAAGACCTGAGAGATTAAGTGTTTTAAGTGTCTTTGTTTTAGATACGTAGTTAGTCAATGTCCGAATCGACGTGTTACGACCATCAAGGGAGAGAATACGTAATTGGAAGTGGAAAGTGCTAGTGAAGGTCATACGTTGTGCTAAGAGCTGACAAGGGTGACGGTATCAGGGATGAGTCTAAGCTTGCAGAAAGCTTGAAAAACGAAGATGGAAAACAAGAGACATGTGAACAATAATGAAAGTAAAGCAAGTAACTCTTGATCTGCTCCAAGGATATGATATACTAATGGAACTACCAAGGACTCACGACTCAACTCGATATGATACATGAGATGGTCTGATGAGGTTACTCATTACCTAACCTTGCTTAAGGGTTAGGATGAGAGTGAAGTAAATAAGCTAACAAAGAGTAATGTTCACAAAAGGAGAAGAGTATATTTGATATCTAACGTATGCTCCATGCAGCTACATTTTACAAGGGTATTTATACCTAAAATGTTAATGTAACCTACCTAAAATGGAAAAAACAAAAAGGGTATTATCCAAAAGAAGTAATGTACAAGGAATAACAAAAGGGTATAAATAAAAATGCAAAGAAATCAATGATTGGCACAATAAATCCTTTCACATGGGGGACTAGCCACATGGCATTAGGTCATTGGTGGTGCTTCTGGTAGAGATGGCAAGTTATATGGTCAAATTAGGTATTTATCAAGTAGGGAGCCGAGTAAAACTTGAGGTCCTTCAAGAAGACGTAGGTACAGATGAGTGCTAGGTCCTTAACACCAATACTTCCAAGATGGAGGTTGGCTCAGTCATTGCCAAGCAAGCATATGAGTAATCAGACTATCGGTAGAGCATACTTTGGGCTTGTACTCAACTATTAAGAGATGTGTTGTTACTTGGCTCAGCATAAGGAGTTGGTTAACATTGAGGATCAGCTCAATCTTAGTAAGAGTTAGTTGAAACAGTAGAATCTACTTCATTAGTCCTTTAAGTCCTTGCCATTGGGCTCGAGTTAAAGGTCCTGTAGCTTGATTTTTATCATCCCCTCTAGGTTGATTTGGATTTAGGATCAAATTTAGTTAGCCTTGGCTCAATTCTTCCTCAGGTCAGTAAGGGTTGAGGTTAGTAATGTTGAAGTTATCAAACACTCCATAGTCATTAGGTAATTCCAATCGATAGGCATTGTTGTTGATCTTTGAGAGTATTTTGAAGGCACCTTCGGCTTGGGTAGATAGTTTGTTTTTTCTTTTGTTCGAGAGCCTCTCCTTGCTTAAGTGCAGCCATACCAAATCACCAGGCTGAAATTGTGCTAACTTCTTTCTTTTACTCCTTTCTCGCATTCTCTTGGTAGCTTGGTCAATTTGCTAGGTAACTTTCTTGTAGATTTGCTGTAGAGATTGTGCTCAGGCTTTTGCATCAGGGTCTTCTTGTTCAGACATGGGCATAGGGGGGTAGTTAAGGGATAGATTTGGATTAAGGCCACATATGACTTCAAAGGGTGCTTATTTGGTGGTGTCGCGTACGATACAGTTGTAAGTGAATTCCACTATAGGCAAATAAACATCCTAATCAGTTAAGTTCTTCTCTACTATAGCTCGAAGCAGTGATCCAAAAGTATGATTGCATACCTTTATTTGGCCATCGGTTTGGGGGTGATAGAAAGTGCTGAATAGTAATTTAGTCCCCATACAATGCCAAAGAGTCCTCCAAAAACGACTACGAAACTTTAGATCTCTATCCAAGACTACATTTCTTGGCACAACGTATGACTAAACAATTTCCTACAAAAAGAGAAAAGCAATAGTTGAAGCATCGTTAGTTTTTGGGCAGGGCACAAAGTGTGTCATTTTACTAAATCTATTCATGATGACCATCATAGAATCTTTACCTTAAGCAATTCTTGATTATTTGAGAACAAAGTTCATACTTAACTCAGTTCAAGGTCGAGTCAAGACAGGCAAAGGCATTGCTTTCCTTTGTTTGACTTATCATTTGGCCTTCTTGCAAGTAGCATAGCTCTCAATAACTTAGTACACATCTTGCCTCATCTTGGGCCAAAATAACCATCCATTCAACAACTTATGCATCCTTTTCTCTCCAAAATGGCTAGAAAGGCTACTAGAATGAGCTTCTCTAATAAGTAATTTTGTCAAGGAATAGGTCGACACATATAATTTGCCTCCTTAGAAAAAATATCCATCCTCTACATGGTATTCATCCACCGTTCTTCCTTTAGCACATTGTCCAAATATTAGACCAAAATGAGGGTCCTAAGGATACTGTTCTTTGATGCTGGCAAACCTTAGCAAACCGGTTTGCAATTCAGTAAGGAAAACATGTCTTCTCGATAGAGCATTAGCAACTATATTATTCTTGCCTTGTTTGTACTTTATCATAAATTTGAATCCTTTTAAGAATTCAACCTACTGTATTTGTCACTTTGATAGCTTAGTTAGACTTCTAAGGTACCTTAGAGATTCATGATTTGTGTAAATGACAAATTCTCTTGGCAACAGATAGTGCTACCATACGTGGAGTGCTCAAATAAGGGTTAAGAGTTCTTTGTCATGCATTGTGTAATTCAATTGAGGTCTTCTTAGCTTCTTGTTATGGAAAGCAATTTGTTAGCCTTAGTGCATCAAGACAGCGTTAATCCTAATGCCTGATGCGTCAAATTTAAGCTTAAAAATCTTCTTAAAGTTAGGCAAAGCTAATATTGGTGTGGAAGTTAATCTTGCCTTTACTTCAACAAAACTTCTCTCCTCTCACTCTCCCCACTTAAACTCAATATTCTTCTTTATCAGCTTAAAAAGGGGTGCAACAATGGTTCAGATTTTCTCATCATCGACTTGCAAGTTGCCTCTACCAAGTACATAACCCAAAAATACCACTTCCACCTAGTAAAAGTAATACTTCTTCAAATTGCGGAATAACTCCTTAGCTTTAAGCATGTCAAACATGGCATGGAGATGTTCAAAGTGGCTTGGTTGGTATACAAGGATGTCGTCAAAGTATACCATAGTACACTTCTTGATTAAGCTCCTTAGCATGTAGTTCATTGCTCTCATGAGAGTGCTTGGGCATTTGATAAGCTAAAGGGCATTACCATCCAATCGTAAAGACCATGTCAAGTTTTGAATTTAGTTTTCCACTAATCTTCCAACCTCATTTGAATCTAATGTTAGCTAGACTTCAAATCAATTTTGTTGAAGACCTTAGCTGATAGGAATCAAGCTATCGGACCTTTAACCTGAGCCTGAGCACAAGGACTTGGAGGACTAATGAAGCAGATCTTACTCTTCCAGCCAACTCTTGCTGAAGATAAGTTGATCTTCATTGTTGACCAACTCTTTGTGCTAAACTAAGTAACTACACATCTCTTAGTAGTTGAGTTCCAATCTGACGTATGCTCTACTAACAGCTTGATCCTTTACACTTCTCCTTAGCCATGACCGAACCAACCTCTAACTCAGAAGTATTGGTGCTAGAACCTTAGCACTCATTCGCATACACATCTTCTTAGGAGGACCTTAGGTTTACTCAACACCTCTTCTTAACATCTTAGCTTGGTAAGTACCTAACCTAATTGTACAACTTGCTGTTTCTACTAGAAGCTCCTCTAGTGATGTAATGCCATGTGTTTAGTCCCCTACATGAAAGGATTCATTATGCCAATCATTGATTTCTTTGCATTTTCATTTATACCCTTTTATTAGTACTTGTACATTACTCCTTTTGGACAATGCCCTTTTTGTCTTTTCCATTTTAAGTAGGTTTCCATAACATTTCAGATATAAATACCCTTATAAATGTAGTTGCATATCATCATACATCAAATATTGAACATACTCTTCTCCTTTTTGGTGAATACTGCTCTTTTCTAGCTTGTTTACTTTACTCTTATCCTAATCCTTAAGCAAGGCTAGGTGATGAGTACCTTCACTAGATCATCTCGTTTGTCATATTGAGTCATGTTGTAAGTCTTTGGTAATTCCATTGGTGCACTGTATCCTTTGGAGTGGATCAACGGTTTTCTTGTTTACTTTTTTTACTACTCACAAGCGCATTTTCACCTTACTTTTCAAGCTTTCTACAAGCTTAGACCCACTCTTATGACCAACCTTGTCAGTCCTTGGATCGGTTTGTATCATCTTGTTATCGAATCGAAGGTACGTTTGGGTAAGTTGTTTTTGAGTTTTTGTATAATAGTAGTCTACTGTAGTCGTATACTCTATTTTGCCTTATTTTAAATATACGAAAATAGAGCAAGTTTCATTTGGTCTTGTTGTTCTTTGGAAGTGGTTGTTATGTTTGCAGGAAAGTTGGGTTTTCATGTAGAGTGTTGGTGTGTAAGATTGTTTGTCTTGTAGAAATAGTGTTTGTTGTCTCTTAGTTTCTGAGTTTGTTAGTAAGTTTTTGTTGAAGAAGAATGACTAACCTAAGTGTTAACACTAGTATTAGAGATGACAATAGTGGTGTTGTCCATCATGAATGACAACCCTAGATGACCCCTAGAAGTACAGATGAGCAAATTGATGAGATGGTTAACTTCATAGCCGATTTAACGAGAGTTGTTCATGCATTAGCTTATTGACTTTCCAAGGCCATATAGAATACTCCTTAAGTTGCTTAACTTATGAGAGAATAGAACCTAGCTTGACAAGCTCGAGGTAAAGGAGTAGGAGGACGAGTACAAAAAAGGATTGACTTAAGTGATATGGATGAAGAAGAAGAAGAAGAGTACAATTAGAAAAAAGGGTGAGCTAGGGCATTAGAAGTTGCCAACCATGTGAAGCTTTAGATTCTATGCTTTAATGGTTTTGGAAATGTAGATGGCTACTTGATTGGGAAGAGAAGGATGAGTATGTTTTTTATTATTACTAATACGAAGATCGTGAGGAAGTGAGGATTGCTACTATAGAATTCTCAAGATATGTTGCAATATGGTGGAAGAACTTCCATATCATAATAAGACAAGAATGATACAAAGATGTAAATACTTAGCCTAAGATGAAGAGGAAACTTAGGAATAGATTCATACTGAATACTTATTTGCAAGAAACTTTTGCTTAGCTTCAAGAGTTGAGGTAAGGAGGTCAAACTGTTGATAAATATGCTTAGGAGTTCTAAATACTCATGATTCACTATGAAGTAGATGAACCATCAGTACGAATAGTATCCAAATTTCTTACTAGATTAAAAAATGACATTTGAGATATTATGTAACTTTAGCAGTTCATTGCATTTGATGAGGCTTTAAGAATAGCCTAGTGAATGGAGAGGTAGAGAAGGAACAGGCTAAGCCAACCTCTATTGAGCCACTTGGTCAGTTAAGCCGACTTGCTTAGGGGAGTTACCAAGCTCAACAAAGTGCTGAGTCGACCAGAAGGGTAGACATCAAAGCTAGATATAAGGGCCAACCAACTGATAGCGAAGTGTCACTGACAACTTATGAGAAGAGATAAAGATTTGGGAGGAAGACAAGCTAGATTAGGTGCTTTAAATACTAAGGGCTTAGGTACATAGTTGCTTGATGTTCGAATAGACAAACCATGATTATTAAAAGAGATGTCTCAAAGCTCAAAGTGGTTAACTTTAGTTGTATGATGAGCGATGAGCATGGAACCATCTGTTGATGAGAAGTAGAGAGAGAATTTGTTCTACATTAGTTGCAAGGTGAATGTGCAGGTTTGTGAGCTCATAGTGGATAGTGGGAACTGCACCAATGTAGCATCTATTAACCTAATTAAGAAGCTCAAGCCATCGACTATCTTACATCTAAAGTCATATAAGTTATACTGGCTGAATGAAAAGGGAGCACTACATATCACTCAGCAAGTATTGCTGTCGATCTCAATTACAAACTATTCTGATGAAATTATCTACGATGTATTACCCTTATGTACATCCCAATTATTGTTAGGCAGACCCTGGCTCTTTAATAGGAGAGTTATGCATAACAAATTTAAAAACACCTACGTGTTCGAGAAATATGGGAGGAAGATTACTTTGAACCCCATGACCCTAAGTGAAGTTAGCAAACTGCAAGCTAAACTTATCTAAGGGTCTAAGAAGACTTTGATTTTGAGTAGGGTCGAGCTCTAAGAAGCTATAAAGGTTGACATGCTAACTTTTCTATTGGTCAGATGACTACTAGAGTTGAGGAAGCAAATTGAGCTACCATTTGAGGTAAAGGAGCTATTGGATGAATATGCCAACTTATTTCTCGAGCAGTTGCCTAAGTGATTACCCCCTTTCTAAGGCATAGAGCATTGCATTGACTTGATACCTAACGCTACCCTACTAAATAAACTAGCTTATAGGATGAATCCTAAGCAAGTTGCAAAGCTCTAAAGATAAGTCAATGAGCTATTGGAGAAACAATACGTGATGGAGAGTCTCAACCCCTGTATTGTGCTTGCATTACTTGTATCGAAAAAGGATGATACTTAGAGGATGTGTATGGATATCAGAGCTATTAACAAGATTAAAATCAAGCACATTTACCCCATCTTAAGACTAAACGACATGTTAGATGAATTAAGTGGTGTCAAATTGTTCAGTAAGATTGATTTGACGTTTAGCTACCATCAAATTTGAATGAAGTCAGGAGATGAGTGGAAGAATGCCTAAAAATTGGTATAGACTCCATAAATGGATGATAATACCCTTTGGCTTATCAAATTCCCCTAACACTTTAATGTAATTGATGAACCATGTGTTAAGAAACTTGATCAGGAAGTGTGTCATGGTATACTTTGACAACATCCTTGTGTATAGTGCCAACTTATTAAGTCACTCTGAACACCTCCATGTAGTGCTTAATGTGCTCTAAGTCGAGAGGTTATTCTGCAATTTAAAAAAGTGTTATTTCTACTAGGAGGAAGTAGTATTTTTAGGTTATGTAGTTGGTAAATGAGGCTTGCGAGTCAATGATTAGAAGATTTGAGCTATTGTCAAGTAGCTGATTTCAACCACTTGTGTCAAAGTAAGAAGTTTCCATGGATTGGCATCCTTTTATTGAAGATTTATTAGAAACTTCAGTACCATTGTTGCACCCCTTACTAAGCTGATGAAGAAGAATATTAAGTTTAAAAGGGAGAAAGAGAGGAGAGAAGTTTTGTTAAAGTAAAGACAAGATTAACTTTCGCACCAGTGTTAGCTTTACCAAACTTTAAGGAAATTTTTAAGCTTGAATGTGATGAGTCAAGCTTTAGGATTGGTGCTGTCTTGATGTAAGAAGACTAACCAATTGCTTACCATAGCGAGAAGCTAAGAGGGCCTTAGTTGAATTACTCTATATATGACAAAGAACTCCGAGCACTCTAAGTGTAGCAGCACTATCTATTACCAAGATAGGTTGTCATTTATATAGAACATGAATCTTTGAGGTACCTCAAAAGTCAAACTAAGCTATCGAAGTTGGTTAAATTCCTAGATGGATTCAACTTTGTGATTAATAGGAATCAAGCCCCTGGACCCATTATTTGTAGCCAAGCTAAAAGACTCTAAGGACTCGCATGGAAAATACTAGCTTAAAACCAAAGTCGAGACGGGGATTCCTTTGCCGAACTAATCTCCTATTGACCTGCCTATTAGATCCTCACATGAGTCAGATTTGCTCCTGCCTTATAATGATGCCATATTCCAAAAGACAACCCAAGTTTATCCGAACTAAGCTACCAAGCTGACTCCAGACATCTGACGCCAATACAGCTAACTTTTCTACAGGATTGATTGACCCTTGACCTAATCTAGATTAGGTCAACCCTTGACTACAAGCTTTACTCTATTTCCTCCTACCTTGTATCATATTTCTCCCATCCAGCCACAAGCAACGTGTGTCTTCTAACACAATATTCCAGAATGATTCTTTCTTTTCTGTATTGAATATTCTTTGCTCCTTTTACCCCTTTTAGTATGTTTTGTGTAACCTAATTGTGGAATACTCTTTAGTCTTTTCATACATGTAAATTAACCTTAGTGAATGGGTATATAAACCCCCACCTTCTTATATGTAGATGATGAACTAATTAATATAGAATTATTCTTCTTGAGCAACCTTAATGTTTTTGTTATCATTTAACTCTTATCTATTCCCTTTAGTAAAGAGTAGTGGTGAACGATCCTTTAGTTCAGATTGGTGTGTCATATCCGGCGAATAGTAAGCTAAGTAGGATCGAGTGGTGTGTCATATCCATTCGATAGCTACTAGGACTTTGCTAACTTTTTCCTTATTGTTTTTGTTTTCTTTGTTGTGGTGCTTTTTCGTATGTCTGACCTAGAAGATGCATCGGCTTCGCTGGTATCAAAGTACGGTTTTGTGAGGGAGTCTGTGAAGTTTTAGTTTTCTTTGCTGTTGGTGGTTGCTGTGTTCCTTCCGTAACTATTTTAGTATGTTTGAGTATAAGTGTAATGTCATTATTACTCTATTTTTCATTATGAAAATAAGGTAAGTTCACTGCTGTTCTATTCGAGTGATTATTAGGTTATTGATGAGTTATTAATCTATTCGAGAGTATTACATTATGTCAGATTCAAGTGTTCAGGGAGTTATTGGTAACCGGAGTAGTGGTGCTCAACCTAGTCATGGTCATAATGGTAGTAACACCCCAAGGTCGGTTGATGGCAAACTTGATAGACTAACTAACCTTGTTAAGATTTTAGTCACAGCAATGTAAGTTAATAGACAGCCACCCTGTGGTGTATAGTACCATAATCCATAAGAAAATGCCCTTGAGAGACACTATGGCTAAGGTAATCGAATCAATTGCCCAGTTCATCCGCAGCAAGCTGGAGGAGTAGTAGATTGAGTTGCTAGACGAAGACTGGAGTTGGAGGAGATTAAGGAAGATGATGAGGAGCTGGATGTTGAAGAGTTTAGGGAAGAACAAGAAGTTGACAATTACTAAGTGTAAGGATGAGGACACTGAGTCCCTTAAAGGCTAGATAACGTCAAGGTTTAAATTCTGCCCATCAGTGGAAGTGGGGATACGGATGAACACTTTGAATGGGAAGAGAAGGTCAAGAAGGCGTTTGAATGTTATGGGTATATGGATGCTGTCAAAGTCTGACTTGCTACACTAAAGTTTACTGGGTATAGAGGGGGAAAAATCTAAATGTAGCCAGAACAAGAGATGGAAGGTGAGGTATTAGAACCTGGGATGAGATAAAAAGGTTGTTAAGAGGTAGATTTATACCCGAAACCTACCTATAAGATACGTTTACAAAATTGCAGGAGCTTCGCCAAGGAAACCGATCTGCTGTTGACTATATCAAAGAGTTCCAAATGCTTATGATTCGGGTTGTCGTAGAAAACCTGAGGCTCGTACTATATCGAGGTTCATTTTTGGACTTCGATTTGAGATCTACAACATTGTAGAGGTGTATAGGTTTTATGCCTTGGAAGAGGCAATAAAGATAGTGTAGAGGTTTGAAAAACAGAGGAGAAGTGCTCCAAGTCGACCTGAGCTAACATTCTCCCGACCCCTAGTTCTACACCAAACTGTTCAAGCAGAGTCAAGGAAGCCGTATAGGGCTGATGATAGGAATGATCGATCTAATGATAGTTGACCAAGCTAACAAGGCCGAGCCAGTTAGACAGGTTGACTTGAGGTTAGGTCGACCCTAAGGATATATGAGAAAAGGCAGACCTCCGGACGAAAGGCTAGTGAGGTGAAATACTTTAAATGCTTAGGCTTCGAACATATGGCTGCTGAGTGTCTGAATTGATGCATCATAGTGCTCTGAGGAGATGTAATAGATAGCATCGATGAGAGCAAGCCTAAGAAAGAAGATGTTGGAAAACTAGAAACTAAAGAGGAAGAAGAGACTTATGTCTATGCTGACTAGGAAGAAGTGATGGCCCTAGTCTTGAGACGAGTACCAAGTTCCTTACCAAACTTTGAGGAGGATTAGAGAGAGAACCTGTTCCATACCAAGTGTATCGTCAAAGGCCAATTATGTATGATCATTTTGGATGGGGGAAGTTGTACTAATGTCGTTGTACAATCCTTTGTGTAGAGGTTGGGTTTGTCGACCTCAAAGTATCCCTAACCTTACAAGCTGCATTGGCTTCATGATAAAGGTGCTCTGCACGTGACTGAACAAGTGATTGTACCATTCAATGTTGGAAGTATGTATAAGGACGAAGTAGTATAAGATGTCATCTCCATAAGAGCTTCACATCTGCTATTTGGACGACCTTGGTTGTTTGATCGACGTATTACTTACAACGAGTATAAGAACACCTATACCTTTGTTAAGGATGGAAAGAAGATTACGTTGCAACCCTTGACCCTATCCTAAGTAAATGAAACCTACAATCAGCTCACTCAAGCTGGTAAGAAGAATGCCTTAGTGATGAGTCGAAGAGAGCTCCGAGCTGCTGAAAGGCTGAAGAATCTATGTTCTTGTTGATCAGAAGATTGTTGGAAATGAGAGATTTGGAAGATATCCTTGATTAAATCCGAAGTTTACTAAATGAGTTTTCTAATCTGTTCCCTAAAGAATTGCCTAGAAGACTATCTCTAGTTTAAGGCATTAAGTACTGTATTGACCTGCTGTTAGGCACCATCTAACCAAACTAAGCTGCATACAAAATGAACCCTAAGCAGGCTGCCGAGTTGAAAAGACAGGTGGACAAACTCATGGAGTGAGGGTATGTAAGGGTTAGCATGAGCCCTTGTACTATACTAGCTCTGACCGTTACTAAGAAAGATGGTTCATGGTGCACGTGCATCGACAACTAAGCAATCAACCGAATTACTGTCAAGTACAAATACCCAATACTGAGGCTCAATGACATGTTAGATGAGCTTCATGGCGCCAAGATATTTTTGAAGATTGATTTGCGAAGTGGCTACCACCAAATTCGCATAAGGCTGGGTGATGAATGGAAGACTACCTTCAAGACTAGGCATAGACTATATGAATGGTTGGTTATGCCATTTAGACTTACCAATGCACTGAGCACATTCATGAGGTTAATGAACCATGTAATGTGCCCTCTAATTAGAAGATTTGTGGTCATGTACTTTGATAATATATTGGTATACAGTACCAACCTAAACAAACATATTCAATATCTCCATGAAGTATTTGACATTTTGCAAACTAAGAAGTTGTATGGAAATGTAAAGAAATGTATGTTTTGCTAGAAGGTGGTGATCTTCTTAAGGTTTGTGGTGTTAAGGGAAGGACTCAAGGTAGATGAGGAGAAGATCCAAGTTGTTCTTGAGTGGTTGACGCCAAAGAATATCATTGAGGTTTGAAGCTTTCATGGCCTACCTTTTTTTTATAGGCGATTTATCAAAATCTTCAATACCATATCCACCCCCTTGACTGAGCTGACAAAGAAGAATGAAGGATTCAAGTAGAATGATCGAGCTAAGTAAAGTTTTAGGGAGATCAAGGAGAAGCCTACCTCAACACTTGTCCTTTGACCACCAGATTTTGACAAACCCTTCGAATTGGAATGCGATACATCAAGAGTGGGAATTAGTGCTGTCTTGATGTAAGAGAGATGATCCGTTGCCTACTATAGTGGGAAGCTTAGTGGTCCTACCCTAAACTATTTTGTGTATGAGAAAAAGTTGTACTTTCTTTATTAAGCCTTTACTATATAGCAACACTATTAGCTGCTACGTAAGTTTGTTATTTATATAAACCATGAGTCTCTGAAGCATCTAGGGAGTCTAAACAAGCTTTTGAAGAGGCAAACCAAGTGATTGGAGTTTATGGAAGGGTTTTCGTATGTAATCCGACATAAGAAGAGAAGCACAAATGTGGTCGTTGATGTTCTATCATGATAGAAAACCTTGTTGACCACCTTATAGACAAAATTATTGGGGTTCTCACTTATTACTGAGCAGTATGCTCATGATCCTCATTTTGGCCCTATCTTAGAACAATGCAGGGATGAAATTGTTATTGAGGGATATTATCTTAAGGAAGGCTAACTATTCAAGGACCGAAGGTTATAAATATTGAACTATTCTACATGTGAGCTATTGATTAGGGAAGCTCGTAGTGATGGATTATCAGGTCACTTTGGGGAGACCGAGACAGCTAACCTATTAAAGGAGAACTTTTATTGGCCAGGTATGGTCAAGGATATCCATAAGATAGTTAGTAGTTGTGAAGCACACAAGCAAGCTAAGGGGAAGAGAGAGCCTTATGGATAATACATGCCGCTACTAACACCAACCTTACCTTGGGTCGACCTCAACATGGACTTTGTCCTAAGGTTACCTTAGACATCCAGAGGCAAAGATTCTATCTTTGTTGTAGTGGACCGCTTCAACAAGATAGCCCACTTCATTCTATGCGATCGGACTAACGATGCTATATATATTGTTGATTTGTTTTTGCAGGAGGTTGTTCGACTACATAGGGTATTGAGGACTATTTTCTCAAATCGAGACACAAAGTTTTTGAGCTATTTTTGGAAGACTCTTTGGAGAAGATTTGGAAGCAAACTTATATTCAGCTCCAATAGCCACCCTCAAACTAATGGCCAGACTAAAGTGGTAAACAGGATGCTAAGCAATCTGCTTAAAGCTATCATGGGAAAGAACTTAAAGGATTAGGATCTATGCCTACCATTTGTAGAGTTCTCATACAACCAAACTATCCATAGCACTACTGGGAAGACCCCATTTGAGGTCATCTATGGCTTTATCCCTAGTATTCCCTAGGATATGATCGACGCTCCAGTAGCTGCTGAAGAGAGTCAATCCGAAGTTGACTGAGCCTAAGAACTACATGAATTACACTAGTCGGTAATCAAGAAGATTGCTAAATTCAATTAGAAATAGCACGAAATTAGTAGTCGAGGCTGTTGAACTATATCCTTCCACCCAAGAGACTTGGTATGGATATACCTCAGCCAAGAATGATTCCCTCACTTAAGATAAAACAAGATATCTCCTTGAGCTAATGATCCATTCAAAATCCTAAAGAAGATCAATTACAACGCTTACCAAATTGAGTTGCCTGATGACTACAGTGTTTCTTCCACCTTCGATGTGTTTGAGCTGATCCTTCACTAACCAGTAGAAGAAGAAGACCTCGCATGCACCTTAGAAGAAGAAGTAGAAACCCCTCCATATTTGAGGGCAAATCTTTCCAACCCTTAAGAAGATGATAAGAATCAAGCTCCTAGACCCATCACTCATAGTCAAGCTAGAGGACTAAAGACTCACATGGAGAATACTAGCTCGAAACCAAAGCTAAGACAGGGATTCTTATGCCGAACTGATCTCCTGTGAACCTGCATATTAGATCTTGACATGTGTTAAATCTAATCTTGCCCTACAACTAGGCCATATTCCAAAAGATAGCCCAAGTCTATTCAAACTGAACTATTGGGCCGACCACAGACATCTGTCACCAATATAACTAACTTCTTTATAGGATTGATTGACCCCCGACCTGATCCAGATCAAGTTAGCTCCTGATTACAAGTGTTACTTTGTTTCTGCCTATTTTACATCATATTTCTCCCATCCAGCCACAAGTGATACATATCTTCTTGCACAATATTCCAAAATGATTCTTTCTTTATATAAACCCCTACTACTAATTAATACAGAATTATTCCCTTTGAGTAACCTTAATGTTTTCGTTATCATTTAATTATTATCTATTCTCTTTAACAAGGAGTATTGGCAAGTGACCCTAAAGTTCAGACCGGCATATTATATCCGGTGGATTATAGATTGAGTAGGATCAAGTGGTGCGTCATATCCATTCAGTAGCTACCCAGACTTTACTAACTTTTTCCTTGTTGTTTTCATTTGCTTCATTGTGATGCTTCTTTGTGTGTCCAATCTTGGAGATGCATTAGTGATAAAGTACAAACAAGGCAAGAATAATGTAGTTTCCAATGCCCTATCGAGAAGACATATTCTCTTTACTGAATTACAGACCAGACTATTAAGGTTTGCTAGCGTCAAGGAGCAGTATCTTGAAGGCCCCCATTTTAGTCATATATTTTAATGATGTACTAATAGAAGAACAATAGATGAGTACTATATAAAGGATGGATATTTGTTTCGAGGTGGAAAATTGTATACCATGCCCCAAGGCGGTAGAGTTGTAACAGTCTCGCTATGCAAACCATTATAGGACAGAAGCTGATATTATAGCCGGTATCTTAGACTCGATTTACATAAAGCGTCTACAGCTGATTCACTCTGAAGTAAATAGTTCACAAATTAAATAGGTTATTTATCTAAGAAAGTATGAATAATATATACTAGAATTCAAATATTACAATGATTTCATAGCATAATCTTACCTAAGTAATACCTTATTTGACAATTGAAGAATTTTAAACTAAGAACTAAAACCTTAGAAATGTATTTGTTCTTCAGTTTTTATTTCCTCACTCTCCAAGATCCAACAATAGTTAGGTTTAAGATAGTTATATAGCTATTTCCTAGCTAGCACCTGTAATAACATCTATAGGGATTTGAGCAACCAACTACTCAGTAAGTTGAGATTGAGACTGAGACTGAAAACTATATATCAAGCACAAATAGGGTTATAAACCAATTATTTTAATGCAATGCAACAACCAAATGCCATCGCAAGACATTATTCAATTTGTCATGAGATTAAGGAAATTATACTCGCTCTACTTTAAGTTAAGGAGTTTAATATAGATTTCAATAGCTTATGACTAAACCGAGGCTTATACAATGAAGGCACCACTCCTCTCATGACTACCTTCAAACCATTGCCTTCATCCTTGTCATAACCTCCTCTTTTGTCACTTAATTCGACTAAAGATGAAGATGTGATCATTATGCTATCTAACGCTATCTCTTTCAAACGGGTCGGTATTTGGCTGAGGAACCCTAAATGTCTCCCCTAATGGATCGAAATGTTTGTCTAATTAATTTTACAAGCAATATATTATTAAGTCTAGTTAAGGTGATCAATCCATATCATGTAATATATAATAATTGCAAACTAATGTAGTAAGCCAATAGTATATTATACTTTCAAGAACACGTATACACGGGCATGCGCACAATTGTACTACCTACAAACATAAGCGAGTATAATCTTAAACCTCCAAGTACTATGAAATAGTACTCTGAAATACAATTATGTATTGATCCCAAACTTACTTAGACTTCTCACTTGCTTAGTTAAGGTATGACTCACAATAGGTTGTCGTTGATAATCCCTATAATACAAAGGTCATTTTAGTATTCATATAAATACTTTATAGAGGCCTTATTTTATAACTCTTATTGTTATCTTCGGTTTAGGGTGTTATTACATCTAATTATTCAGGTTTTAAGTCTTTTACAATTATATCCATTTTGAGCTAAGTTTTTATTCAGATTTTTATTTTGTTTTTTATTTAACCTTTGAATCGGGGTTTAATTGACCTTTTGGTTACCCTTTATTTATAATTCTCATAAATGTCTTCTAACCTTTTTCTTCAGTTTATTCAGGTGAATATAACCTTTAGTTTAGATTTTGACTAACTCTCTAATATACTTCTATTAGCCATAATTTTGATTTTGCTTCTAAATCAAATTCCGATTCAGGAATTATCTACATTTTAACTTAATCACTTATATATATATGTATGTGTGTGTGTGTGTATATATATATAAGCTTTTAAATCATTGGTTTTTATTTTAAAATTATAATTTTACTCGATTATTCAATTTTATATTTCCTATAACTGAGCTAGTCCCAAATTAATTCCTGATTCAATTTATGAATTGATTTTTGAATTAAATTTTGTTTTAGCATCTAATTACTGTTTTTATTTGTAAACCCTAAGAATTTCTCCCAAACTAATATGTAAAATTCATCTAACTATACTTAAGTATGCTAAATCTCTGTTTTAGCTCCTAATTAGTATTTTGGTTTGTATGTATACTATATTCCTAATTTAACTATTGAATTGGCTCTCAATGTCAGAATAACCTACATTTTTCATATATTTATCTAAATTCACATTCCAAATCAAATTTATATAATATACCTAATGTTATAATATTATGAATTTTAACTTAATTTATTCTACTCATCTAATTTCCCTTTTCACATATTATCCACTATTCCCTAATTTACACATCTAACACATATCTAACCTCTCCAACTACTATCCTTAATCAGTAACTAACTTCTCAAAATATCTAATGATACCTTAAATCATAAAATTAACTTAAATATATCATTTTACCTATTATTCCTTTATACTTATTTATTACATAATATGCATATTATATACAACCAATACCTCAAACTCAACAAATACCAGCCCACATCAACAACTATCATCTAAAGATACTTAATTACAAACTAAATTAGTATTTTCACCAAATTAACATTAAATTACCAAGTTAAGCCCACAAATTGCTTTTTATGTACGATTTTAGGGCCTAAAAATTAAATAAAATTTTAGAAAATAAATTTTCAGAAAAATACTCTTCATATCATTATCATATATATCCTAAATAATGTACACAAAAATTTTGAGGTCAAAATTACATCATTAAGGTTATTTAAATCAAAATCGAAAACTAACTTGGGTTAAGTGATTTCTTAAAAGCAGTATATCTTAAGACCTAATTTTACCAAATTGATATTTTTTCCTAAATGTATATATAAAAATATTTCAAAATACCAAATTTCAAAATTTTCTATGCATATTTGACATTTTTACTAAATTAAATAAATTTGGAAGGGAAATCGAAACTCACCAATCAATAGGCTTCTAGCCACTAGCAGTGGCTCCACCATTGTCATCACAACTAAGACGTGGATTTGCTGTCAAGTGGTGGTGGCCGCCTCTCTTTGAGTGGTCTTTGGATGTGTGTTCACCTCATAAGCTTTAAATGCATACTATTTTGTTATTTTTTTGTAAAAATACTCTCTTCTCTCTTTTTAAACTCTCTAATTTTTTTTTTCTAGTTTCCACTTGACCAAAATGAAGTTTGATGAGTGTTTTTTGAATTTATAGGAGTGTTTAAGATTTGAACTTGAATTACTTTGTGCCAAATGTCTTTTCTTTTTCCTTTTTCACTTTCTACTTGGCTTAATTTTATTAGATAATTTTCTTTCTTTAATTTTCAGCTTTTCATGCTTATTTCCAGACCATTTCACACTTCGCATGAATTTTTCCTTAATTTTCATGAATTTTCCTTTATTAATTAGTATTATTTTAGCATATTCTAAGTAATTTAAATAATTTTGTATATTTTAACCTACAAGTAAATACATATATGGTACAAGTAAATACTCCTAAATATTATTTAAGTTATTTTATGATTTTTAGTATGTAAATAGTTTATCTTTATCAATTCATTAATTATTGAAATTCGTTTTATATGTTATCGATAAATAATAGATAATATATATATAATTCAATATTATAATTTTTAATTCTATCATTATTTATTTTTTTAAATCCAAACTCATGGGATCATTTTTACTAATATTCCTAACTTCATTGTAAAATTTGAGCTCGATTGGATAACTTACTCAATCGCCCTAAATTTTACCTATCGAATCCTAAACACCTGGTTATAGAGTTTACACTGTATGTATCAACCTATTCAATTAGAGAGCTATTAATGAGAGAAGCCTACGGTAGAGGACTCTCTGGCTATTTTAGAGAGAAAAGAACAGATGAGTTTTTGACTAGATGGTTCTTTTGGCTAAAGATGAGACGAGATGTGCACTGAGTTATTGGGAATTATGCTACTTGCAAGAGGGCTAAATGCTAAGCCAAACAAGAAAAAGCAATGTCTTTGCTTGTCCTGACTCGACCTTGGACTAAGTTGAGCATGGACTTTGTTCTTAGATTACTAAGAAATACTCGACGAAAAGATTTTGTGATGATTGTCATGGATAGATTTAGTAAGATGGCATACTTTATGCCCTACTCTAAAACTAACAATACTTTGGTTATTGCTTCTCTCTTTGTGTAGGAAATTGTTCAGTTACACAGTATGCTAAAAACTATAGTCTCAAACAGAGATCTAAAGTTTCTAAGCTATTTTTGGAAGACTCTTTGGCACCGTATGGGGACTAAACTACTATTTAGCACTTCTTATCATCCCCAAATCAATGGTTAAATAGAGGTAGTCAATTGTACTTTAGGATCATTACTTCTAGTTGCAGTAGGGAAGAACTTGGGCGATTGGGATGTTTGTTTGCTAGTGGTGGAATTCAATTACAACCGAATTGTATACGACAACATCAAGTAGACACCCTTTGAAGTTGTATATGGCTTCAATCTTAAGCTACCCATTAACCATACTCCTGTGCCCATCTCTAAACAAGAAGACCTCGATGCAAGAGCCCGAGTACGGTCTCCATAGTAGATTTGTAAGAAAGTTACTCAGTAGATTGACTAAGCTGCCAAGAAGATAAGAGAAAAGAGAAAAGGGAGGAAGCTAACACAATTTCAGCCTAGTGATTTAGTGTGATTACACTTAAGCAAGGAGAGGTTCTTAAACATGAGAAAGAATAAGTTGTTTGCCTAAGCCAAAGGTCCTTCTAGAATACTGCAAAAGATTAACGACAATGCCTATCGACTAGAATCACTTGATGATTATAGAGTATCTGACACCTTCAACATTACTAACCTTAGCCCCTATTGACTTGATGAAGAATTGAACCAAGACTAATCGAATTTGATCCTAAATCCAAATCAACTTAAGGGGAATAATAGGAATTAAGCTATCGAACGTTTAACCTAAGCTTGAGCGTAGGGACTTGAAGGACTAGTGAAGCAAATCCTACTCTTCCAACTAACTCTTATCGAAGCCGAGCTAATCCTTACTACTGACCAACTCCTTATGCTGAGCCAACTAACTACACATCTCTCAATAATTAAGTGTTGATCCGACATATGCTCTATTGACAACTCAATCTTTCACAAGTTTGCTCAGCCATGACCAAGTTAACCTCTAACTTGGAAGTATTAACACCGAGAACCCTAGCACTTATCTACATACGCATCTTCTAGGGAGGACCCTAGGTCTACTAGGTACCTCTGCTTAGTAAGTACCCAACCTGATCGTACAATTTGCTGTTTCTGTTAGAAGCTTGTCTAATGACGCAATGCTATGTATCTAGTCCCCCATTTGAAAGGATTCAATGCGCCAATCATTAATTTCTTTGCATTTTCATTTATACCCTTTTGTTATTCCTTATACATTACTCCTTTTGATTAATACCCTTTTTTTCTTTTCCATTTTAGGTAGGTTGCCTTAACATTTCGGATATAAATACTCTTATAAATGTAGCTACATATCATCATACATTAGATATTAAACATACTCTTCTCCTTTTTGGTGAGTACTACTCTTTGCTAACATGTTTATTTTACTCTTATTTTAACCCTTAAACAAGGTTAGGTAGTGAATACCCTCACCAGACCATTTTATGTGTCATATTGAGTTGTTTCATGAGTCTTTAATAGTTCCATTGGTGCATCATATCCTTTGGAGCAGATTGAGGGTTTGCTTATTTACTTTCTTTACTGTTCGCATGCACACTCATGCACACTTTCACCCTTCTTTTCGAGCTTTCTATAAGCTTGGACCTACCTTTGTGACTGGCCTTGTTGGTCCTTAGACTAATTCTGTTAGTCCTTAGATCGGTTTGTATCACTAGCTCCATTTAGTTCTTCTAACCTGGGGATAGGATATAGGTACTTGATTATGATCTTGTTCACAGCTCTACTATCTACGTATATACACTAGGTTCCATTCTTCTTTGGCACAAGGGGCATCGGCATAGTATAGGGGTTGGAACTCTCCTTTACATATCCCTTCTTAAGTAATTCATTGACTTGTCTCTAGAGTTCAGTAAATTGTTTGGGGTTCATCTGATAAGTTGGTTTGTTCAGCAAGATAGCGCTGTATATCAAGTTAATATAATGTTCAATGCCTCAAAAAGGGGGAAATCCCTTAAGCCATTATTCGAGAAACAAGTCGGCTTATTCATCTAGTAGCTCCTCTACCTCAAGTGGTAGCTTAATTTGCTCTTTCAACTCTAGTAGTCGCATGACCAACGTAAAAGTTGATGTATCGACCTTTATAGCTTCTTAGAACTCGGCTCTACTCAGAATCAAAGTCTTCTTGGATCCTCGAGCAATTTTAGCTTGCAACTTGCTAACTTAACTTGGCATCATAAGGTTCAAAGTAATCTTCCCCCAATCTTTCTCAAATACATAAATGTTTCCGAATCTATCATGCATAACTTTCTTATCAAAAAGTTAAGGTTTGCCTAACAGCACATAAGATGCACACATAGGTAGCATGTCATAGAAAATTTCATCAGAATAGTTTCCAATTGAGAATAGCAACAACACTTGTTGACTAACATGTAGTGCTCCCTTCTCATTTGACCAATGCAATTTATAAGGCTTTGGATGAGAAATGGTTGGTAATTTGAGTTTCTTAATCAGGTTAGTAGATGTTACACCGGTGTAGCTCTTACTATCCACTATGAGTGCACAAAACTGCTTACTCACCTTTCAAGTAATGTAGAACAAATTCTTTCTCTAGTCCTCCTTAGTAAATGGTTCTTTACTCATTGTACGTCGGATAAACCAAAGTTATCTTGTCCAAGTACTCAACAAACACATCTTCCTTAACCAGTTCACCATCTTGAGTGGTCTCCTTCTCGAGAATAACCTCCTCCTCGTGTTTCTCATCAATACTATCTACTTCGACTTTGGGATATCTCCTTTGATAATCATAGTTCGTCGATTCAAACACTAAGCAAACATATGCCTAAACCTTTGGCATTTAAATCACTTAATCTAATTTGTCTTCTTCCTAAATCATTGTTCCTTCTCATAAGTTCTCAACTGCACATCAGTATTAGTTGGTTAGACCTTCTATTTAACTCGAACATCTGTCCTTTTGGTCAGCTTGGCATAGTGCTAAACTCGAAAAATTCCCCAAGCGGGTTGGCTTAATTGCACAAGTCGGCTTATTGGAGGTTGGCTTGACCTATTCCTCCTCTATCTTTCTACTCGTTAGGCTATTCTTATAGCCTCATCCAATGTGGTAAATTGTAGAAATTCTACAACATCTTCAATGTCGCCACTTAATTTAGTAACAAATCTGGATATTGTTCAGGCTGATGGTTCACCTACTTCACAATGAATCATGAGTATTTGAAATTCTTAAACATATTCATCAATAGTTTGGCTGTCTTGCCTTAGCTCTTAAAGCTGGGCAAAAGTATCTTGCAAATAGGTATTCGGTACGAATTTGTTTTTAAGTATCCTCTTCATCTCAAACCAAATATTTACCTCTCTGTATCCTTATCTTCTTCTCATGATTTAGAAGTTCTTCCATCACATCATAGCATATCCTAAGAACTCTACAGCAGTAGTCCTCACCTTCTCACGATCTTCATATTGGTAATAACAAAAAATACGCTAAACATTCTCCTTCCAATCAAAATAATTATTTGCATTCCCAAAACCATTGAAGCTCGGAATCTGACGCTTCACATGGTCAACAACTCTGGATGCCCTAGCTCACTCATCTTCCTCATTGTACTCTTCTTCTCCTTCATCATTCATATCACCTAAACCAATCCTTCTTCATACTTATCCTCTTACTCCTTGTTAAGCTGGGTTCTATCATCTTGCGGGTTGAGCAACTTGGGGAGTATTCTACATAGCCTCGATAAGTTGAAAGGCCAATGCATGAACAACTCTAGTCAAGTCGGTTATGAGGTTAGCCACCTCATCAATTCGTTCATTTGTACTTTAGGGTTGTTATGGGGTTGTCGTCTATGGTAGACAACACCACTATTGTCACTTTAATACCAGCATTAACACCATCATTCTCTTCGACAAAACTTAGTTACAAACTCAAATTCTAAGAAACAGCAGATACGGTTCCTCCAAGCTAAACAATAAACACACTCTCTTATACAAATATCCAACGAATCCATGAACACAACACTACTCAAAAGAACAATAAACCACACTAAAACCTACTTTATTTTCGTATGTTTAAAATAGGGAAAAATAGAGTATACAACCACAATAAACTAATATGCCTTCTATTTACTCAAACGCTTATAACTAAGCTCTCTGTACTACACTACCACAACAACATTACTACTCAAGAAAGTTTAAACACAACTTACCTAAATGTACCTCCGTTATGATTCCAAAAAGATGATACACTACGTTAAAAGCTAACAAAGGAGACAATATTGGTGATGGGTCCAAGCTGGCAAAAAGCTTGAAAAACGAAGATGGAAAACAAGAAACATGTGAACAACAATGAAAGTAAAACAAGCAACCCTTGATCTGCTTCAAGGATATGATGCACTAATAGAACTACCGAAAACATACGGCTCAACTCGATATGACGCATAAGATGGGCTAATGGGATTACTCATTACCTAGCTTTACTTAAGGGTTAGGATAAGAGTAAAGTAAACAAGCTAACAAAGAGCAATGTTCACAAAAGGAGAAGAATATATTCAATATCTAATGTACATTTCGTATAGCTACATTTTACAATGGTATTTATACTTGAAATGTTAAGGCAACCTACCTAAAATGGAAAAGATAAATGTATAAGGAATAACAAAAGGATATAAGTGAAAATGCAAAAAAATCAATGATTGGGGCAATAGATCCTTTCATGTAAGGGATTGGACACATGGCATTAGGTTATTGGAGATGCTTCTAGTAGAAACAACAAGTTGTATGGTCAAACTAGGTATTTGCTGAGTAAAGGTATTGAGTAGACTTAAGGTCCTCTTAGAAGACATAGGTACAGATGAGTGATGGGGTCCTCGACACCAATACTTCCAAGCTGGAGGTTGGATTTATTATGGCCTAGCAGATGTATGAGTAATCGGACTGTTGGCAAAGCATACTTTGGGTTGGCACTCAACTATTGAGAGGTGTAGTTACTTGGCTCGACATAAGGAGTTGGTCAGCATTAAGGATCAGCTTAGCCCTAGCAAGAGTTGGTTGAAATAGTATAATATGCTTCGCTAGTTCTTCAAGCCCTCACACTTGGACTCAAGTTAAAGGTTCAGTAGCTTGATTCCTATCAGAAGGAGAAGAAGAGGAAGAAGTTGATATTAATCACCTGTTATACAAGTTTTTGGTAAATTTTGATGCCCAGATCTAGCCCGAAATTGTAGAATATTTATGGTTGTGTAGAGATCTCTAAGTACCTTTACTTTTGATGAGAATGAACAGAGAGAACCTCTTCCACATTAATTGTCGAGTAAATGGAAAACTATGTACTTTAATCATTGACGGAAGGAGTTGTACCAATGTCATAGCATAAGGAATAGTGAAAGCTTTGAAGTTACTAACCTGCCTACACCTTAAGCCTTACAAGATTTACGACTAAATGAGAAGAGAGGTCTACCTATTGCTGAGCAATTCAAAGTGTCAATTACTGTTGGTAACAAATACAGGGATGAGGTGTTGTGCGATGTCCTTCCATGTGCGCTTTGCACATTCTACTTAGCCGACTCTGGCTGTTTGATTTAAAGATACTCTATGTTGGGTATAGGAACACTTATATGTTCCAAAAGCATAGGAAGAAGGTTGGATTAACCCCAATGAGCCCTAGAGAAGTTCAGGAGTTGCAAGAGAAGATTTCCATGTCACTATAGAGGAAGTCTTTAGTGATTTTTCGAGCCCAATTTTCCAAAGGTCTTAAGAACAAAGAGTATATACTCTTATTGGTCAGAAAACTACTAGAATTGAAGGAAGTCAAAGCCTTACCTACCGAAGTGCAAGCATTACTTTAGGGATATGCTAGCTTATTCCCTGATAAGTTGCCAAGAGGTTTACCCCCTATTAGAGGGATAAGGCATTGCATCAACCTTCAGCTTGGAGCTGCTTTACCTAACCGACTTACCTATAAGCTTAATCCAAGCAGGTAGCTGAGTTAAAGAAACAATTTGATGAGTTGATTGAATGCGAATATGTCTAAGAGAGCTTGAGCCCCTATGCTATGTCAATTGTCTTGGTACCAAAGAAGGATGGCTATTAAGAATGTGCATTGATAGCCAAGCAATCAATAAAATCATTGTCAAGTATCGATATCTAATCCCACAATTGGATGACATACTTGATGAGTTACACAGTGCGCATATATTTTCGAAGATTAATTTATAGAGTGGCTATTACAAAATTCGAACGAGACCTAGAGACAAGTGGAAAACTACTTTCAAAACAAAAGATGGTCTATTTGAGTAGATGGTGATGTTATTTGGTCTTACCAACATGCTGAGCACCTTTATGTAGCTCATGAATTATGTTTTGAGGACTTTAATTGGCAAATGTGTTGTAGTTTACTTTGATGATATTTTTGTATATAGTATTGACCTCATTTCTCATGTCACACATTTAAGATTTGTATTCAATATCTTCTATGCTGAATAATTGTATGGAAATTTGAAGACATGCATATTCTATCAGAGTGAGCTCGTATTCTTCGGTTATGCTGTTTCTGAGGGAGGTATCAAAGTTGATAATAAGAAAGTTTAAACTATTCTCGAATAGTTGATGTCGAATAGTACTACTGAAATAAGGAGTTTTCATGGTCTAGCTTCGTTTTACCAGAGATTCATTTGGAACTTTCGTTCTATAGTTGCTCCATTAAGCAAGCTAACTAGGAAAAACTCTAAATTTAAATGGTTTGAGAAAGCTCAAAGTAGTTTTGATGAGATTAAATTTAAGTTGACTTCTGCTCTAATACTTGTTTTACTTGACTTCGAGAAAGTTTTTGAATTGGAGTATGGTACCTTAGGAGTGGGTATTGGTGTTGTTCTTATGTCGGAACACATATTCATTGCATTTTTCAGTAAGAAGCTCAGAGGTGCTACCTTGAATTGCAAAACATATTATAAGGAATTTTACACCTTTGTCCAAGCCCTTTAGAACTTGCAAAATTATTTGCTATCGAGAGAGTTTATTATCTATATAGACCATTAGTCCCTTAAGCACCTCTGAGGCCAATAGAAACTCTTGTAATGGGATGCCAAATGGGTCATTTCTTGGAAACCTTTTGCTATGTCATCAAGTATAAGAAGGGAAGTTCTAACATTGTGGCTGATGCCCTTTCTTGTTGACATGTTCTTATTACCACATTATAAGCTAAGATACTTAGGTTTAGCACCCTACCTAATCAATATGAGTACAACCCATACTTTGAACCCTTAGTAACCAAATGCAACATTGGAGGAGTTATGGATAGGTTCTATCTAAGCTGAGGATTTCTGATGAAGGGAAGGTAAGTTTGTATGTCAAGTGGTTTTGCTAGTGACTTACTTATCCAAGAAGCCCATGTTAGTAGCTTAGCCGGCCATTTTGGTGAGAAGAGGACTACTGAGTTGCTAAAAGAACACTTCTATTAGCTTAGGATGATGAAGGATGTGTGCAAAATTCTTGAATGATGCGAGGCGTGCGGGTAAGCCAAAGGAAGGAAGGAGCCATTTGGAGAATATACATCTTTGCCAATGCCTAAGAGGTTGTAGACTAATCTAAGCATAGATTTCATGCTCGGCATACCCAGAACACCTCGAAAACCTAACTTTATTATGGTAGTGGTCGATTAGTTTAGTAAAATGAGTCACTTCATCTCTTGCCACAAAATCAATGATGCTTTATTTTTTGCTAACTTCTTTTTTTAAGAGATCGTACAGTTGCATAGAGTTCCAGGGAGTATTATTTCTAATCATGATTCAAAGTTCACGAGCTTCTTTTAGTGAACATCATGAGAGAAGCTCAATATTAAGCTCATGTTTAGTACTTCTTGCCATCTATAAACAGACGACCAAACAAAAGTTATGAACAAAATAGTAGGCAACCTCCTTTGAGCTACTGTTAGGAAGAATCTATATGATTAGAATCTCTGCTTGCCCATCATTGAATTCTCTTACAATCGCTCCACTTATAGCTCAACAAGAAGGATGCCTTTTAAGGTCATCTATAGGCTTAACCCCAATTTATCTTTGGACATGGTTATCAGCTCGACCTCCTAAAGAGAAGGTCAATTAGGCTTGCAGTGCACCAAAGAGTTTCAAAGACTGCATCAGAAGGTTGCCAAGCAATTAGCTAAGACTATAGCCTGACAGAGGGAATAGGGAAGTCGAGGAAAGAGGCGAGTCATTTATAACTTAAGAGACCTTATTTGGATCCACCATATCAAAGAGTGATTCCCTAAGGAAAGGACAAAAATAAGTTATCTCCCAAGTCAGATGGTCACTTGAAGATCCTTCACGGCATTAATGATAATGCCTATAAGTCAGAGCTATCCAAAGGATACAAAGTGTCTCTTACTTTCAATGTCGCCAACCTGATGCTCTATATGCCAGAAGAAGAACAACAACAAGACTTGAGGGAAAATCTTCATCAATCTTAAGGAACTAATGGATTGTTGACCTTCGTACCCCTCACTTGTGCTTATCTCCAAAGCTTCTAATCTCTTGCAAGGAGGACTCTTTCTTGTCAGCCTACTAAAGACAAGCTCCTATACATGGAAGAGTTATGGGTGAACTATCTAAAGTCCTAACTCAAACATACTTTGCTTTATTTGGACCCTTACCCACTCGCTTACTTGCCATGTGTCGAGGCTAAGGCTTCCATACATTAAGCCCTTCTATTCCAAACAATAGAGCTACCATGAGCCAAGGCTAACCTACTGAGAGTTGAAGCCAAGGTCACTACATGCCGAGCTCTACTCATCTAACTTATTGAACAACAACACCATTTATTCACCTTGATAGCTCCAAGTATAGTTCATCAACAACAACCACAACATCAATACAACTTAACCATAGCATCCTAAGATCCTGAAATGCGAACCTAATCATAGCATGTCACCTGTCATTTCTTTTTCTAACATTGTACTATATTTCTTTCTACTACTTGTTCCCTTTTACCCTTTTTGCAATTTACTAAGCTAGTATTATTGTATTACCCTTTGTTGTAATTGCATATATTTCCTTGTTGATCAAGAGACTTACTATAAATAGTCCCTTATCTTTTATAGCCAAAATCATTTTATATTTTACAGATGTTAAATGTACTTATTCTTGAGAGATATCATTTTTCGAGTACATTTTTTTTTATACTCTTATCTAATCTTGCTGAGTAGTTCGAGATTAGCAGTAAATGAACCTTAATATTAGCTTATGCATTACATCAGGTGAAGTACTAAGTCATGTTGTATTCATTAGTATGCCACATCCTTTGAGCAGCTTTACATAAGTTACTTTACATAAGTTACTGTGTTTGCTAACTTTTCATTCTTATTTTCTTCAATATTTTAAAGAACCCACTCAGTTACAGTTCTACGATAAGTCTTAGTGATCAACTCAACTCTTAAGCGTACATCATTTAGTATGAAGGAATACTCTGAAATGGAATAAGATTAAATGAAATGAGAAATTATTTCCTATATTTGAAGGGAGAAGTGATAAGTGAACCGAATCAAAATCTACCGAAATCAAGTCGAAACACTTGGACTTTACCTTTTTCAAACAGCAGAGTAATTTTATCACAACACATGGCACATACAGTTGAAAAATGTAATTTCGGTAATCTAATTGGCATCAACTTTCATTGCATGAATCTTTTTCCATTTGAAGTTGGCTATAGAATGAAATGCCATTAAATACTTAAATAGTATTATTAATAAAAAGTACCCCTAATTATTACATGTTATAATTTCTTTGAATATTAGAAAAGGAATTGTAATTAATCATAATTAATGAAGCAATAATGGAATTAAGATTCTTCCTTCTTAAAGGTGGAATTAATTTCTGCTAATCCTACGAAATTGATGATTTCGACTTCAAAATGTAAATAATTTTAAATTCAAAATGTACTTCTAAACATAAAGAAAAAGAATGAAACCCCTAATCATGATTCTATCCCATTTCATTTCCGTACATTAAACGTGATATCAAAGTTTCTCCGCTCATAATAACTTATCTATTGTTAGTGTTAATTTTTTAGATGTAGTACTAATTTTCGATAATAGTTTTTGTTAAGTAAAATTTCAAAATAAAGCAAAAAATTAATCGGCTTAGATTAGATTTAAATCACCATAGTCTTATATTTAGTTGGAATTTCCTTGAGATAAAAAGGAAGACTTTGGTTTCTCATTATATATCATTTGTACAACCCATATGCTTCAATGAGGTATTCGCAAGAGATTGTTTCTATCCAAAATTAGTCAAAAATGTATAAAATCTCTATAAACTTTAACTCATGTGCTGTTTAACTTCATAAACTTTCAAAGTGTGGTGGTTTTGGTTCTAAACTTTTATAAACTAATAAACAACTTAGATAACTTCTTTAAACTTTAATCTTAATATGTAAATACATCATAAATTTTGGTTTTCACTAAAATCAATATTTAAAAGGTTATTCTCAACTTAGAGGGATTGTTTTGTCAATTTAGAAAAGTTTATAAATAGAAAACCATATTTTCAAAATTTAGAAGAATAATTTATATCTAAACCAAAGTTTGAGTTTTATGCGATTTTCCCTTATTTTAATTGTAAAAGGACGAAGCAAGCCAAGCGGGCGAAGGCTACTATTTTTAATCATTTTCTCTCTCCGTGGCATCTTCTAACGTGTTGCTGCTGGTGCTTGTACGATGGCAGCGGCGGCGAGTTTGGTGGTAACGGGTTGTCAACGAGCTTCCTCATGGTGAAGATGGTTCATACTAAAAATTTCATGAATTTTGAACATCCCAGTGATTTGTTATGCAATTAATTAAAAATGTTCTTTATATTTTATTTATCCCGTCAAAAAAAAAAAAAAAATCTTCTTTGTCCTGATGCAAGTGAACCATATTTTGATTAATTAATGTTGAAAATTAAATTTCTCTTCAATTCATTAATTCACTTTCATATGTTTTGGAGTAATTATTAGATTCTAAAGTACTATAGCAGATTCTTTGGGCTAATGGTTTTGAGCCACATTATCTTATTAGATTATAGTTTATCAATACATATACGACATATAGATTCCAAACTCCCAGTGTTGGGAGTACACTATGAAGTACAACGTTGTGTATGATCTTTCTAGACACATTTAAGAAACTAACTTATTAATTTGGTTTAAGTTATTATTTTATTATTAAGCAATTAAATACAGGAAATAAGTATATGCGTATGTATAAATATTGGCCATAATGCGCCGGCATTATCTGAGCTAATGAGCTTACTTGATGAGACCATTTAATGTGTCATTATCAGTTGTTAAGGTCATAGGAGTTCCAAATCGAGATTACAAATAACAACATAATTGTTTTATCATTTTAAATTTATGGATATAAGATGGTCCAAAGCTAAATGGCTTCTCGGTGAGTCCACTAAATGTGTTATTATTAGTTGTCATGGTTTTATTATTAGCTCCGAATGAAGTTTTCGAATAATAAAATAATAATTTTATCAATTTAGACTTTCTCCGGTGAATTGAGACGCCACTTTGAAATAACTCCAAACTGTTTTAATATACTCGCTAGTAGAACAATTGTAGACATGGTGTCACATCCTCCTCGACACCCTACTCAACGCTAAACTAAGTTTGTATTTTTTATTATTTACTTATAAGTATTTAAAATAATTAGTTACACGAAAAACATTTGAAGGCAATTATTTGTAACCCCATTCCATGTGAATTTTTGTGGTTAATTATTTTTATCCATTTATTTTTCAACTTATCAACAAAAGTTATTTTCTAATAAATAGAAACAATGCATGTTATAGCAAAAATACATGAAAACATTTTCACACAATAAAACTATAGAGTCAGTATTTTTTCAAGAATTTAGGATATTTTTATTTTTCACATTTACTATGATTTTAATTGATAAATAATTGTTATTTTGTTAAAAAAATCTCTTACTTTCTACATTTTTTATTTTTCCCTAGAAGGAATTATTGTGTAATATTGAACAAAATGCAAAAGAAAAGGAAAATTAGTGAAAATTTCTTCAAAAATAGAAATGTGATTTTTTTTATTTCTTATAATAATTTAAATTATTTTCTTGCATTTTTATACTAAATTTACAAAATCATTTTATTTCACAAAATTACTATTTGAAAGAACGCAACAAGATACAACATTCGATATTTTCTATGTAATAATTCTAATTTATTCTGGTTGTTCAACTACTTTTTACTATTTTACCATGTTTCAGTAGCTTTAATGTAAAACTAGAAAAACTAACAAAGAAATGAATACAAACACATAAAATTACATATTATATATGGGAAATTTCCAGAAATCACATCCATCTTTTTCTCTTTATTTATATATTTTGAAAAAATTTCCATTATTTTAAGAATTTTTTAAAATTCAATTTTGCTATTTATTTACAAAAAAAAATAATAATTCAAAAATTTTAATATATCAAATATTTTCATTCATTTGAATATTTTAGCAAAATTCTCCATGCTTTTCTGGAATTGTTTGAAAAAATGTTTCGCTAATAAATTTAGAAAGAAGCAGAAAAAAAAAAAACTCGAAAACTGGAAATGTTTTAGATTTTTCTATTCATTTAAATATTTCAGCAAATATCCCCATGTTTTCCAAACTTTTCTAAAAATTATGTCAATATTTAAGTAAAATAGAAGAATTAAAAAATAATAACTATTCCATTTTTCTATTCACTTTTCTGCAATTTTTTCAATCTTTTCTGCAATTTTTTTGATAAAAATGTTGAATAAATTAGATAAGGATAGAAAAGTATCTCAGCATTATGTACGACAAAGCAAATATTTAATATGAACACTTGAATAAAACAATGTCGAACAACAATAGATTTAATGACAGAATAAAGATGCCCAATATATTTAGCACCTTTTTTTTTTTTTTTTAACCGTTAGACGTAATTAAATTCGAGCATACGACATAAGAGTAGGACAATCGATCATACTAGTTCATGTAGAAAAAGTACGAGGTCTCGAGGACCCTGAAGTTCTTTCTTAGCATTTTCAAAGATTGGAAGGTTTAGGTCAATTTAGGTGTCCATGACCAAAGGGGACTCCGGGAAAGATCATATCAATTATCGATGATACAACAAACATGCACGCCTATCATGGGCTTGGACGACGGAGAAAGAAACTATATATTATTCTTCTAGAAAAATTCTATTTTTTGGTCACCAATACATTGTAATTCAAAACAATATCAGCTTCATCATGGGAGTATTATCAGATTCGTGATATTAGAATTTACCTTTGTTAATATTCAACCATTGAATAATTCCTTTCATCCATCGCTTTCCCATGGGTCAAATCATAGGGCATTTATATCCACCTTGTTGAAGCTGAAAACATAAAACAACTGACCTATCAATATTGATTATTCAACAGGACGGTCTAAATTCCAATACAATTGATAAAATAAAATAAAAGACGATAAAAAGATCATATATAAATTAAGTTACAGTTTCATTTAATTCAATTCAGTTCAAAAATAAATCTAATTATGTGAGCGAATATCATCATAACCTAATCATAAATTAAACCATTGAATGAAAAATTCCTTTTTTTTTTTTTAAAACTCCATTATAATCATGGTTTTGTTTGATTTTCTGTTGATTTTCAGTCAGCAATTGGAGCTTCTTCCACCCCCCCACCCCCTTTTTTAAAGATGAATTACACCATAAAACTGTAAACTAGATTTCAAATCATTCCATGAAGCAAACATATTTTTTAAAAAAATGATAATAATTTGGCTCTATACTACCAAATAATTGATAATCGGTGTATATTTTTATTTTTTCCCCTTGACAATGTCTTGGTGGTTTATGGGAATACAATGGATGGATAACGTATTATCTTCATTTAGAACACTAAAATCTTTATATGACAAAGGATCCTTACCATATATTTCATTTCAAAGTTTTTGCAAGAGGTATGCTTTGATTTCATGTAATGAGCTCATGGTTGTCAAAATTACGATTTTACTGTACATTTGAATGTACAAAATCAGTAGAATCGTATAAAATCTATAAAATCGTAAACTTATAAAATTATTTATAAAAGTTCTTAACTTTACTGAAAGTTTATACATAAATTATTTTATATATTTTTTAATTAAGAAAAATATCATAAAATCATAAACTCGTAGAAATGTATTTTTTATTCATAATTTTAACAACCATGAATAAGCCTAATTTATAATATTCTCACCAAGAAGATAAATTTACTCCTGTTGATGTTTTGGTATGTACATTGATATATATATTGCTAATAAAAGGTGATTTCATTCATATAAAAAAGTCTCACTCCCGTTGTAATGAAATCGGTATAACTCTTCACCTAACTTTTAATTTATATCTATTAAATTTAAATTGTTGAAAATACGATTAGCTGAATGATTTCAATCTGCTGGATACAAAATAAAAAATGACATAAAGGACTTGACCACTTTTAAAAAATGTAATGAAATTGTAGAAAAATCCATAACGAAAACATAATTACAAAAGTGGCATTAACCACCACTAACATGGCCTACATTGGGCAATTGTTCATGTAAGCTAGTAATCAATTTTGGAGGCTTGATTTTTTCATTAAAGCTAGAGTTGTAAATGAATTGAATTACTTATGGTAACTCAAGCTCGACTTGATTTGAGCTCAATTAGTAAATGAATCGAGTGTAAGCTTAAAATAAAGCTTATTTGATTAAATGAACTGAGCTTAAGTTTTAAGTTTAGGCTCAAAAGCCAACTTTTGAGTAGGCTCATTTATATTATTAATAAGTTAACTTACAAGCAAGCTCACAAATAGGCTTGTTAATAGGCTTGTAGCCTATATTATATTAATGTAATGATTTTTATTTTTAGTTATATTAATAAGCTTGATTAAGGATTACCTAGATATATTAACTCAAACTCATTTACAGGTTTGTTTAGATATACAAGCTCAAGCTCGTTTATAGGCTTGTTATGATATATGAGCTTTAGCTCACTTAAATGAGCAAAACTTGAGTTTCAAAATCTTTAATGAGTTTAAGCTCGAGTCTTTAATTTTTAGGCTTAGTAAAAACTCAATTTGAGTCAATTTGACTCACTAACAATTCAAGTAAGCCAAAAACAATAAAGATATCATTAAGTTTAAAGCACAATTATCCATATATTCTTAGAGATTTCATTTTCCAAATCTTCATCAAGAAAGAGAGTTTTCACATCCATGTGAAGCCCTTTCTCCATTATTAGTTTAAGGTTCCAATCACGAGTAGCTTGAAGACCTTATTGTGAGGAAAATAACACTTCAAAATTAATAATACATTTTAGGAAATAAAGACCGATGCTTAAAAG
The DNA here is from genome assembly GCA_024138015.1 of Lumnitzera littorea. Taxonomy (NCBI): domain Eukaryota; kingdom Viridiplantae; phylum Streptophyta; class Magnoliopsida; order Myrtales; family Combretaceae; genus Lumnitzera; species Lumnitzera littorea. Next base: position 42,508,460 of record JAMXBB010000005.1, on the reverse strand, counting down.
TGTCACTAACCATCCTTTTATCATTTTCCTTACTTTAATGACACTTCTTGGAATCTATTAATAAATTATTTTAAACATGAGCCTTCAAAATTACACTCACCCTTTTAGAACATGAGTTGAACCTTTGGAGCCTAGTCCAAACTCCAAAACTTGGGCTCAACTATCCCCAACTTAGCCACTCTCACCAAGACTTTGGTCAAATTTCCTAGCGCTTAGCCAACCTTTCCAAAGGTTGTATCAAGTTACCAACTTCAAAATGAAGATCTTCAAGCTCCTTAGATCCTAGATCTTTAGGTGTAGGTTGGCCAGGCCAGGCTAGGCTGGTGAATTTGAATAACGACTAGGTGGGTATAATTAGACTAATAAGGCAAATCAACAACTATCACTAGACATGTTCCACAAAATTCTGAGTAGATTTAGAGATATTTATCTCGACACTAAAGTGGCTCAACCAATTACTTATAAATAGAGGATTAGACTTTTTAATAGCAAATTCAACTCTTTAGACACTTCCATTACATATCCTCTCTCTCTCTTTTATCAACTTAGAAATTGGAGACCATACCTCCAACACTCCTCTCTTTAGCTTAATTTTTTTATTTTGCAAATCACCAACCACCATCCGAAGATTAACAATCAACAAATCTGATGAAAAAGTCATCTCGTAATGGATGCCTAATTAGGACAAAAAGATCCAGCGATTGTAGATGAATAAGTACGTGTAACCTTTCCTTTAAGTGTGGACCTATAACTTTTAATATTATCGCTCAAATTCCACTTCTTCTTATAAATTCAATTGAGTGCTGTCTATGTCTCCTTTCTTCGCAAGATCCTTTATATTGATCTTCTTCATTGATTTAGACTACTTTTACGCATTGATCCACTTCTTTAGATTTATTGCTTTTGATGTCTTGAGAAAACGAAATTGGACACTCATAAATTCATGCAAGATAGAACGCATGTTTAATAGCAAAGCTCGTACTTTCTTTTATCCCTACATCCTGAAGTTTATTACTTCCACTTAGTAGTGTTGACGAACCAAATAGATTCGTGAGCTAGTTGGTGGATTCAGTTCGATATTTTTTTAAGTGCAACTTGATAACAGTAGAATCAAGTCCGAGCTTAAATACAGGACCATATATTTTCGATGCAACGCATTCATCGTCTTATTAATTCTCAAACTATGTTCAGTAATAAAATATTAATTTTTAGAATTCTTTCGGTAATAATAAAGCACAAATGAAGTATTCAAACATCTAACTAAAGCTCCGTTTCCAGTTTCCACTCAACAAGCTCAGACAGATGGTGCAGGGACAGACATAGGAAGATCTGAAAAGGGCGTCCGCCCCTAAGCTTCGAAAAAATTTAATTATAAAGGAGGAATATTACAGCTGGGAGAAAAAAAAAAAAGGAGGAATATTACTTATTATTTGTATATTTTATAAAATAGAGCTTTTTTTTTTTTTTTTAAATTTAAAACCCCTCTGTGGTTCTATTTCTATCCTTACGTATACATGCTTTACTAGCAATCTTACTTAACAAATATGCAAGAGATTTAAGAGTGGACATTCACAGTGAATTAGATAAGCCCAAATTATTCAGCATTTTCCTAACCAAATCTATTAGTATGAAATCCATCATGATTTTTTATCTTTTCATACTAAGGCACGTAACACACACACCACCGTAAATATGACTTGTATTATTAAAATCAAATTACTGTAAAGAAATTGCAAATAGACTCTTCAACTATTGATTGGATCTTGTAAAGAGCCAAATTTAATATTAAATTTCAAGCCCATTAATTAAATAGATTTGACCCCTCAAGCTAATGTGACAGTGCTCGAGAAATTAAGCTCATAAATTACTGAGATAATCAAGGAAGATTTGGTATGATGAACTTAGAGTAAAGCTTAATAGATCGGTCCGTCTAATCTAACCTTTTTTAATTTAGCTCATACCAAAATAATAAATAAAATCTTTATCTGAATTTAAACCTATGAAAATAGCCTACTTAAAATCCATTAATAAAAGAGCTTCATTCTTAATCATTGATCATCGTCATGATCTGATGAATATAATAAACTATTATTTCATATAAATATCCCATTCACATTCTCATTTGAAAGAGAAAAAACCTCTATTAACGCTATTACTTTACCGAAACCTTGTCTTAAACATCAAACACTTAAATACTTTAAGAACTCCACTATATTCTTGATTAATCTTGGAGTTCGATACTATCGTGATCATTCACCTATCACCATATGTGTTAGAGCCTTACTGAGATCGCCTACTCCTCTTCCCTAAACTTCTCTCCTGATTATCCCATATAAGTCACTCAAATCATTTTTCTAGTCATGTGTAGCATAACTTTACACGTGGTACACACGTAACACTTGCATTCGTATCTATATCCCACATTTTTAAGTGACTCCATTGGAGAGGGAAGACTTAATACTCACATCATGATACCTCCAAGGCATAGATAATTTGATCTTATTGATGGCATTAATTAATAACAAAATGCTGCTACTATAACCAATGACCAAAATTCATCTCCAGTTGGAGATACTAGTCAAGGAGATGGCATACAGGAAGGTGTCCTTGACAATCTACAATTAACATGCGAGCTGTAGGAGACTAATCAATTAGGTGAACTTATGGCGATGTTCGCTCAATGTATGCTTGCTTTAGCTACCTTTGTTGTTGCATGACAATGAGCAACTTCCTCGAATCATTCTAATATGGTGTAATAACATATCTTACTTGACCCTCTTATTGTCAACGAGCATGTCATTCCTAGAGTTAAGGAACAACTTCTTGTTGTGGAACCTATAGTTACACAAGATTCATTACCTGAAGTAAAGAACTAAAGAGTTCAGATTGAAGGCTCGTCATCCTCACGTGCTACACTACGTGTTACGATTGTTGACTCTACATAATCAACACCAATGAATCCTATGCCTATAAGCTCTATACCTATGAATCTTACACCCATGCACTCTGCTCCTATGATGTCAATAAGAGTGGAAACATTTACCTAGAGAGGTTCATTTGTGCCCAAAAAATATTTAGATGTGTATTTAAAAGAGACACAAGCAAAGTTTATGATTGGATTATTGGATTTTAAGCTTCCATATTACCAACACATTGCTGCGAAGCCATACCCTAAGTACTATGTAAGTCTAAAGTTCATGTTGTTCAATGGCAGAAAAAGGAGTGCCAAAGAACACTTGTTAAAGTACATCGAGGTATTGGAAGTATATGATTTGGACAAAGATTTGAAACTGAAGAGATTTTCTAAGTCACTCATTGAGAAGGTGTATACCTGGTATGTCAAACTTCCCCCAAGGTTGGTCGATTCATAGGGAAACATTTGTAAGATATTCTTGGAGAAGTTCTTCTCTACTAAACAAAGAGTCATCCTTACTGATATAGGGAGGATTTGACTAAAGCCTAAGAAAGATCTCATAGATTACATTGAGTGCTTTAGAGAGCGGTCCTTAGATATACAAGACGTTTATGATGAAAGAAAGTTAGTTAAGATTTGCATTCAAGGGATGTTTATTGAGTACGTAATGCATCTTGAGAACCTCTCATTGGTTTCTTTCGCTGTGTTGGTTGAGAACATGCGAAGGACTAACAATTTTGTAGCACAACAAAGAGGTGAAAACATAAGATTTAATAGACGCACACTGTCAATGAACTTAACCTATGAGGAGAATCCAAAAGAAGAAAAGAAATTTAGAAGTGAGAAGCTTATGAACACTAAACTATCTTTGGCATACCTATGCTCAATGGGAAAAGTGTACATACTCCTCGACCAATGGTTACGTGATGGGATATTAGACTCCTAAGGATTGAGCGTTTACTAACAAATGAAGAGAAGAGTGACCTTAAGTATTACAAATTTCACTGGAGTGTAAGCCATCCTATGAAAGAATGTTGGACTTTGAAGAAGATATTTAATGAATGAGTTCAAAATGGGGAACTGATCATTGAAGATAATGATATTGGGAACAATCTACTCCTAGCTCTTAACACCCAACATGGTGTTGTGAATGTTATCACTCACGATCCCACAAAGATGGAAAGTATGGACGTACAACCAATTGAGACGTATGAAGTTAAGCATGAAAAACTTGAGATAAAGAGAAATGGAGATGATAATACTACTCTTGCTTTATTGAAGATTGCCAATATTAGAAATTTCTTTGATTTACTTAGCCTTGATGAGGATACCCAGCTTAAAGCGGCAACCGTACCCATGAAGATCTCGTAGGGTAAATACAAGAAACATACTATAGCATGTCCCACATAGAGAATCGCTTTAGTGAATGAGGTTGCAATTACATTTACTAATGCTGACATTCATACAATGAATCTTAGCTACAATCACTCTCTATATGTGGAAAGCGTACTCAATGGTCACTTTATCAAGAAGGCATTTATTGACAGTGGATCTTCACTTAATGTTATGCCAATGTTAACTTTTAAAACTACAAAGATAGATATTCGAAACTTAATGAGACAACTAATCACACTAAATAGCTTCTATGAGTGTTCCATGAAGACAATGGGGCATGTTGAAGTAAACTTTAACATTAGACCTATCCATAGCCTCACGCGGTTCCATATGATTGATACGCCTATATCTTACCATCTCCTTATAGGAAGGACATGGTTGCATGATCACAACATGATACCCTCAACATAGCATTAATGCATGAAAGGTCATTGGATGAGCAAGACATCTTCATTCCTACAACAAAGAATCCATTCGTATGTAATGGATCTCACTTCACTAAAGCAATATTCTTTGACAAGCATGTGAATGAAGGGAAAACACCTTTAGTGGAAACCCCCGAAGCATAGCTACTTATAGAGGAAGAGGCTTGAGCTTAAGCATTTAAGAAGAAGAGGATGTGTGGTTGTCACGGGGGTATAAAGAAACGAAAGTAAACCAATGATATTATGAAGGTAGAAGGCACATTATAAGTTAAAAAGTGTAAGAACTATTGGTAGCTAGGTGTATCCTCGCTAGTTTTATCCTAGTTTTTATTTCATTTCATAGGTAAGCATAGTGATCATTGCTTTTTATCAATGAAAGTTTATCTTTCCGCCACTGATATTTTCTAATGAGAATGTGATAAGTGTTTGGGTATTTTCATTTTATTACTATTATCGCTGCAAAGTAAGAGACTAATCTCCTTAGCATGCAAAGTTAATTTCACAAAACTATTTACGTCTAAATGGGGGAAAATTAAACCCCTCGATCAAACAAAAGAAAGTAATAATTAACATAATATATAGATTACACATCGTTACTGGATAATAAGAGCTTGGTCTCTTAAGCATACGATGATGAGCTTGGCTAGTCTGTTGCGAACTAGTAAGAGCACTAGCTCCCAAATAAGAGCACTAGCTCCCAAATGTACATCACACCATGATAATCATGTATAGTTTTCATGCTATCTAATCTTTATGTTTCTTCTTGTCAAGTAGTGAAAGAAAACCCATTGATAAGCACTTTAACACATTGATATTCAAACCTAAGTAACATCCTGATAAGCCATATTACACAGTCAAGTATTAGGAAATACTCCCTTGACTAACGAGAAAGAATTATTGATCCTAAGCAATCAATGTCACTATCACTGCATATGCACGATTGAACACTTCTTAAAAGAGATCTTTTATATATTATCATTAACAAGCAAAAGTTTCTCTTTAATATGTGAGATGACATGTGAAATCCCTTAGATCTTTGAGTCTAAGCAGTTTCACAATTATATCTAGTGTACAAAAGGCCCCTTAGATCAAAGAGTCTAAACGGTCTCAAAGTTATGTCATTCCAAAATTTGAAGCTCATGATTTCTTAATACTAGTGTAAGTAGGTTAAGCCTTTGCTTCTTATCGTGTGGTGTCATTTTTAAGAAGAAAGAAGAGATAGGAAGAGAATCTTACTACTTTATGCTAGACAATGCCAATGCTTAGTTGAGGCATTGCTCTTAAGCGCATGAAGTCTCTAAGATATGCTTCTCACTATCTGTCAAGACATTACAAGTCATTACGAAAATCGAAGCTACCCTACTACATTATTGTCTAGTACATTACTACTAAGTGAAGAGTTATTGCTTCCAAGAGCATAACGATAAAACACCTTCATAAAAGCTAACAGAAGCTCCAAAGAGATAAAGAAGTACGAAAGTTGGTCAATGAATTTCATTGTTGTTGATTTTACATATTTAATTGCAACTTGTACTTACAAGGACATATAAGAGCTACAACTGAGTGATCAAGAAGATGACATGAAATAAGGCTAAATCAATTTGCTCTCTTAAGGTATCGTGATTTTCAAAGACTAGTGTACTACAATACATCTCTAGTGTAAGCCCCGTAATTAGGTATTCAGGGTTTAATTCGTAAAATTTAGGGCAATTTAGCAAATTGTCCAATCAAACCCAAATTTTACGATAGAGCTAGAAATATTAATAAAAGTGATCATGTGATTTTAGATTTAGGAAAATAAAGAATAAAATAATTAATTATTATAATATTAAATTATATGTATATTATTCATTATTTATCAAAAATGCTTTGAACGGATTCCGATAACTAACAAATCGATAAAAATAAATTATATACACACTAAAAATCATAAAACAACTTAAATAATATTTAGAAATATTTATTTGTACCATATATGAATTTATATGTAGGTAAAAATACATGAAATTACTTAAAATACCCAAAATATATCAAAATAAAGTTAATTAATTAAAAAAATCATAATTACTTAAGGAAAAATAAAAAAAAATTAGGAAAAATAAGGAATGATCCAGATTTGAGGCATGGCAGCTTGGAATTGAGTAAAAAAAAAACAACTAATTAAATTAAGATAAACAAAAAGCAAATTTGGAAGAGGATAAGGACATTTGGCAACTAGAAATTGGGAGAAAAAAAAGTAAGGAAGCTCTATAAATACCTAAATATTTCAGAAGTTCATTTGTCTATTTGGAGAGCAAAAAAATTAGAGAGAACTAAAAATTTTAAAGTTAGGGTTTAATTGCAAAAAATTACAAAAATTTGTGCAATTAGGGCTTTATAAGGGAACCACCACCCAACGGTAACTTGGGAGTAGATAACCACCACCACCACACGGTGCTAGTAAAGCCCAAGTTGGACGATAAGGCCTTGGTGGCCATAGCCACTAATTATGGTGAGTCAAATCTTCCTCTCAATTTTACATATTTTGTTAAAAATATTAAATATACTTATAAAATCATGAAATTTGGTATTCTGGAATATTTTTATATTTACTTTTTAGGAAAAATATTATTTTGATAAAAATATGTCTTGTGATATATGGTACTTAAGAAATCATGCAAAGTTGAGTATGTTTCGAATTAGAAATAAATAGGCTTAGGAGTGTAGTTTTGGATTCAAAATTTTTGTGTAGACTACTTAGGTAATATAGAATAGTGTCACAAAGTCCTTTTTCAAAAATTAATTTTTGAAATTTTTAGATAATTTTTAGGCCTTAAAATAATGTATAAAATAGGTAATTTTGGGTCAATTAGGTAATTAAATAGATAATTACTGATTTAGTACATAATTACATGTTTTAGGATGTTAAAATCAGATGGAGCATGCTATTTGTAGCATTTAGAGTATTAGATGTAATTATTAGGGTATTACGTAATAAATATGTAATAGATAAAAATGGTAAATTTTAAGTTAATTTTGTAATTTATGATAATTAGGTGTAAAATCTAATTTGGGATGAATTTAAATATTTTTAGATATTGATTGAAGTTGAGAGATGACATTTGAAGTGATAAGGATATTAGATGTATGTATTATGTACATAATAGATAATAATACATAATATGTAAAATAGGAAACATAACGAATAGAAAATATTAAAATAAAAATTGATAATAATAATAATAATAATAAATTTGGTAGAAAACTTAAATTAGGATAATTATATAAAAAATGTAAAATTTTTTCATATTGGAAGTAAATTTGGTACATAAATGAATATTAGAATGTACCAAGTAAACTGGAGTACTAATTAAGGACCTAAAAGTGATATTTAGAATACTCGAGCCTGATATAATTAATTTCACATTTGGGTTTGAAACATATTTTTAGGATTTATGTAGAATACTTGTAGTTAAAATTGATTTAAAACATAAATTAGAAATCAATGTGGAAACTGAATCAGAACTTAACATAATTCAATAATAATTGTAAAAGACTTTAAAACCTAGATAGTTAGGTATATTAAACCTTAAACCAAAGATAATAATAGGCATTATAGGATAAAACCAATCTATACCAGTTATATGGAAAACTGAAACAACATTTGTATTGTAAGGATTTTTTACGATGGCTAGTACAAGTCGCACTTAGAGTGAGCAGATAAGGAGTCTAGGTAAATTAGGATTAATACGTTATTGTATTTTAGAGTACTAATTTATAGTACTTGAAGGCTTGAAATTGTACTGGATTATTCTTGTTAGATAGTTGGTTATGCACATGTGCTTATTCTAAGCTGCTGATATGATTATTGATTTGCTGCTTTAGCTTGTTTATGTGATTTGTTTAAAGTGATTGAACACTGTAAATTGGATTTAATTGGATATTTGACTCATAAATTTAAACTGGACATGCATAGCAACCCATTAGGGGAACATTACGATTCTCTGGCTAAATACCAACTCTTTCGAAAGGGATAGCGCTAGATAGTATAATTGGTCCCTTCTTCATCCTTATTCGAACTAAGTGACAGGTGAGGAGGTCGTAATAAGGGTAAAGTCAATGGTTTGAAGATAGTCACGGGAGGAGCGATGTCTTTATTACACAAGCCTAGGTTTGGTCATAAGCTGTTACATTAATGGAAACTCCTCAACCTAATTAGAGTGGGTGCAATTTCTCTAATCTCATAATGGGCCGGATAATGTAATACGATGGAATGTGCTTGAATATGCATTGCACCTAATAATTTGGTTGATAACCCTGTTTGTGTTTGTTGTATAATTTTGAGTCTCTGTCCTAACTTACTGAGCTGTGGTTGCTCACATCTCTATAGACGTTGTTGCAAGTGTTAATAATGAAGCGACTTATAATTACCCTAAAGCTAGCAACTGCTAAATCTTGGAGGAGTGAGGATATAAACTGAAGACCAGATACACTCTCAAGTTTAGATTTATCTTTAAAGCTTTTAGTATTACTTTACAATTTACTCAAGTAGATTATGTTAGGTTGCTAAATCTTGTAAATATACTTAGATTATTTTAATGTGAATATTTATTTTTCTTAAGTTCATAAGTAAAAAATTATTTAATTTATGAATTGTTTACTTCAAAGCGAGTTAGTTGTAGACGCCTTATATAAATCAGGTCTAAGATAGCGACTATATGGTCAGTTTCTATCTTAGAATGGTTTGTATAGCGGGACTATTACAACTCTACCACTTTGGTACATGATAGCTAGGTCCTCAATGGTGTTATAAGGGAATGAAAGGCATCAAAACAAGATGATTATCCCTTCTACACATGTCAATAATTGGAAAGGGAAAATTATAAGTAGATACAGTATATGAAGAGGTTATTCTTGCATGGTGATGATCATTACTCAATTATACTTGCTTTATATACTACTCCTTGTACATGATGTTCAATGTCTGAGCGTTTACAAGGCTTGATGAGCATGTGCTTGGGATTCTTGAAGCACACGTATGCACGAGGGTCAATGCATACGTAGCACTTAACATATGAGTACTCTAGATATTTGATACACTACGTTAATTTATAACATACCCCTTTGCTCAATCTAAATGATAATAGTATTAGAGTTATTCAACACATGAGATTACTTATATCTAATGTCATGCTGCCTCCTCATGATGACTCTTGAAAAATGGTAGCAACATCTACTGTGATTGCTACCCTTTGGGGGGAGGAGGAAGGAGTGATTACATGTAAAAACCAAGGAAAGTAAGCAAGTTAGTAAAGTGAAGTACAAATGGCATAGAAATTGTACAACTGTATAGGTGGAAAGTTGAAGAAAAAATGATAAGTGCAGTACAAGGGATGAAGCCTTATTAAAGACTCATGTTTAACTCGAAGATTTAGCTCACCCATGTTCATATCTTAGGATAATTCACATGTTGTTATTGAGTTCATGCTCAATTCACATGTTCAATAGCAAATGCTCGTACGTATTCATCTTAGAGAAATTATGTTTAGCTCATATGTTCACCTCACGTATATTTACATTAGAAGACTCATATTTGACTCTCATATTAAGGCTCATTTAGGATGAAGCCTCATGTCATGATCAACTCTCATGTTTATTCATTATGTTAAGAAGGCTCATGATTCAACTACTTGCATTCAGCTCGCATTTCAAGCACTATACCTATCCTATGATGTCAAGACCTATATCATGCTCAAGTCTCACATCATGTTCAGGGGTTATGTGGTTATTAGGCCTCACATGATGTACGTACCTCATATTGTGTTCAATACTTGCATCATGTTCAAGCTTTGTATCAGGTTTAGACCTCATGTTATGTTCATGCCTTACATACATCAAGTTTAAGCCTTGCATCATAGTATGCTTAAGACTCATAACATGTTCAAAACTCATTTCATATTCAAAGCTACATATTATGCTCGAGGATTATGTCATGTTCAAGACTCATGTCGAGTTCAAGGCTTACATCATGGTTAATGATCATGTTTAAGGTTAAAGTTCAATTTTGATGCTAAATCATGTTCAGGGTTCGTGATTACGACTCGTGCTCACTCATATTTAACTCTAATGTTAAAGACTTGAGTTTACTCTCATATTTAATGCTCAAGTGTAATTCTTATGTTCACTTATGATCAAGACTCGTATTCAACTCAAGTGCCAAAAGTTCTCATGTTCACTTCATATACACAATTCATGTGTGATCATATCAAAAGTTTAGAAGTACTCATGTTAGAAGCTCACATGTGCTAGTGTCAATGGGATTATGACAAATTTAAGTGCTCAACTCTTATGTGTTCATGCGCAAGGCTTATAATTGGTTCATGGGTGCTTAAGTTGTAAACTCGCTCTCAACTCTCATGTACTTGTGTTTAAGGTTCATGTTCAAGTTCACATTTTATGGTTATATAGAAGCCTCATAGTTATTTTGCATGATTAGCCCATAAGTGTTCGTATTAAGGGGGAGTCAAGCTCATTTCATGTATTACTTCACAAGTGCTTATGTTAAAGGGAGGTTGTGTTCAACTCAAGCACGTTACTCTCTTATGCCCATGTCTAAGACTCATGTCCAAATCGTATGTACTCAACCTATGCTTGATTCTCATGTGCTTATGTTTGCATGTCCTTATGACTTGAGACTCATGATTCAATCCATATTTTAAGTTACAATTGGTTTAGAGGCCATACATGACCCATGTATTATACCTTTTTGCTATCACCCGTTGATGAAGATTGGTACTCTAGTCATGACTATAGACTTTTGACCCTCGGTTTGTAAGCAATCATAGTCCAGGCGATAAAGAGTCTACCCTCTTTAAACCTTACCGATTTGCTGACTATTATTAGTTTGAGATGCGATCCTCAAGTTATGATTGCAAACTTTTGATCCTTAGTTGTGGACAGCTACAGTCAGAGCGGTGAAGAGATCCTCTTTAAACCAAATTCTCAAATGTTAATTATTCTACCTACAAAGCATAGAAAATGAGGAGATGTCATATTCAAAATTTAAAGAAAAAGGGGAGGAGAAGGATGTTATGATTAATTACCCAAAGGCATGCATCAAAGCACTAGTAAAATTACAAGAACAAATGCACTAAGTCATGAGGATTATATCATTACTCATTGCACGAGGAGGAAAAGGAAAAAACAAATACTATCATACAATGGAATTCAAAACATATACTCAAGTTATACACACTCATTCATGAAGCAACATCAAGCTTTGTTTAGAAGCTACACTAAGTAAAGAATGACACATTTATGAGGGATAAAGCACATTAAAATATAATTTTAGAAATTCAAAAATAATATTAATTGCGATACATTTTTCGGAGAAGAATACTTAGAAGCTTATATAAAATGATTCAAAGGTCATATATCATTTGAGAGATAACACTAGCAACGGCCAACATGGAAAAGAACATAGTAGCTCCAAGTGACAAACACATAAATAAAAGAAAGCATAAGTGCATATGTAACCTCTAGCTAAAAAGTTCTTAGATTAACAAGAAGTGAAGGCTCAGATTCACGGTTTACGAGAGCTATTGTATTCTTTAACTATAGTTCCACAATTGTTGTTCCATCTCATGAGCCTTACAAGGCCATACAATTGGGCTAAAGATATGGAGTTCATGAAAGTGGACTTAAGGATCATTTTATTTCTATATGTTTGAGTTTTAGTAGATGTTTATGGTGGAGACAAAAGTGTAATGGTTTTTGCTGCCTCCTTTAATGGCTATACTCCTACATCTTGATGTAAAGAGGAAGAAATGGCTGTATGACTCTTGATGAAGTAAGCTTAGAAGTGATGCATCTCTCAAGTTAGACACATAGAGAAGCACTACGATGAAGCAAATTGAAAACAAACAAGGAAAAAGCTAGTAAAGTACAGGTAGTTATCGAATGGATATAATGCACCACTTAATCCTACTCGGCTTACAATCCGCCAAATATAACATACCGGTCCGAACTAAAAGGTCACTCGCTATTACTCCTTACTAAAGGGAATAGATAAGAGCTAAATGATAATGAGAACACTAAGGTTGCTCAATATGATAATGAGAACACTAAGGTTGCTCAATGTGAATAATTCTGTATTGATTTGTTGATTGCTACATATAAGAAAGTGGGGGTTTATATGCCCATCCATTAGGGTTACTTTACATGTATGAAAAAACTAAAGGGTATTCTACAATTAGGTTACATAAAACATACTAAAAGAGGTAAAAGAGGAAAAGAATATTTAATATGGAAAAGAAAGAATTATTCTAGAAATATTGTATCAGAAGACACGTGTTGCTTAGTAGCTGAATGGAAGAAATATGATACAAGGTAGGTGAAACCAGAATAATGTTTGCAGTCAAGGGTCGACCTAATCTAGATCAAGTCAAGGGTCAATCAATCATATAGAGAAGTTAGCTATATTAACGTCAAATGTTTGTAGTCAGTTCGATAGCTCGGCTCAAATAGTCTTGGGTTGTCTTTTAGAGTAAGGCATCGTTGTTGGGTAGGAGCAGATCTAACACATGTAAGGATCTAACAGACAGGTTGGCAAGAGATCAGTTTAGCATAGGGATTCCCATTTTGGCTTTGGTTGTGAGCTAGTATTCTCTATATAAGTCCTTAGAGTCTTCAAGCTCAACTATGAGTGATTGATCTAGGGGCCTGATTCCTATCATCTAGTTGGGGGTTGAAAAGATTTACCCCTAAATTTTAGGGGGTTTCTGCTTCTTCTTTTAGGGTGCACGTGGAGTCTTCTTCTATTGGTTGGTGAGGGATCAGATCGAACACATTGAAGGTGGAAGAAACACCGTAGTCATCTAGCAACTCGATCTGGTAAGCGTTGTGATTAATCTTCTTTAGAATTTTGAATGGACCATTAGCTCGAGGAGATAGTTTGTTCTATCTTAGGTGTGGGAATCGTTCTCAACTGAGTTGTATCCATACCAAGTCTCTTAGATGGAAGGAAATAGTTTGGCGGCCTCAGCTACCAATTTTGTGCTGTCTCCAATTAAATTTGGCGATCTTCTCAGTTATAGACTAGTGTAGTTCATGTAGTTCTTGGGCTCAGTTAACTCCAGATTGACTAACTCTAGATTAACTCTCTTTAGTAGTTGCTAGAGCGCCGATCAAATCTAGAGGATTAGTAGGGTTAAGGCCATAGACAACCTCGAATGAGGTCTTCCTAGTAATGCTATGGATAGTTCAGTTGTATGCGAACCCCATAACTGGTAGGCACAGATCCCAATTCCTCAAGTTCTTTCCTATGATAGCTCTAAGTAAATTGCTTAGCATCTTCTTTACCACTTCAATTTGTCCATCAGTCTGAGGGTAGCTACTGGAGTTGAATATAAGTTTAGTTCCAAGTTTTCTCCAAACAAAAATAGCTCAAAAATTTTGTGTCCCAATCTGAGACAATAGTCTTTGGTACCCCACGTAGTTGGATAACCTCCTACAAAAACAAATCAACAATATATAAAGCATTGTTAGTTCGATGGCATGAAATAAAGTGCACCATCTTAGTGAAGCAGTCTACTATAACAAATATAGAATCTTTTCCTCTGGATGTTCTAGTAATCTTAGGACAAAGTTTATACTGAGGTCGGCCCAAGGTAAAGTTGGTGTTGGTAGTGGCGTGTATTCTCTATGGGGTTCTCTCTTCCCCTTAGCTCACTTGCACACTTCACAACTACTAGATTGGCATCCTTGGCCAAACCTAGCGAGTAAAAGTTCTCCTTAAATAGATTGGCTATCTTAGTCTTCCCAAAGTGACTTGATAATCCACTGCTATGAGCTTTCTTAATCAATAGCTCATGCGTGGAACGGTTCGATATGCACAACCTTCGGTCCTTGAATAGATAACCTTCCTTAAGATAATATCCCTTGACACCAATTCCATCTCTATACTATTCTATGATAGGGTTGAAATGAGGATCTTGAGCATACTGCTTTGTAATGAGTGAGAATCCCAGGAATTTGGTTTGCAAAGTGGTCGGCAAGGTTTGCCAATGTAACAAAGCATTGGTGACCACATTCGCGCTTCCTTTCTTGTGTCAAATGACATACAAGAAACCTTTCATAAACTCTAACCACTTGGCTTGCCTCTTCAAAAGCTTGTTCTAACTCCTTAGATGTTTCAGAGACTCATGGTTTGTATAAATAACAAACTCTCGTAATAGTAAATATTATTGCCAAACAGTAAGGGCTCGGCAAAGAGAGTACAACTCTTTTTCATACACAGAATAGTTCAAGGTAGGACCATTAAGCTTCTTACTATGATAGGCAATGGGTCATCACTCCTACGTTAAGACAACACTAATTCCCACTCTTGATGCATCACATTCTAAGTAGAAATTTTTGTCAAAATCTTGTAATGGAAGGATAGGCATCGAGGTGAGCTTCTCCTTAATCTTCCTAAAGCTTTGCTTAGTTCAATTATTCCACATGAACCCTTCATTCTTCTTTGTCAGCTCTGTCAAGGTGGCAGCTATGGTACTGAAGTTTTTGATAAATCACCTATAGAAAGAAGCTAGGCCATGAAAGCTTTAATCCTTAGTGACATTCTTTAGTGTTAGCTACTCAAGAACAGCTTGGATCTTCTCCTTATCTGCTTGGAGTCCTTCCCCTAACACCACAAACCTTAGGAAGATCACCTCTTTCTAGAAAAGTACATTTCTTCACATTTCCATACAACTTCTTAGTTTGCAAAATGTCAAATACTTTGTAAAGATGTTAAACAAGGCCATTAAGGTCAGCACTTTATACTAATATGTCATTAAAGTATATGACCACACATTTTCCAATCCCCATTACATGGTTCATTAACCTCATGAATGTGCTTAATGCATTAGTAAGTCCAAACGACATAACCAACCATTCATAAAGTCCATGCTTAATCTTGAAGACAGTTTTCCATTCATCACCCGTCCTCATACAAATTTGGTGGTAGCCACTTCACAAATCAATCTTCAAAAATATCATAACGCCATGAAGCTCATCTAACATGTCATCAAGCCTCGGTATCGAGTATCTATACTTGATAGTAATTCAGTTGACTGCTCAACTGTCTATGTACATGTAGCATGTTCCATCCTTCTTAAGGATGAGTAGAGCTAGTACAACACAAGGGCTCATGCATTCCCTTACATATCCCCGCTCTATTAGTTCATCCACCTGTCTTTTCAATTTAACAACCTATTCAAGGTTCATCCTATATGCAGGTTGGTTTAGTAGGGTAACGCTTGGCTGTAGGTCAATATAGTGTTCAATGCCTCAAGCTAGAGGTAGTCTTCTAAGCAATTCTTAAAGGAATAGATTGGAAAACTCATTTAACAAGCTTTGGATTTCATCAGGGATATCCTCCAAATCTCTCATTTCCAATAATCTTCTAATCAATAGGAATATATGTTCTTCAACCTTTTCAAAAACTCAAAGCTCTCTTCGGCTCATCACTAAGGCATTCTTCTTATTAGCTCAGGTGAGCTGATTATGGGTTTCATTTACTTGGGACGGGGTCAAGGGTTGTAACATAATCTTATTTCTATCCTTAACAAAGGCATAGGTGTTCTTATACCCATTATGAGTAATGTGTCGATCGAATAACCAAGGTCGTCCAAGCAATAGATGTGAAGCTCCCACAGGGACAATATCGCATACTACTTCATCCCTATACACACTCCTAATGCTAAATGGTACAGTCACTTATTTAGTTACGTACAAAGCACCCTTATCATAAAGCCAATGCAGCTTGTAAGGTTAGGAATGCGTTGAGGTCGACAGACCTAACCTCTACACAAAGGATTATGCAATGACATTAGTACAACTTCCCCCATTCACAATGATCATGTACAATTGGCCTTTGACGGTACACTTAGTATGGAACAGATTCTCCCTTTGATCCTCCTTAAAGTTCGACAAAGAACTTAAGGCTTATCTCAAGACTAGGGTCATCACTTATCCCTAGTCAGCATAGATACAAGTCTCTTCTTCCTCTTAGGCTTTGGGTTTTCTAACATCTACTTTCTCCTTAGGCTCACTCTCGTCAGTGATATCTACTACATCTCTTCAGAGCACCATAACGCATCGGTTCGGACACTTAGCGACCATATGTCTGAAGCCCAAGGACTTAAAGCATTTTACCTCATTGGTCTTCTATTCGGAGGTCTGCCCTTTCTCAAAGTTTAGCAAGGAACTTAGTACTCATCTTAAGACTAGGGTCATTACTTCTCTTTGGTCGGCATAAACATAGGTCTCCTCTTCCTCTTCGACTTCAGGTTTTCCAACATCTTCTTTCTCGGGCTTGTTCTCGTCAATGTTATCCACTATATCTCCTCAAAGCACCATGATGTGTCGGTTTGAACACTTAGTGGCCATATGTCTGAAGCTTAAGTATTTAAAGCATTACACCTCCTTGGTCTTTTGTCTAGAGGTCTACCCTTTCACATATATCCTTGGGGTCCGCCTAACCTCAACTCGACCTGTCTGACCGGCTTAGCCCTACTAGCTTGCTCAGTTATCATTAGATCGATCGTTCTTATCGTTGGCCTTATATGACCTCCTCAACTCTGCTTGAATAAGTCGGCACAGAACTAGGAGTCAAGAGAATGTTGGCTAAGGTTGGCTTAAAGAACTTCTCCTCTATTTTTTGACCCTCTACGCTATTTTTATTTCTTCTTCCAAGGTATAAAACCTCCTCATCTCCACGATGTGGCAAATTTCATATCGAAGTTGAGGGATGAACCTTGATACAGTACGAGCCTTGGGTACTTCTACGTCAGCCTAGATCATAAGCATCCAGAACTCTATGACATAGTCATCAATAGATCGGCTTCCTTAGCGAAGCTTTTGCAACTTTGCAAAACATATCTTGAAGGTAGGTCTTGAGTACAAATCTACCTCTTAACAACCTTTTTATCACATCCTAGGTTCTAACACCTTGCCTTCTATCTCTTGTTCTAGCTACATTCGGATTTTTTCACCACATAGTGGCACACCTAGTACACTCTAGTGTAGTAAGTCAAACTTTGACAATGTAAATACTTAATTTTTACCCCTTTTTATTTTTCAAATTAGGTTATTAGGTCCTAAATTAGAAAAAATAGAAAATTAAAGAAAACCCAAAAAATGAAGAAATTTAGAAAAAAAAAAAGGAATTCTAGAAAAATACAAAAAAATAGGAAAATAGGAAAAAGCATAAAAAAATAAGAAATTTAGAAAAAATATAAAAAATGAAAAAATTTAGGAAAATATATAAGAAATTTGAAAAGTTATAGAAAATTTTAAAAATAAAGAATTTAGAATATAATAAATTTCTTAGGTTGTTTAAATAGAATAGGATTTTAATTTAAATAAATTTGAATAAAGGACCATTGAACTTTGGTTTAGATTTAAATCTAGCTCAGGCTGACCTGGTCCATATGTGCAAGGCATAGGCTAATGGCCTATTGGTTAAATACATAGACAAAACATTAGCATTGAGCATGAGGTCTTAGGTTAAAAGCTTGTCAAAGGCAAGGAGGCCTTTTTCTTATATTTTTGTTTTCAGTCACATCAAAGACTGCTACGTATCAAAATCTAATTGCGCTATGTATTCTAACATGTCCTAGGACGGGATTGGATGACATGCTGATGTGGCGCCATGTGTTAGCCACTACATATCACATAATAACATGCAGTACGTTAGGGTTGGCCAGTACAACTGACGTAGCGCTACATTAGCACATTTTTTCCCTCCCCTTCTTTCCTTTTCCCTTCATTTCCCTCTCTTTCCCTCGTTTTTCTCTAGATTTCCAATACTTTCCTCTTCAGATAGCTAACTTTAACATAATTTTTGAAACTTTTCTTGTTGCTATTTCGCCAAATCAACGGCGAAGTTGCAAACTAGACATAGCCTACTATGAATCAAGCCCTTTAACATGTCTAAATACAATCAAAGGGACATTCAATTTGAGCTCTAAAAATCGAAAGAAATCTGTTTTTCTAGGCGTTCTTCATTAATCCGATCCGAGCTTTCCATGTTTTCTGAGAACAATTTGAGTACAAAAGGAGCTTCGAGGAGTTAATATGGACATACACAACCACTCACAAACACTTGTGAGCTCTCTCTCTTTGAATCTCTCTCCCTTTAGCTCATTACCACCAACTACTACCCTCATTAGCTTCCCTATACCATCAGCTTCTAGACACAACCACCTTCAGCTGCCGCGGTACCCCCTACCAGCCTCGAGGCCAAACTCTAACCATTGCCTTTCTCCCTCTTTGAACCACTACCACTACCACTCCCCATATGAAAACAACTCCACTATGAAGTTCACTATACCCTAAAACCTAGGTCCCAACCCCCATTGCACCTCCAACATCCATACCGTACACCACCTAAACATTGTTGCCAATCGCCACCTTCAATAACCACCAAATGACTACCCCAGGCCATAGCACTCGGCCTACCCCCCTAAGTCCAATTCGAAACACACGAATCTGCCGTCACCTACCAGAAATTCCTCTTGAGTCATCTTGAGCCACACCTTCTAATTGTCGCTGTTGTTGAAGTTAATAGACCCCGACCCGACGACCTGACCACTCCGACCTAACCAACCCAGGTTCGACTTACGCATCTAGCTAT
Organism: Lumnitzera littorea; assembly: GCA_024138015.1. NCBI lineage: Eukaryota > Viridiplantae > Streptophyta > Magnoliopsida > Myrtales > Combretaceae > Lumnitzera > Lumnitzera littorea. The sequence continues at coordinate 42,489,070 of JAMXBB010000005.1, read as the reverse complement.
ATTCGTCCAAAGCTTATTTTCTTTTTAATTTATTTGATTATTTGTTTTACTTATGTAAATGTAATAAAAAAAATGAAAATGAAAGAAAAGAAAAATAAAAAGAAAAAAGGAAAAAGTAAATTTTTTTATTTTATTAAATAATATATAATGAGTAATAAATAGATTAGGTGAAAAAATAGGATAAAGAAAAAATAAATAAAATAAGGCTAAATAATTGTTTTTATCACTTAGAAAAATTGATTTTCTAGAAAAATATATATAAAAAAATTATAAAGATCAATCAATTTTCAAAATTAGGGTCCCTTTTAGATTTTCCAAAAATAAAATTTTCAAATTAGGACTTTCATTTTAGAAATTTCCTTAAATAAATCGTATTGAACTAAAAACATAAAGTTGACATGTTTCCAAAATTAAAATCAATTTAACCCACTAAGAGTTTTCATTAAAAGAACTACGTACATCTGATCCCAAATAGCGGGTACGTAAACACTTACGGGGCGACGGTAAAAAACGAAAAACCTAATTTTCCTTTTCCTTTAGTTTAGATTGTTTTGTTTTTCCAATTAAAGTAATTTAATTGGATCTCATCTTTCAAAATTAAAAAAGGTGATTTTTAAGTATAATTCTAATTTTGGAAAGTTAATGGTACCCGCAAGGATATAAAATTCCTAGTCCTAAGACCTAAATCTTTGGTTTTCAAAAACCGTCTTACAAAAAATTGGTTTTAATCGTTAGACTAGTAACTAAATTATAATTAATCTACCAAATTGGTTATAACTTCACTATTTCTCTCGACTCTGATTAAGTAGCGACTCCAAAGTATCTTCAACTTAAAAAAAAGAACGTTTTCTTTGAACCCTAGTTGAGGGTCAGTATTAAACGAGTAAGGTTTAATATTGGTTTGTTTAAAGAAGACCTAATTTTATTAGGAGGGTAAAAAACCAAGCTCAATAGCTTGGCGACTTTATTGAGGACGTCAAGAGGGTTATCCATTCGATTTTCCAAAATTATGATTAATCTCTAAAACCACCTTAAATGCAATTTATTTACTCGTTTTTTATTATAATTATACTAACGTTTTTTGCAGGTTTGGTTTTATGTATTTGATTATGTTAGGGGAAGGATTTATTTTTTCACATCATGCATGCATGATAGATACGGTCAAACTCGAGCCGTCTTAAGACCTTAGGACGAGAAGCCATTGTGTAAGTTTCGAGCGTAGTGGGGCAACCACCATTTGAGGCCGATTAGGCTATCACACTTAAACTTCGATGTAACCAAGGAATTGTTTTTCCATAAACATGTGAGGTCACAGAGTTTAAGGATCATTAGAACCTACCTTTCTTGCATACATTTCATGGGGTTAACGAATAACTAACAAAGTGGTAACATTATATAAAAAAGAACAAAAGAAAAATGACAAGATCTAAAGTTTCTTTCCCTGTATTCTTCCTAGAATTGATGTATATAGGAGGTCTTGTATATTTTCTTTTCATTTAATTAGTCTTTCCTTTGTAATTTATGTTTTCTTTGTAATATTTCATAAATGGCCAGCTCATCTAATACCAAGGTTTTCGCTAAGGAGATTCATGTCCACTAACCTACAAACCCAAAGCCTATACTCAGCTAGTGGTTTCAGACCTTCAACCTAAGAGAACAACAGGTCATTACCAATAAGATTAGACCCATACCCTTACTAGCTAAAGTGGATGTTAGCATCACACCAGTAAGGGCCGTAGTCCATTTCTAGGAGCCTAAAGAAGTGGCTTTTCAATTTGAACCACACCTAATTAGTCCAACTCTAAAAGAGTACACCTAACTACTTCAAGCACCTCCTTTGGATGAAATATACGTCCTAGAACTCAGCTTCGGTCCAACTTACATTTTTTCAAAATTCTTAAGGATCCGTAAGACTGAGATAAATGGAGCCCTAGATGATTGCAACAAACATGCCATCAAGATATGGGATCTAGTCCATTGGTTCTAAAACAAGCCTAACTCCAACAAACAAGGTCTATTTCTTAGAGATTGTAAAGAAAACCGAATCAAGGCCTATGTGCTAGCAATATTCACCACTATCTTGTTTCCAAGTGGGTCTTTTCTTATACACTTTAAGGTGACAGAGTTAATGGCTTAATTCTAGGAAGGAAAGTCTTAAATTCCTACCTTACTTGTTGAGTAGATAAGGAACCTTAATTTCCTTTAGAAAAGGGGCTGTGGAGATCTCAAGTCAAGCATGGCACTATTAATGGAGTGGTTTGTTAGTCACATCAAATGCTTTGGGTTGGACTTAATAAGGGGAGTGTTTGCCAATAAGATTGATCTTATTGATTCTTTCGTTGATAAGATCAAACTACCAGAAGATATCCCTACCTTTCTTTAAATAGAAGTTTTACGAGATTTCCGAGTAGAAGACATATTATAGACTGCTAGGTAGAGCAATTACACCAAGGTCATATTGATTTGCAAGAATTACCATGTTATACTATTAATCGGAATGAGTCGGTGTACAAGCTACTACCCACACAACATGGTAAGACAATTTGGAGGGATCCAGGACATAGTTCACAAACCTTCATTAGAGCCATTCACTCTTAATCTCGAAGAGCCTCACTCTACAAAAAAGGCATCTAAACTTCACAAGATCAAAGTTTGGTGGGACACCCGGACTGTAAGCCTAAACATTGATCTAAGTGAGTTCATAGGAGAAGTGGACAAACACCGAGTTACCAAAGAGTATTTATACAATCAACTTCACAAGGTAGGCACAATGTGATATCGAGTACTAGAAGTCCTTTAACCTTCCCTTATATGCCCTAACTCTGAAATGGTGAACTATATGGACTAAATGAAAACTTGTATGGAGATCCTCTATGATGAAAAGGATAGATGGGTGAACCTATGCTGAGAGTCTAGACAAAGGTTGCACGCCTTGGAACACCAGCTGAAGATGGCCCAAAAGAGAATTCAAAAGTTTGAAGAAGTGATTAAGCGTAACCAAAAGAAGAAGAAAATGTCATTCAGCCTATAGAAAAAAAAAAGAAAAGAAAATTAGTATAGATGAATTTGTACCTTTTGCTTTCTTTCATGTAATATGACTCTGGGAATTCAAAGACAATAAGTAACTTGCCATTCTGTTAATTATTTGTCGATTCTGTCTTTTCCATCCATGTCACTCATTTGCATTTCATTCATTTTTTTCAAAAATAAAAATATCCGTATGCTAACTTGTTGAGCAATGGTTTTACCCAAGTTGCCAAGATAGCTCCCAAGCATTAGACCCTCTAAAGAAGCCCTATTAAAACCCGGTCTCAAACTAGAATGGCCAACCAAGGAAATGACAACACCAACACCAACAATGGTAATGTTAACCCCGAGGTTATCGTTCCTACTAAGCTGAGGTTTTAGTCTTTAGAACGAACAGTGGGGAAGATTGCGGATCAACTGAGTTTTCTTACTGATAGCATCTCTTTGCTTAGGTCCATGGCTCTATCAAATGAAGAAAGTTCCAAAGCCGAATAAGGAAAGAATGTTAAAGCCCCGCCCTCGAAGCAACCTACTCTAAGGTTAATCAGGGCTTTGAATCCTTTGAAATAGAAGGGGTATTTCGAAAGGCCAACCCAACTTTTGAGCCAAATACTTACTTATTCCCAATTAAACCAAAGCCTGAAGCTGACTAAGACAAATTAAAGGAGCTTAAGAAGTGACTAACTCAAAAAATTACCAAAAAAATGAAAATGCTCAAGGGGTATGATGGATTCGAGTATGCTAGCATAACAGACTTCTCTACCTATGATTATAGGTGCTTCTCAAGTTTCTTTCAGGACAAATCCTCCACCAGCTCAACAACAGTATAGAAGCTAACCACAAGTTAGTAGAGCCCTAAGGCAGCTCACCAAAATACTCGTTCCACTTAGTCAAGTACTTGAAAAGTTCAGGAGAGATAACCTGATCCATTCTGAGGCTCTTGGTGAAAGGTATAGGCCGAGGTTTTTTTATCCTAATGTAAGATGCCAGTATCATCTAGGGCAAGTGAGCCATTTAATTGACTTGTACTAGAGGTTGAAAAATAAAATCTAAGACTTGATTGATGAAGGTACAGTACAACAGGATTTTGTAGAGGCTCCTACTCCAAACATCAACAACAACCCCCTGCCAAAGCATAGCCCCATCACCAATATGATATCTGACCACTCAAAGCCTACCATCAATGTGATTAGTCCTAACTAAGAACCCAAGGTTTATAGATTCTACAAAAAAGAAGAGAAGCAAATTCTACAAACTAAAAGGTATACCTTCCATGTGCCTATAGCCCTTGAAAATTATAAAACTGCCCTTCTCAACTACTAGGCAATAAACTAGGGGTAGTCAAGCTCACTTATAGGGGGGATTACCAGCTCTGGTAGAATCTATAATCTAAAGGAAGACTTGAAAAAGAAGGTCGTATTAGAAATTCTAAGCACTAAACAAGCTGAGCATAAAGAAGGATTGACTACCTTCAATAAGATGATCAAGTCTAGTCAACATAAAATAATGGACCAGCTCGTTAAGACTCCAGCACAAATATCCCTCATGAGTTTGCTAATGGCATCGAACCCACATTGAGAAGCTTTGTTCAAAACACTAAAGGAAGTCAAGGTCTCTCATGAAATCCCGGCTGAAAGGATTGGCTCTATGACCAATTCCATCCTCACTATGGATCAAATTTCCTTCTCTGCCAAGGAACTGGGCAAAAAAGGCAACTAACACACAAAGCCTCTGTTCATAATAGTGAGGATAAATAACATCATTGCAACAAGACTCCTTATTGATAACGAGTCATCCCTAAATGTTTGTCCTTTGGCCACCTTGGATCTATTAGGCGCCAATACAACTACTATCAAATTGAGTTCATCGATGGTAAGAGCTTTTAATAGATCCAAGAAAGAGATAATAGGGGAGATCAACTTACCAGTTGATATCAGCCCACAAATGTTTAACATCCCATTCCGAGTTTTAGACATTCTAAGGACCTTCAATCTGTTATTAAGAAGGCCTTTTATACATTCAATAGGGGCCATACCATCAACTCGTCACTTGAAAGCTAAGTTCATCTCCAATAGCCAGGTCATCACAGTTCTGGGTGATCAAGATTATGAAATTTATAAAGAGACGGTCATACCCTAGATTGGTACAGAAGAACAAGATGACTTTAGACTCTAAATGTTTAATGAGGTATGCATGATCACCAATCAGTAGAAGGAACAGAGGTTGAAATTCAAAGAAGGCTAGTTTGGGACCTATGGGCTAGGATACATTCTAACCCTAATGGAAGCGTTGCAAAGAATGCAAGCTAGGGGTAGAAAAGGTGACAAGTTGTATCACACTCCAATGGCCTTCCCCCCCATTGTCAGAGACTTTCATCCAGGCCAAAGCCCAAAACTCAAAGCCCACCAAAGAAGGCACTTCCAACAGAAATGAAGAGGCTAGCCTATCTAACAAATCCCAACACCTGAATAACTGGTTCTCTATCCTTATGAATAACAATAAATCTTCCCTAGGGTAAAGGATCAATCATGATCCAATATTTTATGGAATTTTGTAATAAATTACCTCTGTTCTTCAAATGATTGTACTCGAAAGAGAGTTCTCCTAAATAAAATTAGTTTCTTTTCCTTTTACTCTTACCTTACTTGTACTCTTCCTTTTACATACTTTTCCTTTTCTCCAGATCCAATGATCTAAATAGAGGCCATGGATACCTCACGTAGATAGGTGATGAAAATATTGATATCACTTTCGGCCCTACTGGGTTAGTCGTCGGGAGTGATACCAATAACCATAATGATGTGCAAGAAAGCTAGCAAAAACATAAAATGAGTAGAATTTCCATTGATAAGCCAATAGAAATAATTAATGTCAAGACTAATGACAACCTTAAGGTATTGAAGATTAGGGGAAATTTGAAAGAAGATCAAAAGGTAGAGATAACTACATTACTATCCGAATACCAAGATGTATTCGCATGGTCTTATGAAGACATGTTCGGATTAGATCCATTGATCATAGTCCATCTTTTACCCATACAAGAGGATATCAAACCTAAGAAACAAAAGTTAAGAAGATTCCGATCGGATGTTCTGTTGAAAATCAAGAAAGAAGTTAGAAAACTATTGGAAGTCAGCTTCATTGAGGTGTTTTATTATCCCGAATGGGTAGCTAACATCGTGCTCGTAACAAAGAAGAATGGAAAAGTCAGAGTGTGTATGGACTTTCGAGACCTTAATCAAGCAACACCTAAAGATAATTTCCCTTTGCCCCATATTGATGTCTTGGTCAATAACATAGCTGGAAACCATATTTTCTCTTTCATGGATGGATTTTTCAAGTATAACCAAATTCGAATGGCTAAAGAAGATAAAGCCAAGACAATGTTCATCACAACTTGGGGTACGTTTTGCTACAAAGTGATGCCTTTCGGACTAAAAAATGTTGGAGCAACTTATCAAAAGGCCATGGTAACAATCTTTCATGACATGATGTACAAAGAGGTTGAAGTATATGTTGAAGATATGATTGCTAAGTCTACGGAAGGAGAAAATCATGTGGAAAGTTTGAGGAGATTGTTTGATAGGTTAAGAAAATTCCAATTGAAGCTCCATCTAGAGAAATGTACTTTTGGAGTGACTTTAAGGAAGTTATTGGGTTTTATAATCAGCCAAAAGGGACATCGAAGTAAGCGATAGTTGACCTACCCCCGCCACGCATACTCAAAGAAATCAAAGGTTTGTTAGGCTGTTTAAACTATATAGCCTGGTTCATATCCTAACTCACAGATAAGTGCCGTCCCTTGTTTAAGTTGCCAAAAAAGAACGCCAAGATCAATTAGGATGAAGAGTGCGAGCAAGCCTTTACATCAATCAAAGAATACCTCATGAGCCCTCCAATATTGGTAGCTCCAAAACTTGGGAAGCCACTATTCCTATATTTGACAATATTACCAGAGTTATTAGGGTGAATGTTCGGCCAGAAAGATGAGGAAGGAAAGGAACGGGTTGTATACAACTTGAGCAAGAAATTTACTAAAGAGGAGTATAGATATTTAGAAATTGCAAGAACCTACTGTGCTTTGGTTTGGGTAATGCATTAGCTCAGACAATATACACTCTACTACCAGGTTGAATTGCTGACTCAATACAATCCCCTAAAGTAATTGGCAGGCAAACTGGCCCTAATTGGCAAAATCTCAACATGGCAAATGTTGCTATTAGAGTTTGACATTACATATGTGAACTAGAATTTGGTTAAGGGGGAAGCTCTAGCAGATCAATTAGTAGAAAATCAATTTCCCTCTAATAGCACTCCTCAAGAGGTACAAGTCAATTTCCCCCACGAGGATGTCTTAGCGATTGAGGGAAACTCTTATAAAGGAGAAGATGATGAGCCACCAAAATGGAAAATATTCTTTAATGGTGCAGCCAATGTGTCTGGGTATGGAATTAGGGCAATACTAATATCCCCTAAAGATACTCAATACCTTATGGCCATAAGGCTCATTTTCCCATACACTAATAATATCGCTAAGCATGAAGCACACATCATGGGACTTAAGATGGCCCTAGATAAAGTCATTCAAGAATTACAAATGTATAGGGACTCTTTACTCATTATTGGCCAAGCTTAGGGAGAATATAAAACTAAAGATCCTAAACTGGTGCCTTATCATTAGCACTTGATTGAATTGGTGGAGAATTTCAAAGAAATCACCTTCAATCATGTACCGAAGACTTAGAATCAATTTGCTGATGGCTTAGCCACACTAGCATCTATGATCCAAATATCTAGTGGAGTCGAGATTCAACCTCTTACTATTGAAATTGAAGACAAGCCTGCCTTTTGCCTAATAATTAAGGGTATGAATGACCAAAAACCGTGGTACCATGATGTTAAGACATTCCTACAACAAGGCACATACCCTAAAGAGGCCGAGAAAAAGGATAGAAAGATGATTAGGAGATTAGCCACTCAATTCTTAATAAGCGTATCTACCTTATACCAACGCTTATTTGACGGTACACTCTTAAGGTGTGTTGATGACATAGAAGCTAAAAAGTTAATGAATGAAGTGCATGAAGGGGTGTGTAGCCCTTACATGAATGGATGCATGTTGGCAAAGAAAATTATGAGGCTAGGGTATTATTGTCAATAATAGAAAGTGATTGCTTCAAACACATTAGGCATTGTCACCTATGCCAAGTTTATGCAAATAAGATAAAGGGCCTACCCTAGGAATTATACACCCTCTCAACACCATGGCCTTTTTCAATGTAGGGCATAGATATCATCGGCTTGATCACTTTAAAAGCGTCCAATGGGCATCGCTTCATACTAGTCGCCATTGACTACTTCAGTAAATGGGTTAAGGCTTCGTCTTACTTGAACATTACTAAAGGGGTCGTAGTTAAGTTCATCAAGAGAGACATTTTAGCCCGATACAGGACTCCGAAAACGATTATCATTGAGAATGGCACCAATCTCAACAACAAGCTTATGTCAAAATTGTGCCGATAGTTCCGTATCATTCACAAGAACTTTACTCCTTATCGACCCTAAATGAATGGAGCCATTGAAGCAACCAACAAAAACCTCAAAAGAATCATTGAAAAAATGGTTGTCACATATAAGGACTAGCATGAGATGTTGCCCTTTGCACTCATGGCCTATCGGAATTCCATTAGAACATCAATTGGGGCAACACCATACTCTTTAGTATACGGCATTGAAGCAGTGTTACCAGTAGAGGTTGATATCTCGTCACTTAGGGTACTATTAGAAACTCAGTTGGACGAAGCTGATTGGGTAAAGAAACGCATAGAGCAACTGAATCTAATTGATGAAAGGAGATTGACAACCTTGTGTCATAATTAGTATTATTAACAAAGAGTGGCTCGGGCCTTCAACAAAAGGGTACGACCCCGGAACCTTAAAGAAGGAGATTTGGTGTTGAGAAAAGCTCTCCCCAACGCATAAGACTCTAGAGGGAAATTTTCTCCCAATTATAGAGGTCCTTATGTTGTGAAGTGAGTATTATTGGGAGAGGCTTTGATTCTATCCCAAATGGATGGTCTAGATTTGAGAGACCCTATAAATGTCGATGTTGTGAAATTGTACTATCTATAAGAAGTCAATGGAAATTTTACTCAAAACATGAAAATGCCAGTCATTTTAAACATTATTGTAGTCTAATTTTCATTATCTACAAGCAAATTTGGTATCTTTGGCCGTTGTTGTCGTTAGAATAATCACCCTCTCCCTGGAAAGGTCCAATTCCCTTTAATCCATTTAATCAAACCCATACACTGCAAACACGAGAGGAGTTAAGGAATGAGATCTAGAACATTGGTAATTAACAAAATTCTTTAAAATACTTTATTGTAGATTGATCCGCTTCGATGGGGAGTTTTATTGTCTGTTTTTTAAGGAGAATGCAAACCCAAGTAAGCAATCATGGTAAATGAGAATAAGGCTTTTGGCTCATAAAAGTTCCAAAGAGAAAAAAACAGTAGGTGGCTTTCTATATTGGGTTAATTTCCAAAAGAGCCCGCAAAGTTTTAAATGTTCTACATCAAGAGCATCTGGGTTGATAATAAGGGACTAAAACATGAGTCTGTGATATCTGATGGGGCTTTTAAAAAAGGGTTTGATAGTTTTGGGTGCTATCGATAAAGACTAGGTAAGTATTTCCACACAATGTTAACACATCGATTTTTGAATCTTGCACTTGCATTTAGACTAGTTTTTTACTTCCAACAATCTTTTTGAACCAACTTATAAGGCATTGACTTTTTGCATTTAGTGTTTAGCTAACCTTCAAAGACACGATCCTAACTCGGTTCATCCTTCCAATCTATAGGGCACTTTCCCTCACTGAGTTTCTCTCAAGCAAGCTTATAGGGCACTCCCACTTTCTTCACCAAATTTTTCTCAAGTAGGTCCGTAGGGTACTTCCTTTAGCCAAGTTTTCCCTTAGCAAGCCTGTAGGGCACTTCTCTTGATCAGTTTCTTTCGACACAACACAAAGTTTAGGGTTGCTAGTCCCTAAGAGACGCTCCCGCCTAAGTTAATGAGCCTTATGAGATACGACTAGGTTTAAGATCGATTCTAGTTTAGGGCTGCTAATCCTCGAGAGATGCTCCTGCCTAGGTTAGTGAGCGTTGTAAGGCACGATTAGGTTTTAGATCGATACCAGTTTAGGGTTGTTAGTCGCCGAGAGACACACTTGCCTAGTTTAGTGAGCCTTATAAGGCACAACTAGGTTTTAGATCGATCCCAGTTTAAGGTTGCTAGTCCCTAAGAGAAGCTCCCATTTAGGTTAATGAGCCTAATGAGGTACGATTAGGTTTTAGATCGATCCCACATTAGGGTTGCTAGCCCTCGAGAGACGCTTCCGCCTAGGATAGTAAGCTTTGTAAGGCACGACTAGGTTTTTAGATCAATCTTAATTTAAGGTTGCTAGTCCTCGAGAGACGCTCTTGCCTATTTTAGTGAGCCTTATGAGGCACGACTAGGTTTTAAATCGATCCCAATTTAGGGTTGCTAGTCCTTGAGAAACGCTTTCGCCTAGGTTAGTGAGCTTAGTGAGGCACAATCAGGTTTTAAATCGATCCCACATTAGGGCTGCTAGTCCTCGAGAGACGCTTCCGCCTAAGATAGTGAGCCTTGTGAGGTACGACTAGGTTTTTAGATCAATCCCAATTTAAGGTTGCTAATCCTCAAGAGACGCTCCCATTTAGGTTAGTGAGCCTTGTGAGGTTTTAGATCGATCCCATTTTAGGGTTGATAGTCCTCGAGAGATGCTTCCGCCTAGGTTAATGAGCCTTATGATGCATGACCAAGTTTTAGATCGATCCCAGTTTAGGGTTGCTAGTTCTCGAGATATACTTTTGCTTAAGTTAATGAGTCTAATGAGGCATGACCTAGTTTTAGATCAATTCCAGCACCAAATTGTTTGTCCCTTAGATACACCCACACCTAAGTTAGTAAGCCTAGAAAGGCACAACTAAATTTCATTCCTCATCTAAAGCGATATTAGGATAGCTATTTAGTCATCCTAGGGGCAAAAATAGCATCTGTTTTGTCTTTATTGTAAAGTTTTGATCAAACTTCACTATAAAAAGGGATAACTATAGATACCTAATTTTTGCTCCCTTTTATTTTTCAAATTAGGTTATTGGATCTTAGATTAGAAAAAATTCAAAAAAATTGAAAGTTAAAGAAAACTAAAAAAAATGAAGAAATTTAGAAAAAATAGGAATTCTAGAAAAAAACAAAAAATAGGAAAAAGCACAAAAAGATAAGAAATTTAGAAAATATACAAAAAATGGAAAAATTTAGGAAAATATATAAGAAATTAGAAAAGTCATAGAAAATTTTAAAAATAAGGAATTTAGAATATAATAAAATTTTTAGGTTGTTTAAATAGAATAAGATTTTAATTTAAATAAAGGATTATTAGATTTGGATTTAGATTTAAATCTAGCTCAAGTTAACTTGATCCATATGTACAATTTAATTGCACATATGGACAAGGCATAGGCCAACGACCTATTGGTTAAACACATAGATATAATATTAACATTGAGCATAAGGTCTTGGGTTCGAAGCTTAGCAAAAGTAGGGAGGCTTTTTTCTTATTTTTTGTTTTTAGTCACATCAGAAATTGCCATGTATCAGGGTTTGATTATGTCACATATCCTGACATGTGGTAAGACGAGATTAGACGACATGCTAACGTGGTGTTACCTGTCAACCACGTAGCATGCCACGTTAGTCGCCACGTATAGACAACTAATTTTTGCTCTTCCATAGTCTTAGTTTTTATTTTTACAAAAAGGGTCCTAATTAAAAAAAATAAAAAAATAAAAATTAACAAATAATGAAAATACCAAAAAAAATAAGAAAAGGAAAAATTATAAAAATTTTGTAGATTTTTAGGAAGTAATTTATATTAGGAATAATTAGTTTAATGTTAGTTTTAATTTTAGTTTAGTTAAAAATTTTAGTTTAAGGATTCAGATAATTTAAATATAATTTAATTGCAATGAATGTTATGACACAGACCAACAACCTAACGGATAAGTAGCGGAGTACTTAGGTAGATTTAGTTAGAGGTCACGGGTTCGAGTCTCAGCAGGCACCTATGTTTTTATTTTTCTATCTTTGCAAAAGAATTATATCTAATTAAATCATATGGGTTTAGCTAAATCAGATTTGAATCTAGTTTAATCGGATATAATAGGATTCGATTTGGGCTTTATAAAAGAAAAAAACTACAGTAGGAAGGGATAATCAGCTTCATCAAAAAATTCAAAAATCTGCTTCATCTAAGGAATAGCACAGCTGCAACCCAACGAACAGCAGCAGATCCTCACAGCAGCGGCGTATGCTCTCTACCGACCAGCCATTAACCAAAACACGACACAAGACCAACACTTCACACGACACACTCAACACTTCTACACCAATACTGAAGCACGCCAAGCACGGAATCAAATCTGTAAGCCAACGTTTTTTTTTTTTTTCACACGCCTGCATACGCCCAATCGCACGTAGCAGCCCAGTCCGAGCGCCCAGTTTTTGCTACCACGTTACTGTCCAACTCCGTCGGTTTCTACCCAACACATCCATGCCGACCTGTTGTCAAGCTGCAGACTACACACTCTAGCGGTTAACGAACGAATGACGCTCACCACAATACTGCACTTCGTTGCATCGCTTCGCGCGCCGCTACAACGAATTGCACTTACAGTTAATTATCGCATACTGTTGGGTCCACAAATAGTAGGCACAATCTCCAGCGAAGCAAGTCATCACTGTTGCCGATTCCGATTAAAGGGTAATCACACGCCGGACAAGTTTACGTATCGAAGTCCTTTATCCTCTACTGCTAAACGAAGCAATTAGGTGCGGCCTATTTTAGTTTATATTGTTATTATGTTATATTATATTATCATGTCTTTAGTTAGTTAATGTAATATATATGAGTATATTAATTCTAGGATTTTTTTTTTTTTTTATTAGTGGTTATATGATCTTAATAATTTAGTTAGTTACACAATTGCTAATAATAAACTTAGGCATGGACATGTATATAAATATAAATATGTATATATATATCTTAGTTTAAGAAACCCTTTAATGTTAGTTTTTATTCATGTCCCAATTAGAAAAAATTACGTCTTAAAAAGAAAAATTAATAGGAAACCATTTTTTAGAAAAATATAAAAAAGAAGAGGAAATAGTGACGTTTTAGAGAGTTTTCAAAATACTTAAGTGTTAAGACCCTTTAAAAATTTTTTAAATAAATTGAATAAATTGATAATAACGTAAACTCGGTCAGTTTTCAAAAATTAAAATAAATCAACACACTAAAGATTTTTTTTTTTTTAAAGAACTACGATCGTCTGATCCCGACTAGCGGGTACGTAGGCACCTTCGAGGCGACGATAAAATATGTAATTTTTCTAAATTAAAAAATCATTTTGATGTTGCTAAAATAAAAAAAAAATCTTTAATTGACTTCTTTTCTATGGTTAGACATCTTTTCTATAGTTTAGATGTCTTTTCCATAGTTTAGATGTCTTTTCCATAGTTTAGGTTTCTTTTTTATTATTCAGACATCTTTTCTATGTCTATGATTTAGACATCTTTTCTATGATTTAGATTTTTTTTTTTATGGTTTAAAAATCTTTTTCGTAGTTTAGACATCTTTTCTATAATTTAGATATCTTTTCTATGATTAAGGCATATTTTCTATGATTAGGAAATTTTTTTTTCTTTCTTTCTTTTTTAATGTTTTAAGCATCTTTTATATATAAAAGTTTATCATGTAGAACATTGCATATTTCATAAAATCTTTAGGGTTTTTCTTGGAAATAAAAAAATTATCACTTAGTTATTTTTAAATAAAAATTTTAATTTGGCACTTTTAAAAAATTAGGTTTTTAGGTTTTTTTTTTTTTATAATTAGGAATAAAAATTAGGCTTCTAGGGATTTTTCTTAATAAAAATAAAGTGGTTAATAAAAACGTAAATTCAACCAATCATTATTTATAAAAAGAACCAACACATTAAAGTTTTCGAAAAGAACTACGATCGTCTGATCCCGACTAGCGGGTACGTAGGCACCTTCGGGGCGACGATAAAATATATAGAAACTTAGGTTCTTTTTTTTTCTTTTGATTTTTATTTATTTATTTTAAATATTATAATTAGAAAAATAATCTTAATTTCGGTAAATAAATAGTGGTACCCGTTAGGGTTTAATAAGTTAGCCCCCGAATTCGGAACCCTCTAATTCTTCATTAAAATTGAAATTAAAGACCGGTAGCTAAATCGTAATCAATCCACCCAATTGATTACGGTTTCTTTTTCTTGTCCCGACTTTGGTCGGGTGGCGACTCCAAAAATTATTTTTAATAAAAAACCGGAATTTCTCAATTTCTTTAGTCGAGGGTTAATATTAAATGGGTTAGGGTTTAGTATTAATTAAGAAATGAGAAATCAATTTTTAAAAAAATAGAAAACCGAAAAATCAGACTCGACACCACGTATCACATAATGACACATGGCATGTCGGGGTTAGCTAACACGACAATGTGGCGCTACATCAGCCCATTTTTTCCTTCCCCTTCTTTCCTTTTGCCTTCATTTTCTCTCTTTCCCTCATTTTTCTCCAAATTTCCAATACTTTCCTCTTCGGACAACCAACTTCAACACAATTTTTGAACCTTTTCTTGCTACAATTTCGCCAAATCAATGGTGAAATTGTAAACTAGACATAGCCTACTATGAATCAAGCCCTTTAACATGTCTAAATACAGTCAAATGAGCATTTAATTTGAGCTCCAAATATCGAAAAAAACTATTTTTCCAGGCGTTCTTCATTAAACCAATCCAAGCTTTCTATGTTTTCTAAGAACAATTCGAGTATAAAAAGAGCTTCGAGGAGTTCATATGGACACACACAACCACTCATGAACACTCACAAGCTCTCTTTCTTTGAATCTCTCTACCTTTAGCTCACCACCACTAGCCACCACCCTCACTAACTTCCCTACACCATTAGCTTCTAGATGCAACCACCCTTGGTCGCCGCCATGCCCCTTGCCAGCCCTGAAGCTAAACCCTACCCATCGTCCCAATCTCTCTTTGAACCACCACCACCACCACTCCCCATACGAAAACAACTCCACTACGAAGTTCACTATACCCTAGAACCTAGGTCCTAACCCCCATTATACCTCCAACATCTGCATTGTGCACTACCTAAACATCACTGCCGATCGTTACCTCCGACAACCATTAAACGACCACCCTAAGCCACAGCACTCGGCCTACCCCCACCCCCTACCCCCCTAAAGTCCAATCCGAAACACACGAATCTGTCCTCACCCATAAAAAATTCCTCTTAAATCGTCTTGAACCACGCCTTCCAACTGCTACCGTTGTTGAAGTTAGTAGAGCTTGATTTGATGACCCTGATCCAACCTGACTGACCCAAGTCCAACCTGTATATCCAGCTATATTCGTCCAAAGCTTATTTTCTTTTTAATTTATTTAATTATTTGTTTTACTTATGTAAATGTAATAAAAAAAAAAAGAAAAAAAAGGAGAAAAAAGAAAAAATTAATTTTTTTTATTTTATTAAATAATATATAATGAGTAATAACTATATTAGGTGATAAAATAGGATAAAGAAAAAATAAATAAATAATGAAAAATAAATAAAATAAGGCTAAATAATTGTTTTTATCACTTAGAAAAATTGATTTTCTAGAAAAATATATATTAAAAAAATATAAAATATTAATCATTTTTTAAAATTAAGGCCCCTTTTAGATTTTCCAAAAATAAAAATTTCAAATTAGGACTTTCATTTTTAGAAATTTCCTCAAATAAACCATATTGAACTAAAAACATAAAGTTGACATGTTTCCAAAATTAAAATCAATTTAGCCCACTATGAGTTTTCATTAAAAGAACTACATACGTTTAATCCTAAATAGTAGGTACGTAAGCAATTACGAGGCGATGGTAAAAAATAAAAAAACCTAATTTCACTTTTTCCTTTAGTTTAGATTGTTTTGTTTTTCTAATTAGAGTAATTAAATTGAATCTCATCTTTCAAAATTAAAAAAAAAAAAAAGTTGATTTTTAGGTCTAATTCTAATTTTGGAAAGTCAATGGTACCCACAAAGGTTTAAAATTCCTAACCCTCAGACCTAAATCTTTGGTTTTCAAAAACTGTCTTACAAAAAATTGGTTTTAATAGTTACACTAGTGACTAAGTTATAACTAATCTACCTAATTAGTTATAACTTCACTATTTTTCTCGACTCTGGTCAAGTGGTGACTCTAAAGTAACTTCAACTTAAAAAAAAAAAAAAAGGGTTTTCTTTAAATCCTAGTCTAAGGTTGGTATTAAATGGGTAGGGTTTAACATTGATTGATATAAACAAAACCTAATTTTACTGGGAGGGTGAAAAACCAGGCTTGATAGACAACATCCATATACCCATAACATTCAAACACCTTATTGACCTTCTCTTCCCACTCCAAGTATTCATCTACATCCTTACTTCCACTGAAGGGCAGGATTTGAACCTTAACATTGTCTAACCTTCGAGGGACTCAACATCCTTACCCCTGCGCTTGGTAATAGTCAGCTTCTTCTTCTTTGTCCCTAAACTCTTCAACGTTCAATTCCTCAGCATCTTCCTCGATCTCCTCCAATTCTAGTATTTGTCTAGCAACTCAATCTACTATTCCTCTAGCTCGTTGCAGTCAAATTGGGCAATTGGTTTAATTGCCTTGGCCATAGTGTCTCTTAGGGGCATTTTCTAGTAGGTTATAATGTTGTACACCATAGGGTTATTGTTTGTTAACTTGCATTGCTATAACTAGATCCTCAACAAGGTTGGTTAGTTTATTAAGTTTGTAATCAATCGACCCTAGGGTGTTACCACCATTATGACTATGATCAGGTTAAGCACAACTACTTTGATCACCAATAACATCTTAAATACTCAAATCTGACATGAGGCAATATTTCTTAAACAAATTATTAACTCACTAGCAACTTCAATTCCCAATAATCACTTAAATAGAACGGTAGCAAACTTGCTCTGTTTTGTAATGAAAAGCAGAGTAATAATGAATCTATACTTACTTACACACATATACTACAGCAGCTATGGGAAGGAACATAGCAGTGACTAACAATAATGTGAACCTAAACTTTACTACAACTTTATACACTCCCTTGCGAAATTGTTCTCTGATAACAGTGAAGCTAATGCATCTCTAGGGTTGGACACATGAAGAAGCACCACAATGAAGCAAACCGACAACAAATAGGGAAAAAGCTAGCAAAGTTCGAGCAACTACTGAATGGATATAACACACCACTCAATCTTACTTGGCTTACAATCTGCCAGATGTGACACATCGGTCCGAATTTAAGGGTTACTCTTTACTACTCCTTACTAAAGGGAATAGATAAGAGTTGAATGACAATGAGAACACTAAGGTTGCTTAACATTAATAATTCTATATTGATTTGTTGATTGCTGCATACAAGAAAGTAGGGGTTTATATACTCATCCACTGGGGTTACTTTACTTATGTGAAAAGACTAAAGGGTATTTTACAATTAGGCTGCATAAAACATACTAAAAGGGGTAAAGGGGGGCAAATAATATTTAGTACGAAAAAGAAAGAATGATTCTGGAATATTGTGTCAGAAAACATGTGTTGCTTGGTGGCTAGATGGGAGAAATATGATACAAGGTAGGCGAAAGCAGAAAAACTTTTGCAGTCAAGGGCCAACCTGATTTGAATTAGGTCGGGGGTCAATCAATCTTATAGAGAAGTCAGTTGTATTAGTGTCAGATGTCTATGGTCGATTTGGCAGCTCAGCTTAAATAGTTTTGGGCTATCTTCTAAAGTATGGCATCATTATTGGGCAAGCGCAAGTCTGACACATGTGAGGATTTGATAGATAGGTTGGCAAGAGATCAATTTGGCATAGGGATCCCCATTTTAGCTTTAGTTTTGAGCTAATATTCTCCATGCAAGTCCTTAAAGTCCTCTAGCTCAGCTATGAATGATTGGTCCAAGGGCTTAATTCCTATCAAGAAGTTGAAAAAGTGGGGTGCTTTGTACATTCTCGAGTTCTCTACTCTAGGAAGTTTCTATCATCTATCAGCAGCTAACATGTGAGATGAACTAAACCCTTAGTATAGTTAAATCCCCAAGAACTCTCTTAATGAACTGGATTCAAATTACATGGATTTCTTCTTAGGCTAAAAGAAAAAAAAAAAAAAAAGAAGAGGAAGAAATGAAGAAGGGAAAGCGAAGAGAACAAAAAACATACATTATTCATTAGATGTGCAATCAAATTATACCATCATCACAATAGTGAAGCAAGAAAGGTACAGCTATCTTTTTTTCGTCAATTAGCCGCCTAAAGCACTAAAAGATTAAAAGTGAACAAACCAAGATACAGCTTATAGGGGGTGAAACTAGCAATTCTAGAGCAATAAGAACTCATGCTGTTATAAGATTTTTTACCTGAAGAACATGGATCTATTATGGAAGGATTGTGATCACAAAGGTCAAAATTTACACTTACAAAATGGAGAAGTTGGAGAAGATAAAAATTATTCACCAAGGAAACTTTTCTGATAGTCTACTGCTATTGTTGTTTCCGCTGCCACTAACACTAAAGTTGCCAATGATTTCTACAATCTCTTGAAACGCAACACTATAGATGGTAAATATTTGTTTAATGGAGTAGTAAAGCATTTTGGCTAACACTATTTCTAATAAGCTCAATGCTAAAGCCATAACAATAGCAAGCTTCATGTATTGTGCAATACCCGCACTATACTTTTATAGGAACTATGGCCATGTTTCCTTGGCCATCAACGTTACTCTCATGTTAATTACTGGTATGCTTATGAACAGACCATATGCCCTCATTTCCACAACTGTTATGGCTAAATTGGGAACTCATATTTCTTTAAAAGGGAATTCACAAGCATTGGCTACCATCACATTATGGTAATCATAGATGGAACCGGCGCCATTGGCGCTACAATTGAACCTCTCCTAACTAGTTATATTTCTATAAAGAGTTGGAATGGAGCTTTTACAATATTGATGGGCATAGCTCTACTTATAAGGCTTCTTCTCACTAAGCTTGTGGTTGCTAAGGTTGAGAAGCCAAGATGGGGAGCAAAACATTTTCATAAATATTAAAAAAAAAAAAAGAGTCAAACCTCAACACATAACACTACATACTGAATTGACCTTACTAAGCAATAGGCTAAGTGTTGAAAATGGAAGCTCAAGCAATAGTTGCAACTTCAGATACACTACACCCAAGCATAACAGCTACAACCCCAAACCAAAGCATCAAACCCAAATAGCAATGAGCTAAAAACCCCATAACTAACTAAGACCAACCGAGCAGTAGCTCAACAGCAACTTCAGTGAGAATGGGGCTAGTACATAGAGAAACATAGTGACAAGAAAGGAAAGTTGCACAACTACTCTAAAAATGTAGCTCAATGAAGTAAAGGAAAGCCATGAGTGAGGAAGAAAAGCTATTACATATCTTGTATAGTGAGGGCAAAGAGAAAGAAAAAGTGGTCGAATATCTATCAAAATTTCTAAGGAAGTGAAGGAGTGGCATTTTAAAATTTGCCTAAACTAAACTGGGTAGGCCTCTCCTAGTTTACTTGTTACCAAAGTAGAATGGTCCCCTCTCCTTTTTTTTTTTTATTTGTTATTTATTTGGTTTATCTCACAATGATGCCCAAGTGAAGCTATTCCTTTTAGCATGGGATCTTGTATGCTAACAACATTCTACAACTAATGATAATCACATAACATTATGTAAGCTCATGGTTTGGCCCAATACCTCTTATTAAAGACTAGTTTCTCAACATAAACTTCATGTCTTCACTCTATGTTTAGTGGCTACACGTGTATAAAAATATGAAAATGGTGAACACAAAGCATCTACATGATATGTGGAGACCTTACAAGAAGAAAGCTCTTATATGAAAAGAAAATCAAGGTAACATTAATATATGGAGTCGACCTAACGAGATCGTTAATGTGAACTCAACCTATAAATTCAGCTCAAGAAGAGGCTACTTAAAGAAGACTTATTTCAATGTTATCTTAGGGGTAATATACATAACCTAAGACAATTGAGGCATGACATATGGTTAAGAGGTACTGCGGACTCGCATACTAAGACAATTCTCAAATTGATCTAACAGCAATGCATCTATTTAATAGCACGCACGTGCCTGAGTCATCTAAAAGGCTCACTCAATGTCCAAATCCTTTTGACTTTATTCAAAGGACTTTGATCAAGGGGCAAAATGTAGAGGGCTAAATTTATTATTAGGCTTCAAGCCCATTGATTAAATGGATTTGACTCCTCGAACTTCGGTAATAGGGCCCGAGGAGCCAAGCCTATAAATTATTGGACTGATTAAAGGAGATTTAGCATGGTAAGCTTAGAATAGGGTCCATTGGATCGGTCTGTTCGATCTAACCATTATTGGTTTGGCTAATAATAAATAAAGTTTTTATTTAGGCCTGAACCCATGAAAATAGCTCACTTAAGATCCATTAATAAAGGGCTTCAATCTTAACCATTGATCACCATCATAAACTAACGAATATGATCAACTATCATTTCCTATAAATATTCCATTCATATCCTCATTTGAAAGAGAAAAAACCTCCATTAACGCCGTTACTTTGCCGAAACTTTATCTCAAAGATCAAACACTTTAATACCTTAAGAACTCTACCATGTTTTTCATTAATCTTAGAGTTTGATACCATCGTACTCTTCCACATGTCACCATACATGTTAGTGTCTTACCAAAATCGCCTACTCCTCCTCCCTACACTTCTCTCTTGATAATCCTACTCGAATCACTCAAGTCATTTCTCTAGTCATGTGTAACGCGACTTCACATGCAACATGCACGTGACACTTACATCCGTACCTACACCCCTACAGATGCAAATAAAACTCTTAAATCTTTAAAGTGTGATATTATCTCCTCATAATTTTTTAGAGTGCACGCACATCCTAACTATACTAAAACTCTAAATTTGCCACTATCAATAGCATTTTTAGCAATAAATTTGTAGTTTAAGAATAGTCTAGGTCATTTGCACGTTTTATGAAAGTTATTTTTTTTTTTAACCCATCACACTTTAAAAATTTAAGCAGTCTTTTCATAACTAATCAATAATTTTAAGAGCATATTTCAATCATCCCAAATGTTTTTCATATGTTACAACATAACATCTTAGCTAAATTTTTGAAATCTATACTCACAGGATAGGATATTGTATTCCATAATTTATAGTATCTAAATTTTAAAGTGTTTTTCAATGCACATAGAAAACCGTTCACCTGTATAAAATAGCTAATACATATAGTTTATTTTGAAGAATATAATGGATATTTAAACATGCGCTTAGCTTATAATTCATTATTTTAAGTCAACATTCACTCAAATAGTTAAATATATCGAAAACCTTCAATTCAAATATATCAAAGCATAGTGTATGTTACTATATTTTCTTATTTTTTGTACTTCTTTTAAAAATTTTTATATTAATATTTGTTAAGATCGCATTGATAAGTGTTACTTTCTTATAATTTAGTATCATGGTTTTTTAGATAAATAACAAAAAGTTTTTTTTATTTAAAGAAAAACGGTTTAGGAAAAAACATAGGTTTTATAAGGTAATCTTGAATTGTGGATGATCTAATATATAGGTTTTATGATAATTTGAAGGTGGTAACAAGATGTCAAAGAGATAAGTTTTTGGTTTCAAAATTTTAATTATAATAGTAAACCTAAGTACTAGCTAAGTCAAACTCGAAACCCCACCCGAAATTGAACTGGCAAGGTCAAACTGGTGACCGACCTTAACCAAACAGGGTCAAACCCATCCCTTGAGCAAGCGAGTTAATAGGTCAAGAATAGATTGAAGGTCATCAGTAAGGGAAAAAGAAGATAAAATAAAAAATATATAATTGAAATATTATAATAGTGAAAATTCAAACTAATCTCATATGAATTGGAAAAGAAATTTTATTTTCTACTCATAACATTTAATGTGTTACTATTAACAATATAAGGAATAAATATCCAATTTAATATATATAGATTTTTACCCCAAAAAAAAAAAAAAAACTCATTCCTTAGTGATGTGTTGACTATTTTTTGTCTTTCGACCTTTCTAGTCGCCAAATTTTTTGTCTTACATTATTAATTTTACAATTTAAGTTGAACGTAGTTGTATACAAATAAGTACACATTTTCAACAACCACTTCATATAATGGGCTAGTGGCTACATGAATGTTGTTTTTTTTTTAAAGATAAAATTAAATTTATATTAAGTTTTCAATTAAATTTAGGGATAAAATCAAATTTAATACCTAAATTTTGTATCATTTTGCAATTTACTACCTAAATTTCACTATCAATTAAAGTTTTAAGTGTCATTATCATTACCCCTATTAACTCCATTAGAAAAGTTTGATGATGTGGCATTAATACATGATCCCTAATTAACACATACCATTACCTATAAAAATAATTATATAAAGGCTAGCTCATTCAAAATCATACATGATGTGGGTATTTATCTATATTATTAAAGTCAAAATGATGGATGTTTTGGTGTCTTTTTACAGTTTCTCAAGATACCCCTAAAACATATTAAAAATAAATATCAAAATGTATACTATTCAAATCTAGCTTAATAATATTATGGCAAATCAATTAAGTTTCTCATTTTTTTTCTCTCCTTTAATTCTTCAAATGTCTCCTCTTTTTTAGGCTAACACTAAACTTATTGCCATTTTAATTTTTCGTTGATGAGATTTTTTCACCCTCAATATAATTGGTGTTTATTATTGTATATTAATAGCAATAAAATAAACTGTCTCTCTTTCCAAATTCATTTACGACTCATTCACTTCATGGAATAAAATTGGAGTTCATAGGTAATAAAATTGGAATGTAATACATATTACTTTATTTAGTTAGATTTATAAGCAATTTAAGACTAGACATGTAACATAACTTTGATGACTAAATTATTTAAGGAATATAGATTCCTTAATTCAATCAAAGAATCATGATTCTTTACCATTATGGAATATAGATTCCTTAATTTCCTAAATTTCACTATTAATTAAAGTTTTAAGTGTCATTGTCATTCCACTTAAGAGACCAATGTTTGTATCATTAGGCTACAAAGCCATTAGCTCTATTTGCTGGTTTTATTTAAACTAAATTGGTTATTTTGGGGGGGGGAAAAAGGAAAAACAAATAATTGGTAAAAAAAATTAAGGAATTGAAAAACCTAATAGCTAGAAAACCTATACCATGTGTCCTTACCTTTTACCTAGACCACAAACCTCACTAAACCCTCCTCTACTATTTCTCCTCTTTGTTGCTGCTATGTTTATCTTCCTTGTGTTTGGAGTCTTTTTCACTTCATAATGAGAGAAATGTTAAATTTTGATGAGAAAACCATTGATGAGTAGAAAAGAAGATAGATTTTTTGGTCTCTAAGGAGAATTTTTTTTTTTAATTTAAGCGTTCTATTGGGTTTTCCATCTACTGATAGAAGAGGTGAAGAGCTCATTTGGAAGCAAAAGCTTGTCGGGTTTGAATAAGAAAATTGTTTCACCAAGATAGACATCCAAGAAGGTCACAAGATGATTTATTTGCTAGGTTAGATTCAACACAAGAGGATTTATTTGCTAGGTTAGATTTAATCTCAAAATCAATCATTGTGGTTGCTATAAAGATTTGATGAGAAGAGAAAGTGTGAGAAAGAAGACAAAGGAGAACATACCTAAGATTTTCTAGTTTGATTTTTTTTTTTCCTTTTCGATAAAAAGGGAAGACTCATTGATGGTGTAGGCAATGTTTATGAGATTGTAAAAATTATCAGCTTAAGAGAAAAGAAGTCATCATTATAGATCTAAGTTTGATTTTAACGTTTTGCTACAATAAAAATTAAGAGTTCATTTGAGTTCTTCAGTTTGATAATAGAGAAGATGAAGAACTCATTAGGTTTTTCTATTTGACGATTAAGAAAATGAAGAGTTCATTTAGGTTTTCTAGTTTAAGTTTTTTTTTTTTTTATTTTGTTAAATTTTGGTTTAAATATAATTATGGTTTATCATCTTATCAAATATGATTTCTGTTTTGTTTAATTGTATATTGGTTTAATTATGCTTAAACATGATTTTATTGTAAATTTTCAAAGAATGATGTAGCATATCAAGTTAGATTGTTTTATTTTTCAATTCAATGAGAAATGACACTTGTCATATATCTATTGGCTCCTTATGGAAATATGTCTGACATCAACAAAGTTTAGGTAATTAATAAATGGAAGTCTTCTACCTCTCTTCCAACCTAATAAAGGTATTGGATAGGGAGATCCTTTATCTCCTTATATTTTCATCCTTTACATAGAGTTTCTAAGCAGATTCATACAAAAAGAAGTAAACAAGGGATCCTAAAACCCCTTCTATTTGAGAGGATTAGAATTAACTATCTCTCATTGAGCTTTTGCTGATAGTATTATTTTACGTACTCAAGTCAATAAGAAGAATGTTCAAACAATTCTAAGTATGCTCACCTTCTTTTCAACTCTTTATGGGCTAAAGATAAAAAAATAAATAAATTAGGAGTTTTCTTTTCTTCCAATGTTAAGCAAGATATGAGGATCCCCCTTACATCTACTCTAGGAATTAAAGAAATATCCTCTTTTGGAAAATACTTGAGCTTTCCCTTGAATACAGATCTAAAACCCACTGCTTAAGATTTCAATTTCTTAATAGAAAAAGCTTATAGGTTAGAAAATGAACTCATTGAGCATGGTAAGAAGATTAAGGTTAGAACAATCAACCCTGGAGGCTTTACTTGCTTACTAAATGCAAGTGTATCATCCCTGATACGGATTCATAGATGAATACACGAACTCAATATCATGCATAACCAAAAGGGGTAGGTTCGAGTTGCGAGATGGCTTGAAAAGTAAATGATAGTCAAAGGTTGAACAGGGGTTTCCGTGCACCGGCAATGGATATGACACACCAATGCCACATATAAGCTAGGGTTACACCTAATATGATGCACAAGTATGATTAGAGGTCACTCACCACTAATCTACACTTAAATAAGGTAGATAAAAGTAGCTCAAGAGTAAGCAAAAATAACACTTAGCTCAAGAGAGTAAAAAGTTTAGTGTATTCTTTTATGTATATTGATGATGTGGCTATTACATTTTATGAGTATTTATAGTACTCTGTTAAGGTAAGTCCTAAGTTACAAAAATTACAAAAAAAAAAAAAAGGATCCTTATTTGCTAATGAAAATGTGTGAAAAGAACATCCTCTATCAGAAAGGATAGTGTATACGCATTTTACTCAGTTTGTGATTCTGACAATATTATAAGCCCAGCAAGGGTGATCCTTTAACCAGGTTTGTTTGACATAGGTAGTTTGGTACCTTAACGGTTGGGGTTGGATAGGGGTTAGCTTAAGGGTAACTCACATTCAGGTCGGCTTCAGCTAGTCGGCTCTTCACAATTGTTAACTCAGCCTTGGTATTAAGGAGATGGCTATTTCCTTAATTTGGTGCTTGGATGGGGATGCTGCGGAGGGGTTAGCTCCATATGCCAGGTAATTGTCTTGGCAACTTCCTAAAGGGTATGAAGAGTAAAGTAGCTTAGTAGCTCGAACAGGGATAAACATTACTCTTCATTGTTTAACTCACTTCAAACAGCTTGTCAAACCATCTGAGAAAGCCCTCGAGCTCAGGAGCAAGTGATTAGTTCATGATCCTTATCATCCCCTTTAGGTTGTTTGAGATGTAGGATCAAATCTTGTTCGACTTCAGGCTGTTCATCCTTAAGAGTGTAAGGTTGGAGATCAGTTATGTTAAAGGAGTTCGAGACTCCATATCCTTCAGGTAATTCAATCCTATAAGCATTTGGATTGATCTTTTCAAGCATTTTGAAAGGTTTATTGGCTCTGGGAGATAACTTGTTCTTCCTCAAGTTTAGGAACCACTCCTTGCTGAGATGTATCCAAAACAAATCACCTAGTTAAAATTCTCTCTTTCTCCATCCTCAACTCCGCTTCTCGAGCTTAGTAATAGCTCTGCTCAATTGCTCTACAACCTACTAGTGTATAGCTCTGATAGCCTTAACTCTTCCTACAATTGGCCGATCATCATCAAGCCTTGGCTAGGGTGATTGGTCGATTGAGAGCTCAGGGTTGAATCCATAAGTGACCTCAAATAGAGATATGCTAGTAACACTATGGGTGGTCCTGTTGTAAGCGAATTCGATGATTGGAAGACATAGATCCCAATCGGCCATGTTTCATCTAACAGTAACTCGTAGTAAAGTTCCCACAGTTTAGTTGACAACTTCAATCTATCCATTGATTTGTGGATGGTAAGACATGCTGTACAATAGCTTTGGTCCCATTCGGCTCCAAAGTGTCCTCCAAAAGTAGTTCATGAACTTGGGGTCTCGATCCAAAACAATGGTTTTGGGCATGCTATGTAGCTTGATCACCTCCTGCAAGAAAAGAAAAGAGATAGCCAAAGCATCATTAATTTTGGAACAAGGCAAGAAATGTGCCATCTTACTAAAATGATCTACAACCACCATGATGGAGTCCTTCCCTCAGGATGTCCTTGGTAATCTTAACATAAAGTCTATACTTTGCTCGGACCATGGTTTGGTTGGAACGGGCAAGGATAGGTAATGTCCTTGCTCAGTTTAGCTCTTTGCCTTCTTATAGGTTGCACACCTTTCCAGCACAGATTATATGTCTCTTATCATTCTTGGCCAAAAGAATCTCACAAACGCTGGCTAAAATTTCTTGTTAATCCTCCCTTATGTGCCTCACCCACCAGTAATTCTCTCATGGAGTAGGGTGGGATACATAGTCTCCTCATCCTGAATAGGTATCTGTCTTCCCCGTAATAGTCGTCCAATGATTGTCCTTCCTCTCATCGAGTGTAGATAGGACCAAAGTATGGGTCCTCAGCATATAATTCCTTTATGGTTGAAAAACTAAGTAGCCTTGTTTGTAGCTTAGTCAGGAGGGTATGTTGTCTTGATACGGCGTCGGCTACTATGTTGTTCCTTCTATTCTTGTATTTTACGACATAAGAAAATCTTGACATAAACTCGACCCATTTGGCTTATCTCCAAGATAACTTTAGTTAGTTCTTTAGATATCTCAAGGATTCATGATCAGTGTAGATCACAAATTCCTTAAGCAATAGATAGTATTGCCATATCATCAAGGCTTGGATTCAAGAGTAGAACTCCTTATCATAGACAAAATAGTTGAGTATAGCTCCTTGAAGTTTCTTATTAAAGTAGGCAATAGGTCGGCTTTCTTACATTAACACAACATCGATGCCTAGTTCAGATGCATCATACTCTACTTCAAACACCTTGTCAAAGCTCGGTAGAGCTAAGATAGGGGCTTTAGTTAACCTCTCTTTCACTTCTTCAAAACTCCTCCTCTTTCTCTCCCTCCATCTGAATTCAATATTCTTTTCTAACAATTCGGTAAGTGGAGCCGCAATCATACTAAAATATTTTATGAATCGGCGATAGAACAATGCTAGGTTATAGAAGCTTCTCATGTCTACAGAGTAGGTCAACTCAAGCTATTCTAAAATCACTCTTATTTTCTCATCATCAACTTAAATGCTACCTCCACTCACAACAAACCCCAAGAAGATCACCTTAGATCGGAAAAAGTCACACTTCTTTAGATTGGCGTAAACTTATTCAGCTTAGAGTTTTGTGAGGACCCTTTGGAGATGCTCCTTGTGAATCTCCAGGTCAGGGCTGTATACTAAAATGTCATCAAAATAAACTACAACAAATTTCCATATGAATTCTTGAAGCACATGATTCATCAAGTGCATAAATGTACTCGGCGCGTTGGACAGCCGAAATAGCATTACAAGCCATTCATATAATCTATGTTGTGTCTTGAATGCAGTCTTCCACTCATCACCTTCATGCATTCAGATTTGATGGTATGCAGAATTAGGGTTCGATCTTAGAGAACACTCTCACTCCACCTAACTCATCTAGCATGTCATCAAGCCTGGGTATGGGATACCTATACTTGATGGTGATTTGATCAATCACTTAGCTATCGATGTATATTCTCTAAGAACCATCCTTCTTTAACAATAACAAGGCTGGAATGGCATAGGGGCTAAGGGTTTCACGTACATACCCCTTCTCCAGTAGTTCATCAACTTATCTTTGTAGCTCAACGACTTATTCAAGATTCAGCCTATAGGCAGACTTGTTCGGTAGTGTGACTCCTAGCTACAGGTCAATTGCATGCTTGACACCTTTGATTGGGGGTAAACCCTTTGGTAGCTCCTCTAGAAACAGGTCGGTAAATTCCTCTAGTATGGTTTTTACTTCGGTAGGAAACTCCTTGGATCTTAACTCCAGAATTCTTCAAACTAGCAAATAGGTCAATCCTTTGAGCTATATCTCTCTCTTCAATTTAGCTCGAGTCAATATCAAAGCCTCCTTCTTCAAGGCTTGACCCAGTTGAGACTGTATGACCTTCACCTATTCGACGGTCATAGGACTTAATTTCATCCTTTTGCCTTCATACTCTATAAAGCATGTATTCTTCCTTCTGTCATATATAATTGCTCGATCAAACATCCATGATCGCCCAAGCAGAATGTAGGATGCACTCATGGGCAGCACATCACAGAGCACTTCATTTTGATACTTACCAATGCAAATTGGCGCAGACACCTATTTGGTCACTTATAAGGCTCCCTTGTCACTAAGCCAATGAAGCTTATAAGGTTTCAGGTGGGGCATAGTCGGCAATTTTAGCTGCTAGACCATAAATGTAAATGTTGCATTGGTACAGCTCACACTATCAACAATCAACATGCACAATGAGTTATTCACCTTGCATCCAATATAGAAGAGATTTTCTCTCTATTTGTCTTCGGGTATAGGATTGACATTCATTGTCCTCCTCAACACTAGAGCATCAACATAAAGTTGCCTTCCTTACTGTACATAACTTTCTCCTCAGACAACTCGGTCTATCTGTCCTCCTTCAACTCCTCTACTACCTCATTAATATCGTCGACCTTAACGGTCGGTACCTCGCCTCGGATCACCATTGTTTACCTTTTTAGACATTGAGTAGCCGTGTATCTAAATCCTTAGCATTTGAAACACTTAATCTTACCCATCTTCCTCCATAAACTCTGGCCTTTCTCAAACTTTCTCGAGGGTTCCTTCTCCTCTACTCAGGTAATCTGAGCAAGTCAGGTCTCAACGGCCTTACTTAGTTCTGTCCACATAAGTTTGCTTAGAACAAGTTGGCTACTGTTAGGATAGTTGACAGATGGTCAGAATCTCCTTATTCAGTGCCTTTCTATCCTCTAGGTGGCTCAAATTGCATCATCATGTGTACTAACGTCTAGGGTTTCTAGGACATCTCTAATCTCATACTTCAACCCACCAACGAATCGAGATATAGTTCGGTCCTCTAGTTCTACGACTTCGCATCGAATCATTAACATTTGAAATTCCTTAATGTAAGCGTCCACACTCAATCCTCCTTGTCTCAATTCTTGCAATCTTTTGAAGGCATCTTATAGATAATAGCTTAGCATAAACCTTCTCTGCATAACTCTCCTAACTACTAATTTCTCGTTCTCCTTTCCTTGTTCTGAAGGCTTGCAAGTTCTTCCATCATAAGGTGGCATAACTAGTGAACTCCAATATGGTAAGTCTAACCTTTGCATTATCGGGCACTTCGTAGTATTCAAACTGCTTTTCAATCTGATCTACCCAATCTAAGTAATCATCGACATCACTACTTCTAGAGAAACTCGAAATGCACATCCTCAATCCTTCAACTCTAGGGGCTTGTACATTTCTTTCCTCAGGCTCGTAGTAGTCTTCTGCTTCGTCATCTCCTTCTACTTCCTCTTCAATCTCTTTAAGTGCTAACCTTCGTCTCGCGTCCCTACCAATTCCTTCAGCTCAGGGTAGTTAAGTTAGGGCGTTAACTCGGCTAAACTAACCATTGCCTCATCCTTGCTACTTGCGTTCCCTAGTGGGGCTATTTCTAGCTTACTGCCTATCTTCTTAGATAACAGTCACCAGGCTAGCTACCTAATCAGTAAGCCTATCCAAGCGGTCACCCACTAATTAAGGTGTGAAGCTTCCTTCCTATCTTTGGCCACGTTGAGTACCACTTTCTTAGTTTCCCAAAGTTCCTTGAATACTAGAATCTAGCATTGTTGGTTACTTCACAATGACAATTATACAATAAATGAACAATTAACCACACTCTGTTTTGCATATCGAAAATAGGGAAAAATAAAGTACAGAACACTCCTCAACTACTAAACTCCTAGGCTAATAATAAAACCACTATCTTACGAGAGTAGTAATAGACTACTCAAAGAATACAGTAACAGAATTCAGCTTCAAACGTAACCTAGTGCTCTGATAACAAGATGATACAGATTTGTGGATGAACACACGAACTCGATATCACACATAACCAAATGGAGTAGGTCCAAGCCGTGAGATGGCTCAAAAAGTAAATGATAGTCAAAGGTTAAGCAAGGGTTCCCGTGCACTGACGATGGATATGATACACCAACGCTGAACAGAACGTCCTCTATTAGAAAGGATAGTGTAGATGTTAGAAAGGATAGTGCGTGCACATTTTACTTAGTCTGCGATTCTAACAATATTGTGAGCCAAGCAGAGGTGGTCCTTGATCAGGTCTATTTAGCGTTGGCAGTTTGATACCCTAATGGTTAGGGCTGGACAAGAGTTAGCTTAGGGGTAACTCACATTTGGGTTAGCCTCAGTTGGTCAGCTCTTCATAATTGTCAACTCTGCCTTGGTACTAGGGAGATAGCTATTTCCTTGATTTAGTGCTTGGACTGGGGTGCTACGGAGGGGTTAGCTCCACATACCGGGTAATCATCTCAGTAGCTTCCTAAAGGGTGTAGAGAACAAAGTAGCTTGGTAGCTCAGATAAAGATAAATACTACTCTTTAGTGTTTAACTCACCTCAGATAACTATTCAAACCATCTGAGAAAGCCCTTAGGCTTAAGAGAGAGTGATCAATCTATGATCTCTAT
Organism: Lumnitzera littorea; assembly: GCA_024138015.1. Taxonomy (NCBI): domain Eukaryota; kingdom Viridiplantae; phylum Streptophyta; class Magnoliopsida; order Myrtales; family Combretaceae; genus Lumnitzera; species Lumnitzera littorea. The sequence goes on along the minus strand of JAMXBB010000005.1, from coordinate 42,457,755 downwards.
CAATCTCCTACAAAGAATAATACAAAAACTCACTCAAGTGGTTGACAATTTCATTTGGAAAGGGAATGATGAAAGGAAAAAAACTCATTGGGTAATTGGGATATTGTAACCTCACCAAAGGGTCAAAGGGGGCTAAGACTCTCAAAGCTTCACAAAAGAAATATAGTTGCCTCCTCCAAGAGATTTTTTTAGTTAAAGCACAAAAATGTACTTTAGATTAAGCTAGTTAAGTTCAAACACAAGAAAGCTTTCTAAAGATCAATCCCAAGTTATCATCATTGTCCTTTATGGGCAAAGATCTTCTTAAATGTGATTCCGAATTGCAAAATTCAAAATTAGTAATCTTAGACAATGGCAAGAAAACAAGCTTCTGGTGTGACCATTAGAATAAGCTTAATCCCTTGAGATCTCTCTTTTTTGGGCCTCTCTCCCAAAGATCAGAAAAGTTGACTGCTTTTTACTATTAGGAATCAAAATTGAAATGGATAGAGGACAAGATTGGTTTTCTTATATCTTCTTTCCTTTCCTCTCTTATGGAGTCTATCCTCTTAGAAAGACATTCAAATGATCAAAGGATGTTAGACAATAACTAGAGATCTTACCCATCTTTCAAGGACATTTATAATGCCCTCATTAGAAAAGACAGTAACACAAAAAGTTCAAATAATTAGAAGTGGATTTAGGACTCTCTCTTTCCTTCTAAAGTCAAATTATTTCTATGGAGGATTTTGCACTCTTCCTTATCAACCATAAAAGAATTGAAAAAAAAAAAACAAATATTGTTAATTTAGGAACTTTCCCTAGGTGTGGAGATCAAAATGAAACTTTGTAACATGCACTTTTTGAATATGTTGTGATTCATGACATTGTAATGCAATGGCAATCTAGTCCTTTACCATTCAATATCAATTGGCATGATTTCATAACTTAGATTAAAGAAAACTATTTGATAACGAAAAAAGATCTTACAAGACTAGGGGCACCAAATCAATTTATATTTGGAATTATGCTTGGGAAAATATGGATAGACAAAAACTTTATTCTGCATAATCAATCACTCTCTTGCCAATCTCCATCATAGTGTTAGGATTTATGCCCATGAATGTTAGGCTTTCTTAAAGAAAAGAAACTCTTGGGTTTTCACTAAAACTATCAACTTTATTTGGACTCCACCTCTATAAGGATGGGTTTAACTAAACACCAATGATTCTATTTTTTTATTCTACTAAACAAGCCACCATAGTAGCTGTAGTTCATGATCAAAATGGTAAATGGATTCATCATTTAATAAGAAAATTATGCTATTATGATATTCCCTTAGTTGAACTATAGGAAATCTATTGGAGATTGTCCTATTTCATTAATGCAAGATTATTATAAGTTAAAATATGCATAGATTCAGTAACCGTAGCATCCTTACTTCAGCAAAATTCATATTATAAACTTGCTTATCATAAGGTGTTATATGCTTACAGGGTAAAGTTCTCAAGATGGAGCAATGGACAATTGAAATAGTACCTCGAGAGCTTAACCAAGTAACTAACTTCGTGGCTCACTTGATGCAAGGATAAGAAAGTGATTGTGGAAATTTTTTGTTACCTCTTATTGTTTACCTTCCCTTATTAAAGCAAGATTTTTTAGCTTGGGCCTATATAAGGAGGAAAAAGCTCATCTTTTAATGTCTTAGTATGATGTTTCGATTGGTTCCCTTGCTACTATATAAGGACAAAGAGCTTTAAGCTCTGTTATTAGCTGTACTAAGGGTTAAATCCCCTCTTTTGCTTTTTAGTTAATATAAATTATATAGTTAACTTCCTTAACCTACCCCACCCACCCTACCCATGGTATAAATAAGTTGACATGTGCTTAAGAGACCCATGTCCAAAACACCCGACCATCACTTGCCCCCCTCCCCCTAACCCCTTCCTATTCTCCAATAGTATCATTATTGACAAGGTGGCAAGGAGAGTAAATAGCTGGATGGATTCCTTAGATGTGTAGCCAAATTGGATCTGAAGTGACCTAACATACCGGCTATCTAATTTGTCATGATAAGGAGACGTACTAGTATCTACAAGGGAAATGGCCAACATGTAATGGTTGGAGTCTAACCTAGGAAAGACATCTTATCGAATCATTTGAGCTAATCGCCTCTTGTTCGAGCTAAGCACTTAGAAGGTCAAGTGTTGAACTCAAGAGTAAAAGGACCAACCTCCTTGATTAAGGTGGTATGCTATACCAAGGAGATAATCTGAGGGAATGTCATACAATCACATCTAACTGAGCTGAAGCCATGTTGATAGGTTAGATTGTTGCAATCTTTTTGCATCAAATACAGTGACTTTCTAGGCTATTCTATTGAGGGAAAGCTGCAATAGGCGAGGGAGTTGGAGGGACATCAATAAAGCTTCTTAAGGAAGTTACCATCTTCAAATTCTAGGCTTAGTGCACATTTTCGAAGTATACTTAATGTGACATGATAATTATCATGTCTATGCAGTTACTTGTGCAGTTTCAAACTTTTTGTTATGTTATCTCAACCATCCAATTTAAATTGTAACCATATGTAAACAGCATAACACCTTGAGGGAACTGTACTCAATAACCTTCAGTGCTTTTCCTGATACTTAAGGCCTATAAATACCCATTAGGTCAGCTATTTTCATACTTTGCGCGTTTTACACTTCCAAACTTCCTACTATAAATCCTCTTACTTCTTTAATTTTCTTCAATCATTTCTCTAACTTTCTTTACTTTCTTCTTCAATAAAATTGTCGAAAGAAGTTACTTTGTGGCTTGGACTCATCCATAAAGCATTAGAAGTGCGAGTTCCTTATTGTAGAGCTATCAAAAGAGGCAAATTTTTGGACTCACTAGACATCATTGGTCTAAATTGGCAAGTTAAGGAAGTTTAGTCCAAGCAACTTCAAGGTTACGTTAGAGATTAAGGCTTTTATGGCTTTAAGGCATAATAATCTAATAAATGCAAATGAGACCGTATAAAAGTACTTATCTAAGTTGGTCTCCCAACTCTTCCTAAGTAGGGAGAAGGCCATGATAAAGAAGTGGTTAGGAGATATGGGTCCAAACTTTGAGATAGATTAACTAATTTGTCATGCTAGTGTCAGTACGCAAGAAGCTATTCTCTATCCATTGTCATTTAAGGAATGGGGATTCCTCTTTATCTATATCAATCACAGTAGAGTTTGTAAGTACTTGTAATTACTTTTGCATGCATTAACCTTGCTCATTTCCTTTTACAAGTGAGAAGTTGGCAAGGTCTAGGAAGTTGCCTTGACCTGGTGGATTGGAACTCCTTAGGCAGTGAGAAGCTAGGATGAAGCCTAAGAAGAAGGTCGCTAAGCTGAAAGTTAAGGCCCTCAAGCTAAAGTTGGGTGTAGGGGAGACAAGTCGAAGGGACACATCGATTCTACAAAGGATCCCCCTCAATACCCCTACTATGGAGTTGGTTGTGATCGAGCTTAAGGCCACAGTAGCTCCGGTGTTCAAGCCCTTCGCCACTATGAGTGAACAAGAGCCTGCTATCATCGGGCAGGAGTTGGTGGTGCTATTCTGTCCTAAGGATGTTGGGAAGAGGCTTGAGGTTAGCGTCAAAAGTAGCCAAGTGGCTAAAAAAGGAAGGCCTTAGAGGTAGCTAAGAAGAGCAAACAACCTCAAACAAAGGCCAAGGAGGTCATCAATGCCCTGCAGTTCTCCAAGCTTACTGGGGAGCTGCTTGATTAAGTCAGCATGCTTCAATTTCCCCTTACTCATCCTTACCATGCTTTTAAGCAAATGGGATTGATGAACTTAGATGAGTTGAACGAGGGTCAGAAGATGGGGGTAATCCCAAACACATTTAAGAATGTCCTATATGAGTCTTGAGACACCTAACTATATTAAGGGGTGAATGAGGCTACTACAAAGTAAGTTAGGGGGAAGATCCTCCACCCATAGTGTGCAATCCAAGTGAGCGACATGACGCTGCACCGTCGGGAGCTCAATTATGGTGGCATCTTACACCTTGGCCGACTAAGCCATCCTGGAGAAGGAGATGGAGACCAAGTACGACTTGGTCTCTAAGATAGGGAGACTACTTTTCTACTTTAGCTTACTAGGTAAGTCATGGTTTCATTATGTAGTTCTTTTTTTTTTTTTTTGTAATTATTTGTTGTTTGGCTTTGCACAGTACAATGGTCTGGTGCTGCACTGGCTTGAGGACTACGACCACTTCCTTAAAGAGGTAAAGCTCCTTCGAGATGAGCTATTTAGTAAAATGAAGGAGTATAGGGAGTTGGAGTCCTCTTCCAAGAGATACAATAAAAAACTTCATAAGGCTAACTGATGTCTTTATCATGGTTCTTCATAGAGATTAGCACTGGAGGTTAAGTTAGAAAGGTAGAGGATGGAGTACAAGGAGGCTAAGAAGAGGGCCATTAAGGAGATTTTTATGCTGAAACAAGAACTAAAGGAAGAGCGAAAGTCTAAAGCCACACTCGCCAAGGACTTATACGATGAGCAAAAGGCCAACACCAAGCTTAATCATTGCAACCAAGAGCTTAGTACATTAGTCTCCAAGATGCAAGCTGAGCTGACAATGAAAGAAGAGCACTGCTCCTCCACCACCAAATTCTCCTTAGAGTCAACTAGCCAAAAGGGAGATCTGGAGAAGCGAACAGGGGATCTTCAGCGCAAGGCTAGTGAGATGAAGGAGCTGATCACTAGCCTTGAAAAAGGAGATGTCATTCATTCTTCCACCGAGTAGAAGATTATTAACAATCACCTATCGTTAGAGTTATAGAAAGATTAATGTGAATACAATAGCAATAAGCCAAGGGATCCAAGATATAGTACTTTAACAGCACTCCACCCTGGACTTAGGCTTCTTAGATGGTCTAACCCATGAGGAAGAAAGGGAAGCTAAGGCCAAGAATGATGCAACCGCTCCTACCACCAAAGCAGCCCAAGAAGATACTCCAACATCTTCTCCAGCTTTAACAACTGCACAAGGGATCACTTCTAAGGACACTCAAGGCAAAAATCAAGGTTAGGGTAACCTTCCTATTAGTCAAGACTCGTGTAAGGAGACTCCTTCTCCCCCTTCTTTGGCTTAAGATCCTCTAGCCCAAACTCCAATAGACTAGTCCTCCAAGCAAATTGGTGCTCTAGATTTTTCACAGTTACCTAAGCTAACTAATTCAAAGTTGCGAGCCAAAGTTTCTCCTCTCCTTTTTCTTTTATTGTACTTGTTTTTCTTGCAAATGAATGTAAAGAAATCTTTATACTCGTACTAACCAATTTGTAAATGCTTTCAATTGCAATGAAAAACTTTTATTTTATGGTTACTTTACTTTATAATTCATTCCTTTTTTCATATTTCTAACTCATGGTATTTAGTGTACTTAGTTAAAGAGTTAGGGTTACTCTTTCATAAGACCTTTTAGCTGTTAATAGCTAAGGTCATGATACTTTAGGGAGGAGTTGGGGCTGCCCTCCCAAGTGGACCTTTTAATCATTAGTAACTTCGGTCATTTTGTTTAGGAAAGAGTTGGGGTTGCTCTTCTAAGGGGACTATTTAGCTATTAATAGCTTAGTTCATTACATTCATGAAAGAGTTAGGGTTGCTCTTCCAAGGGGACCATTCAACTATTGTAGCTAGTGATATTCTAGCAGGCATTATGGGAGTTCTTCAGTTGTGTATGGGGTATTCTCTATTGCTAAGGTTACCTAATAGGGATTAGGTTGGTGCTGTTCCTACCCATCCATGCCTCAAAAGGTGAACAAGTTAAGAGTCCCTTTAAGGATTTTGATATTTATAGGTCCATTTACCCACTATGAGTTAGAATAAGTTAATATAAAGATAAAAAACATATAGTAACTTAGGGGAATGAAATTTCAATAATGAATCTTTAAGATACAATAATATTTACATTGAACTAATCGAAATACAGGCATAAATTGCTAACATTCTAAGTGCACAAGATGAGCTCTCCATGCAATCTCTCTAGCCTATGAGCACCATTCCTCAAGTCTCCTTTAACTTGGATTGGATCTTCCCAATTAGAGGCTAGTTTCCCCTGTCCCTCTCATAAGCTAGTTACTTAAAGTCTTTCATAGACCAAGTTTCCCACTTTGAACTCTTTATGCTAGACCTTCTTGTCTTAGTATCTGGCTACCCTATGTTAGTAAGTGACTAACTAAGCTACAATAAGGTCTTGGGTCTCTTATATGGTGTCCATGTTAGCCTAGAATGGACTCATTTGAGAGGGCATTGAAAGTTTGAGTCTTAATATTGGAAAGTTCTAACTTTATAGGTAGGACGGCTTCTGATTCAAAGGTGAAGGGGAATAGAGTATCACTTGTTGAGGTACGGTGGGTAGTTTTATACCCCTACAGAATGTTTGGGGGCTCGTCTTCCCATTTTCCCTAAGCTTAGTCAACCCTCTTCTTGATGCTATCAAAGATGATCCTATTGGTCACCTTAACCTAGCCATTAGATTAGGGGTATGTGACCAAGGTGAAGTAAGGGTGATGTGGTGCTTCGCATAGAATTCCATAAACTTAAGCTTATTGAACTACCATCCATTATCCATTATAAGAGTGTATGGAACCCCAAACTTAGAGAGAATGTTGTTGTGAACAAAAGACCATACATCTCTCCATGATCTTAGCAAGGACCTCGGCCTCAACTCACTTGGTGAAGTAGTTAACTACCAATATGATGAATTGGCATCTTTTAAACACTTTGGGGAAAGCATTGAGGATATCAATGCCCTACTAAGCGAAGGGCCATAGATTTGTGATAGGTTATAGATTAGAGTTGGGAGCGTGCATGACTAGAGTGTGCTTCTAGCATTGTGGACACTTCTAGGTGACAACCTTCATGTCTTACCTCATTGTTGGCTAGTAATATCCAAGTGAGAGAACCCGAATATAGAGGGCTTGTGATTGGATATGATTGTTGTATATGCCAACATGTATCTCTTCCATAACATGCAAACCTTCTTCAAGATAAAGTTACCTCAAAAGAGGGAGGCTGACCCCTCTTCGGTATAGGACATTGTCCACTAGAGCATAGTTGGCTATGTAGTACCTTAACTTCTTGGCCTCGTTGTCAGTCGGTAAGGTGCCTACTCCAAGTAGTCTCAAATAAGGTCCATCTAACTCGGTTCCATTAATGCTATACTAAGCTTGAGGACCTCGGCACTATTTAAGCTGATGCTCTTCTCTTGCAAGTATTCTATGAATATTTTTCTATTCTTCACCTTGGGCTTCTGTATCTATATAAAGGCAAGCTTAGATAGCCAATCTATTGCTAAGTCTTCCTTTCGAGGAATTTTTGTGATATTCCACTAAGGCAACTTAGCCAAGAGAGTCTTCGCCTTCTCTAAAAACCTTGCCATAATATTGTTCTAGCCTTTAAGTGGAGGGACAACATGATGGCCTTGAAGCTAGTAAGGCTACATCGTCTCAAAATTGCGTTGTAGGGAGGTGAGTAATCCATCACCACAAATTCCATAGGTTACTTAACTAGGTTGTCATCATTGTTAAACAAGGTAATGATGCCTTTAGGTTTGACAATCCTCCTATTGAAGCCAATCAAGTCATGGTTATACGGCTTCATTTATACGAAAAGTTTCTTCTACACCTTATTGTATGTGTGCTTAAAAAGGATGTTTGTAGAGCTACCGATATCCATCATGATTTTTTGGACCTTAAAGTTTAAGATCCTTGCCTTTATTACAAGGGTGTCCTAATGAAGGGTGTCAACCCCCTCAAGGTCTTCATCTGAGAAGGAGTTAGAGGTATTCTACCTCTACCTCTTCTTCCTCACTGCCATCACCTCGGACAGGGCGTTAATCGGGCCACTACAACTTGGTCGATTCCCTAGGCAAGGCCCTTAAACTATAATATCGATGACACCATTAGAGGCTCAATTGTTATGATAATCACTATTGTCTTCATCTCTGGCATCCTCAATTTATCATCTCTTAAGAGCCTTCTTAGCGTTGGCGTCGGCGTTCTTCAGTTGGAAGCACTCATTTATTATGTAGTCATAGTCCCTGTGAAACTAATAATATGATAAGAATCAAGCTACTAGACCTTTAACCTAAGCTTGAGGTCTTAAGGCACTAGTAAAGTAGGTTCTAATATTCTAGCCAACTCCTACGAAGGTCGAGCTGATCCTCACTACTAACCAACTCCTTATGCCAAGCCGAGTAACTTTACGTCTCTTAATAGTTGAGTACCAACCTGAAGTATGCTCTACCGACAGTCCAATCCCTCACATGTCTACTTAGACATGATCAAGCCGACCTCCAGCTTAAAAGTATTGGTGCTAAGAACCCTAGCATACATCCATACCTACATCTTCTTGGGAAGACCTCAAGTCTACTCAGAGCCTCTACTTGGCAAATACCTAGCCTGACAATACAACTTATTGTATTTGCTAGAAGTGCCTCCAATGACCTAATGCTATGTGTCTAGTCCCCTATGTGAAAGGATTCACTGCACCAATCATTAATTTCTTTACATTTTCATTTATACCCTTTATTATTCCTTATATATTACTTCTTTTGGACAATATCCTATCATGCCCCAAACTCAATGAGTCATAACAGCTCCGCTATGTAAACTAACCTAAGCTAGAAGCTATTCTCTTTAGCTGCTAACGTAGGTATAATTTACACAGGCCGAATAATGACTTAACTAGCTTTGAAGCAGTCAGACAGACACCTATGATGTATAATACTTGTGGTGTAACATTTTACAAAATATAATCTTCCATATTTACATATAGTTCAAGTCTTTACATAGTTTTATATACATAGGTTTTAAGACTTCTAAAAGGATTATATAACTCCATAGGAAGACCTCATTACATAATATAGATACATTGGTGAGCTAACATAAACTATAAGGCCTCCTAGCAAGACTTTATAGTCTTCCCATAAAAGAAAAGCAAAAATGACAAGAACATTGATCCATTCATTAATCTTCAACTCGTCACTCCCTAGCCTGTAGAACTAATCTATGGATTATTGTAACGAGGCATCCTTAAGTACTACTCTACGCTTGCAAAAAAATCTATTGGGATATGAGCTCAACTAGCTTAATAAGAGGGGGCGAAATGATAAAAGTGTAATATCTGTTACATGCCAAGTAATGGAATTCTAAATTATCGAGGTGCCTTTTGGTGTAGCGGATTGAAGTACATCGAAACTCCAAAGTCAAGCATGCTCAAACTAGAGCAATCCTAAGATGGGTGACCTCCTGGGAAGCTGTTGCACCAAGAGACAAAACTGTACGGTATTCTATGCCAAAGCGGATAATACCTTGGTAGGAGGAGTTCTAGTTAGATTGTTACAAGTAATATCAGAGTAATCCACTAACTAGAAGGGTGAAGCCCTACCTAATGGTTGTCTTGGACCTATGTAACAAAATTGACAAAGGCATCAGTTCTATAAGGGGGGTAGATTATAATACTCTTTACATGCCAAGTGATGGAATTCTAAATTATTAAGGTTCCTTTTGGTGTAGCGGCTCGAAGTATGTCGAAACTTTAAAATTAAGCATGCTCAGCTAAAGCAATCCTAAGATGGGTGACCTCTTAGGAAGATATTGCACTAAGGGATAAAATCGTACAGCGTTCTACGCCAAACTAGACAATAACTCGGTGAGAAGAGTTCTAGTTGGGTCATTACAAAGAGTACATTAGCAAATATGGTTGTTCAATCATTAATTAAATGCAATTTTAACAAGCAAATGATAGATCATCTCACAATGTTTAACCGGTTCATTGTGAAGTTAGAGAAATCTTATCTGCTCTAACCTGGATTTCGAAGAGTTTCAACGTGACACAATCAAACTAAATTCAAGATTATACAATGGAGATACTCTCCTCCCTAAACAATATTCAAACCATGGTTCTAACCTTGCCGTGAGCCCCTCTCTTGTCACTTAGTTTAACTAAGAGTGGAGAAAAGACCGTTTCTACTAGCCTCATCAAAGTGTTGATATTTAGTCTCATAACCTAATCATTACCCATATTGGGTTATATGAATGTCAAATTAGATCTTAGTCGATTCAAGATTAGTCCAAATTATGAGGTGAGCAACTAAGTTCATACACACAATAAATGCTATGTTTAAGTAAAAAACAACACTTGAAGTTCAACTCCTAATCATCAATCAGTATCACAAGCACATACATGACATACACAGACAAACAATTTAGCTACATACATAAACAAGCACTATTAATTCTCCAATTATCTTGATATGATACTCCAATATACCGTTAAGTATCGATCCCTAACTTGCCTAATGTCAACGTGAGTTAATCTTGCTTCTCGTGCTCATTCCCTTAGTAAGTCCCTAAATAATCAATATAAATACTTTAGTTTTTGCTAAATAAAAAGTATATGATTACTTTTTAATATCATACATATAGTTTGGATAAGTTTATTAAGCCTTGGATTAGGTTTAACTTGTTACTAAAGTTTCTAAACAAGGTTCTAAACACTAAACTTAATGTAGTTTTTACCTTGAAATCTTTTGAGCAAGTATCTAATCAATAGTGTTAAAACAATTTTTATTCTAGAACTCTCTATGAAAGTATCTAAAAACAATTTCTTAACTAGGAACTCTCTAAAAAAGTATCTAAAAATATCCTTATTTATTATGAACTCTTTAAAGAAGTATCTATAAACAGCTTTACTAACTAAAAATTCTCTAATTAACCTACAAATGTTATATCATCCAAGTATTTCATACTAAATAACTCTCTGATTAAGTCTTTGGACTTAGAATTAACTCATTTTTCTAACAGACCAACCTTCCGAAGAACTGTCTCAATAAGGTCATTTTATAAGTTTACTCAAAATAACTCATCTAACATCATACTTTAGATTATAAACATGTTAAATCATGTTCATATATCAAGTTTATTATACCAAGCAACACCGGAGTATTAAATTCTTCAAATTCACATACTTACATATTAGTGCCTTAAACCCATATTCACCAACTTGCCCATATCTCATCTCCAACTCAAACTACACAACTTCATATTATTCTTCACAGTAGAATGTGATCTAAGTAAACCTCAAAACCTCGCACCAAGGTTTCATCAAGCTCCATACCCAAAATCTTCAAGAAAATGACATTTTGTACCTAGTTTAAAGGCCTGGAAAATCTATAAAAATTAAAGAAATTCTTTTTGTCTGAAAACTCTTCATGCAATATTCACATGCAATATAAGGACTCTCCAAAAAGCTTGGTGTTAAAACTACGTTGATAGGGTCATTCAAATCAATTTTGAAAATTGATCAATTTTGCTCAGTTTCTTAAGGAAGTACTATATCTACTTAAAAATTTTTCAATTTCATATTTTTTTTCCTAAAATATATATATAAATATGTGCAAATCAATTTTTCCATAATTTTCGAAGTTTATTTGATATTTTTTACAAATTAACTAAAATCGATTGCAAAATTGGACTCACAAAAAAATTAGCTTCTAGCCACCACTCTATCAGCACTTCTAAGCGTTGCCACCGCTGTTAAGTGGTGGTGATGGTGGTTTACTCCCAAGTTACCTCCACACTTGGGTTCCGCTAAGTTGTTCAATATACACAGTATTTTTCCTATTTTTCCTAGAGTTTTTCCTATTTTGTTCTTCCTGATTCTATAATTTTCCTAGAGTCCTAAGAAGGCAAACAACATTTTAGAGAGAGTTAATGATATTTCCTAGGTTGTAAAATGATAAATGGCATTTTTCTCCCCCCAATTAAGTTAAATCCCTTAGTTTTGGTGTTGCTAAGTGTCCTAAGAGTATACCAAATCACCAACAACTATCCATAGAGTTGTTGATGCCTAAACCATTGCAAATCTATTGTTTTGTGAATTTTTTTAACATTTTTCTATGATTTTTCCCCAATTATTTGGTTAATTATACTTAGTTTAAGGTATTTTAAGCATTTTTTAGAGATATATATATATATATATATAAATAACAATTATACTCGGGGTATACATGCTATATTTATATATTATTTTAGGTCACTTTATAATTTTTGTATCCAAATAATTTATCTCTAATGTTCACCTATTTTTCATTACCTAATTTATGCGTTTATGCAAGGTAAATTACAATATAATGCAATTTAGTAAAATTATCTATTTTTAGCTATAATGGTATGATTTTATTATATTTTAATATTTTAAACTCACGACGTACCATCGTCTAACTCCTATAACCCATACATGAAATATTACCTTAATCGATTAATTTTCATGTACATCCTAAATTATTTGCTTAAATTCTTATAGGTAAGACTACAAGCTCTTGGAATTTGTTACATGAGCTTACAAAGCTCACATACCCTTTTTGACTTTTCCATTTTAAGTAGGTTACCTTAACATTTCAGGTATAAATATCCTTGTAAAATGTAACCATAGAGAATATACATCAAATATTGAATATACTCTTCTCTGTTTGTGAACATTGCTCTTAATTAGCATATTTACTTCACTCTTATCTTAACTCTTAAGTAAGGCTAGATGGCAAATAACCTCATTAGACCATTTCGTACATCATATCAAGTTGAGCCATGAGTCCTTTGTAGTTCCATTAGTACGTCATATCCTTGGAGCGGATCGAAGGTTACTTGTTTTACTTTCATTATTGTTTGCGCATTTCTTATTTTTCATCTTCATTTTCAAGTTTTCTACAAACTTAGACCCACCTTGATACCATCACCCTTATCAGCTCTCAACGTGGCGTATCATCTTTGGTATCAAAGTGGAGGTACATTTGGGTAAGTTATATTTGAGCTTTTGTGAATTAGTGTTTGTTATGGTAGTTTGTTAAAGTTGTGTAAAGATTCATTGTAAGTGTTCATGTAAGTAAAAGGGTGTGGTAGTTTGCTATAATCGTATTCTCTATTTTGCCCTATTTTAAACATACAAAAATAGAGCAAGTTCAATGTCATTCTTTGGAAGCAGTTGTTATGTTAACCATTAGCTTGAATTCTCATGTGAAGAAGTGTATGTGTGGACTATTTAGCTTAAGAAGATAGAGTCTGTTGTTTCGTAGATTTTGAGTTTGTTTATTGAGTGTTGTCAAGATGATGGATCCAACTGATAACATTGAATCGAAGATGATAATAGCGGTGTAGTCTACTATAGACAACAACCCTAGAACTGCCCTAGAAGTACAGATGAACAGATTGATGAGGTAACTAACCTCGTAGCTAATCTAACTAGAGCCGTTCATGCATTGGCCTTTCGACCTACCGAAGCCATGTAGAGTACCTCCCAAGCTACTTAACCTACATGAGGATGGAACCTAGCTCAATAAGCTTGAGGTAAAGGAGTGGGAGGACAAGTACGAAGGGGAATTGACTTAGGTGATATGAATGGAGAAGAAAAAGAAGAGTAAAATGAGAGAGAAGGGTAAGCTCGAGTACCTCAAGCTACCGACCATGTAAAGCTATAGATTCTAAGCTTGAATAGATCTAAAAATGCTGATGACTAACTATATTGGGAAGAGAAAGTGGAGCATGTTTTTTATTATTATCAATATGAGGACCGAGAGAAGGTGAGGACTTCTACTTTAGAGTTCTCAAGTTATGCTATGATGTAATGGAAGAACTTTTAAACTATGAGAAGAAGAAAAAGATACAAAGAAGTAAATACTCAGCCTAAGATGAAGAGGATACTCAGAATCATATTCATGCTGAAAACCTACCTATAAGATACCTTTGCTAGACTTCAAGAGCTTAAATAAGGAGGCTGAACTATTGATGAATATATTTAAAAATTCTAGATACTCATGATTCACTATGAAGTAGATGAACCATCAGCCAACCAGTATCTAGATTTCTCACTGAATTGAGAGGTGACATCCAAGATGTCGTAGCACTTCAACAGTTTACTACATTAGATGAGGCTATAAGAATAGCCCAACACTTAGAAAGGCAAAGGAGGAATAGGCTAAGCCAACCTCCAATAAGCCAACCTATACGATCAAGCCGACCTACTTAAGGAAGTTACTGAGCTTAGCAAAGTAACACGCCGACCGAAAGGATAGATGTCCAAGCTAAACAGAAGGGCCAACCAACTAATAGTGATGTGCAGCCAAGAACTTATGAGAAGGGATAAGGATCTGAGAGGAAGACGAGCTAGATTAAGTGCTTTAAATGCCAAAGGTTTAGGTATATAGCTGCTTAGTGTCCAAACCAACAAACTATGATTATTAAAGGAAATGTCCCAAAGCTCGAAGTAGATAATACTGATGAGGAACCCAAGGAGGAGGTTGTTCCTAAGAAGGAGACCACTTAGGAGGATGAACTGGTTGAGGAAGATGTGTTTACTGAGGACTTGGACAAGCTAACTTTGGTTGTCTGACATGTAATGAGTATAAAACCATCTACCAAGGAGGAGCAGAAAGAGAATTTGTTCCACATTACTTAGAAGGTAAATGAGTAAGTTTATGCACTCATTGTAGATAATAGGAGTTGCACCAACGTAACATTTGCCAACTTGATTAAGAAACTCAAATTGCCAACCATTTCACATTTGAAGCCTTATAAACTACATTGGTTAAATGAGAAAGGAACCCTACATATTACTCATCAAGTGTTGTTGTTGATCTCAATTGAAAACTATTCCAATGAAATTCTCTGTGACATGCCACACATACGTGCATCTCATGTGCTACTAAGTAAACCTTGGCTTTTTTATAAGAGAGTTATGCATGATGGATTCGGGAACACCTATATGTTTGAGAAAGATGAGAGGAAGATTACTTTGAATCCTATGACACCAGTTAAGTTAGCAAGCTGTAAGCTAAAATTGCTTGAAGATCTAAGAAGACTTTGATTTTGAGTAGAGCCGAGCTTCAAGAAGCTGTAAAGGCTAACATGCTAACTTTTATGTTAGTTAGGTGACTAGAGTAGATTAAGCTACCACTTGAGGTGAAGGTGCTACTAGATGAATACGTCGACCAGTTTCTGGAACAATTGCCTAAGCGACTACCCCCTTTCCGAAGTATTGAACATTATATTGACTTAATACCTGGCGCTATCCTACTAAGCAAACCAGCTTATTAGATGAACCTCAAACAAGCTGTTGAGCTCTAAAGACAAGTGAATGAACTACTTGAGAAGGGATATGTGAAGGAGAGTCTTAGCTCCTGTACTATGCTAGCACTCCTTGTGCCAAAAATGGATGGAATCCGGTATATGTATGTAAATAGTAGAGCCGTGAACATGATTACGATCAAGTACCAATATCTTATCCCTAAAGTAGATGACATGTTGGATGAATTGAATGGAGCTAGCATCTTCAATAAAATTTATTTGAAGCTTAGCTACCATCAAGTTTGGATAAGGTCAGGAGATGAGAAGAAAACTATATTCAAAACTTGGCATAGTCTTAAAGAGTGGATGGTGATGTCCTTTAGCTTGTTAAATGCCTTGAGCACTTTCATGAGATTGATGAACCATGTGCTAAGAAACCTAATCGAGAAGTGTGTCGTAGTATACATTAACAACATCCTTATGTATAGTGTCGATCAATTGAGTCACTCTAAACATCTTCGTGTTGTATTTGACATACATAGAGCCGAGAAGTTACTTGGTAATTTGAAGAAGTGTAGCTGTTGCTAGGAGGAAGTGGTTTTTCTAGGATATGTTATTGGTAGAGGAGGCTTGTGATTCGATGATGAGAAGATCCAAGTTATAGTTGAGTGGCTGACTCTAACCACTTGTATCAAGGTGAGAAGTTTCTATAGACTAGCATCCTTTTATTCAAGATTCATTAAAAACTTCGATACCATTGTTGTACCCCTTACTAAGTTGATAAAGAAGAATATTAGATTCAAGTAGGGAGAAAAAGATGAGAGAAGTTGTTGAAGTAAAGATGAGATTAACTTGTGCACCAGTATTAGCTTTACCTAACTTCGAGAAGACTTTGAGCTTGAATGAGATGCGTTAGGCATTGGGATCAACGCTATCTTGATGCAAGAATGTTGACCAATTACTTACCATAGCGAGAAGCTAATAGGACCTCAGTTAAATTACTCATTATATGACAAAGAACTCTTAGCCCTTACTCAAGCATTGTAAGTATAGTAGTACTATCTATTACAAAAAGAGTTTGTCATTTATACAGATCATGAATCTTTGAGGTACCTTAGAAGTCAGACTAAGCTATCAAAGCGACAAGTGCAGTGGGTTGAATTCTTAAAAAGGATTCAACTTTGTAATCAAGTACAAGTTAAGCAAGAATAATGTAGTTACTAATGCTCTGTTGACAAGACATGTTCTCTTTACTAAATTGTAGGTCAAACTGTTACGGTTTGCAAGCATTAAAGAGTAGTATCTTCAAGACCCCCATTTTGGTCCTATATTTGGACGATGTGCTAAAGGAAGAATAGTGGATAAATATCATGTGGAGGATGGTTATCTATTTTAGAGAGACAAACTATGTGTGCCAACTTATTCTATGCGAGAACTATTAGTCAAGGAAGCCCATGGTAGATGACTCTTCAGCTATTTTGGAGAAAATTTTGATGTATGAGTTATTAAGTATACTGTTCTTTTAGCTAAAGATGAGACCAAACGTGATGTGTACCGAGTTATTGACAGTTGTCCTACTTACAAGATGGCCAAATGTTAAGCTGAACAAGGGAAAGCAATGGCTTTACCTATCCTGACCTAACCTTAGACTGAGTTTGAGCATAAACTTTGATCTTAGATTCCCAAGAATTGCTTAAGGCAAAAATTTTGTGATAGTTGTCATGGATAAATTTAATAAGATGGCACACTTTGTACCCTACTCTAAAACTAATAATGCTTAGGTTATTACTTTTCTCTTTTTGTAGGAACTTGTTCGATTACATGGCTTACTGAAAAATGTAGTCTTTAATAGAGATCTAAAATTCCTGAGTCATTTCTAGAGGACTCTTTAGCATCAAATGGAAACTAAACTACCATTCAACACTTCATGTCACTCCTAAACCAATAGCTAAATAGAGGTAGTTAATTGTATTTTAGTATCACTACTCTGAGCTGTAGTAAGAAAGAATTTTATTGACTAGGACATCTATTTACCTATAATGGAATTTGCCTACAACCATACTGTATACGATTCCACCAAACAAACACTTTTTAAAGTTGTCTATGGCTTCAATCTAGAGCTACACCTTGACTACACTCTTGTACCCTTGTTCAAGTTAGAAGACATTGATGCAAGAGCCCAAGCATAGTCTCTGTAGTAGATCTGCAAGAAAGTTATCCAGTAAATTGACCAAGTTACCAAGATAATGCAAGAAAGGAGTAAAAGAAGGAAGTTAGCACAGTTTCAGCCCGAAGATTTGGTATGGTTACACTTGAGCAAGGAGAGGTTTTTGAACAAAAGAAAGAATAAATTGTCTACCTAAGCTGAAGGTCCCTTCAAAATACTCCAAAAGATCAACAACAATGCCTATCAACTAGAATTATTCGATGACTATGGAGTATTTGACACCTTCAACACTACTGAACTTAATCCATACCGACTTGAGAGAGAGTTAAGCTAAGACTAGTCGAATTTGATCCTAAATCCAAATTAACCCACAAGGGATGATAGGAATCAAGCTACCGAACCTTTAACGCAAGCCCGAGCTTAAGGTCTTGAGGGCCTAGCAAAGTAGGTTCTATTGTTTTAGCCAACTCCTATTGAAGCTAAGTTGATCCTCACTACCAACAAACTCCTTACACCAAACCGAGTAAGTTCACATCTCTCAATAGCTAAGTGCTAACCCAAACTATACTCTACTAACAGTCTAATCCCTTACATGTTTGCTTGGCCATGACCAAGCGACCTACAGCTTTAAAGTATTGGTGCTAAGAACCTTAGCACACATTTGCACCCTCGTCTTCTTGAGAAGACCCCAAGTCTGGTCGACTCCTCTATTCAGCACCCTCGCTTAGTACCTCTGCTTGGCAAATACCGAACCTAACCATATAACTTATTGTATTGCCCAAAAGTGCCTTCAATGACCTAATGCCACGTGTCCAATCCCCTATATGAAAGGATTTTCTGCATTAATTATTAATTTCTTTACGTTTTCATTTATACCCTTTGTTATTCCTTGTCTATTACTAGACAATACTCTTTTTGTCTTTTCCATTTTAAGTAGGTTACCCTAACATTTTAGGTATAAGTACCCTTGTAAAATGTAGCCACAAAGAATATACATCAAATATTGAATATACTCTTCTCCTTTTGTGAACATCACTCTTTATTAGTTTGTTTACTTCACTCTTATCCTAACCCTTAAGCAAGACTAGGTGGCGAGTAACCTCATCGAACCATCTCATGTATCATATCGAGTTAAGTCATGAGTTTTCGGTAGTTCCATTGGTGTATCTTATCCTTAGAGCAGATCGATAGTTGCTTGTTTTACTTTCATTATCATCTTCAATTTTCGAGCTTTTTTGCAAACTTGGAACTACCTTTATGCTATTGCCCTTGTTAGCTCTTAATACGACATATCACAATATGTATAAGAGTTTCTACAATTAGGATTCCCCCTCAGTTTAGGGGGCTTCTAAACCAAACCCCTCATACAGACCTCTATGTAAACTTGTATAAGGGGTTGATTCAAGGGCTTATGCTGGGTCTACGTTAGAGTAAGTGGTAAGCACTTCTTGTCTTTGGGGTTTCCCCCATAAGAATGATTTGGTTGCTTGTCACCAAAGCGGTCTTTGATAGACTCCTTGTCCTTATCCTTCTTCCCTCCCGATTTTTCCAGGTTGGCTTCATGCCTAGCGCAAATATTATCCTCCTAATCCATATACTTTTAGGCTTTCTACCAAAATTTAGCTAGGGTCTTTGGTTTTCTCTTATAGACTAATTGAAAGAAGTCCCCAAACGACCTTACGCCAAGCTGGGCGACATGAACTGCTACTTACTCATTAAGCTGAAGGATCTCCACCACAACATTATTGAACCGGTCCACTTACTTACAAAAGTTTTTCCATTCCTTTTAGCGAATCAAATACAAGGACGATGTGTCCTTGTATAAGGGCTTGCTAATCTGGAAATGCAAACTAAAACAATGAGTGAGCTTATCGAATGAGGAGATGAAATCTTAGGTAGATGATTGAACCATGTATGATCTACCTTCCTCAAAGTGCCTTGGAAGGCTTTATACATTATGGCATCCCGATAACCATGAAGGTTCATGAAGGTATGGAAGTAGAATAGGTAGTCATTCGAGTCACCTGTTCTACCGTACTAATTCAAGGTAAGGAGCTTAGACACCATTTATAAATGGCATTTTGTTACTAGTGATGTAGCCAGTGCCTTCATTAACTTTGCTCTCCTTCTTCTTAGAAAGCCTCTTCACCATCTCTCGGAGCTCATTAAGGTCAACACTGTCGGCCGAGTGGGTTCTATAAGTTGTAAAGTGGGCAACACTCACATGGAAGTTTGCCACCTATTCGTTACCAGTAAGGGCACCATCATAAGTGGCTATAAACTGTGCCTGCTAATTATGAACTGCAAGGCAGGGCTAAGGTACCCTATTGTTCTCTTGCTAATTTTGTGTAATAAGTTGACTATTTAAGTGGCTTTGGACAACCAAGGCATCAAGGAGAGAGGGTACCCTACTTTACCTCTTTACCTCATCCAATTTGGCTTAAAGTTTCTTATTTTGAGCCTCCATCTAAGCGTTCTTAGCCATAAGCTCTCCAAACAACATTTCAAGCTGCTCTAGTCAGCGTTGCATACTAATAAGCTCAATTGGAACCCAGTTGTGATTAGGATTCATTGTTTGAGACATGATGAATAAGCTAAGGGAAAAGTATATGCTATGTGTTTGTAAAGGTTAAGTGAGTTCGAAATTCCTATAGATGGTGCCAAATTTTGCCGGTAAGATTCGACTAGTAGAGTTAGTTGGTTTGGGCTTCATGTTAGGAAGTAATTGACTTACAAGACAAAGCATAGTGAGGAGTGTCAAGCCTGATTTTTCTTCCGGTTTTTAAAATATTTTCCTTAACTTGGCTAATATTAAACCCTAACCTATTTAATATTGGTTATCGACTAAGAGTTAAAGAAAACGGGTTTTTCTTAAAAGTAGTTCAGAGTTACCACCTGACCAGAGTTGGGAAAAAGAGTTAAGTTATAACCAATTTAGTGGATTGCTTATAACTTAGCTACCATTCTATTGATAAAACTAATTTTTAAAACTGTTTTTAAAACCCTAAACAAGTACTACCTTTTAACTTTCCAAATTTAATTTAGCTTTCCAAATACCCTTCCAATAATATTTATTTACAAGCGATAACTGAAATTATACCTATTTGCAAAAAATAAGAATTTAAAGAATTATCTACTAAAGGGAGGAAATAAATTTTTTCTATATTTTAAGTCGCCTTGTACATACGTACGTATGGGTACCTCTGTACTCGCTATTTGGGATAAAACTTCCGTAGTTTGTTCAAAAAATATTAGTGGTTTGGTTAATTTTAATCTTTGAAAGAAGACTGGGTTTACATTTTTAATTTAATTTGATTACTTAAGAAAATTTTCTAAAATAGTCTTAAATCGGGGTTTTAGTTTTAAGAAATTCTAAAAAGGGCCCTAATTTTGAAAAATGATCGATTTATTTTTATTTGGAAAATTGATTTTTCTAAGTAATAAAACTTTTTTATTTCTTTTTTTATTATTTTTATTGTTTATTAACTTATTTATATTTATTACCATTATTTATTTTGACCAAAGGATAAAAATAAATAAACTATGCTTTTTCCTTTTATTCTTTTTTTTTAGATTCTTTTGTCTTCTCTCCTTTTTTTGTCTCTTTTTTTTAATTTTCTTTTGGTTTTTTTTAGCTACAACAAAATTGCAATCATTAAAAAAAAAAAAAAAAGAATACAACATAATGTGGAATGAAAGAGAAAGGAATGGGCTAGACCTAGGCACTGGAGCAATCGATTGGGTCAAATTTAGATTGGGTTCGAATTGGGTTTTGGAGCTCCAAATGAGTAGCAAGTCGAGTCTTAGAGGAAGAAGATGGCGGTTGAATCTACACTCTAAATGGCTTCTAGGCATCATTTCAAGTAGGGAATAAGGGTTTTATGAGCATTTTATTGGTGAATGGGGGTTCCATGAAGTGATGGGGGTTAAAAGCAGTGGTTTGGTGGTGTTTCAAGCGTTAGCCACCAGTGGTGGAGAAATTCGTCATACTTGATAGTTGCTGGGTAAAAGATGGTAGATTGCTGCAAGATAAGGGATTAAAGATTGGTGTTGCTAGTAGCGGCTGTTCAACTGTTTGCTATTGGTTAGCATTGAGGAAAAGATGATTCGATGGGACTATTCGAAAATGGTGGCGTGGTCATCCGAAAGGGGGGCTATTGGTGGCTAAAGGAGAATGGGGGTGGTGTCACTACTACTGGGCGTTAGAGTAATGGTGAGAGAGACAGGTCAAGGATGCCACTGCATCATAGTAAGTAGGCTTCATTGCATACTGTAGCTTCCGTGAGGCTTATCACTGATCGTTGCTATGAAGCATAAGGCTGGTTGCGTATTTGTAGTGACAAGAAAGATAGGGTATGCTTATGGCATACATAGGTTGGGAATGGGGTTTGACTAGATAGCTTTGTCATCAGTATGGTAGCAATTTGTGTGTATCGAGGATGAAGCCTAGTCGGTGTAAAGATGGTTGATTAGTGATGGTAGAGGGCATTTGGTGATGGGAGTGTTGGGTAGTGTTGTTGTGTGTGCAAGAGAGTGCTCAATTTGTAGGTGACAAGAGGTAGATGGCGTATGAAGTGTCCATGTGTATGAATCAATGGTTGTGTGGATTGGTTTGCAAGGATGAGGGTGGTCGAGGAATGTGAATTGGAGCAATTAGAATTGGTTTGTACTTAGTTGTTGCGTCGTGTCTATTCCAGAGAGATGAGGTGGTCTCTAATTTATGTGTATGGACGAAGGTCAAGAATCAAGAAATGAAAATAATGACCAATCCCAAACTTCCTCTTTTTTCCATTTTTCAAATCTTAATTTGAATGAGCAAGTAAATGAATCCGACCTTGATTTTAGATTCAATTTACAGTAGACTATCTGCAGAATAGAAATTTTCCTTAAATTGGTGTACTTATAAATGGAAATTGCACAAAAAAATGAGGAGAAAGTAGGGGGTGTAGATTGGTTTGCTGGAGAAAATGAAGGAAAAGGAAAGAACCGAAGAGAGATTGATGTGGTGCCACGTATGCGCCATGTTAGCTATACAACCCAGTGATTGCTTACTACATGTTGCAACGAACTTAAATCAAATTGCGATACATAGTAGTTGGGAGTCAAGAGAAAAATAAAAAGGCTTGTTATGCCTTTTATGATTTTTGAACCCAAGACCTCCAATACCAAATTCAACTGCTTAACCATTAAGCTATTGGCCTGTACCTTGTTCATATGTGTAATTTAATTACATATATGGACAATATCAGCCTAAGCTAGATTTGAATCTAAACTTAGGCCTAACTCCCTTCTCCTATTAAAGAAAAAAAAATATATTATTGAAACACTAAAACTTATTTAAAATTCATAAATTTTCTGATTTTCTAAATTTTCTATTTTTTGTGATTTTTTCTAAAAAATTTTTATTTTTTGTATTGTTTCTAAAATTTTTTACTTTTTACTCTCTTTTTTTTTTTTGTATTTTTCTAAAATTAGGACTCTTTACCTTATTCTAAAAATTTTGAAAAATAGAGAAAGGGCAAAAATTAAGTGTCTACAGCTATCCCTCTTTATAGTGAAGTTTAAGTGAAACTTTATCATAAATACAAATAAGACACTATTTTTACCCTAAGGGTGGAATTTATCCTAAGGAGTGCCTT
The DNA here is from genome assembly GCA_024138015.1 of Lumnitzera littorea. Lineage (NCBI taxonomy): Eukaryota > Viridiplantae > Streptophyta > Magnoliopsida > Myrtales > Combretaceae > Lumnitzera > Lumnitzera littorea. The sequence continues at coordinate 42,434,865 of JAMXBB010000005.1, read as the reverse complement.
AGCTTGATATCCTAGGTTTGATCCATTAGGGGTTTGATGGATAGAGAGGAGAGAGGAAGCACTCTAAGAGCTAGCCGAGTGAGTTTAAAAAGGTCTAGCACCCTACGAGGCTAGCTAAAAAGATTGGTTTGAAACCTGATCGCACCCTTCAAAGTTGACTAACCTAGGTAAGATAGGTAAAGCACTCCTTGAGCTGGCTAAGACCTTAAAGAAATGTCGAAGACTTGGTTTTACCCCTATAAGCTGACTAACTAAGGCGGAATGAGCGAAGCACTCCTTGAGCTAGCTAAGACCCTAAAGAAATGTTGAAGACTTGGTCATATCCCTATGAGCTGACTAACCTAGGTGAATGGGTGAAGCGCTCCTTGAGCTAGTTAAGACCTTAGAAAGATGTTGAAAACTTAGTCATACCCCTATGAGCTGACTAACCAAGATGAAACGAGAAAAACACTCCTTAAGCTAACTAAGACCCTAAATTGAATGAGATGAGTAAGCGCTCCTTAAGCTATCTAAGAGATGTTGAAAACTTGGTCATGTCCTTATGAGTTGATTAATCAAGATGAAACAGGCGAAACACTCCTTGAATTGGCTAAGACCCTAAAGAGATGTAAAGGACTTAGTCGTGCCCTTATGAGTTGACTAACCAAGATGAAACGAGTGAAATGCTCCTTAAGTTGGCTGAGACACTAAAGAAATGTTGAGAACTCAGTCGTATCCTTATGAGTTGACTAACCAAGATAAAACAAGCTAAGCACTCCTTGAGTTGGCTAAGACCTTAAGGGGATATTGAGAACTTAGTTGTGCCCTTATAAGATAACTAACCAAATGAAACAAGCAAAGCACTCCTTGAGCTAGCTAAGACCCTAAAGAGATGTTAAGGGCTTGGCCATGCCCCTATGAGCTAATTAACCAAGATGAAATGGGCAAAGCACTCCTTGAGCTAGCCTAAGTCCCTAAAGAGATATTGAAGACTTGGTTGTGCCCTTGTGAGCTGAATAACTGAGATGAAATGGGAAAAGTGCTCCTTGAGTTGGCTAAGACCCTAAAGAGATGCTGAGGACTTGGTCATACCCCTATGAGCTAACTAACCAAGATAAAATAGGCAAAACACTCCTTGAGTTGGCTAAGACTCTAAAGAAATGTTGAAGACTAAGTCGTGCCCCTATGAGTTGACTAATCAAAATAAAATGGATAAAGCACTCCTTAAGTTAGCTAAGACCCTAAAGAGGTGTTAAGGACTTGGTCATACCCCTATGAGCTAACTAACTAAGATGAAATGAGCGAAGCGCTCCTTGAGATAGCTTAAGACCCTAAAGAGATATTGAAAACTCATTTATACCCCTATAAGCTTACTAAACAAGATGAAATGGGCAAAGCGCTTCTTGAGTTAGCTTAAGATCCTAAAGAGATGTTTAAAACTCATTCATGCCCCTATGAGTTGACTAACCAAGATGAAATGAGCAAAGCACTCCTTGAGTTGGCAAAAACCTTAAATTAAATGAGATGGGTAAGCATTCCTTGAGTTGGCTAAGACCTTAAATTGAAACCTAGTAGTGCCCCACTAAGCTAACTAACTTAGGCAAGAGCGTCTCTAGTAGACTAGCAACCCTAAATTTTGGAATCGATTCAAGAAAAACCTAGAAATGCTCCTCTAAGTCGATTATCCTATGTAAACAAGCAATATGCTTCTTGAGCTGGCTAAGACCCTAAATTGAAACTTGGTAGTGCTCTTTTAAGCTGACTAACCTAGGCAGGAGTGTCTCTTGGGGAATAGTAACCCTAATTTGGAATTGATTCAAGAAAAACCTAATCATACTCTTCTAAGCTCACTAGCCTAGGTAGGAGCGTCTCTAAGGGACTAACAACCTTAAATTGATTTCAAAAACCTAGTTATGCTCTTCTAAGCTAACTAACCTAAGCGAGAACATCTCTCAAGGACTAGTGACCCTTGCTTGGAATCAATTCGAGAAAAACCTAGAGATGCTCCTCTAAGCTAACTATCCTAAGTGAACAGGCGAAGGGCTCCTTGAGTTGTGTAAGACCCTAAATTGAAACTTAGTAATGCCCTACTGAGCTAACTAACCTAAGTAGGAGCATCTCTAAGGGACTAACAACCTTGAATTGACTTAAAAGAAGCACCTTGTGGGCTCACTAAAAGGAGTCGATGATGAAAGAAAGCACCCTATGGGCTCACTTGAGAGAAATTGGTAAAGGAAAGCGCTCTACGAGCTTGCTAAAAGAAATTGATGATGAGAAGTGCCCTATGGGCTCACTTAAGAGAAATTGATAAAGGAAAGCGCCATACGAACTTGCTAAAAAGAAATTAATGAAGAGAAGTACCCTATGGGCTCGTTAAGAAGAATCGATGATGAAAGAAAGCACCCTAAGGGCTTGCTAAAGGAATTGATGAGGTAAAGCACTTCATGGGCTCGCAAAAAACCTTAAAGGGAATTGATGAAAGAGGGGGTAATGCTTCGAAAGCTAGCTAGAACCCTAAAAAGAAGGATAAGATAGCGTCTTAAAGGCTAATTAGATCCCTAAAAATGAAAGAGGGGTCAATGCTTTAAGAGCTAGCTAGCACCCTAAAAATAAAAGATGGGGCAATGCCCTTAAGGCTGGCTAGATCCCTAAAAATGAATTAAAAGAGGGGACAGTACTCTAAGAATTAGCTTGAACCCTAAAAAGAGTGGATAGGACGGTACTCTCAAGGCTAGCTAGATCCCTAAAAATGAAAGACAGGATAGTGCCCTAAAGGCTAGCTAGATCCCTAACAAGAATAAAAGAGGGGTTTACGCTCCAAGAGCAAGCTAAAACCCTAAAAATGAAAGACGGGACAGTGCCCTAAAAGCTTAGCTAGATCCCTAAAAAGATGAGACAGTGCCTTAAAAGCTGGCTAAGACCATAAAAGGAATAAAAGAGGGGTCAACACTCTAAGAGCTAGCTAGTACCCTAGAAAGACAAGACAACGCCTTAAATGCGGGCTAAGACCCTAAAAGGAATAAATGAAGAGTTAGCGCTCTAAGAGTTGGCTAGTACCCTAGAAAGATGGGACAATGCCCTAAAGGTAGGTTAGAACCCTAAAAAGAATAAAATAGGGGTCAACGCTTTAAAAGTTGGCTAGAACCCTAAAAAATGAAAAAAAAAAAAAGTTGGGGATAATGCTCTAAGAATAGACTAGAATCTCATGATGAAACATGGAGACAACGCTATGAAAGCTAGTCATGGTACCTTAAAGGCTAGCTTGATCCCTAAAAACGAAAGATGGGATAGCGCCTTAAAGGCCAGCTAGATCCCTAAAAACAAATTAAAAGAGGGGATAATACTCTAAGAGCTAGCTTGAACTCTAAGGGGAATTAAGAAAAGAGAAGGTAATGCTTTGAAAACTAGCTAGTACCCTAAAAGGAATTAAAAGAAAGAAAGGATAGCACTCTAAGAGCCAGCTTAAGCTCTAAAAAGATTAAAACAAAAAAGGGATAACGCTCCAAGAGCTAGCTAGAACTCCAAAAATGAATAAAATATGGGACAATGCTCTAAAAACTGGCTTGAACCCTAAGGAAAGTTGATGAAGGTATGAAGAAATAAAGTAAGGAAAGCAACTAGCTTCAAAAAAAAAAACACTTATTGACTTGGAAAAATATTTGTAGGGACATTGTTGAAAAATCATTTATGAAAAAAAAAAAAAAAGCATTAAGGATAGGCCCCTTAATTTGAAATAGAGTTAATGGACATTAAAAACTGTAATTAGGGAAGAATGATCTAAACTACTATGGTCAATTTAAAAAGTGTGACCACATTGAAAAGGAAATGGATGACGTGAATTGAAAGCTTGGCTACTTAAGCCGACATGGACTAGACAAAAATCTTGTGACAAGCCTTTATTTTCTCTCTTTCTTTTGTCTTTTTTCTCTCTTTTTATTTTTTATTTTTCTTCATCATTTTTTCTTTTTTGGAAAGCTTGTTAACAAATATAAATTCTTATTTAAGAAGTAAGTGTTGTAACCACCCCTTTCTTTGGTAACCATGTGGGGCATCTCAATGCCTTCGACCTTAATGTTGGGCTCCCTTATGGGGCTTTGTGATTTTAATCATTCTTTTCCTAAGGAAAAGGTAACTTATAATTAGTTTAGTAAAAAAGGGCTTTCTTGCTAACTCTCGATCTAAATTTCACTCTTGACTATAATTCTAAAATTTATAACCCATTTTGTAAGTGATATGCTTTGATTGATCTATTAAGTCTTCTTTGGTTCAACGTTATGAATTTAGGCTTTTAGTCAAAGGTTTCAAAAAGGACCAATGAATAGCCCTATTTTGAAAGAAATACTATTATTCAACCCAGGTGCACTAATCAAGAACCTTTAAGTAAAATTAGAAGTATGCTTAACCCAATTTCAAAAACAATTTTTATCAAAGACAAATTATCCTTTAAGATTGGAAGAGCTTTATTAAATAAGGGTAATATTGTAGGTAGGAAGGCCTTGTGTAATTCAATATGGGCAAGAAAGTCTTTTTTGTTTGTGATTTTGGATGTGTAAAGTAGATTTATGTTTTGTGATTTGGGATGGATATATAGGGCCCATGCTTTTTGGCTAGGTATGAGATTTGGGGCTTTGTACCTTTTGGGCCTTGTTTGGTTAAGGCTGCATGAGCTTTGATCCCTAGCCTCTTGATTCAGCTTTGCTACCCCTACTGGAATGTGATATATCTTTTAGGGCTTTTGTCTTATACTTTAGCCTAATTTTCTAACCTCTTTTCTTCTCTTTTTTATTATTTTTATCCTTTTTTTACTTTACCCCTTTTCTTTAAGCCTCTATTGTCGAGTCTTTGACTTTAAGAGATTGAAGGCCGTAAATCCACAGATTATAAGTATATGCACTTGGGTGAGGTAGGATTAGGTTTGAATTGTTTGAAAAGGCATTGGCTCTTCTTCATTTCAAAGACAAATAATTTATTAGAAACAAAAGTTGTTTTTGAATTAATGTTACTTAAGCAACCATAAACCAATTTTATCCATATCTCCTAATTAATGACCCTAACCTTTGAATTGCCCCATTGTAGGGTTGGTTCTTAATAGGGTTTAAATTTGAAAATACTCTAAGTTGGTCTAACGGGGTTAATAAGAGATAATTGTGTTTAGAACGGGGTTAATAAGAGATAATTGTGTTTAGGATTTGAAAATGAATGCCTAACTTCATTTTAATCTACATATCACATTCAAAGTAGTCCTCCTTCAAGGAATGAGTCCAAAACATCCTCGCTATTATGTTGCTTAAGTCTCAAAGTGTTCTAAGGGTTAGTATATAGGATATAGTTTACCTCTCTTCATCTTAAACTTAAAAAAAAAAAAAAAAGGTAAGTCACCAATTCCTTAAAAAGGAGTATATTATTTATCTGCCCAAGATGAAGATTGACTTTACCATATGCCCCAGTTTTGATATATTTCACTTGGTTTGAGTTTAAGACTTAGGTTGTGTTTTGACTTTGCTTATGATTAGACTTGGTTTTCTAAACGGACTAAGGGCTTCACCTTGGCTTGGTTACTTTGATGGACCAAGGATTATGTTTAGGTCAGCTTCCTTGATGGGTCTAGTGGCTAAGGGTTTGTGTTTAGATTGGTTGCCTGAATAGGCCAAGGGTTAATGTTTAGATTAAATGGGCTAGTGTTTGGGTTGGCTTCCTTGATTGTGTTTGGTGTTGACTACCTTGATGGGCCGCCTTAATAGGCTAAGTGTTTGGGCTGGTTGCCTGAGTAAGCCAAAGGCTTAGGCTTAGGTTAGCTTCTTCATATTTGGGTTGAGCCCATAAGGATTTATAACTGTTAGCAAACTTTTCTTTATTTTTTCATTTTTTTTCAATTTTGTTTCCTTTTTTTTTCTTGTCTTTTTTTTTTTTTTAGAGAGAGAGAAAGATAAAGTTTTATTTTACAGAAATTGAGAAAATAATTTATAAATAAAGATGGTGATTTTTAGGGTTCTATTTACAAGTTTATGAGATTTTACATTTCATTAAATGGGAGGGAACAGTAGTTAGATAGATGCCTATTGAAGGACTACTTACAAAGAAGGGAATGCTAAAAATGTGAAGAATGATGAACTAAAGAGAACTTTTATTATTGTGAAAGATCATAATACAGAAAACAAAGGTAGAGAACCTAACATTTATTCTGGAACTTGACATTTATTCTAGACTCTCTAAATATGAACTGGAAAAAAAAACCTTAATTTAAGCCTCGTAGACGAGCCTTAAGGTCCTTTATCATTTCATAGGTTTCCCTAATGACTTGTCCCAAAAGGGACCTTAAGGCCTAATTGTGAGCTTCAGAACACTAGAACTTTTCCTTTAGATAGGCGATTTCATCCTCTAATAGTTGCTCACGAATCCTATAGAGGTCATGTAGCCTATCATTCCCCTGATTGTTTGCTTGGTTATCTACTATTCTAGGTCTACACATTTTACAGCCAAGAATCAGCTATTAATGAAACAAAGGAACGTATGTGGAAATATACAGATATTGGAATCGTTTGGGTTAATACATTACTCATTAAGTTGTAACCTTACTATTATTTTCAAAAACTTGATCACATTAAAACTTTTGAACAATTAGTAGGGTTGGAATTCTTAAGATTAATGTATTAACTCAAGCTTGAAGGGGAGTACATACAAATAGGGTGGGCTCTAAAAGGTTCTTAAGCTTTATAACCTCAGTTGTTTTTAAAAAACAATTTCATTTATTACATCAAGCTTAAGTAGGGTAGCCTAATGAACCCCAAGCAGTGGCTACACTACTATAATCGAAGCCTACGCAATGGCCCCTCTCCTAGGGTCCTAAGATAACCTAGGTCTAATCGCATTTATCTTACATCTTTGATGCAACAAATGACCCCCTATGTCCCGATGCATATTGTATGCAAAATAAATATGATAATCAAAACGAAGTATACACATGAAGTTAATAATAAATAAACAAATAAATATACAAACAAATAAATAAATAACATGGTTATTTTGAGAAGAAATTTTAATTTAGAAAAGATTTTAAGTGGCTAGCCTTCTTGACTTCCTTAGTAAAGTCATCAAGCTGATAAGCTGGATTTTTCTCTCGATTTTCAAAATATTTTCCTTAACCTGATTAGTATTAACCCTAACCCATTTAATATTTGTCCTTGACTAAGAGTTAAAGAAAATGAATTTTTCTTAAAAATAGTTTAAGTAGCCACCCAACCGAAGTCATGAAAAAGAGTTAAGTTATAACCAATTAGGTAGATTTCTTATAACTTAACTATTGATCTATCAAAAAAACCAATTTTTTAAAACGATTTTTAAAATTAAAGATCTAAATCCAGGGGCTATCATATTAAACCCCATACAGGTACCACCTATTAACTTTCTAAATTTAATTTAGTTTTTCAAATGCCATTCTAATAATGTTTATTTATAAGCGATAGCTAAAATTATACCTATTTACAAAAAATAAGAATTTAAAGAATTATCTACTAGAGAGGGGAACTAAATTTTTTCTATATTTTAAGTCACCCCATATGTATGGGTGCTTACGTACCCACTATTCGGGATAAGACTTCCGTAGTTTGTTCCAAAAATATTAGTGGTTTAGTTGATTTTAATTTTTGAAAGAAGACCAGGTTTACATTTTTAATTTGATTTGATTATTTAAGGAAATTTTCTAAAACGGTCCTAAATTAGGGTTTTATTTTTGGGAAATTGTAAAGAGGGCCCTAATTTTGAAAAAGGATCGATTTATTTTTATTTGGAAAATTGATTTTTCTAAGTGATAATACTGTTTTATTGCTTTTTTTATTATTTTTATTGTTTATTCACTTCATTATATTTATTACCATCATTTATTTTAACCAAAGGATAAAAATAAATAAACCATGCTTTTTCCTTTTCTTCTTTTTTTCCTCTTTTTTTTCGGATTCTTTTGTCTTCTTTTCTTTTTTTTTTTCCTTTTTTTTTAGCTATAACAAAATTACAATCATTAAAAAAAAAAAAAAAAAAGAATACAACACAATGTGGAATGAAAGAGAAAGGAGTCAGCTAGATGAAGGATCGGACGTAGGCTAGACCTAGGCAATGGAGCAGTCGGGTCAAGTAGGATTTGGATTGAGCTTTGGAACTCCAAATGGGTAGGGGGTCAGGCCTTGGAGGAAGAAGATGTCAGTTAAATCTACACTTCGAGATGGCTTCTAGGCGTCATTTCAAGTAGGGAATAAGGGTTTTATGAGTATTTAATTAGTGAATGGGGGTTTCATGAAGTGGAGGTAGTTGAAAGCAGTGGTTTGGTGGTGTTTCAAGCATTAGCTACTAGTCATGGAGAAATTTGCCATGCACGGTGGTTGCTAGGTAAAAGATGGTGGATTGTTGCAAGAGAGGGGATCAAAGATTGGTGTTGCTGGCAGTAGCTATTCGACTGCTTGCTATTGGTTGTAGCTTCTACAGTGAAGCGTTGAGGCAACGATGATTCGATGGGATTGTTTGAAGATGGTGGCACGGTTGTACAAAAGGGGGGCTGCTCAGTGCTAAAGGAGAATAGGGATAGCGTTACTACCAGTGGGCATTGGAGTAATGGTGAGAGAGAGAGGTTAAGGATGCTATTGCATCATGGTGAGTAAGATATGTTGTGCATTGTGGCTTCCATGAGGCTTGTCACTAATCGCTACTGTAAAGTGTAGGGCCGGTCGTATGTTTGCAATGAAGAGAAAGATAGGGTACACTTGTAGCTTACATAGGTTAGGAATAGGGTTCGGCTGGACAACTTTCTCGTCAATGAAGTAGCAGTATGCAACCTGGTCGGTGTGAGGATGGTTAATCGGTAATGGTTAAGGGCACTCGATGGTGGGAGTGTTGGGTTATACTGTTGTGTGTGGGGGAGAGTGCTCAATCGTATGGGTGATAGGTAGTAGATGGCATGTGAAGTGTCTATATGTGTAAATCAGTGGTTATGGGGATCGGTTTGCAACGTTGAGGGTAGTTGAAGAAGGTGAATTGGAGTAGTTAGAATTGGTATGTGCTTAGTTGTTGCATTGTGTATGTTCTAAAGAGATGAGATGGTCTCCAATTTATGTGTATGGACAAGGGTTGAGAATCAAAAAATGAAAATAATGACCAATCCTTGACTTCCTCTTTTTTCCATTTTTCAAATCCCGATTTGAATGAGTAAGTGAATGAATCTAACCTTGATTTTGGATTCAATTCACAGTAGACTATGTGGAGAATAAAAATTTCCCATAAATTGGTGTATTTATAAATGGAAATCATACAAAAAAAATGAGGAGAAAGTAGGGGGTGTAGATTGGTTTTGCTGGAGAAAAGGAGGGAAAATGAAAGAACAAGGGGGTGGGGAAACAGATGCTAATGTGGCGCCATGTGTATGCCATGTCAACTACGCGACCTAATGATTACTTACCACATGTTGCAGCGGATACATGCTTAAATCATATTACGATACGTAGTAAATGGGAGTCAAGAGAAAAATAAAAAGGCTTATTATGCCTTTTGTGAGTTTCAAACCCAAGACCTCCAATGCAATTCCAATGCTAAATCCAAGTGCTTAAGCATTAGGTCGTTGGCTCATGTCTTGTTCATATGTACAATTAAATTATACATATAAATAAGATTAACCTAAACTAGATTTGAATCTAAGATTAGGCCCAATGCCTTTCTCCTATTAAATAAAAAAATTTATTATTGAAACACTAAAACTTATTTAAAGTTCCTAAACTTTCTGATTTTTGTAAGTTTTCTATTTTTTATGATTTTTTCTAAAAATTTTTATTTTTTGTATTTTTTTCTAAATTTTTTACTTTTTACTCGGTTTTTTTTTTTTTTTGTATTTTTCTAAAATTAGAACTTTTACCCCATTTAAAAATTTTTGAAAAATAAAGAGGGAGGTGTGGTAGGGTTGGGTTAGGTAGGTGTATGGTGTAAGGGGGGCAAAAATGAAGTGCTTATAAGGAGCACCAAGGTGCTCTTTGGCATGACTACATTGATGCTTAAGTTGGTGTATGTGTGAAGGGAGAGTAAGCAAGAATGCTAAGAGCTCGCAACGAGGCTTTAAATGTGTAAAGAGTTAAAGTGGTTTATCATTAAGATGCTTGAGGCTATTTATAGAGAAGGGATGTCAAGAATCAAGGGAGCACTTACAGCATGTTGACATGTCTACATGATTTTGGTAGTAGGAATGTGGAGCCCAACTTGTTCCAGATTTATAGGGTCATGGTGCTTGATCGAGTCGCCAAGCCTTATCTACTTGTCTAATGACCATTATGACTATCAGAGGTTGGGCAAGTCATCTGGAATGGCTGGCTTGTTTAGAGAGCCTCTACCAAGATAGGTTAATGGAGTGACTAGGTCGGGCACTAGTGAATTAGGTTGGTGATGAGCCTAATCAAGTCAGTCTATGATCCAAATAGGTCATCGTGCACCTAAAAGACTTGTATCCAAAATATCCTATCAATAGTATGCATAAGGTTTCTTGTCTTAACTAATTCATTTGGAAAAATCAAATAGCCGAATAATGACATGAAGTCACACATCACATTTTTTTTTTTTTTAAACACGAAACAAACCTTCATTGTAAAATAAAAGTGCAATTACAAGCCAGGAGGACGAGAACTACAATCAACAAACAACAAACGACTTAATTGGACTGAGGGTTTGATAACCCAAAAATTATAGCCCATCCTACACTTCACTTAGGCAATAACCCGATATCTACACCTATTGGCTTCTCTAAGAACAAATGAAAAAGTACAACTAGCAAACAAACACTTTAAACTTAAAATATCACGAATGACACCAATCGTTCTCCATGATGCAAGCTTAGGAGAATAATGGCTTTAATCATTGGTTCAGAGTCAGATTCAATATCAATCGATTGGCACCCTCTTTTCCCAGCTATAAATAAAGCAACTCTTCTTACACTTGCCTCATTTAACTCCACACCAGTAGAATCAGTAGCTAATGCCGTTCAATGTCCCAGAAAAGTCTCGGCACACATATCCTAGAACTCCACGGCCCGCATTAAAAGCAGTTGACACATCACAGTTTATTATTATATGAGACACAGTAGGACATATCCATCTAGTTGTAATAGATGTGGACAAAAACTGTGATGAATCAATAAGTAGCCATCGTGGAGTTGAAAGCTGAATATGGGAATTCCGTCTTCTGTCATTAGAATCTGCATGTCCACTATCTGTCCGTGTTGCTGCTGCTACTAACGTTTGTCCACCACTAACAGCGGACAATCCCTCAATCGCAATATCAGGTACGACAGCCATTTCCATACTCTGTCTGTTGTGAACAAAAACCTGTACCTAAATCATCAACTTCAGCATGCATCAATGCTAACTCCTTCCGAATTGCCTGCACTACTTGATTAGGATATGGACGCTCCTTACCAAAAATACAATGATTACGATGTAACCAGACATGCCATATTACCACTGCTGTACTTGAGAGATACTGACATATCACATTATAAAACATTTTCTTGGAAATAAGTCCAAAATTAACTAATTGATTTTATCATTTTCCAAAACTAATTATTTTTCTTTGAGTGGTTTCTTCAAGTCAACATAAAAAGGAAATTTCCATTGTGACCTTCTATAAGTAGGAAAATAACTTTTTTCTTGATTTTCCTTGGCATACCATAATAATGTAATATTTTTTCCAATAAGGCTGATCATATTAGACTAAGAATCTACGAGGTTTGCTTTGGTGATTAAAGCATTAGGTTAAGTTGCTCAAGTGATTTGAGTTCAATCTTTTAAGTGGAAATAGGATAATGGAAGTTTTATTCCATTTTGAATTCTCTAACACATCATATGAGAAATGATTCAATGAGTAATACACATCACATGTTATACATATATAATATATAAATATAAATAAAATGTTTACGTATGTAATACATACAAATCATTTATGGTAGTTGATTTGAAAAATACTTCTTTCACTGTTATTCGTGTCTATATTTTATTGATATTTATATAACACATATACATAACACATAACTTGTAATACCTAATGAATCTTTTTTCCATATATAAGCCTATTGCCATTGATTTGTTTAGGTAGCTATCTACCAGTTCTAAGCTATTTATATATATATAATTTCATTAGTTCTTACTTAAAAGTTAAGTCTTTCTATTCATTTATGAAACTTTTAGTATAGTTGTTTTTCTTTTTCTTTTTTTTCCTTTAAGTATAGTTGGAATGTTTATATACAATACAAAGGAAAACAATATAATTCTTTGCATCTCAAACTCATTTTTCAAAGTTTTTTAATTTTTCTAAGATGGTACATGTCACACCCTAAATTCAAATAGTCGCAACAGTCTCGCCGTGTAAATTAACCTAAGCTAAAAGCTATCCCCTTAACTACTAACACAAGTATAGTCCACACAAGGCGAACAACGACTCAACCAGCTTTGAAACAGTCAGATAAACACTGGTAGTATATAAAACCTATAAAGTAACATTTTACATTATAGATTTTCTATTACTTATAGATATATCAGTTTATTACATAACCTTAGGTACATCAAGAGTCTAAAGTTTTCAAAAGAAACTCTGCATCTCCACAATAGATCTACATTACATAAGTATATTACAGCTAGCCAGCGAAGACTATAAGGCATCCTAGGAAGACCTTGTAATCCTCCTACAAAAAAAGAAGAAGAAGAGACTTAATCTTTATTCCATTCATTAAACTTCTTCACTTCACTCCCCAACCCATCAAAACTAACCTGTGAACAAGTGTAATGAGGCATCTTCTGGTACTACTGAGAACTTATAAAACAATCTATAGGAATGTAAGTTCAACTAGCTCAATAAGAAGGGATGGAGTCATAAGAATACATTACAAATATGGTTGTTCAATCATAAATTAAATGCAAATGCAATGGACAAATAGTATAGCATCCCATAATGTTTAATTGGTTCATTGCGAAATTAAAGTAATTTCATCTACTCTAACCTGAATTTTGAGAAATTTCAACACCACACTATCATACTAAATCCAAGCTTATGCAATGGAGAGCACCCTCCTCCCTAAACAACATTCGAACCATGGATCCCAACCTTGCCATGACCTCCTCTCCAATCACTTAGTTCGACTAAGAATAGAAAAAGAACCATTTATGCTATCCTTAACAAATGCATCGGTATTTAGTCTAACAACCTAATAATTACCGCTATTGGGTTATCATGAATGTCAACGAAAACGTTTAGTCAACTTAAAATTAGTCTAGATTATTAGGTGATCAACAAAGTCATATACGCAAGATATGATGTATGTTCAAGCAGAAAACAGCACTTAGAGTACAACCCCCAATCAACAATCAGTATCCCAAACACACACATAGCATATGCACAAACAATCTAATTATAACCACAAACAAGCACTCTTACTTCTCCAAGTATCCTGATATGATACTTCAATATGCCATTAAGAATCAATCCCAACTTACCTGGATGTAATGTCACATGCTCTTATACATCGCATTTGTGATCTTCATTAATAATCCTTAAAAAGTAATACATAACTTTAGTTTTAAATTCATATATGAAGTAAGAACTTATTTTTATTATTAAGTAGGTTTGTATTATGATATAAATAGGTTCTTTAGTTATTTATCCAACTTTTAGTTAACTTAAGATAGGTTCTGACTAAGTTTCTGACTAAGGTCCTAACTAAGTTTTTAACCCATTACTGTAAGTTAGGTTTTTACTTAAAAAGTTCCCGACTTACATTATGACTCTAGTATAGTTCTAAAGTTCCAATATCATTACTTTCTGACCCAAATCCCATTTTTAGCATAATCAAGTAATTCACTCCTAAAGTACACTCTAATCTTCTTTTTGACATAGTTTCTAACTCTTCAACCATTATTACAACTTACTATTTAACTTATACACAAGCTTACCTTGTATTTCTAGAAATTTCCATACTCTATAATATCAATAAATATCTACTAAGAACTTCAATTATATATATACTAACTCCCAATATACTAAATACTCATTCACACTTACATAGTAACTTAGAGAGTTAACGTCAAATTCACCAAATACCAACTTTTTACTTAAAAATCATCATTTCTTAAATCATAATAATCCACTTCAAGCTATTGTAGGGTAATAATCATATATCACACTATAATTTTACAAAGAGTCACTAAAGCTTTTTTGGAAACACTCATCTAGCACATTGTTTCGACAAAATTGAGCTTCTCCCCAAAATCCAACAACATGATTTTTACAATCTAACCACATAACATCAAAATTCAACATCTTAAGAGTATAACCACAAAATTTTAGATCAAAACTATATCAATTGGTCTTTCAATTACTCGCTTAAAATTCAGTACACAAGACGTTTTTCTTAAGGACCCCATATCTACACTCAAAATTTTGAAAATTTGATCAAATATTTAAATTCCTTATGGAAAAATACGTAAGGAAACCAAATTTCATAATTTTTTGTGATAGTTTGCTACTTTTTCCTAATTTTTTATGAAATCGAAAAAATTTAACGACTTACCGGAAACTCAAGCTTCGACCACTATAAGGAGGGGAGGGTGTATTAGCCCACCTTATCGCCAGCTACTCCTTCAAGTCACCACTTGGTTTTACTTTCAGTTGATCATTTTCCTTAGGTATTCAAAAATCCTTAAACTTAATCTATATTTCTAATTTTTTTTATTTCCTCCACTCTCTCTCTCTATTTCCTAACTTACAGATCTTTCCTAGACTAACAAAGGAATAAACTTGTTCTAGATTATAGGAGGTAATTTTCATCACTTCATTTGAGATGCTTTTTTTTTTTTTTTTCCTTATCCTAATTAACATGTGTAAAAGGGAATGATGAGGTGTCAAAATGGCTAATCTCCATTCCATGCATTCTTAATCCCATAGCCACACCTCTTACAGCACCCCACATGTCTTAGGTAATTTTATATTAATTTTCTTATATTTTCCTTTATTTATTTGGTAATATTTATGCATTTTTAGGTATTTATAATATTTACTGGTATATATATTTATATAATAATTATACCCAATATATATACATGTCTTTTATATATTACTTAATGTCCAATATTAATTATAATACTTAATGTCCACCATTGAAACTGAATTCTTCACAAATTTTCTTAGCATAGATAAGTGTAACACAACGTGGTATCTTAATGGAATTAGAGGTAAGGCTAGTCAACACGAAGCATTTCCAACTCTTTTCAATACTTCAAAAGTTCCAATATAATGTGGACTTAACTTTCTGGTCATTCCAAATCACTTAAATCTTCGAAATGGACTTATCTTTACATATACATAGTCTCTAACTTGAAATTCTAATGGTCTCCGCTTTAGATCTGCCCAACTTTTATAACGATCCTGAGCTACTTTCATCCTTTGTAAAATAAGCTTCACCGTATCATTGGTTTGTTGAATCAACTTAGGTCTTACAACGGCACACTCCTTACTATGCTAGTATAATAGTGATCGGCACTTCCTTTCATATATCACTTCAAACAATGCCATTTGTATGGTCACTCGATAACTATTGTTATAAGCAAACTCTACCAATGACAAATATTGATCCCAATCTCCTCTAAAATCCAATACACAACCTCTCAACATGTCTTCTAGTATTTGAATCGTTCTTTTCGTTTGACCATCTATTTGTAGATGATAGGTTATACTAAAGTGCAACTTCATTCCCAAAGATTGATGTAAGCTCTCCCACAACTTCGACACAAATCGACTATCTCTATCAGAAATGATACTCTCTGGTATAGCATGTAATCAAACAATTTCTCGCACATATAACTTAGCCAACTTTTCCATCGAATCACCAGTTCAATAAGCTAAGAAGTGTGTGCTTTTCGTTAACTTATCAATGACAACCCAAATAGAATTATGTCTAGCCTTGGCTATGGGAAGTCCTATCACAAAATCCATTGTGATATTATCCCATTTTCATTGAGGTACTTCTAATGGTTATAACAATCTATTAAGTCTTCAAAGCTCAGCTTTCACCTGTTGACATGTTGTACAACTTGCAACATACTAAATCACATCCTTTTCCATTCCCTTCCACCAGTACATAGTTTTCAAGTCCTTATATATCTTATTTCCTCCGGGATGTAAGATATATCTAGTAACATGTGCCTCATCCGTGATCTCTTGTTTCAGTTCTGCATCGTCAAGTACATAGACTTGACTTTTAAATTTTAGCAATCCTTTTTCATCAATATGGAAATCTGGTATTTCCTCTAAATTCGACTTTTCTTTCACAACCTTTAAACTTGGATCTTGTTCTTGATGTATCTTAATTCTCTCCAATAAGGTTGGTTAAACAACTAATTTCATCAATTGCCCTTCATCATCATGCCACTTAAACTCAATTCTCAATTTCTTAAATTCTTGTATCAAATCTTTTTGAGTGGTTAACAAAGAAACTACTTGCTCATAATTCTTAAATCATTACTCGTCCTTTATTTAGTACTTTTTGAGTGGATATATGCTTACCTGTAGGGATTCTCATTCTATATGTGGTTTTCATTTCAACTATTTCAATTCCATGGTTCGACAAAAACTCTTGACTGATAAACAAATGAGGAGCTCTCATATCAAACAACGCATACTCAACTCGTCCGTTTATGTTCACATGACCTGTTATACTATTGTCATAATTATTAGCAAGTTTTAAGAACTTATTATAATTCTACTAACTACTATACTACTTAACACACACAACTATCTCATTAAGTATATCTTAAGTTATAATTATTAATTAGCAGTCAATAATAGTGTACATA
Organism: Lumnitzera littorea; assembly: GCA_024138015.1. Classification (NCBI taxonomy): domain Eukaryota; kingdom Viridiplantae; phylum Streptophyta; class Magnoliopsida; order Myrtales; family Combretaceae; genus Lumnitzera; species Lumnitzera littorea. The sequence goes on along the minus strand of JAMXBB010000005.1, from coordinate 42,418,021 downwards.
CCTATTACTAAACCTGGTTCACCTCCATTTGTACCATCATCATCATTATCTAAACCTTTGCAAAAATATTTGTCACAAACTGAGGACGGCCTAGTCGTGGCAGACGCCGTATACTGTACAAAGAACCCCTGATTGGTTACCCTTCCAATCAAGAACTCTTCACACAATATACAAGGCTCTACAACCACTCGTTTCCAAAGAACATCCAGACTCACATGATATCATTACACAAACATATTTATATAAAATTTAAGTTATAAAGCTTACAATACACAGCGTTTAAGTATGTCTAGATCTATAATAATAAGATAAACAATAGTACATGAGTAGAAGTCTACATAAACTATTCTTTCAGTACACATAACAGCTCGCTCTTGCCCAAGTCCCCAAGCTAACCTGCGGCATCCCCCGTCCTGCCTCTACGAACAGGCTATCCTGCAATAAAAGTCTAAAGGGGTGTAACCCTCAGCCTAGTAAGCAAAACCCTCAGCCATACCACAAGCAAGTTATAAGTACATTATATTCAAGCATATGAATGAATGATCAACCAGAATGCCAAACAATACGTATAATTAACTAGTTCATATACGTAACTCAGATTTAACACCCTCCGAAGTCAGGGTTGGAGTATACACGGCACCAATCAGATCCGGGTATTGTACTAGAACTTACTTTACTACGGAACTCCACAGTCCGTACTTATATCAATAATTCTTTTATTTTTAGAAAACCCAAGTTCTAGTATAATCGTGAGTGGGCCCCCACAGTCCACACTCACCCCTAAACGGAGGCCTCTAAACTCGACCCTTAGCCAGACGGTTGGCGCCTCCAACGCCTAGTGATCCCGCGGGCCAGGGTAAGGTCATTTTGTACGAGTACACCGTACAGAACCAAATAAATAAATGATATCAACCCCCGAATGGCCTCTCTTTACCTCCGTGTGATGTGACGGCCGGAATAGTATCTATGCTATGCATGTTAATGCATGTCCCAATTTCTTTTTATCGGCCGAGTATAATTAGGTTCAAATTATGCTATGACCATCCAATTGTGCACACAATCATTTTCTATACTACCATGCAACAAACATAGCATTATCAATAGTTAAGACAAGTTCACAACTTAAGACATACCAGCATACACAAGCGTTTCCCAAACCCCACACAATAATCAATTGACTATAATATTCAAGTCCACTATCTACAATCACAAAACAAGCATGGAGTCATTGGGTAAATACTCACTCGGCCATGGTGATTCGTCCTAATCGTAGTAGTCGATCGGGAGGTCCTCACGCTCCTCAGGGTCACCTGATCATTACGATTTGATAAGGCTAGTAAGTACTTAAATTAACTAATAATTCCAAATATTTAATTACCTCATTCTACTTAGACTACTATTAACTTTTACCCGGTTAGACTTTATTATTAATCGTATATAACTTTTTCGTTTTATTTCTGATATCTATAAATTTATAGTCGTTTTTCATCGTTTTCGGACGTATATTCATACGGTAATGTTTGTTTTGGACGTTAAGACCCCTATTTTACATTATGAACTAAATTTATAGAAATTTTTAGCTATAATACTTAAGTATTGCTATTACTTATATTTATAGCCTTTATTCCTTAAATTCTTATAATTAAGGGATCTACTTTGTTATTACCAATTCATATACTAAATTAGGTATAATCTAATTTAGAAGGTGTATTAGGATTTACTGATTTTAGTACCTAATTATCTACATCTTTCTTATTTTTCTCATTTTCTAAACCTATGCTTATGTCATCGCTTACATCATCTTTTTTTTATGTCATTGCTTATGTCACCACTTGCTTATGTCATGGCTTATGTCATCATATGCTTATGTCATCATCCACCTCATCATTTGATTACATAAGCATTACCTCATGCTTATGTCATATGTACATGTCTTATGTACATTTGTTCCTTACTTTATACTTATGTACATATACCTTATACATACATATACTTATACATCTACATATATTTATACCGTATTTATACATGTATTCCTACTCATATACCTATACGGTTGGATACGTATTTTTATACTAAAAATTCGTATGCCAAATTTTTCCTTAAGAAAATCCTCTCAATTCCATCCTTTTGTATTTCTATGTATGTATTTAGTATAGTATACACATATATAGTTAGATATGGTCTTAAGTTAGGTCATGTACATGATACATACTTATGTATAAAGGTTCATATACTTGTATTCCTTTGGTATCTCTTTATGTACACATATCTAAGAGTACATACACATGTATTTCTTCCATTTACTTTATGATCCTTCACTTTCTATACTTAAAGATGGAAACTTTGTTTCCTCTTTGTCATGACATCACTAAACACCTAACTACTTATCTAATCTACCTAATTAACTAACTAATGAATAACATAAAGTAACATAAAACAACTTAAAGACATACCTTTAATTTTGTTGAAGTTTATGGAGACAAAAGCAAAGGAATGAAAGTGAAAGAGGGGAGGGAAGTTCACAGTATGGAAGGGAGGTTTTGTTTTTGTTTCTTTTTGTTTGATTCCAATTATGGAAGACAACAAATGGTGGGTCCTAAAGGAGATAATTGTGGATGGCAACAACTATAAGAAAGGGAAAAGAAAAATCAAAAGGAAAAGAAAAGAAAACCATCATTAAGAAACTAAGATATTTTCCTTATCTCTTAAGACCTTTGACTTTTCAAAATGTTGACTTGGTCAGCCCTTTGACTTTGGTCAACATGCATTACCTTAGTCAATATTCCTTAAGTATGTGTAATTTTGTGCACATAATGTAGTAATTAAGGGAAATTAGGAAAAAAACGAAGGAAATGAGGGGAAATGAGATATTTGACGAATTGATTAGTAAACATAGTTGATGAGATCTTACTTTAGGTCTTTATAGCTTATATATCTCATTTGATAAACTACTTCGAATAACAAATGCAAAAAGTACTAATTTGAGTATTAAAGTTCACTACATATAACCTAATCTTCAACTATTACCCTAACTCTAAGTGAAACTATCTTAATCACTTACTTAAGAAGTGAATATAGTCTATGACTCATTATCTTAATTTCTAATAGATTACCTAAGGATTCAAATCATATAATCATGAATAAGGGTCATCTCTAACCCTTTACTAGTGAATTGGACAAAAGATGAACATTATATTATTAATTAGGGTTTTAGGGTATATCTTGTTGGATTAGTGCACATATGCCTTTAAGATAATCATTTTTAGGGTTTCTATCACTTTTGAATAAAATCTTTAGCATTTAGAAACATTTAAGGTAAAAAAATTTCTTACGCGATTGAGTAATTCTTTTAGGGTTTTCACTTTCATTAGCCTTGTCGACTCCTAAATTGTCTAACATGGTTGAGTCTATTACAAAAGCTAGGTTGATAATTTTAGGGGTTTACAATATTCCTTCATCATTTCATCAAATTCTTTGGTGTCTTCATCCATACTTTCCAATGCAAAACCAAGTACAGGGACCATTGTAGTATCTACTAGAGGTGTATAAGTAAGCTTTAGCCTATAAGCTAGCCTGTTTAACTCGCTTTTAAAATGGGTTTAGGCCAATGTTTTTTGGCCTATTTAAAAGCGAGCTAAATGAGCTTGGCCCATTTAACCTACAAGCTAAAGTAAGCCAATGTAAGTCAGCCCATTTAATATATTTATACCTTTAGCCCATGGGTGAGCCATTTAACCCACTTTTTAAACAGGTTAGGGGTAAGGTTTTTTAGCCCATTTAACTCGCAAGCCAAAGTGAATCGTTTAACCCATTTGCATACCTTTAGTATCTACTCCTCCAGCATTCTTAACTCCAAGTCCAAACTGTGTATAGTATCTTGAAAAATGTCCAACTTGTCCACAACGATAACACTTCACATTCTTCATCCTTGGACATTCTTTATATACATGATTCTAATCTCCACACAGATAACATCTTCCTTTTAATTGCACATAATCGCAAGGGTAGTTTTGGTTACCACATTTCCAACATTTAATATTTCCATTCTTATCATAGAAATTAAACCCTTTATCTAATTGTGCCATTCCACCAATCATCGCAGCTAATTTCTTTCCTTTCAATTTAAACTACTACTTCCATCATTAGAGAAGGATCTCTTAAAGGTAAGCTTAAATTGATTCATCCTACTAAACTTCTTGCTCCACTCTGATTGCATCAGTATCCAATTATTTTCAAGCTGACGTGCCTTATCTATTACCTCATTATAGGTTTTAGAACCATAGTCCATAAGCATACACATCATCATAAGCTCAAATCCTTTAAGAAACAAACCTTTCTTAAGCTTTAGGTTATCTCTATATGATTGTGGTGCATATTAAATCAACCGATTAAACTCCATTTCATATTGCGCCATATTCCTTGTACCTTTTTTCAAACCCATTAACTCCTCAATCATTTGATTTTGAACACTCATAGGAAAATATTCATTCTTAAGCTCTTCTCTAAATGTTTGCCATGTAAGTGGTCCGGGCTAAGTTCGTGTTTTCAAATCCCACCATATCCATGCTCTAGACTTTAGTAAGAAAGTTCCATATGAAAGCTTTTGCACTTTCGATACTTGAAAAGATTCAAAACTTCACTCAATTTGAGCTAGCCAATCATCAGCTACAACTGGTTTTCTCATCTCTCATTCGAAATACCAATTAGCTTTGATAAACTCTGTGAGCTTACCAGTTTCTACTAGTCGTTGTTTCCTTGGCTCCACTTTAGGTTGCCTTCGTCCTATAGCATTTCCACCCACTATAAGATGTTGAATTAAACCTCTTTGTTGTTGGATCATACTTTGTATATTCATCATCATCTATCCAAATTGAACGGCATCCAACAAATTAGAAAGAGGTGGCGGTGGCGGTGGCGGTGGTGATAAATCAACCCTTGTTTGATCTTGTGGTGCAGGTGGAACTGGAGGTGGTTCTCTATTTGTAGTTTGTCCATTTCCATTCCTATTTCCTTCTTCTACCATGTTAATTAATTATTACAACAATTCACTTAAACTTACACTCAAAATCCATTAATTCCTTGGTTAGTTTGAGTTTCTGAAGCTTCTGACAACCTTCTGACTAAATATTTCCTATTCATTTTAACACCAAAGGATTTCCAACTATCCTTTATTTGGTGAACATTCATATTCACAAATTGCCCAAATTAAGCATATCATGTATATACATAACAATATAAACATAATTCTTTATAACACCCAAGTCTTGGTTCAATAAAAAGTAACATTAATTCAACACTTGTAATTTCAGTAACACCTATAATCTCTAAAACATATGACAATACTAAATAATCACTTGTAACAAACTAAATTTATACTTACTTCATCACTAACTTTCATAGTACAACTTTACAATTCAAAACTATACATCAGAACTTAAGTTTTACATTAGGATACTTATATTAAACTAAACTTTTTACATCATGAATTGTATATAAACATAATTGTACAAACAAAATTTACATTAGGGAAACAATTAACAATGCCTCTAAACCCTTTTGTTAAGTTGTTTTCTTCGAAAGAACTATCCTTTTGTGAAGCTAATTATTCTTTTAAGAACATCAATTTTTTTGCATAGTGCTTATTTTTACCCTGTCCTTTGAATACAAGCCCCTTAATCTTTTTACCCTGTCTTTTTAAGACAGTCTTCCTTAATCTTTTTTCCTTATCCTTTCAAGATAGGCTTTTTATCCTTTTGCCCTATCCTTTTAAGATAAGCACCCTAATCTTTTGCCCTATCCTTTCAAGATAGGCCACTCTAATCTTTTACTCCATCCTTTTAAGAGGAGCTCCCCAATCTTTTGCCCTATCTTTTCAAGACAAGCACTTTGATCTTTTGCCCTATCCTTTCAAGATAAGTCCCCTAATCCTTTACCCTATCTTTTCAAGATAGGCTCCCTAATCTTTTGCCTTATCAATTTAAGATAAGCACTTTAATTTTTTGCTCTATCCTTTTAAGATAAGCACCATAATCTTTTAGCCTATCCTTTCAAGATAAGTTCCCTAATCTTTTACCTTGTCCTTTTAAGATAGGCTTCTTTGATCTTTTGCCCTATCCTTTCAAGAAAAGTACATTAATCTTTTACCCTATCCTTTCAAGATAAGCACCCTAACCTTTTGCCTTATCCTTTCAAAATAAGCACCCTGATCTTTTGCCTTATCCTTTCAAAATAATTTTTGCCCTTTCCTTTCAAGATAGGTACCCTAATTTTTTTGCCTTGTCCTTTCAAGATAGCTCTCCTAATCTTTTGCCCTATCCTTTCAAGATAGGTCGTCCTATTCCTTTGGCCCATCCTTTCAAGAGAGGCCTCTTATTCCTTTGTCCCATCCTTTCAAGATAGGCCTCCTATTCCTTCACCCCATCCTATCAAGACCAACAATTTATTCTTTGCATAGACCTTTCAAGTCGATATCTTTTTCCAAAAAGAGAAACTACTCAACTAACCATTCAATTCAATAATCTTCACCCTGTCAATTCAAGATAGGTCGAGTCAAGTCAGTTATTTAGGGTTGGATCAGACAATGGTTGAAGATGTGCATTTAATTTAATAAATTTCGAGTCTTAAATAGTCGGGCTTCATTTAGAAATATTTTTAGTCTAGTTCAATATAAAGCAGATATTTTTTTATCTAATTTATATTGGGTTAAATAGACTTAGGATTTATTAAATAGGTTAGCGTATATATTGGGCTAAATTAAGATAGAATAAATCGAGCCCAAGATAGAAAGCCAAATCAATGGAGGGTTTTTAGAAACTAGATTAAATCTTCAATGAATTTAATGAATCCAAATCAAGTATCATCATACCTTACTAATATTGGATTTGTTAAGATTAAATCTATGTCCAAAAAGATCTAAAAGATTCAAGTGTGTAGCCTATAAATAGTAGTTTTTGACTATAGAATTTTTTAAGTTTTTTCACTCACAAACTTCACACATTTCCAATACGTTTTCAAGGTTCGTGTCTCCACAATCCAATCAATACATAATTTCCACACATGCTATGTGCACTGCAATTCATATCCCATTATCCTACACTCATCACCGACTCATAGAACACTTCACTGATCATTGTCCATACTGCTCTTCATGCTTATGTCACTGTCACATTCACACATATTCACGACCAGTTCACACACATACACGACCAAACTTGTACACATACACACGACTAGACTCACACATGCAAATCTACGACCAAACATTGTCCAATTCTACACACACACACAAGTTGTCCAATTCACTACACTTCACGTTGTCTAGTTCATTACACGAGCACAACACTGTCCAAACCGCACGAGTAGCACATACACTTCACTGCACCAGCATAGCACTGTCCAAACCACACGAGCATAGCACTATCCACAATCAACTCACCAAATAGTCCAGTCTAATAACATACACAATCCGACCCGCTTAGGTAATTAGGTAAAATTATTGTAGTTATTTATTTATTTTGTTTTAATTAATAGCTTTACTAGCTTGTTTTTTTAGTGTAGATTACTTAATAATTTTAATATAAATTATATGTCATACATCTTAGTTAGATAAATTTGTAAATTTTTAATTATATAAATCTCATTCTTTAAGATGAATTACATATTACATCTTTTTTTGTTAAAATTGCATTTTTGGAAAAAAGTTACATATCTTCTTCGAAATCAGTATCTTTAGAGAAGATAAGTATCTAAATTTCATATCTTAGTAGATCTTATATTTAGAGTTTAGAAAAATTAATTTTTGACACTTAGATTTTTAAAAATAAATAAAAATAAAAATCTTAATTGGAGTTTTCAAAAGATTTAGTTAGTTATGGTTTTTTTAAAACAGATTCGTGAAATTCGATCTTTTTTGTGTTTTTTTTTAAAAAAAAATAAATTGATAACTAACATAAATCTAGCCCGATTTTTTAAAAAAAAAAAAATCAACCCACTAAATTTTTCTAAAGAAAACAAAACTATATCAGTTTGATCTCGATTAGCGAGTAGATAAGCACATAAGCACCTCTAGGGCAACCATAAAAAATATATATATATATTTTTTTTAATTCGTAATTAAAAAATCATAAAAAATTCATTCTATTTACATTTTTACATATCTATACATATTTTAGCATTTTTAGAAAAATTATAAAAATAAAAGCCCATTAGTTATTTTTATTTTTACATGGTGACTTAATCTTAATAGGTTAGCCCTTGAACTTAAATTTTTTTATTTAATTTTCTAAAAAAAATATTCTTTTAGAATATTTATAGACTAATAGCTAAATTAAGGTTTTCCTACCCGAAAACTCTAATTCCATTTTTACCAATTTAACTGGTTGGCAACTCCAATTTTTCTAAATATTTTCTAACTATCTTTTAAGAAAAATGTTTTTCCTTAATTTAATATCGAATAGTTTATATTAATCGAGCTATACTTAATATAGGTTAAATTAAGGAAAACCGAAATAGGGCTCGACATCAATAGACGAAAATCATAGAAACTAATCTATAATTCTAAGTGGATAATCTGTAGGTATATGGGAAGTTCCTATAAGTATCTAATCATAAACGAGCAAATAATTCTTATTAGGTTCTATTATAGCAAGAAAATATAATACCAAAACCATCATCGATACAATCCCCTTATCATGAATATACTTTTTCTCAAAAGCCACAACTGCAGTGCATTCATTGTACAAAGGACCTAATTCCTCCTCCATAATTTTCTAGTCATCTCTCATACTCCAAGACAATCTCCTCTTACAAGTAATTATAATCTCATCTGTCATATAAAATATCATCTAATCTGTCAATTCTAATAACAAGTTTTACAGTCGAACTCGATAGTCAATAGGGGATTCATCTACTTCCCATCCAAAGTGTAACTAGGAATAAACAAGCCCATATTTACCAATCTGAAAGTAAATGTGAGACCTTGCAAAACCTACAATTAAGACTTAACACTTAGATGTAGCATGATTATGAGAACAATTGTGTCTAAGTAAATTGTAAGTTCTAAACTCTAGTAAATAGGTTCTAGGCTTTTGGTTTTAAGGTATTTAGGAAGGTAAAATGGTTAAGCTAATATAATATGATTGGGAAAGAAATGTGTGTGTGTGTATATATATATATACATATACATATACACACACACACACACATATTATATAGACGTTTATATAATAAGCACAATGACTTCTCGCAAATTTAGATTTTATAAATATAATAGCAAAAGCATAAACTAGCTAAAAGACTAAATTCACATGTAACATTTGTAATTTATTAGAGGTACGTAAGATGGGTATTAACAACGGGGACGTAGAGATAAATTATATGCGCAACAATATTTGTATGACATGAAGTAATATTTAAAAATCATGTATGTATGTTTAGTATAATTAATATGAAGGCTCATGCTTACGTGATTAGGCTTCAATTGGGCAATTTAGAGCATTTGTAAAATTAACCCAATTAAATTAGAAATTTATAAATAAGCTAGGAACTTTAGCCAATGACTACTCGTAAGCTCAAATCTCAAAAATATAATAGAATAATAAAAATATAACTAAGATAGTAAATTTTTACTATACCATTTAATAATTATCATAATCGTACAAAATAGGTTTCGATAGTTAGTGAGTTTTAAAAATGGATGATATGAGTAATAGAATTATTAATTGACATGAAATAACATATACAATATATATATATATCTATATATATATATATATAATAAATAGGGCCCTCAATATAGGTATGAACATATTATTTCAATTAATATAATATAGGTAAAATGTATTTCCGAGCCACCATATTTATTTGAAATGTGGCAAACAGAACTTGTATTAAAAAAAAAAAAAACAAAAAACAAAAGAGAGAGAGAGAAAGGAATCAAAGTAGATTGAGTATCAACCAACCAAAATAAATAAATAAACAACTTCAAGGCTCGATACTTAGACACTAACATAATTTTAGGCATGTGCATCTTTATCTTAATTATTACATTTAAAGACACTTAAATATTTTCCCCATCAAACCGAAGGTTTAAGTTACCTAATGGATTTGATATATTACATTACTATTGTTGCTAGATGTATAGGAATTAAAAGACAAACAAATTTATGATATAATTTAAATGCAATGATACCTACCAATTAGAAATAACATAAGCATATGATGTTAGTTAATGACACAAATATGTATATATAAATATTATATATATATACCTATTTTACTAAGGGTATATAAGGGTTCATGATATATATAAATATATATATATATATATTGCTATAACTATTAAGTATAAATGGAATATAACACTAGATTCCTACATTAACAACAAAATAAAAAAAAATAAAAATAGAAGTCATGCACCACTTATTTAGTGTAGCAACAGATTAATGTAGCAATGTTACATCATATAAATTAATTTATAAGACATGAACGTCTAGCTAGTACATGCAAATATATGTTTAATAATGCCAACACGTGAATTTTATTGCACCCGTTATTGACTAACACCAGTAGCTCACAAATAACAAAGAGAAGACTTAGGAAACAACCTTAGCATGAAAAGAATAAGAAAGCAGGGCCAAAAGTTATCGATATAATTCTAAGAAGAAATAATTGAAGGGAATTCAAAAGAAAACCACAAGGAAAGAGGAAGCAAATTACCTTTACTTGCACCAAAGGATGATTTGGGGATGGATTGTTAATCAAATGTAAGATGGAAACACCAACTTTGTACTTGATCTTCCTCTTCACTACTCTGTACCTTTTGTGCTCTAGGATCTCACGAAAATGTTGATGGGTCATTAGCGGGTTCGGATAAAAAGAAGCCTTACTTTAATGCATTCAAAGGTAGCACTTCTAACTAAACTAGAAATTTCTTCCATTGTTTGTTTACTATCTAATTATGCATGTTTATAGTATTTTCCTTTTTCAATTCTACTGGTAAAACATCACTTGTTAATGATTTTAATACTGTGATCTGAAAGAAAAATAATAATAATATCGATAAGATATGCACATACATACATATATACACTCCATTATAGATATATATGTGAATATCCTTTAATTGTATGGTTATATATATATATATATACACACACACACAAAAGACGTCTATTATGATTGAATAATGCATAACATTGGAAGATCGAATTTGATGATCTACAACATATAAATTTTACTATACTTAATCATTATAAAGATCGATTATGATGATAGAGATGTAAACTAAAATGAATTAAATAGGTTAAAATTTTTAAAAGTTCTAACACTTCATTATGTTATATAAGAATTCCGTACGAAAAGAGATTCGAACATAGTGAACCTGTTTAAATGAGTTTAGTTACATGTAAGTGGTAACAATGCTTAACGGTGTTTTGATATATTATTTCAGAATATCTAAACACTTTAGTATGTATTTGTTTGTGACCATAATTAGCTGTTTGTGTGTATGCAGCGCTTGTATCTGAAATTCAATTTGCTATGATGAAAGCTCAGCTCCATGTTATGGTTGTTCTGTGAACATTATTATATTTGAATTATCTAAGCTTAGTTAATCACCATAGAAATGAACTAACTTAAACTCGACTTAACATCCAACCTAACATGCATTGCAACTCACTAAGGATAACAACTAAGATTCTCAGGCCAAACACGAACTCCCTTCAATGAGGATAGTTGAAACAGTTATTTCCCTGCTCTTAGCCGAACTAAGTGAGAGGAGAGAAGGTCGCAGTAAGGTCGGGGGCCATAGTTAGAAGTAGTTATGAAAGGAAGATGTTCTCCATTGCACAAGCTTCAATTTGGTTCTGATTCAGAGTGTGTGGCATTAATCTCCTTAACCTAGATTAAAGCAAGTATAATTTCTCTTATCTTACAACAGACCGAAAACGTCGTACGATGGCATTTTCTCATACAAACATTGCATCTAACTAAATTGGTTGAAAACCTTGTTTGTGATATGCTTAATGCATACTTCTATCTCCGTCCCGTTTACTAAGCAAGTTGTCGCTCATTCCTCTATAGTTTGGTTTACATGTTTAGAGTGAAACTACAAGTACTGCACCTAAAATCAAAACTTTAATAAACGAGATTAAGGAGTGAGGATCAAAAAGAGTCTAGCTAAATTTTTTTTTTAATTATTGACGTTTTCCTAACTACTAAGAAAACTACTCGAGCCTTCTCAAATGGCTTGCTAGTTTTCAATCTTTTCACTTGTATACCAAATAGCATGTGCATGTGGGTTTTACATGTACTCTTTTATAAAGTCAAACTATGAGTTTGCTTATCAGCCATTTCCAAAATTATTCCACAGGTTCCTATCAAGTGAATATTGAGCTAGATGTTTCAAAGCGATAGAGTCAAGTACGCTTAGTGTAAACTAGTTCTATGATAGTAACTAAAAGGTCAGCTTCTATGATGGTTCATATAGAGGGGCTATTGCGACTCCACCTTTTCGAGCACAACACAAGTTAGACTAGTATTATCCTTACTTGTTTTCATTTTACATTATTTAAGCTTTGATATATCTATATATATATATATTTATATATATATATATATATATAACTTAAACATATGCCTATAAATCTAAATCTTTGACACTCACTTACTTTCCCCACTCTTAGTGTTCCTAATATCTAGTTCATTTTAATTAGATACTTCAAAGCTTGGTTCTCTACAAACCATGCTTTGATACCACCTAGAAACTCTCACACCCCAAATTCAAAGAGTTGTAATAGCCTCGCTGTATAAACCAACCTATACTAAAAGCTATCCCCTTAGCTGCTAACACAAGTATAGTCCACATAAGGTGAACGACAACTCAATCAACTTTAAAGTAGCTAGATGAGCACATGTAGTATATAAAACTTGTGGAGTAACATTTTACATTATACACTTTCTATTACTTACAAATAGATCAGTTCATTACATAATCTTAGGTACATTAAGAGTCGAAAGTTTTCAAAAGAAACTTACATCTTTATAGTAGATCTACATTACATAAGCATATAACAACTAGCCAGCAAAGACTATAAAGCCCCCTAAGAAGACCTTATAATCCTCCCACGAAAAAAAAAGAGAGAGAGAGAGAGAGAGACTTGAGCTTCATTCCATTCATTAGACTTCTTCACTTCACTCCCCAACCCATCGAAACTAACCTGTAGACAAATGTAATGAGACATCTTCTAGTACTACTAGGTACCTACAAAATAATCTATAGGGATGCAAGCTCAACTAGCTTAGTAAGAAAGGATAGGGTTGTAAGAATACATTATAAACATAGTTGTTCAATCATTAATTAAATGCAAATGCAGCAAACAAATGGTATAGCATCCCATAATGTTTAACCCGTTCATTGTGAAGTTAAAGTAATTTTATCCACTCTAACCTAGATTCCAAAGTGTTTCAACGCAATACTATCAAACTAAATCCAAGCTTATGTAATGAAGAGCACCCTCCTCCCTAGAGAACATTCAAACCATAAACCCCAACCTTGTTGCGACTCCCTCTCATGTCACTTAGATCGACTAAAAGTGAAAAAATGACCATTTCTGCTATCCTTAATTAATGAGTTGATATTTAGTCTGACAACCTAATTGTTACCCCTATTAGGTTATCATGAATGTCAGGTTAGATGTTTAGTCAACTTAAAATTAGTCCAGATTATTAGGTGATCAACCAAGTCATATACACAAGATATGATGTATGTTCAACCAAAAAATAATGCTTGGAGTTCAACTCCAAATCAACAATCAATGTCCCAAGCATACACATAGTATATGCACAAACAATCTAATTACAATCACAAACAAGTATTCTTACTCCTTTAAGTAGCTCAATAAGATACTTCAACATACCATTAAGCATCGATCCCAACTTATCTAGACGTAATATTACGTGCTCCTATATGTTGCGTTTGTGATCTTCGTTAATAATCCTTAGAAAGTAATACAAACCTTTAGTTATAAATTCACATATGAAGTAAAAACTTAATGTTATTATTAAGTAGGTTCACATTATGATATAAGTAGGTTCTTTAGTTATTTATCTAACTTTTAGTAGACTTGAGATAAGTTTTGACTAAGTTTCTGACTAGCCCATAATCGTAAGTTAGGTTTTTGTTTAAGAAGTTCCTAACACACATTATGACTCCAATATAATTATAAAGTTCCAATATCAATTACTTTCTGACCTAAATCCCATTTTTAGTGTAATCAAGTTATTTACTCCTAAAGTACATTCTAATCTTCTTTCTGACATAGTTTTTTATTCTTGAACCATTACTACAACTTACTATTTAACTCTTACACAAGCTTACCTTATATTTCTAGAATTTTCCATACTTTGCAATATCAATAAATATCCACTAAGAACTTCAATTATATATATACTAACTCCTAATATACTAAATACCCATTCACACTTATATAGTAACTTAGAGATTTAATGTCAAATTCACCAAATACCAGCATTTTACTTAAAAATCACCATTTCTTAAATCATAAGAATCCACTTCAAGCTGTTGTAGAGTAATAATCAAATATCACACTATAATTTTACAAAGAATCACTAAAGCTATTTTGGAAACTCTTCTAGCGCACTATTTTGACGAAATTGAGTTTTACCCTAAAATCCGACAACATGATTTTTATAATCCGACATCAAAATTCAACATCTTAAGAGTATAACCATAAATTTCAAGTCAAAACTATATCAATTGGTCTTTCAATTACTTATTTAAAATTCAGTACGCAAGACTTTTTCTTAATGACTACATATCTACACTTAAAATTTTGAAAATTTGATCAAATATTTGAATTTTTTATGCAAAAATATGTAGGGAAACCAAATTTTATATTTTTAGTGATCATTTGCTATTTTTTTCCTAATTTTTGACGAAATTGAAAAAAAAATTAACGACTTACCGAAAACTCAAGCTCTAGCCACCATAGGGAGGGGAAGGTGTGCCAACCCACCTTACTGCCGGCCACTCCTTCGAGTCACCACTTGTTTTTACTTCTAGTTGATCATTTTCCTTGAGTACTCAAAAAATGTCAAACTTACTCTATATTTCTAATTTTTTTTATTTCCTTCACTCTCTGTCTCTATTTCTTATCTTACAAATTTTTCTTAGACTAACAAATGACTAAACTTATTCCAAATTATAAGAGATAATTTTTATCACTTCATTTGAAATGCTTTGTTTTTTCCTTATCTTAATTAACATGTGTAAAAGAGAATGATGAGGTGTCAAAATGGCTAATCTCCATTCCATGCATTCTCGATCCCATTGCTACGCCTCCTACAACACCCTACATGTATTAGGTAATTTTCTATTAATTTTCCTTTATTTATTTGATAATATTTATGCATTTTTTGGTATTTATAATAATTACGAGTATACATATTTATATAATAATTATACCTAATATATATACATGTCTTTTATATATTACTTAATGTCTAATATAAATTATATTACTCCTATAATATATCTCTAAGTGTTCATTAATTTTTGGAACATACTTTACACGTATTTAATAATATAATAACGATATAGTAAATTCTTACTATTTTAGCTATATTTTTAATATTTTAATATATTTTTAAATTCCAAGATTACAAGATTTCCTCAACTAATGTCCTAAGCCTATGTGTAAGTTTTTACGTTAATCCAGTTAGTTTTACCAACATCTTAAATTTACCTACTCAATTCTTATTTACCTAGTAGGGGCTCAATTCCTATTGGCTTAGTATGAGGCTTATAGTACATTTTATGAAATACTATTTATTAGTAGCATAAAGTAGTCACATATAATTTTTATATAATTAAATAATTGTATTTACATCATATTTCTAATAATTTGTGAACATGTATTGTTAATATACTAATTATAATAACATTTTAAGTAAATTTATTGTTTTTGCTTAATAAGTATACTTTAAACTGATATCTACATAGTATATTTGGTATTAACTAGTTATACTAAAAACAAAATTAGGAAGCCTCTTAGTCTTCGATTTGGAAATTATATAATATTTACTATGATCTTTAATCCTTTTATTTCACCAATCATTTTTGTTAATTGTATAAGAGTCTAATCTTCCAATAATTAATATCTTTTAATTATAAATATTAAATTATTTTTAATAAGTGATTAGTTAAGGCAATTAAGCTTTGGGACCTCATAACTACTTCAATCTTGCAAGGGGTAAATATCGAAACATGTGGGACTTTACATTATTAGGTAGGTTCTATATACGTCTCATGTCAAAAATAATGAATAATTAAGAAAACAAACACTATTAAGCTTGTTCCAACTATTTGAACCAAAAATTACAACTTTATATTGATAAAGTATTCACTATTATGACTATAAATTAATACAAATCCCTCTTATAATTCATACAAGACTTCACTTAATCATGGGGTATCATAATCTCCACCCTTACCTCCTCTCCCTACTTAAAACACGCAACTTCGTCACAAAATCTTATAATTAGGCCTAGTTCTTCCCCTTTTTAGTATACAATTCGGGTCACTCACTGTCAACAGGTCATTTTGAAAGCTTGTTAGGAGTCACCATTCTGCTAATAGTTTTTATCCTCCTTGGACCTCTTATCTTAAGAGAAGCCAAATCCGAATTGTTTACCTACTACTAAGAGGACAAATTTCATACAATTTGTAACATCTAAGGCCAAAAGCATTAAATAACCAAGTCGACAAGTGCTAATGGATCCATTTCGATCACTTGACCTAAAAATTGTAATCTCGCATTGACGAGGTATTCACTACCATTACCTTATAAATTAATACCAATCCCTCTCACAATCAATATAGGACTTCACTTAATTAAGGAGCATCATGTTCTAAAATAGGTTCTAGATGTTATTATTGAAATAGGTTCTTACTCGAAATTTTTTATCCTTTGTCACATAATATGATAGGAGGCATGATCTTGGAACTTGCTTGGAATATGTATTCTAATAATAATCCTTCAATCATAAGGATTACATGCTTCGAGAGTGGCTCATGTACGTAAGTGGTCCCTATTCTCCTAGTTAATGCACAAGGAGCTGGCATATCCTCATCAGTAGGTGGTTCTTGGTCCCTACTGTGATCCACATGGAGGGGCTCATATATGCCCTTCTATTGTGGGTAGAGGATAAGACCATTGTGTTGCTCAACGAAGTAAAGTGCTTCATCTGCAATACCCAGCACTATAGGATAGTTAGGTGCCAGTCTGACACTCCTAAGCAAGTCCACCTAAAATAAATAGAAAAAACAGTTGTTAGTACATATGTAGCAAGTAAGTACGATTGCAAAAAAAATAATGGAAAATTTTAGATCTACATACCAGTCAACTGATGATAGCTTCGTGGTGTGTAATAAAACACTAGGTGATCTGTCTATACCAATGCCAATAACTCTCGTCGACCCCTCGAGGACCCTAGATATGTACTAGGAATCCATGTCTTTATCCCCAAGCCTAGATGTAGGAAGAGTGTATGTTGATCTAGTCAACATCTGTCCTACCTCGAAGGTCCAGCTGGTGGAGCTACTCTGAGGTGTCAACCTCTTATGGAATGTACTGATATCCACCAAACTACTGAATGACACAGTCTATAAAGCACCACTCAATGATGTGAATGTGAGTCTGAGCCGATCCCTCAGAGACCTCAAGTACTAATACTAACCTTAGCTCTATTATCTAACCGGAAAATTGTGATGGGTTGAATGAATTAAAACTACTAAAATTAAAAAACTAATCTAATTATGAGACTTGATTAAGTAATTTAGGAAGCTATAAAATTAAGAACGACTTCAAGAAGGTAAATAATGTATTTAGGAATTGTTTCCCTTAGTGTTTAACATGTGACTGCTAAAAATCTATCCAATTCTATCTCTATTGTTCTTGACTGGAGGGATTCATAATTAAAGTTTGCACCTTTCTCAAGCATATTAACCCTAATCCTAAATTATTTACCGGAATCTCTTCACTTAGTAATATAATTTAGAATCGCATTAATGTACAATGAATTCCCATACAAAAGAACAACTTTCCGGAAAAATCATATATCTTATCTCTAAGTATATATTCAATTCTCTCCAATTATGTCAAAATCCCATTATTCATGTGATTTCTCAATTATCATGCATAATATCATAGATTGATACCCTAGAAATATCAATTAACAATTAACACACATAATTGAATCAAAAAAGATAGAAACTTTATTGAAAATTATCAATAAATCTAATAGTCACATGAAACCTTAGATTCCACAATCCTAAATATCATAATCTTAAGCTATCATGATAAAATTAAAAACAAATTGCAAGAAAATCAAGAAATAAAACATGAAAAACCCCTTTTATTGATGAGAAATCTTCTTCAATCTTGAAGTTAGGTGTTGTTTCCACCTTTTTCTCCTTTTTCTCTTCAAGTCTCTTCTCTTTTGAATGTCAAAACTTATGTGTAAAATCCTTAGAAGTCCTTATATAATGTATTATGAAGTTTCTTTTTTCATTACCAAACACAGCTTGAGACACAATTGTGTTCCCAGGTTGTGTAACTTACTGACCTTGGTACAAAAAATTATCCTACAATGACACAGCCTAGGGATACAGTTGTGTCCTAGACTGTGTAACTTTCTGACCAAAAACTGCCACTTTCTCTTATTGTTTATGTAACTTCAAAACTTCATAGCTCATTCATTTGAACTCCAATGAAACTTGATTCCTTTTCTTCGTTTTCAATCTGAGAACCTGTTCAAACCTTGAAATCAAATTTTACTCAATTAAGTATCGATTTCTTTTTAAAAAACCAAAAATATAAGAGAAATGCTATAAAATCACCATGTATAATGTATTTAAAATAAGAGTTATCATACCCGGGCAGTCCAAATGTATCACTCGACAATACAAAAGAAAGGCAGCAACAACAGCAACTCCTCCATATAAGGTTCCCAAACAACCCAAAGGACACAAGAAAAAGAAAAAAATAAACAACTAGTACAACAACAATGATTATTACTTATGGCCAAGAAAAGGACAGCAAAGAGGATAACATATCATATCATACCTATTGTGTCGTCTACATGTCAAAAGCTGTACAGTATGCATCTACGACATGCATCGGATGCTGAGTCGTATCCCATACTACTGTCCATCTGGCTGTCAATGGCTTATCCCCATCGATAATAAACCCACATCAACTAAGGAGGGCAACATGCAGGAATCTATCCTAAGCTTAAACCTGCAATAAAATCATGGCCCCTCCAGGCTCATGCACGTTGGATGACAAGGCAAAGCACAACTGTTGGTACAACCATACCAAGTAAGCGTTACTCTAGCTAAACTACCTAGCTACTGAGAAGTCCTCCAGCAATGGCAAGAATATCAGGTGAATAAGGCTAGAGGATTTATTTGCAAATATGAATCCTCCCATCAAGCTGAGTATGTACATACGAGTGTACTATCAGACCGTCTCGTCATCTACCCCATAAGGAAGTATCCGAAAGTACTCCCACAACCATGTTAAAGATAAGCAATCAGCCCTTATCCGAGTAGGCATTACGCCTAGTAGTCTCTCCCTTATGTCAACCGGCCTGCTACCGTAAACCCCTCAATTGGAAGTCCAAGCTAGGCTTCAATATCCTATAGTATGATGGTCGCCTTTCTAGTGAGTAAGTAGAACTTATGTGTCTTAGGCCTCCATCTCTTAACAAGTGTCGTAATCAAATGCTAATCCAATATAATAAATGGGAGCTATATAACTCCCTAGAACCTAACCTCCCATATGTAAGGCTCTACCCTAGGATGTATAGGGATATCCCACTCATCCTTACGTAATGACATCTTACTACGCCGTAGTCATAGTGCATAGGCCACCTCCTAAACAGACATTTAATTAAGTTAGCTAGTAACACATCTTTAATAAAAGAATTGATTGTAAATGATAATGACATTACTCACCTTGCCCTCTTAGATAGCCCGTGAACGATGACTGGCATGCCTCATAAGTACACGTAGATCAATCGGTCCTGGCTCCATCTATCCTCCGAACACATACAAACATGTTTAGTAGACAAAAAAAATATATATATAATCATTACACTTATGAATGTATTATAATGTAATGCCTAGATAGAAAGGGAACACATACAAACATGTTTTTTTCCGACCGCTCTCAAACGTCTATCTCCATGTGATATTGCCTACGCCTAGGTTTACCTTTCTTTTATAGTAAGTCAATGTTCGAGTGGAGATAAGGGAAGCTAACTTGCAGCTAGTTCAACTCGTCACCAATTGGGTAGAAATGAGCTCGGCAACAATCTATCTGGTTTGCCTACTTATACTATGGTTCTATTGCCGATTTGTTATCCACCTTCATATTCGCTATAGCAGCACATGCATGGGAGCAAAGGATCATATATATTTGCCACTTCTAACAAGTGCAAGTGTAGCCCCTGAAGTCAACTGTATGTGTCATTCCTCCTCCCTTAATCTTGTCCTCATCATTCAACTACCGATTAAAACCTCAAAAATACCATTCTTGAAGCTAAATAAAATGACTTTATGTACACTTACCCACCCCCTCCAAGTTTCATACATCTTTAAGGTGTAATCAATGTACGTCTTACCAGAATTGATTGCCTCCTTAGCATCCTTATGCCTTTCCTCCCAATAAGCGACACGGTTGTAAAATATCTTCTTCACTAATGCAGTGACAGGTAATCCACGTGCTAATTTCAAAACAAAGTTATAACTCTCAACAATGTTTGATGTCATGTATCCGAAATGGTAACATCCATCATATGTAAGAGTCCACCTATCCAAATCAACATTTTCGAACCATTTGGGTGCATCCTCCTTAGCTTGGGCTAGCTTCTCCATGAAACATTCAAATTTCCTTTATTGTGCTTGAGCACTTGCAAACCATACAAATTCCTTGCATAATTGGTTTTTGTGGACTGTGTTGAAGTTACTAGCAATGTACTACAAACAGTATCTCCAAACTACAAATGGTGGCTACTAATCTACTGATGGTTCCTTACACGCGGAATCAATACCAAATGCCTTGTCAGATGTAAGACATAAGATTTCCCCATTCTAGGTGACTACATGCACTTTAAGCTTACATAGAAACCATCCCCAAGATTTTACCAATTTTATGTCAACAAGAGCAAATGCCAATAGAACTATTGAATTGTCCCCATCTATGCTATAAGCTACCAATAACTTATGCCTATATTTTCTGTATAAGAATGTGCCATTAACATATACAATAGGTCAACAGTATTTGAAGGCTTCTACACACTACCCAAATGTAGAAAACCCACTTGAACTGAGATTGACCTTACTTTGGCGAACTATTCTAACCCCAATCCTCTTGTGTCCCCAGATTGCTCAACTTCATTGCATTTAATAGTCTCAATAACTCATTATAAAACTTCTCCCAGTTACCATATACCATCTCAATGGCCTTTCACTTTGCCTCGAAAACCCTTCTATTACTTATTGTATACTCCTACATAGTTTGTACGTTAGTTGCAATATCAAGTATCTTAACATCAGGGTTATTCCATACACTAGTGATGAATAGTATAGCCATTATGTTGCTATCAAGCTAAAGATGATCCTGGTTCATCATCGAGTTCATACAAGTGTACGGACCCTCTAGAATTGTTATTTTGAAAAGACCCTTTACTTTCTTCAAACAAGCTTGTAGCCTCCACTTATAACCTTATTCTTTCTTCTTACCGCAGACTACGTATACAGTCAGTTTCAAAATGTCCACATGAATATCATAGTAGTTCCTTAGGTAGAATGACTTCACCGCATCTATGAGATCTTTCTTCATGTTGAAACGCATACCGACACTTAATTCATCAGAATTGCTGATGTTGCAGCACATTTCAATAACATCTCTCTCAAATGTTATGTAACCACTGCCATCATATCCGTTGTTGTATAATGGGGTAAGATCTCTCACAAGCCTATTCACCGATTCATTTATTGGCAGTAAGCCCTGAAACTACTTGCTGGATAATATTTCACCAGTATGATGATGGAGCCTACTCGGGCCATCTTCACAAAATGGCTAGACTGGCATACTACTCCCAACAATATATGGTCTCACTTGGGCCTCTCCAAAATCCTCAGTATGGTCATCTTTGAGGCCAACATCATCCCCATCACCATCCCTACCATCCTCATCACCATCCACATCTACCTCATCCTCTCCATCATTGTCAACATTTATGTCCATGTGCATTCTCTCTATATACAAATTATAACACTCTTCATGTTCGATAATGAGACCCAATGCTTCATCAAGCTACTCTTTTATGATATTCATGTGCCCGTACTCAGAGAAATCCATGTACGGTTCAATTAACTAATCCACATTTGTTTACTCTACACCAGTCATTATTGAATGCACATTAAGATCCAAAAGGGTTAAATTGTCTGGCTCATGTATTTCATTCTCATCCTAGGCACTCAATTTCCTAATATGTCTTATGTACACTTCTTAAATACTCCATTCCCCAAAAGATTCTGCTATCTTAATGAAATTTTCAATATCCTCATCGTCTCTAATGGCCATCGACTTGTAGACAACTCCAGCATCATAGAAAAAGGGATGTTTGTACACGAGTTCAACACCACTCAAGTCAACTTCAGTGCGTCTACAAATTCTCTAACTAGAATGAGAGAAGTTCAAATCATTCTTAATTTTCAACTTCTTAACGGGGTCATTGTCATACTCCGGCCCCTAGCTATCCATTATTATATTTCTGTTTGCATAGACAATAACTTTTACGTAATCTATCATTTCTACCCTAGTAATACTACGATGAACCAAATATTTCGATGACATTAAAAACTTTATCTACATACCGAATGACAACTTTACAAAATGTACTTAGTCATCCTGTTAAGTTACATTGCAAACTACCTAACTTTAACTTTTTAATTTGACTCAACATAATAAAAATGCAAAAAATATATATATATTTACACAACAATTTCCACCTACATTCCAACATTTTTCATACCCACATTCATATAACTTATATATCACAATACAAAAAATTCCTAAATTTAGACAACATATAATAAATTTTCATGAAATATTAATAATTTACACAACTTACGATACATCTATTATTACGAAATCTACGTACTTAAGTAACAAATTTTTTTCTAGAAAAAAATTTGCATAATGTCAATTATTACTAAAATAAATAAAAAACATGCCTATAAGTTATAGATTATTACATGTTTCGGACGTATACTCAAGTCAAGAAATGGTCCAGTACTTTAACTATCGGTTTCCTCGAGTTTTCTCTATGTTTTGGAAATTTCAAAAATTGATATAGGTAAGAATGAACTCTGACCGCGCGGATTGGAGTTTATATAGGTAGTATAGTGAAGGCGTATCTACTGTATATGCCTTCAATTAAAAAACATAAGTAACTGAAGGTACATTCACTTAATGTGCCCTTACTATACTATATTCATATTTTTTTAAAAAAAATGAAACCTTTTTTTGTAATATTTTTTAAAAAAGAGCCCATATTCATATAAAACTCCAAGATGTCGAGGTCTACAATTTTTGGGTGGTTTCATGGTAAACCCAACTTGTAAGGTTGCCAATTGAAAAAAAAAAAAGAGAAAAGAATAGAACATTAGAAAATGAAACATTTACTTAAATAATGTTGAAAATTTACATTATTTTCGTATAAAATAGAAAAATTATTTTCCAATTATAGTATTTAAGAGTATGTCTAGTTAGATATTTATAGACGTTAACCATAAGGACAATATCCATGAGATTAGTTTTTATTTTTTAATTTTCTTTGTAACCTTAAACTGTTGACTTGGTGAGTTCATGGATTTGCTCCAAAAGCAATTAACTTAGGGTAGTGCTAGTTCTCAAATTTTCAAACTTAAGGGATCGAGGTAAGTACTGTAGCCCCTTGAGACATTATATCAATAAAATCATAGAATGATACATATACCTATATATGTATGTGTGTGTATATATATGTATTTATATTTTCTTTTATTACTCCTTAAGTGAGTATATATCTAATGCTTTTAACTCATTACCAAATGTATCCACTAAACCCAAGATATTAGACTAAAAGAAAAGAGAAAACTAGAACAAGGAAACTAGCTCATTTCAACCTCAATTCGAAGGCCGCCAAACCAGCCTGGCCTGGGCTGTGACAAGCCTCAAAGGCTTAGGCGATTCATCCAGTGAAACTCGTCGAACCGGCAGGCCGACCTATTAGTTTAGGTTCATTTCAATCCAAAAACATAAAATATAAATAAATAAATTCTCTCTTTCCTAACATCTTCTTTTACATTTTTATTATGTAAAGGAAGACTAGATTGAGGATAGTACCCAGTTGGCACCAAGATTATGTTGTAGCATAATAGATTTATACCAATACATACAAAATCCAACAAATTACAGTTGTAACTAACAGACAAATAGCAAATGTAATGCTAAAAAGAGCAGGAAATAATTGTCAGTAGTATAGCATACGATTCAAATAAACAGTATAAAAGAAAATACAATAGTAGTAAGGGAAACAAGTTCATTCCTTGAGAAATCTCAGTGTCTCTTTCTTTTTCCATTTCTTGGAGTTTTGCCTACTTGAACAAGCCAAGATCAATAGAGTACCTCACATACATAACAGTTAAGGGAAAGTTAGTCTTACAATAAACACAAAACTAAACATGAGAGAGACAGAAAGGAGATCTAGGCTAAGATCTCACTATGAAACCAAACCCTAGATCGAGAGAGAGGAGAGAGCAAAGGACATACCGCTTGGTGACTATCGAGAGAGATAAAATATCAAAGATATTTTTTATTATTGTATCCTAAGCGTGGTAAAAGGGGCCGAGCCTAACAAATTGGTGCTCTCGTCCATGGTTGGTGGTAGTAAGAATACCAACAATTCTTATGATGTAGGCAAACTTCAAGCTATGGTGTTTTCTTTAGTTGAGACAATGCATACGATGCAATCTGAAATGCAGGAGTATTCTAAGAATGCCTCTAATATTCAAGGCTTATGCTTTGAGGAGGATTTTTATATTCTCCCTATTCAAGGGGTTGATATTGTTCTTGGGATTCAGTAGCTTCAAAGTTTAGAGGCACCATTGATTATAGTTCCCTCACTATAGATTTTCTGTATCAAGGGGTACCTATGTTTTTATAAGGCGACCATGTTCCAATTGTTTCTCTTATTTCTAATCATCAATTATGGCGTCTTATCAAAATTGATGCAGTTGTCTCCTTTCTACATATGGTTTACAATCATTAGAGACTACTACTAGCAATGACTCACTCACAGAGTTATTAGGTAGATTCTCTCCTATTTTTGAGACACCATCATCATTACTACCTCTATGAGACATTCAACATTGTATTCATTTGACCATAAGTACGTCTCATGTTAATGTCAAACCATATCATTATCCTCATTTCAAAAAGGAGAAAATGAGAACTAAGTACGTGACATGTTAGTTCAAGGAATAATTTAATAAAGTACAACTGCTTTCTCTTCACCAGTACTCTTAGTTAAAAAGAAAGATGGTACATGGTGTTTTGCATTGACCATCGTACACTTAACTACGTCATGATTAAGGATAAGTTCCCTATCCCAACCATTAATGAACTTTTTGGATGAACTTCATGAGATTTGCATTTTTTCTAAGTTGGATTTATGGTCGGGATATCATCAAATTAGGATGCACCCTGAAGATATCCATAAAACTGCATTTCGCACTCACAAGGATCACCATGAGTTTCTCGTCATGTCGTTTGGCTTAAGTAATGCCCCTGCTACGTTTCAATCCATTATGAACAAAATTTTCCAACCTTATTTACGTAAGTTTCTGATTGTCTTTTTTTATGATATTTTAGTTTATAGTAGGTCCCTTGTTGACCACTTATCTCAACTCAAGGTTGTGCTACAAACCCTCATTGATAATAATTTTCTTCTTAAAGGTAGTAGCCATTACACAATGGCAAGTTCCTCAAAACATCAAACAGCTCGGGGCTTTTTTGGGCCTCTTAGGATATTATAGGTGTTTTGTGAAGGGTTATGCTTCTATTACTAGTCCCTTAACAAATATGTTATAAAAAGATAGATTTGAGTAGACAACTTTGGTAGTAGATGCCTTTGACAAGTTAAAGCACTCACTCACTCGTGCTCCTATTTTGGCCTTACTTGATTTTACAAAGCAATTCGTAGTTGAAACGGATGCTTTAGGACAAGGCATTGGAGTAATGTTATTACAAGATGAACACCCTATTGCTTCTTTTAGCAAAACAAATGCCCATTCATTTGTAAAAAGTATCTGCTTATGTACGGGAGCTCTATGCTATTGTCTAAGCTATGCGCAAGTGGCGCCAATATTTACTAAGCTCTCATTTTCTCATTCGAATTGATCATCGTAGTCTAAAGGAGATATTAACCCAAGTGATTCAAACCCCTAAGCAACAAAAGTATCTTCCTAAACTACTAGAGTATGACTATACCATTGTATATAAGGCAGGGAAAGACAATACGGTGGCTAATTCTTTATCAAGACAGTTTGATGGTGAATGCTTTTATTTTGGGATGTTTGCACCATCTTTCAAGTTACTTGATACATTGAAACAAGAGTACTCTTCCCTTTCTCAATTTCAGAAACTCATTTCTAACTTGAACCAAGGAATTGTGTTGAAATGGCCTCTTTTATGGATGAATGGGTTTTTATACTTTGGCTAATGGTTGTTTTTGGTGCCTTAGTCTTCCTTAATTCCGTCTCTGTTGGTTGAGTATCATTCCACTCCTAGTTCGGGTCATTTTGGTTTCCTTAAAACCTATAAGAAGTTGAGTGCTACATTTTATTAGGAAGGTATGAGGGAGCACGTTAAGACCTTTATTAAGAAATGTGCCATTTGTCAGCAACTTAAATACTCTACATACTTACCTGCTGGGTTGCTTTCCCCTCTTCCTATCCTTAACCGTATTTGGGAAGACATCAGTATGGATTTCATCACTTGTCTTCCCAAATCCCAAAGCTACACTATCATTTTTGTCGATGTTGACCGTCTTTCTAAATATTGCCACTTAGATGCCCTTGATACTCATTACATAGCAACCAAAGTTGCTACTTTATTCTTACACATGGTTGTTAAGCTTCATGGGTTCCCACAAACCATTGTCAGTGATAAAGATTTTGTTTTCATGAGCAAATTTTGCAAGGAGTTATTTACTTTGAGTAACACGACACTCTCCATGTCTAGTGCTTATCACCCTCAAAGTGATGGTTAAACTGCGGTACTCAATAGAACCATCCAACAATATCTTAGAAGTTTTGTCATGGATTTTCCCTCCCTATGAGTTAAATTCCTTCTTTGGGCCGAGTTTGCTTATAATACGTCTTTTCATAAGGGAGCCCATTCTACCCCCTTTGAGATAGTTTATGGCTGGCCTCTACCTACTATCCCATCCTGTGTTAAGGGTACTTCTACTATTGAAGCTATTGACTCGGACGTGGTG
Organism: Lumnitzera littorea; assembly: GCA_024138015.1. Taxonomy (NCBI): domain Eukaryota; kingdom Viridiplantae; phylum Streptophyta; class Magnoliopsida; order Myrtales; family Combretaceae; genus Lumnitzera; species Lumnitzera littorea. Next base: position 42,390,385 of record JAMXBB010000005.1, on the reverse strand, counting down.
TCTCACGATGAAGCTTTGTATGCTCTACGTAATAATTTGGCTTAAGCTTAAACCCAAATGAAGCATTTTGCTAACAAGCATAGGACTGAGTTGACTTTTACTTTAGGTGACATGGTGTTTATCTAACTCCAACCATATAAACAACTGTCCCTTTAACAAAATATGGGCCATAAGCTTTCTAAGCATTACTAAGGACCCTATCAGGTTTTGCGAAGGATAGGCTCGTGTGTCTATGAAATTGCTTTGCCCTCACATTCTAAAATCTACAATATTTTTCATGTCCTGCCTTTAAAAATGCTTATGGTTCTTCTATTCTCTCTTTGGATCGCCTCCACCCCACCCACCCCCACCCCCTTTCACAATTCCCCTTTACTCAAACCGTTGGGGATTATGAACTACAAAACTATTTTTCATGATAATCAACCTATCTAGCAAGTTTTGGTCCAGTAATAAGGTTTAGCGCTAGAGGACATTAGTTAGGAAGATTGGGACTCTTTTCAAATGACCTACCCAAACACTAACCTTGAGGACAAGATGGTTTTTCTAGTAGGGAAGACATCTATTACATAAAGGAAGACTAGATTGAGGATAGCACTTAAGTGGCACTAAGATTACATTGTAGCATAACAGATTTATACTAATACACACTAGATCTAACAGATTACAGTTATAACTAATAGAAAAATAGCAAATGTAACACTAAAAAGAGTGGAAAATAACTATAAGTAATATAGTATATGATTCAAATAAACAATATAAAAGAAAATACAACAGTAGTAAGGGAAACAAGTTCATTCCCTGAGAAATCTTGATGTCTCTTTCTTTTTCCATTTCTTAGAGTTTTGCTTACTTGAACAAGCTAAGATCAATATAGTACCTCGCATACACAATAGTTAAGGGAAAGTTAGTCTTACAACTAAGCATGAGAGAGACAGAGAAGAGATCTGGGCTAAGATCTCACTGTGAGACTAAACCCTAGATGGAGAGAGAGGAGAGAGCATGGGATGTACCACTTGGTGACTATTGAGAGAGAGAAAAGATCAGAGATATTTCTGATTATTGCATCCTAAGTGTGGTAAAAGGGGCTAGGCCTATAGTGTATTGGGCCTACAGTGCATCGGGCCTAAAGTAGGCTTAACATTTTTCCTTTCTCAACACATTCTATCTTTTACATTATTATATATATATTTTTCCCATTAATCATTATCACCTCTTTTCCATATAATACATATTCTCATTTCCAATATTCAAATGGGAATTCTTCGTCTTTTACTAAACATTACTCAATGTTTTTATATTAAACTAACATTAAGCTCGTACGGTCTAAATCAATTATTTCAAAACAAATAAAATTTGAACCGAAAATAATGATGAATTATTTACACATCAATATATGTAATATATATGTATACATAAAGTGTTATAATAATCTAGTAAAAAAATAGAAATACAAGAGAAGATAGAAAATTATTTATGGGAGTGCAGGAAAAAATATAAAAAGAACTAATTATAATTAAATTGCTGATTAAATCAAACCAGCTTGAGTCTACGGCCTCAAGAGCTAAGCCTGATTTAACCTTGAACCTATCTGTAAACCGGCAATTCCAGACATTTCGATCTGACAATTAAGTCTATTTGTACCTTTATTTTATAGTGGATAATGCTCTTGCACCTGATGTAAAAAGAACACGATGCACTTGTAATTCAAATGACCGAAAAATATTAAAAAACTATATAATAAATATCGAATTTACTATCATCTTTTTGAAAACTACGTGTTAACGTATTGATGAATTTTTTTTTTTTCAAAATTTAAATTATGAAGAATCTGAAACTCCCAAATATTGTATGGACTTCAAAGATCTATAAGTGGTCATCATCCATAAGTCTTACGCAAATAATCCGAGGAAGAAATATAAGTTCAGAATTTTTTAGGCTCCCACATCATTAGAGATTACATGACATATCCTTATAAAAAAATTGATAGTGGAATTAACACCCAGAAATCTTGTAAAATGTAAATATGAATTTCTTTGAAATCATGCATAGATGGAAATTAGTTGAAACATTGCATATATAAGGCTCGTTACGTCAACTAATTAATTAACAACTCAAATAGGGAATAAAGGCTCGAAATCATTTATCATATAATAAAACATTATCTTGAAAACTCCGTAAAATTAACTGATTTATTTTCTTTGAATGGTTTGTTCAAGTCAACATAGAATAGAATTTTCCATTAGTCCCTTTTGAAAGTGGGAAAATCACTTTTTCCAAATTTTCCTATACATCCCATAATAATGCAATATTTTTCTAATAAGGTTGACTATATTAGACTAAAAGATATATGATGTTTGCCTCGGTGATTAGATGTTTGGTTAGGTTGCTGAACCTTATGAAAAGTAAAATAATAAAGTTTTCCTATTTTGTTAATCTCGTGAGTACAAATCTATTGTTTTTAACTCATTTGAATATTTATCTATGGATTTCAAGATATATTATATGTATATATATTATTTTCGAAACATTTTGTCTAAAGAAAACTTCTTTAATATATTTGATAAAATTTTTAGTATAGTTTTTTCCCTTTTTTTTTCTTTAGTGTAGTTGCAATATTTACATTCCCTTTTTTTTTAATTAAAGATTTAAACTTCCCAAAACAATACATTTTATGAAATACTATCCGATAGTTACATTTATTATTTCATTAAAGTTAAATAATCGTAAGCTTTCAATAATTTATAAATATATACTGATAAAATATCTTTTATGGTAATAATTAAAGAAAACTAACTGCTTTTACCAGTAGTCATCCTCTAAACCTATGTACACGTGCAGAGTGTTTTGGCTAGTTAAACTAAACCACGAAGCCGGCCCAGTCCGGGTCGATTCGTACGTTGGTGTTGATCAGTTCAGCCGCTGCCCTCACGAACACGACAACGCGCGAGTATGACCAAACGTAAAAGCACTTCGACCGTCATCCAATGGCAGTTGGCCACTAGTCAAACATACGCGTCCACAACCCGACAAGGAAAACTGCGACTGTAGACACAATCGATTTGACGACTAATGGGGCACCACGTGTCAATACGTCGAAGGCATTAATTGCTTAAACCAACAACACGGCGAAGGCATTAAGTGCCTAAACCAACAACAATTGGGGCTGTGGGGTCGAAAGGAAATTTAGGTAGGTAACATGGACGCGCCGAAGTTAAGCTTTCTAACAACATACGTTGGATTAAAAAAAGAAGAAGGGATTTCATTTCCTTCCCTTGCTAATTATAAAAATATATATGTTTGCACACAGAGCAGTTACCATAAAATCATCATCGATTATTGTGATAATATTTGATCATTTTTTATTTTAAATAAAAAAAATAAAATAGTTCATAAAAGATTTTTTTTTTTTATTTTTACAAACAAAACCACAAAATATACATAACATATGTGGATGATGCCATGGAGTACCTCAGCACAAGTTAAAATAGCTTGCAAATTTTAGGAATTAATATTACTCGGTAGAGGTTAAGAAATGTCAATTCTTATTTTGATCCTCCTATGTCTAAAATATTCTGAATCTCTAAAATTTACCCTTTTTCTAATATTTCCTATATCAACCACCATATTGATTATAGTGTTAATTGTGGGGAACCAACTAAGTATGAAGGAAGAGATTGGGTTTAGATCTTATGCGAAATGTATTAGTAGGCCTTATTATCAAGTAAGCTCCTTACTCCGAGGTACTTGCAAAAAGCTTTCATAGGTTTATCCACAAAAGCTCTCTAATTTTCAAGTTAACAAGGAGGGAAGGAAAAGGAAAGTTTAGGAGGTGCTTAAGCTCTATTCGACTTAGAGGGAAGGTGCTCAATTGATGTAGTGTCTTAAGGTTAATAGAGAGCTGAGAGTTTCAAAGGTTTGAAATTAAAATCCCCTTACTTTTTGGCTCTTTACGCTATTTATAATATAAGGAGCTTACTTGTTAGGGGTAAGTGTCAGCTTGGGATTTATTCGTACTTATTGCTAATGGGGGATATGCACTGTGGAGCTAACAAATTGGCTTTAGGCATTGGTTGGCCATGAATATGCTGGCATGTCGAGTGTGCTAATCATACCATGAATGTTAGGCTACCATTAATGAAGGGAGGAGAAGAGTAAGCGCAAAAGACAAATTACCCTAGGAAGAGGACAGAAGGCTCTAATTAGCCCGTGAGCAATAGGTTAACCTTTTAAAGGGCATCTGCAAGGGAGAGGGTGGCTTCAAGTAGCGAGTGTGTGCCCTAAGGTCAACAAGGCTTACATAACTTATGCACGTCTAAGTAAGTGGCTAAGTCTTTAAAGACTTGGTGTTTGGGAGAGGGCCTTTAAGGTGCTTGATGGTAGGAGAAGTTCTTAGGGACTATAGGGCACTTAGGTAAGGTAAGATGTTTGGTCACTTGATTGTCAACAAGCCTTTTAGGGACTTTGCTTAAAATGGACCTCGTGTTGACCCAAAATGGCATGTTAACATAGAGGATTATTGTGGTAGTTGGACTTTTTATCCAAATTAATGCCATCAACCAATTTGATAGGTTAGTGATAAGGTTTAAAAAACCGCATCCAATTAGAAATGTTTTAAGGAGATTTGATTTGGTAAGACCAAAATAAAATTGCTAGGTTAGGTGTTTTGCTTTTAGCTTTACTCAATGCAAGCATAGGCATCGAAAATATCTTTTTGAGTAAATTTTGGTCTCGTTTGGCCTTGATAGGTCTTTACAAGACTTAAATAGGCTTATGGGCTTCTTTTATATGAAATAAGCTAAAGGGAGTTAAGCCTGATTAAGCCCATCATCTGAAGCTAAGCTCATGAATCCATAAGGGTAATGAAACTTTAATCTTAGCCATCCATCATTAGAAGTGATTGGTGGTCATCATCAATGGTTCATTTGATTTGTCCATTTCAGCTCCATCCAATAGTTGAGATTAAGGGTCGAAATCTATATATGAGAACATTCTCCTCTTCAACAGCAACATTGAAGGCATTGGCAAGTTTTAGTGAAATGTCATCACTCCATCAAAATCAATCCACAAAAGATCAAATATTAAGATTCAACCAAAAAAAAAAAAAAAATCAAGAATACATCACTGACACATAACTCAATCTACTATCACATATGTACTTTAAAAATCGAAGCTTGCCTATTTCTTCTTCCATATGTTTCTCTCTTCACATGTCATTAGATTAAGAAAATTGACTTGTATGTACATTGCACGTATTCAATCATTAATAGCAACCCTATTTACATGGATAAAACAAGCAATCACTTCGTCTAAGCTCATTAATGACTTGAATTACACTAACCACTCTAATATGCCATATAACCTTTTATTCATAAGTTTCCAAGCCCAAACCTCTCATCTACAACACGCACTCAATGTTTACCACTCTATATTGACAATCAATAATCTTTGGTTGAAAGTAACTTTCAAGCACCACAATCTCCCTCAGACATAAACCGCTTACAAGCCCGTTGAGCCATTTAAGTGCTAGTGGCAACCTTTTACGTTGTAAACTTATTTTGTGTTTTTTTATCCCCTTTGTCTTTGTATAATTTGGGTAATGGGGTATCATATTGCGATTCCCATTCCTATTATCCCCAAATATCATTGCTTATGCAACCAAACATGGTAATAAAATATTCTTTATAATACTTATTCCATCCTCTCATTGCATTAACCCAAACCAAATGTCGCGTAGAAAAATTGGAAATTTAGAAAAAAGAAGTTTAAATAAAAGGAATATTTTTTATGTAAAGATCATTAGGTTTCTCTTTAAAATTAGTAGTAATGGGTGCAAGTTAAAATATGATTATTTTTTTTCTCTTCATGCATATAAAATATATAAGTTAAAAACAAAGGAGAATAAAATCAAGGACAATATTACTCGTTAAATACTTTATTTATTTTGGGAAGAAAGCTTCATTTATGATCTTCTCACATCAACTAAAAAATATGTATTGGAAAAGAAATGTAAACAGATAGTAAAAATGGTATATGTTAATTGTACTAAAGCTAATTAACTTTTCTTATTTTATGTACAACTAATTATTTGGATTAATATTATAATCCAAATAATTACCTTAGATTTTAGAATAATTTAAATAACTTTGGGCCGGTATACTAAAAAAGTGGAACTCTTTAGGATCGGCTCGCCAAACCAAACTTTCTCACCAATCCCTACTGCTTAGGCATATCCTAGTTAATCTGGACTATGATTACCAAAACAATCTGGGAGTAGCGATTTATCACTCATCACATTGAATACTCTCTATATCCACTTATATTAGTAGTATTAGCTTAAATATATCTCGAAAACTTAAATTCTGCTAAATAGAAATGAGAGTACCTGCTTTTGCTCTTTTAACCCCACTTCATTTCATACTATGGTGTTGAAAACCATTGGATATACACTGCACCTATAATTTATATTTTTTCACTTCCTACATATTTTTATAACAGAAAACTCTTAAATATACTCTCTTTTATTTTCTTTATATAGGCTTGACTTTTTAATCTTAAACATTGTGCGTTTATATTCTAAACTTTTAAAAAAAGTGTCTTTTGTCTACCTAAATGACTATTTTTCTTTTGAAAAATCATAAAATAAGTATTTTTAATATCCTTTTATCCAAGGGCAAGATGATATAATGGAGTTTAGAACAACTTTTTCAAAATTTGGGGTTTAAGCGTTCATTAAAAAAATAGAATATGTCAATTAATATAAGAGCATATATTTACAAATTTACTAATCACAAAGGCTTTTTCATTCTCTTGTTTTCATTTTCAAACACCTATCATTTATTTTTCGATAAGGAATCATGTTTTAAGTTCTTAAGTAGATTTCTCTAATCAGTCATTAAGTTCCATATCATCATATGAAACATTTAAGAATCCTTTTTTATTCTTATGGTGATTTAAAATACTAAAGTAAGAAAAAACAACATAAAAATACTAGCTTTATGGAGTTGAATTTGGAATAAATTGCAAATATGTCTTTTATATTATACTTTTTTCTTGAATGTTAGTGTTTACACCTAAATTAAAAAAATAAAGTACATTTAATCTCTTATATGACCATTTATTTATTTTTATACAATTTTTCTTTTTTTGCAGAATGCATTTTTTATTATTTTATTTAAAAAAAAATTGAAAAAGAGTCTAAAAAAATATTTATGAAAGATATAAGCCAAATATTCAATTTTAAAAATAAATGATTAATCCTACTAAAATAATTAGAAGGGAATGTATTTATAATTTGCCCATAAATTGTCCATCCTAAAGTGTGGGCCATGCTATAGATTGCCCTAAGCAATAAATTAACTTTGATGAGTAACCTTAGCAATATTTTTTTTCCTTCAACTATTATATACTAAAACTGGAAAAAAATTGAAGGATTGTACTCGTACTGTTATAAGCCTTAGTAATATTAAAGGGGAAAAGATTTTTCATATTTTTGAAACTTGACTATACATGAAAAAAGAAGATGAAATTGGAGAAATACCATCAACCTGTTGTCATTTTCCACTGCCTTTCAACAGTAAACAAATAACAGATAGATAAAAAGGAAAAGAAAGAACCTTACTTTTTCCTTTCCATTTTCTCTCTGTCGGATTCATGGAAATTTCTTCGAGTTATTAAACTGTGCAAGCTGACAGCTTTTCTTCAATATAAAGTCGGCACCGAGCTGGGTTCTTCTTCAACTCTCATATTAATCTCCTTTTTTCAGGTGAATGCCAACTACAAACTCTAAAGTTCATAACTTTACTATTTAGATTTTTAATTCTTGTTATGTAATTTTTTTTTCCAGTTTTAACTCATGGATAGGATTTAATTATGTATATATTTTTATTAGTTATAGATCTTTTTCCTACGTGCTTACTGGGAAATTTTATATGTACTTGATTTGAGCTTCAATTGAGTTAAATTTTAGTTTTTTTTTTTTTAAATTAAATTTTGACTTGAATTTACTTGATAATTAGGTTAGATATTTCATGTCATATCATAACCATATGTTTGGTAGATATTCATGTCTTAAGGCTAAATTATGATCTTAAAAATATGGAATTAGGATTTGAAAGACCCAGATTAGGAAGTTTGGTTGACTAATCAGCAAGGTGCTCAAATAGGTTGGGAATTTAACTTGTTTATAATTACAAATATGGTAGAGAATATGTTTATTAGAAAAAAGAAACGTATATAAATATTTCCTGATTTCTTTTTGATGTTTCTAGTATTTGATTGGTTTCAGGTATTACAAATAAATTTAGCTTGTTGGGTGGTATATGGCAAATTAGGTTTAGGTTTATGAATTTCTGGTAAGCAGAATTAGGATCAACAAAGGGGCATCTGTTCTGGTGGCTGTGAACTCATAGTTGATAATGGAACCTCAATATGCCGGGTTCTTTGGTCCCTTTGATGGATTCCTGTTAAATGGTGCTTATGAGAAGGTGAATTTTACACATGGGTTAAACTACAACAACCCATCTGTGGATATTGGCTACCTCATGGAAAATCCTTTTGTCACCCCTAATCCTCAACCTTGCAATTCTGGTGTTTCCTTGTGTATGGGCACAGGAGATGGTGAACGTTCTTCTGATGAGAATGACCATTCTGATGCAATGTTTAAGTTCATCAACCAGATGCTTATGGAAGAGGATTTCAATGAGATGCCCAGTATGTTTCATGATCCTTTGGCTCTTCAAGCTGCGGAGAAGTCGTTTCAAGATGTTCTATGTGACAACTATACAACCTCTTCTGATACATCACCTTTACATGTCCATAGTCCTGATGATTGTTACTCGGGATGTGGTAGTGATTATGGTAGCAGTAGTAGTTGTATTACTACTGGTGGTGGGATTGGCAATTCTGTTGATTCTCAATGGATTGGTGATCTTGGTGATGGAAGGCCTTCAATATTACAAACTCCAGTGCCAGAAAACTATGTTTTCCAGGCCACAGAAAGCTGTCATACACAGCAGCCATCATTAAGGTCCATAGGTGTCCGCAGCAACAATAAGGGTGTGTTGAACACCTTTGCAAATGGGAATCTTCTGGCTGCAGCCTTATTCACCAAGAACGAGTCAGCAGTATACTTCCAAAAGGGGTTAGAGGAAGCCAGCAAGTTCCTTCCCTCAGGTAATCTGTTAAAAGTTGCTCCGGACAAGAGCATGTCTCATCCTTTGTCAAATAGGAAGATTTTAGCTAATGTTGTTGAGATGGAGGGGGAAGAAACTGGTGATTCTTGTATATTTGGGCCTAGGGGTAAGAAGAATCACAAGAGGGATGAGATGCAGTATGAAGAGGAGAGGAGCTGCAAGCAGTCAGCTGTTGACTTCGACGAGGCAGAATTATCTGAGATGTTCGATAGGGTCTTACTCTGTGCTCCAACTGGAAAAAAACTTGACCCTGAGGTAGATAACATGCTACAGAATGGAGTAATCCAGAATTCTCAGCAGAATGTGCTGCCAATTGATTGCAGAGACAATAAAATTCAGAGCAATATCCTTGGTAGTAAAAAGAAACTGGTTGATTTGAGAACCCTCCTGACATTATGTGCAGAAGCAGTTTCAAAGGATGACTGTGAAACTGCTAATATGTACCTGAAGCAGATTAGGAAGCACTCCTCAGCTTTAGGGGATGGTTCTCAGAGATTGGCTCATTGTCTTGCCAATGCCCTTGAAGCACGCCTGGCTGGTACTGGAAGTCAGATATATGCAGCTCTGGTATCAAAAAGAGTATCCGCTACTGACATGTTGAAAGCATACAGAGTTTATGTAACCAATTGCCCGTTTCAGAGGTTTGCTATTATCTTTTCAAACCATATGATCTTAAGTGTTTCTGAAAATGCATCAGTACTCCATATAATCGACTTTGGCATCTTGTATGGTTTTCAATGGCCTGCCCTAATCCATTGTCTCTCGAGGAGGGCAAAACCCCCTAAGCTACGTGTTACAGGGATAGAGATCCCTCAAAGTGGTTTCCGCCCAGAAGAAAAAGTTCAGGAGACAGGTCATCGCTTGGCAAAGTACTGTGAGCGTTTTCATGTTCCATTTGAGTACAACTGCATTGCAAAGAAGTGGGAGTCCATCCGAATTGAAGACCTAAAGTTGAGGGATGATGAGGTGGTTGCTGTAAATTGCATCTATCGATTCAAGAACCTACTTGATGAGACAGTTGTTATGCCGAGTCCGAGGGATTATGTCCTGAATCTAATAAGGAGAATCAAGCCACAGATTTTTGTCCATTCAATAGTGAATGGATCCTATAATGCTTCATTCTTCCGAACACGGTTCCGTGAGACTCTCTTTCATTACTCTGCACTGTTTGATGCCTTTGATACCAAATTAGCTCGTGAAGATCCTATGAGGCTAGTGTATGAGAAAGAGTTTTATGGTCGAGAAGCTATAAATGCCATTGCTTGTGAGGGCACAGGAAGAGTTGAGCGACCTGAGACATACAAGCAATGGCACATTCGGAACACGAGGGCCGGGTTCAAGCAACTTCCACTGGACCCAGTAATTGTGAAGAAGCTGGCTGATAAATTAAAAGAATACCATGTAGATTTCGTAGTTGATAGAGATGGTCACTGGATGCTGCAGGGATGGAAAGGTCGGATTCTCTATGCTTCGTCAAGTTGGATACCTGTATAGAACTGGGTTAGAGATTTGTGCTTGCGTATATTACCAGATGTAGGCAGGCAGAATATCCACACCCCAGAAAAGTGGTTGACATATGTGATGGCATTACATCTAGAGGTGCTGAGTATTCCCTTGCAACTTATCTTCTAGCAATTATGTCTTGAGTTTTCTGGTTGGTGTAGAAGTTTAAGATATCGCTTGTTATTATTATGTGATGATAGGTATTTTCACCATGTACTCTCCTCAGCTTGCTTTGCCAGCAATTTAAGTGCTTATCCAATATCCATGATGTCTTGGTCTTTGATTGGCTAAACCTCTAGTATTGCTGGCTTTAAATAATAGGTCTACATTTCTTGACTATGTAAAGTGAATTCTTTTAATACCATAGTGTAGCCTTTCTTAAACTGTGCCTTTTCTACTTGCTTTGGAATGACTCTGGTGTGTCTACTCATATTCTAGCAAGTGCTATATCATGAGTTACTTAGAAGAGGTTGAGCATTTTGGAGATGAATCCATCTCACATGAACTGATCCTAATGAAGTTATCTAAACTCATTTTGATCTGAAGTCTAAACTCCGAACAGTAACACATCCATGCCATGACTGTAGTCAAACTCACAAGGAATATCTCTGAAATTCTTATATTTATACTTGAGATATACTAGCTGATATTATCCTTGCACCTGGAGGCTGGAGGATGGTTACCCATCTCTTTCTGTCCCAGTTGGAATAACAAAACTTGCAAGAACTCCAATGATGGATGCTGAGACCCTGAAAAGGCCTTCCCATTTTTATCAGCTTAATCATTGATCACACGTTCTCTAGTAAGTGCATGATGTAGAAGTTGGATCTAAGTCAGACTGGCCTGCTCACTATCTTGATACCACCTGTAGGAACTTATGCCAAGCTAATTTAAAAGTCCATTCTTCTTTGCCTCCCTGCTGCTTCCAATTGATAGAAGATCAGTTCATCTGATTATATACAGAGCTGAATCACAAGATATGGCATCATTTTCTTTTGGCTATTTTATCCTCCTGTTCTAGTTGTATTTTTCTTCATTTCATTTTCTAAAGAGTTACTTAGAAATGAAGAAGTTGTCTTCATTTTTAGTTTCATGTAGTTGGGTCCTTTCTGTTTCCATCTTACAGAAATTTTGTATAGAAACTTCCTCAGGTTCAGTTGATGATGTTTGCAGGATTCTCTGGTTTCACTTTCAGCTTGCCTTGCCGGCATTTTCATTGTTTACTTAGGTTCTTGTCAATTAGCTTGATCTATTACTTCTAGTTATAAGGTTGTAAAATTACCTAATGATAAGAATTGAGCCACTGGACCATTGATTTGAGCCCAAGTTTGGGGACTTGATAGTATGGTAAGGCGCATCCTCACATCCTGACCTACACCAAAAGAATCCAGGCTGTTCTTAATTGTCAAACTACCACAGGTGTCAAGATGAGCCCATTCCTATTTGTCAACAACCGAGTACCAACTTAAGGACTGCTCAGTTGATAGCTCAGCCACACTTGTTTCAAGCTCCCCAGATCATGTCCGGGTTGACAAAACCCTAGAGAACTCTCAAATTGGCTTAGCATCAATTGAATCCAGCATACTTTCTTGTTTGCTTCTACAGGAACTGCTCCAGTTACTAATTACTAGGTGTCTTTATACATCGCATGAAAGAATCTGCCAGTAAAGCTTCTGATTCTACATTTTCTTTTATACCCCTTACCTATTCCTTGTATATTACTTGATTTAGACAATGCCCTTGTAGTCTTTTTCATATTTAGTAAATTGTCTTAATATTTCGTGTATAAATACCTTCTTGTAAGTAGCTGTAATCATTACCTCCATTAATATTGAATAGACTAAATTTCTTCTTTGTTGTTAAGCTTTTGCTTTCTACTCTTACTCTTATCATATTTCTTGATCAAAGTCTGTTAGGTGATAAGTGACTTCATTAAGTTATTTGTACGTCATATCAAGCTAGTTTGTGAGTTCATGGAGATTCCTTAGTGTGTTATATTTTTGGACTTATTCATGATTTTGATTGTTCTCTTTCTATTTCATCGTATTTGCCGTTTTACATTTTCAAGCTTTTTGCAAGTTTAGACCTACTGCGATAGCACTGCCCTTATTTGTTCTTGATGCAGCATATCACCTTCCTGGATCTAGCTTCATTTTTATGCTATACCATCACCTTATCATAACTAGTATCCTGTTACTACACTATCTATTGCTTCTTGCCAATATTGATGACATTCTGCAGAAGATGCATGGTGAGTGCAGGTTGGATGAACTTTGATCTGCTTGGCTCACCTGTGTTTCTGCCCAATAAAATCTGTGATGCTCATCTAAGTATTGCACCCTAAGCAACCAATTATCTAGTGCAGAAATATATCTGCGACCGGCCTGAACGAATATGTCATATATGTTTGCACAAAACTCATTAAGAATTGTGTCAACTGTCTTCTGTTTCATGCAACTCTATTTCTATTGATCTTTCTGATATACCTTTCAGATTCGGATGTTCTTGTCCTGCAGCTTGAGCATCAAGCTAACAAACTTTTACGGATAAAAATCGCTCTGGTACTGGTGGCTCGACTATGCTGGAGTGTGATTGTTTAGGATCCAAAATCTGAATGGCCAAAAGGAATTTATACATAATAACATGTGGGAGTGTCCCGGGCACTCGCTAATAGTTATATAAGGTAAGTTCAAGGTTATTCCTCAAAACAGACCAACAATTATACCCTCCGATTTTACATGTAATTGACTGAGGTAAAAGAGTAATAAAAGAATAAAATTTGCGTCACTCATAATAGATTAATTGTTTCTTCATCTTACATTTATTTTAATGTATTGTTCTCCAAAATTTCTACTTAAGAGAGATGCAATAAATCAATCAGTGTTCCTTTTTTTTTTTATATTAAATAATCACAACTTGCTAAATTAGCGCTAATCCTATCATCAATTTTGAAAGATTTTCTACGAAGTTTAGACGTGCAATAATAAATGTTAATAACTATTACACGTTTATTTAAGGGAAAATTAATTGCTGGTAAGAAACCTTTTCTTACTAAAATAAGATTTACGTGTTTTCATTTCTTTGGTTGTTTTTACATAAATATGTGAGAAAACCCTGTTCAATTAACAAATATTATGTTAAGGGCATTGTAACCTGATAGCATAAAAATTAGTCTCCCAACAAGATGAAACAGATTAGATCCCCATTTCTTCAAAGATGTAATATGACATACCGGCACAAAAAGAGAAAATAAAATTTGATGTATTTTATATAATCCTCAGTTGAACTTAAATAAATTATCGTTAATATGTTGTAGAAAAGTACACTTATGTTAAACCTCTTATGCAAATTTTTTTAAAATTCATGATTGAATCTTTCAAGCTAATTTTTACAATTTTTCCCAAGTCTTTGAAATATTATTTGTAGATTAATTACTGTGAAATTCCATTATAAGTCATTTTCGTTGGATTGGATGGCTCTAGGAGATACCGGAAAATGACTTTCTGTTAAAAAAGAAAATAAATTATTTCCTTGGAAATGACACTTAGGCAGGAGATAAAGATATTTTCTTTAAAGAAATATATTTTCCCAATACAAATAGGCCGAAAATGTCCTACAGTTCGGGTTTGAGCCCGGCCCACTTACTCATGATAACTGTATCTGCACGTCTCCATCTTAGAACGATGGTGGCTTCATTAGGATATTATTATTATTATAAGAAACAGAACTTAGTTGAAAAATGAAAATAGATTAAATAATCTGGCGTTAATAATTTAATGAATCGATATGATTTCAGGATAAAGTGCTTAATTTCTCAAAAAATTACATGAAGATGCGGTAACAAATTAGTAAGATGATAATATCAAACTTGTTACTGTTATGTTATGCAAATATGTGGCATGTATACTTAGGTAGCATTTGATTATATAATTTTTATAATATTAGATTGGATAAAAAATTTTATTTTATATTTAATTTATAAATTTACTTGTTGATGATGGGACAAAAATTAGACTAATGAACTGAATAAAATGTCTAAATTTTGTTTTATCTACACTATACTATGATACATAAAATGAAATTTACTAAACAAAAGAAAAAAATATTTTACATTTCAAAAAATATCTTTCATTATTATAATATTAAGTTAATAAATATTATTTTTATTAAATATTACAAAAAATTATTTATTTTATAATATAAATTTTTTATTCAGTATTATACAAACTAAATATAATATAATAAGTTTGTAATGTCCAATCTTCCTTATACTTGTTCTATTCAATTTTTTTTATCCAATTCAATTATTACAACCAAATACTACCTAATCTCTTAAATGAGTAAAACAAGTTCATTCCTTCATCACTAAAGTTATAATATAATAATTAGGGTAAAAGAAAACCTATAACTATTATAAGTGGATTTTTTTAATACCCTGTTATTGTATTTTATAAGTTGAGATAGTACGGTACCGTTAGTTCCCACGACATGAGCTTTTCGCTTCATTAAAACAAAATTTATATAAACAAAAGTTGTGGCTTTGGGTTTTTTAAACCTATGATATATATTTTAAATAAACACGTTTTATTTACACATGATCTATTCTTTATAACTATTTATTAATATAATCTCATAAGCACGTTAGTTTTTTATTTGTTAATAATAATTACTTTAATAAGATAATAGTATTAATGGTATTTATTTAAATAATCTAATAGAATATTGCATAAAATTAAAATTTAGAGTAAAAATTAAAAAACAAAAACCTTACAAGTATTGCAATTGGTGGGATTAAACTCACTCATCGAGCCGGTCTGACCCTGAATCAGCCGGGCGAAAAGGGGAGAAGGGAGTGGTTTCGAGCTGGTTTAGCTCTTAAATCTTTTTTTTTTAATATTTAATTTTATTAATTTCTTTTTTTTTTTTAAATACTTAACAAATTCTAATAACATGATCTTCTTTCTCTCTTTTTTTTAAGTATATTAATTCATTGATAATTTCTAATTTTTTTTATTAATTTTCAACTTAATGTGATTCAACTTTTTTATTTTTTTTCCTTTCAAATTTTATCTTTTCCTTATATTCAAATTCTTAATATTTGATAAATTTTACAAAAAGAACTTATATTAACTTAAATTGAATTTTTTATCTATCATTAACGTATAATTAATTTATTATTAGTCATATATAATTAGTTTAATGATATTATTCTTAAAAAATCGTCTTTTACCATTGTAAATGAGATAATTTTGACATATCATAATCTAATGAATATCATTCAATTATTTTTTTTCCGACTTAATAGTATTTCTTTTGTCTCTATCTTTTTTTTTTTTTTTTTGAATCGTTTAGGTTGACTTGCTGATTCAATAGTCGATTAGTCCCATAGTTCGGCCTAATCCTTGCATGGATATAGATAGGATCATTACTAGTCATCCTATAGCTAAGTAACCATCTCAAATTGGACGATAGGTTATATCATCTCAATTTTTTTCCCCTAAGAAAAAAACGGTCAAAAAAAAATCCGAATGTTTTTCCATGAAAATTTTTCATATAGATGCAGTTGATTCTGGCAGTGACAAGACGTTGTTGTTGAGTTGGAGGCAAGGTAGCTCTAGCATTCAGCTAGGATAATTTTGATGTTTCGTTGTATGCTTTTAACTTTTGTTGGACTTGCTTTTGTTTAATATGTTTGCATTATCCCGATAAAAAAAAAAAAAAAAACCTAATAGTGACAACAAATAAATTTATGATAATGTTTTTTTTTTTTTAAGGGATAAAAAGGGTTATGCTGCCTCATAGCTACCAACCACCATGGTAAGTCATGACCCACCATTTATTTGAGGCCGTTGCGAACCTCCTGAATGCCGCCATTTCAAGGCCTTGGGGTAGTTGGCAACAAACATAATAGGTGCAATGTCTGTTAATTTTTCTTTTCTAGGCCTTGATTTTTCTTTTCATTTCTTTAAGTTTGTAGAATTTTATTAAATTATTTAAATAAACTTATTTTATATATCTTTTTTTAAATAATTAGAAGTCGGAAAATATCCCTTATTAAAATTAATAAAATAGTCATCAAATACAAGGTATATATTTGTCAAAACAAAAAAATCACAAGTCATTTGTCTTTGAAAATTCTAAAACACAAATCATGTATATATAATTTTCACTTTATTAAATCCATATTAAAACTATCCATAAGAAAAATCTCTTCTTGCAATTAGATCAAATTGTTATGAGAAATTTTATAAATTAAAACCGCAATAAAGTAAGACACATGAAATTCCTAATTTCCTCGTAACATAAAAGGAACTTCTTAATAGATATCTGGGCACTCACTAAAACAATCATATATGATATATATATATATGGGTCAACATAGTTTTTAACTTTTAAGAGCATCATAAAAAATTTACTTATTATATTTTTAGAATATTTCCATATTATTATTTATTTTTCAAGATATTTTATTTATTGAAAATGCAATAGTGTAATGCTCATAAATATATATTTAAAATATCAATCATGCACTTCTTACATTCATTAGACATTTTATAATTAGTGTTTTGATTAGGAGTGAGCAAATAACCTTATTGTATAAGGTATTTATCTGAATCATGCTCTATTGAGTAGGTTCTAGATAGGTTCCAAGTAAATAACAATAATTACAAACTCATAAGTCCAGATCGTAATTCTCCAGAATCTATTTCTATAGGATAGGATACGGTCAAGGTACACTGTCTCACCTTAGAATTTGTAATTTAAGTATATAATGTATAGGTTTTATAGTACTTTATATTTACCTTATAATAATAATTAAATAATATTAATAAATAAAACACTAATATTATTGCTCTTTATTTAGTCTTTAAGAAAAAAATAATAATAAATTGGCTCATAATAAAATTGTAAGACTATATATTGATTGTGTCCATTATCTAATCCCTCTCTCTTCGTCTTTTTTTTTTTTTTGGAAAAATCTCTTTCTTCTTTTGAAGTCTTTTCTTTTCTTTTTTTTCCTTATCTTCTTGTTTCTATTTTATTAACTCTGGTTTAGTAAGGTTTAAAAATATCTCATTTCTTAACTTATTATCTAATATATTATATTAGAACTGAATTACTCACACAAGATTTTTGTATTCTATATATAACAATCTTGTGGTTTGATAAAAATTTTATTTTGATTATTTGAAAATAAAAAAGACAAAAAAATTAAACATGATCCAACCATGGGTTTAAACATTTCTAGTTTCGAAAGTATCCCTTATTTTACCTATTAAAATTTTATATCAAGTTTAAAATACGTTACAACCTATTCAAATTATTATTAATTAGTCTAACGATAATGTAGTTATAAAATTGATATTATTATGCATCTAACATAAAGTTTTGAAAAAAGATAAATAAAAAAGAAATACATGTTCTATAGGGTTATGTTATGTATCCCGTATAATTTGTAGGTCTAGAGTATAGGCTACAAGAGTACATGTTAATTCTAACGTACCATGAAGTAGGTTTTGAATATAAAAGCTTAAAAACCTATATCTATAAAGGGAAATATGGTTAAAATCTTATATCCTATTTATTTAATGTGAGCTCACATTTAGTTTTGAGAGTGATACATTCTTTTAATAAGTAACTTATGAAATTTTCTGGAGTACACAATGATAAAACCCCGTGCAATGTATCTTTACAGGTCCACAAAGCTTTATCAATCATCACGCAAAATTGGGACAGAAATTTTCTTGTTACATTATGGCGGGTAACTGAGATAAATATGTATTTTTAAACGATAATATAAGGGTGCTGCCTAATTATTTCAAGTAATAAGATATTGGTTTTCTATATATTTCAATTATTATATCTGTTTGAAACATATAACAATATGGATCATTTATTTAATTTACTTAAATTTTTAGGAGATAATATAAAAATTATGACTTGAACTTTACATGTTTTTTAAATTTCATATTTGAAACTCGAAACTATTAAATATCATGCCCAATCATTCAAATTTTATACGTGAAATTTAAAATTGTTAAATCATATCAAATTAAATTTTTACTCGTTAATTTTTGCACATGGAGTTTGTACTTATAAAATATCATGCCCATGTAAACTTTTTACTTGTTAAATTAAATACTAATTGACTTCAAAAAGATGACATCAAAGATAATATCTGATCAAATAATACAAGTGTAAATAAGATACTAAATTTAACAAGTAAAAATTTAATTGGATAAGACGCTTAATAACTTTAAACTCCTTTAACAGCTTGTCGAGTTATAAAAAATAAAATACTGCTTAATTTACATATCAATGTGATAATTTGTTTGAATATGGCCAAACATTCATGACTTCGAGTAGATTTATTCCATTGCCAAAAGTATATAACTATATTTGGTATACATAATGTTACATAAATGAACGAAATATGAAGAAAAAAACATACATAACAATTGCATGATTTGGTTATGATTATCTAAGATTAAATCCTAAACCTATGCTCAAACTATATAAACTTTATTTCACACTCATAAGAGAAGAAGGCATAGTCGCATAGATATTTATTTTTGAGTACTTATTCCATCAATGCATTGATGTTAAGGATTTTTAAGCCTGTAAATATATATATACACAAATGTATACGCATAACGGTATATGAGTCCATTTTTCTACATAATTTACAATCTGTCATGTCTACAATTTCTTTTTCTTTTTTTTTTCTTTTGGAGGAATAGTATCAAATTCCTAGTGGCGGCTGTGCTGGTGAAGGTTGAGCCCTCCGTCACACCGAATGCAAATATAAAATTTGATGAGACATCACTAACCTTAATAATTGAATATCACCTTTTCTTAAAAAAAAAAAAAAAAGGTCACCTTATCTTGGCAATTAAGAACCCTATTACGAAGTCACTATCAAAGTGATTAGTGCAAAGTTTGAATTTTCTGGGCGATTGATTGTAGGAAAGTGTTGATTCAGCCGACCAGTCACGATTCAACCCATTGTTTGAACCAAAAACCGTGTCCATCATTCAACTAATCCCATTTTATATTTCCCCACGTTTTGATGAAAGTTAAAGGTAATTTTTCTCCAAACCTTGATCCTCAAGAAACTTTATCTTTGGATGAAAATATTTACAGCATGTACATTTGAAAGGAATGACATCCGTTTTCTTCTTATTACTTTATTCACTTATAATATAGTATTTAATGAATCTCAATTCCAATGAATTCCAATTACTCAAGATCACTTAATCAACATTCCTTCCTTGCACCATATGAATTGCAATTAAAAACTCAGTCCCTTTTTTTATTACAAAATTACCCACCTAAGAAATAAAAATTTACAGCATCACACGTTTCAATTCTCCATCTTGCACCATAGCTACACAGCACTGTTCATTGTGCATCACCACGACACTTCACTGTCCTCTATCGTTGTGAGACCCAATAAAAATTTACAAATTAAAATATAATATTTAGATGTAGCATAGCTATAAGAGCTATCAAGTTAAGAAAATCGTAAACTTCATACTCCAATAAATAGGTTTTAAGTATCTAGCTTTAGAATATTTGGAAAAGTAATATGACTAGGATAGCATTTTCGATTGGGTTAAAAATATATAGATACATTTATAAATATGTAAATATATATACAATATATAAAATGATCCCCACTAGTTTGCATTTTGAAATTATAATGACAAAACTATAGTATAGTTAAAATGTTAACTCTTAGAGACAACATTGGTAAATTATCAGGAACATGTAAGATGGATTTTAATTAATACCAAGTCCTTAGAGAAAAACTATAGGAATAATAATATTTATGAGATCATGAAATAGTATTTAAAAGATATGCATATGTGTCTAGTATATTTAATATATAAGCTATATATTTTCGCGTTTATGTTTCAAGCAGCTAATTTAGAGCGTTGGTAAAACTAATTCGATTAAGTTAGAATATTATAAGTAGACTCGATACATTATTCAATAAGATTCCGTGGACTTAGATCTCGAAAATATAATACAATAATAATATGGTTAAAATAGTATAATTTTACTAAATTATTTAATAATTAATATACTCACGTAGAATAGGTATCGTTGGTTACCGAATTTGTAGAAATAAATTATATATGTAATAAAATTACTATATGACATAAAATAATATATAGAATATATGTATATACATCACGTATAATTGTTACGCGTAATTATATAATTATAATTATCTAAAATACTTGATTTATTATAATTTAGACCAAAATAAGCTAAGAAAATTTATAAAAAATCAATAAAAAATATAAGGTAGCTGGCATGAATTTGTTTTGGGTGTGTAGATGCTGTAGGACAAGTGTTAAGTGGTTTCATCAAATTTAATAGCATTAGGCCTTAGCATCTAAGAGGAATTCATGCATAAAGGAGAGAGAAAATTCACTTTAGCCTTCCAAATGCTCTAAAAATTTCCAAAAACCTTCCTACAATATTATACATGCAACTAAGAATTTAGGAAAAATAAAGTTCGATTGAAATTATTTAAGAGGAAATTCTGAAAATATAGAAGGAAAATAAGCATAATTTTAGGTTTTTAGAGATTCGTTGGTCTAAGCAATTGTTGGAGGGCGATCACCACCACTGAGCAACAAGAGATCCACTACTTAGACCGGCTGTTGGTAGCTAGTGATGGTAATTCTAATGAGTGCTCCAAAATTGGCCAAATCTCAAAAATTAATTAAAAATATTAATTTTCTCTAGAAAATTCTATAGAAATTTATTACTAAGTAATTTTTATGTGTAAACCTTGGGAAAAATATTATTTTGTATAAATTTAGTAGTTACAAAATGGAAAGGTTTGTATAAGTTATATCTTTTGTCACCACTTTGTGGAAAATCGTTTAACAAAACCGAGCTATTTTCAATATTGAATAAAATTGCTAAATGATATAGTTTTGAACCCTAAATTTTTTTATAAACTTCTTTATACTTATATTAAAGTGTTATGAAAAGATTTTTTCACAAAATTATTTTCTATAATTTTTTTGAATTTGTAAGCCCTAAATTATAATTAAAATTGTGTTTTTGGCAAAGATTAGTGTATTTTTTCTAAAGACCTCACTTAGATTTTAAGCTCAATCATTTAATAGAGTATTTATACCATGTAGAAGCTATTGAATGAAGTTTTATAGTAAGGAGTTAAAGAGAGTGATGATTTTGCCATTACACGTAAAGTTAGTAATGTATAATTTGGAGAAATGAGGCATACTAATGTGTTGTATAAGGAATTTTGAAATAATGAAATTATGGAGTATTAATGAGAATTGCTAATTGAAGTGCCAAGTTAATTTTATAACTAAAACTTGGTAGAAAGTTAGCAAATTAACTAGTTATAGTAGGTTTGTTAAATATAGAGGATAATTTAGAGGATTATTGAATGAATATTATGCTAAGGACTTTATTCAAAAGCAAAATCAAAGGTAAATATAAAAGGGAAATGCAAATATAAGGAAATTCATAAGCTAAATTAGAAGGTAATTTCTAAGGACTTTAAGGCTAGTGAAAATCATAAGGTAATTCAGAGGATTTTATAACCTAAGATAACTTATAAAAATTAGTAAACTACATAAGTAATCCTAACTCTTAAAACTAAAGTTAAAACAACTAAAATCATATAAAATTAATTAATTAATTATTATTAATCTAAGGATTCAATATGGATTGAATCTAATCTATTGTGTATATATAAGGATAGTTAAAGACCATCAGGGTGAAGATCAAAATTAGTAAACCGGTGAAGTCTATATAAGTGGAGTTAGTGCTTCACCGCACTTCGAAGTATTATTTCAAAGTACTTAAAGGCTTTAATATGTATTTAATTGTGGTTGTTAGTTAGCTGTCTGTGCATGTACAATGTACGTGCTTGAATATTTTTCTACTGTTGTAGATTGTTGAACTCTATTCATTGTTGTTTTATGCTTATTGCTTCATTGATTGGTTTGAAATTGCTTGACCATCTTAAAAATGATCTAACTTAAACTTGACTTAATCGATTAACTTGACATGCATCGCAATCCACTATGAGTAACGATTAAGATTTTCGAGCCAAACATGAACCCTTTCGATGAGGATAGCTGAAATAGTCATTTCCCCACCCTTAATCGAACTAGGTGATAGGATAAGAGGTTGTGGAAACTTTGGAGGCCATGGTTTGAGAGTCATATAAGGAGGAGAGTGTTCTCCATTACACAAGCTCCGGTTTTGTTTCGATTTGTATATGAAACGTCAAACTCCTCAACTTGGATTAGAGTAAACACAATTTCTCTAATCTTATGATAGATCGGATAACGTCATATGATAACATTTGACTGTATATACATTGCATATAATTAAACTTATTTGAGAACCTTGGTTGCTTAGTAATAGATATATACTTTTACTAGAATTTTAGTGAATGGGGTCGAAGAGTGAGGATAAAGAAGAATTTGGCTAGATTTTCTTTTGTACTTATTATTGACTTCTGTAATTGCTAAGAAAACTTCTCAAGTCTTCTCAAGGGGCTTGCTTGTTAGTTTTCAATCTTTTGGTTTGTATACTAAGTAATATGTACCTATAAGTTTAACAATTACTTTTCTGAAAATTCAAATTATAAGTTTATTTTATCAATCATTCCTAAAGATTATTCTATAGGTTCATATCAAGTAAGTACTAAATTAGGATGCTCTAAAGCAATTGAGTCGAGTATGCTTTGTATAAACTAGATCTATGATTACAGTTGTAAAATTAACTTCTACCTTAGAATGGTTCACATGGAGGAACTATTGTAACTCCACCTTTTCGGAATGTAACAATCCTACACCATCATAGCATACTACTATCCTCTATTGTGTACCACCACCACACACCACTATCCTCCATCATCATTCTCCATTATGCATCACTACTACCATTAAGATTTAAGATCGAGAGAAGGTTGGGTTTGAGAGAGAGACTTGATGAACGAAAGTTGAGATTTGAAAGGAAGAGAGAGACTATTGAGATTTAAGAGTTGATTGAGTGATTAAGAGAGAGAGAGAGAGCTAAGATCCTTCGTATTAAAGAGAGAGAGAGAGAGAGAGAGCTGGGGGGTGGAGAAAGAGGAAAATGGAGAAAATGAGGGAAAATCAATCATATTACCTTCTATTACGACTTTATTCTTATTATATATTTTTTCCTAATTAAACAATATAATAATCATCGCAATATCCATTTCCCCTTAATTCCATTCCCAATAAATCTCAATTACATTCCCATTTCTGTGAACTAAACGAGTCGTTAGGGTTTCATGTCCATGTAATCACTATAAAACCTACAACTAAAGAAATAAATAGATGGCATAAATGTAGAAAGTATTAATTATATATATTTCAAAATTTTTTACTTTTTTTCTTTTCTTTTCATGTTTGCATGCTGGAAGAAGAGATAAATAACTATTAATGCAATTAAAGGAAGTGGAATCCATCCTTACTTAAAGAATTCACCGTCCATCAATCTATTAAAACTACAATGATGAAAAATCATTAAATGTAAAAAGTTACAATAAATTCAATCATATGTAAAAAGTTACAATAATTCCATACTATGTAGTAAATCTAGGGAAGGAGCATTAGTTTACCTATTTTAATAATATTCTCCAAGTGATACCGTAATCAAAGAAATAAATAGGTGGCATAAATGCAGAAAGTATTAATTATATATATATTGAAAATTTTTTACTTTTTTTCTTCTTTTTTTTCATGTTAACATGCTAGAAGAAGAGATAAATAACTATTAATGTGGTTAAAGGCAGTGAAATCCATACTTACCTAAATAATTCACCTTCCATTAATGTAATGAAACTATAATGATGAAAAATTATTAAATGTAAAAAAGTTACAATAATTCGATACTATGTAGTAAATATAAGGAAAGAGCAATAGATAGATAGACTAATAACTTAGGTATCTTAACAATACCCTTCATTGAGAATGCAATACATAGAATAAGTGAGATCGTAGTCTTGCTTATCTTATGTGTCACACCCTTAATGGAGGGTATTGCTTCCCTAGGAAAAGGTCAGTTTAGAATCGTGAAGT
The DNA here is from genome assembly GCA_024138015.1 of Lumnitzera littorea. NCBI lineage: Eukaryota > Viridiplantae > Streptophyta > Magnoliopsida > Myrtales > Combretaceae > Lumnitzera > Lumnitzera littorea. The sequence continues at coordinate 42,365,577 of JAMXBB010000005.1, read as the reverse complement.
AACCTGGAATTAGCTCAACAATTCAGGTTTAATGAATCAACCTACACAAGGCGAGCTTGAATTGGCATAAGAATCACCAATTCATGTGGATTTAGGCAATTCAACCCACTAACCTACTTGAGCTAATGGGCTTAAATTATATAACCAGTTGAAACATTCTTGTTTATCCTATGTGTCACACTCTCAATGGAGAATATTACTTCTGTTAGGAAAGTCTAGTTTAAAACTGTGAAGTAGCCTAAAACTAGCTTGATAGTTCGAGTTCAATGAATCGACTTGTGCAAGGCGGGCCTAAACTAGCATAAGAATCATCGATTCATGTGGGTTTAGGCAATTCAACCCTCCAACCTACCTGAACTGATAGGCTTAAACTATATAACCAGTTGAAATGGTTCACAAGCATAAGAACTAACCTTATATAGGCTAGTTACAGTTTAAGGTTTTCTTGAATAATAGTTTGTTGGTTCCAAACTAGTTCTAGATAGGTTTGGGCTTGTCTTTATTTGTACTACGTCGACTTTTGAATGTTGCAATTATGGACTATGATAAAGTGTGCTTAGTGATGTTTGAATTACCTAAACCTTTTGATTTTATAATCTAAAAGTTTTACAATCCATTGATGAGAATATCCAATTCATCACCTAGCCATTGAAATCTTATTATATTAAGGGTAGATATAAATTTAGTACTTCAACTTTATTCATTTTTACAATTAGCTACCTAAAGTTGAAAGGTATTAATTCGGTATTGGAATTTTATCTATATTTGTAATTATCTAGCTTACTTTTTCCTATTTTTGTAATTAACTATCTAATTTAAGTATTACAAATGATTTCAAAAAATTTTTAGATAATACATTAACACTTTAAAATTTGAGATAATTATTAAAATGAGTAAAATTTAGGAATCAAATGTGACATTTATCCTTATAGTAACTTGCATGAGTACAAAAAATATAGTAATAATTGAAAGGATGTTGCTAAAAGAAGTATCCCCATTTGTTTCAAGGAAAATCTTTTGTAAATGGAAAATGTTTTCCAATTGAAAATATTTTCTTGAAAATTATATATTTTCATTTTTGTAATTAACTATCTAATTCAAGTATTATAAACGATTTCGAAAAGTTTTTAGATAATACATTAACACTTTAAAATTTGAGATAATTATTAAAGTGAGTAAAATTTAGGCATCAAATGTGACATTTATCCTTATATTAACTTGCATGAGTACTAAAAATATAGTAATAATTGAAAGGATGTTGCTAAAAGAAATATCCCCGTTTGTTTCAAGGAAAATCTTTTGTAAATGGAAAATGTTTTCCAATTGAAAATATTTTCTTAAAAATTGTATATTTTCATTTTTGTAATTAACTATCTAATTCAAGTATTATAAATGATTTCGAAAAGTTTTTAGATAATATATTAACACTTTAAAATTTGAGATAATTATTAAAATGAGTAAAACTTAGGCATAAAATGTGACATTTATCCCTATATTAACTTGCATGAGTACAAAAAATATAGTAATAATTGAAAGGATGTTACTAAAAGAAATATCCTCGTTTGTTTCAAGGAAAATCTTTTGTAAATGGAAAATGTTTTCCAATTGAAAATATTTTCTTGAAAATTGTATATTTTCATGTGTTTGAATGTTTTTATAAAAACATACTAAAAATGAATTTTCCACTGTTAGGTATGAATTTTATGTAATGTGTAGTTATGTTTAAATAGAACTCATTATTGTAAAATCATGTGTATATTATAAGTCTTTTATATAAATGTATAACATGTAAATTAATTTTTAACATTTATGTAGTTATATTTAAATGGAACTCATTATTGTAAAATCATGTGTATATTATAAGTCTTTTATATAAACGTATAGCATGTAAATTAATTTTTAACATTTATTTTAAGACTTGTTCCACGTATTGATTTGTGTGAAAAAATGATAGAGGAACAGTCACATCTACTTCTATTACGCCAGTGACTTGGAGAGTGATAGTCTTGGAACACAAGAATCTTCACTCATTACGATTGTGACTACTATGGATATAGACTTCTCGTCACTTCATTATATCTCATTATACTCATGATTGAAGGTGTGATTACCCTCCTAATATTCAATCACGAGTATGACTAATAGGAAGATTAACAAAACTTTCTTAATTACGCCCATAATAAAGGGTGAGATCAGTACTGGCTACTCCAATTCTTCATTATCACCCTTGTAATGGATTGCATATTAGTTCTACTTTAAGGTTTTTTTCTCCTCATGGCTGTGATTGGTTTAAAACTTACTGTTTTTGTGTAAACTTAATTTCCTTACTTCTAATCCATTTGAAATCAATAAATTACACAATTAAGTATTAAAAACTTAAGAATTGAATTACAATTATGAACAATTTATACTTAAATATGTTTTGAAAGTATAAAGTAATTTATACTTATTATTTATATAAACATGTAACATGTAAATTAATTTTTAACATTGATTATTGTAATATCCTTGCTTATATTTTAAAATTCTATCAATAAGCATTTTGAGTTATTTTTTCATTAAAGTCCCTTTATATTTATAATTTATAGGTAAATTCTAACAAGGGTAAATTTAAAAATCATTTTATTCAAAATTAGAAAACTTATAGAAAGTAATTTAGAAAATGGGTTTTCATTTTAAAAAGCGTAAGTCGTTTTTTTAAAAAATATTAGGATATTTTCTTTAATAGAAAAAATATTTTCTACTAACAAATAAAGAAAAATAAGGAAAAAATTTCCTGATTTCTCTAAAACAAACGGGGATGAACCTAATAAATGTCCAGTTTGCTTGCAACCGTGGTTTTGTCCTTGGTGAAATTGTAAAACCCTTGTTCCCCAAGGCAGCCAGATGCTTGACCGGTGCTACTAGTGCTAGGTCGTCGGTGGTGATGTCGGATTTGACCAAGTCCCAAAGGAGAAAGTTAAAACTCACATGTCGTCGTGTCCCGTCATTCTTTTTCTTTTATTTATTTTATATATATATATATAGGAGCCGTCGATATAAGCAACTCACAAGATGCCACGTGTAATATTCTACCCATGAAACCAGCTGAAAAATACAATATCTTCAAGCTTGATTTTCATTTTTTATCGCGTAAGCGATGGGAGAATATTTTGAGTGTGTAAAAATATGCAAATATCAATCTTGAAATGTGTAAATATCACATCCCGAAATTAAGCATTAAGTACCGCAGACAATAAATTAACCATTTTAGGTGAAGAAAATTACAACATACAGTACAAAGGTTACCATACATAATATATACTGAAAAAAACATATCATAAATCTTTGTGATTTTGTAGGAGGAAAGTATCTTGGTATATATAATGCTTATCAAATCTAAATTAATTCCTACGATTCAATCTGGTTTAATTTGATCCAATAATAAATCGGGTTCAATTCAATCTTGGTTCAATTCTGGTTGAATAGCCATTGGATTTGATTTCAACTTTTTAAATTTTGAACTTCTTATTTGTGTGGATCAACTATTTGGACAGTAGTTTGACAATATTAGTTGAAAATAAAATTTATTTTTAGTTTTACTATTAAATATTTAAGAAGGTGTATTATTGATATACACTTGAAAACATATATAAATTCTCTCAACTATAATTATACTTCAAATGAAAGATGTTCACATTGAAATTGACTAATCCCACCATCAGAGAGACAAACTGATAATACAAATACCAACATTCAACGGCTCTAATAATTTATTTCACTCTAAAATGGTTTGACCAGTTACCATCCTTTCCTGGCTGCTTACTGAACTGAACTCGGGTTACAACTTAGGAGGATTAATTAATGTTATCCTGCTTCGCGAACAATATTCCACACGGCGGAACTTAATTTTCTGTAAAAATCCGATCTATCTTCTAAAATGGCAAAAATAAATAAATAAAAAAGAGTGCAAGATATATGATTTTACAAAACGGAAATGAAATTCACATAATGATATTTGGATATTTAATAATAATAATATATGATAAAAAACCAATAAAGCCAGAAAAGATAATAAAGAAAAAGAAAAGGTGCATAGGTATGGAAATATAAGTATTGCGTTTAGATTTATCATATATTTTAATTGTCCTTTTTTTTTAAATTTATTTATTATTATGATTTTTTTTCTTTTTATTATCGAGTAATAATCAATATTATTTAATCTAGTTTAAGTGATTCAATTGAACATATAAAAGAGTTAAAAGATGAAAGGAATATGTTATAATCACGTTTAATCAAGATTCAATTAAAATTAAATTAAAATAATTAAATTAATTTTATTATTGAATTTGAAAATAATAATTCAAATTTAATAATACTAATAAGATATGGAATAAACCAGAAGCCATGCCAATCCAATCCGAAACAAAATTTCCAAGCGAGGGGATGTACTAGTAGTCACATTGGTCCCTCAACGATTCGCTTTTAACAAGGAGATTGGACTGTACTTAGCCATTTGTACAGTGGCCATCTTTTAGTTTCTCCCTGCATTTGTGTTCACATTCTTAATGTAAGAAAAACGTCCAAGGATGCTTCCTAGAAACAGATCTCAACATATAATATAATGTTTGCAACTCAAACTCAAATGTTCTTCTGATTATGATTCTTTGTTTTATTTATATAAGAGAGAGTACGCACGTCTTATGTAAGTTTAGCTTTCATGGCCTAGACTCCTACTCCTCTATCTACAAGTTCTCTTTCTTTCCTCTGCCAAAAGGTACAACGTTAGCAGTATTGCTGATCTTTACAAGGTATTTTTTTTTTTTTTAAACACTCTATGGGGTTAGGGTATTGATTTTCCTTCATTAATTTATTTTCCATTCAAATCTTAGCATGAATAACTAAAATCATGAGCTAGGTTATTGAAGTTGAATATGTGGAATTATGTGAAGGGAATGATTGTTTTTTCCTAGGATGGAAACAACTGTTGAAAATATCCTTTATTGTGATTGTTTGGCTTGTTTGTATATTATATGGGTATTTTTGGAGTGAATTGACTTTGCTCTTAGTGTGTAAAATCTTATAAGACTGGTTTACGCATGCAAATGTTCAGTGTATATGTACTTTTTCTATGTTTCTATTGTAGGTCATATTGAAAGGTATGTAAGACCTTGGTCTTTTTTTATATGAATATGTTCATCCGATAATTAAAATTCCTCGATAGAGATAGCGTTTTCACGATAGTTTTTATCTTTCGTGGTGGCTAATTATGCGCTTTTGTTCCTGACTTGAGTTTAGGGTCTAACAAGTTGTATCCCAATTTGACACATATGTTGCAGTTCTTAACTTGTGGTCCTTTTTGGCTGCACATCTGAAGTGAAGTTCTAGCAGACAAGATCGAGTTTCGTTTCTATTTCAGATTGCAGATGGCAAAGGATCCCCGTTCGGTTGAATTTCCCCAACTCATAGACAATTTTGAAACTGATGAAAAAACCAATTTGCCTAATTCTGATCAATACCCTTATCACCCAAATGACCTAGAAACCAATGATGCTTCTCTTGGTCCGTATTACTCAGGTCATCCTTCTTTATCACCTGATATTGATCTCCTAGATCACAAACAATTTGTTTCCAGTAATCTTGAGGAGGAATTGGGATTTGGCCCTGCGGATGCAAGCCAGGAGAACAAAACATCAGATCCTCCTACAAGCTTAAGCACAGGTTCAGTCGAAGAGGGAGCCTCTCCTGCCCTCTCAGATGACAGTGATTCATCATCTGATCCGGTTCTTAGGTACATAAGCCAGATGCTTATGGAAGAGAACATGGAGGAAGAATCCTGGATAATGGATGAACAGTTTGCTCTTCAAAACACGGAGAAATTATTGTATGATGCATTGAAGAAGGACAGCCCTGTTTCTCCTGACCTGCAATTTGATATCAGCCAGTTCATTGATAGCCCAGATAGCGGTATTTCTGGAAGTAATAGTGATCATGGCACCAGTGATGCTTCTGTAAGTAGTACTATGTCTAGCAACTCAACCGATCCTCATTGGATCCATGATCCTGGACAATCGGACCATGTTTTGATTCAAGATCCATACCCCAGTGTCCAAATCCCCCAAAATCATACAAATTCAGATTCACGGTTTGGGATCAATCCTGCAAGCAACGTGCCTAATTATGGTAATGGATTGCTGGATACTTCTGCCACTGAGATAATGGCTAGGAACATGTTTGGTAACAGTGACTCAGTTCTTCAATTTATGAAAGGACTGGAGGAAGCCAGCAAGTTCCTTCCCAAAAGTAGCCAACTACTTATTGACATTGGTGACAATAAGTTGGCTTCAGAGAAAGATGAGAACAGTGGCTTGTTTTTTCCTAATGGATTGAGGGCAAGAAAAACTCATGTGAGGGAGGATGATGGTGATTTTGGAGATGGAAGGGCTAACAAGCAAACTGCTCTTAATGTGGATGAAGGTGAAATCTTGGAGATGCTTGATAAGGTGTTGTTATGGAATGAAAAGTGTGAGACCTGTGGACCACATTGGGGTCATCCACCGCAGCAAGAAATTTCATCCAAGGAGTCACAGCCTAATGGGCAGGCACGTGGTCGTAGTGGTGGTGGTAGGGGGCGTAGTAGGAGGCAGGGAACTGAAAATTCTGTAGATTTGAGAACTCTTCTGTTATTGTGTGCACAAGCAATCTCTTCAAATGATTTAAGGACCGCGAATGAACTCTTAAAGCAACTTAGGGAACACTCTTCTCCCACTGGCGATGGATCTCAAAGGTTAGCCCATTACTTTGCAAATGGTCTCGAGGCACGATTGGCAGGAAGTGGCAGTGGCATTCAGACTTATTACCAATGTGCTGCTAACAAGAGGACGACGGCAGCTGATATACTCAAGGCTTATCAGCTTCATCTTTCAGTTTGTCCATTTAAGAAACTCTCGATTATCTTCGCGAACATCACGATTTTGAATCATGCTGCCAATGCAAAAGTGCTTCATGTTATAGACTTTGGTATTGCATATGGTTTTCAGTGGCCACTTCTCATCCAGAAGCTCTCATATAGAGAAGGCGGCCCTCCTATGTTGCGCATCACGGGGATAGAGATTCCTGTGTCCGGTTTTCGTCCCACAGAGAGAATTGAAGAGACTGGTCGCCGTTTGAGAAAATACTGTGAGCGCTTCAACGTTCCTTTTGAATACAATTACATTGCATCAAAGAATTGGGAGAGCATCCGTATTGAGGATCTAAAAACGCAAAGAGATGAGGTGGTAGCAGTAAATTGTCTTGGTCGATTCAATAGTCTTTATGATGAGACGGTCGAAACTGATAGCCCAAGAGATGCGATGTTAAGTCTTATCAGGAAGATAAAACCGGATATCTTTGTTCATGCTATAACTAACGGATCATACAATGCTCCCTTTTTCCTTACAAGGTTCCGTGAAGCTCTGTTCCACCTCTCTGCAGTGTATGATATGTTTGATGCTACAACTAATGCTGACAACAACGAGAGGTTGGTTTTAGAAAGAGAGTTTTATGGTCGGGAGGCGATAAATGTTGTCGCATGTGAAGGTATAGAGCGTGTTTGTAGGCCTGAAACATATAAGCAGTGGCAGGTTCGTCACTTGAGGGCCGGTTTTAAGCAGTGCCGTTTGGATCAAGAAATTATGAAGAAGTTGAGGGGGAAGTTAAGTACATGGTATCACAAGGACTATGTGCTCGACGAGGATAACAACTGGATGCTGCTGGGTTGGAGGGGTAGGATTATGTATGCTTCAAGTTGTTGGGTGCCCCGTGTAGGACTAGGACCTCAAAAAATTAATCCGTCCTAAGGGGGCCGGGGGGAATTGCTGAAGTTGAGGTGCTTCTTTCCTTCTTGTTTTAAATATGTTTGTCCTACCATGGGTGCACATCGGGGTGCACGGCCTGCTAGTATTTTCTCTAAGAGATTGTGCGCCACAGCAAACGTATCGCTTCAATGGGCTGATAACTTCATCGTTTTACTTGCACCGTTGATCGCATCTCAATAGGCAGGTTTCACCTTTATGAAAGCATAGATTTCGTCAAGTAAGCAGAGAAAGATTACTCTTCTCTAACCTTAGCAGAACGTGGAAAAAACAGACTGAGCCGTTTGTTTATGTTGGAACTTTGTTTTCTATCTCATGTTCTTTGTAATTGATGTGAAATCAGTTAAGAGTTGTCATAATCCATTCTTCGTATTTTGCACTAGTATTTGTAGTAGTGATATAAGATGAGCCATATAGTTGATGAGTGCTTTCTGAAATGCTTCCATATATATTGAATCAATGTCTTTTCCGAATACAAGACATGTATATATGTTTGAAGCAACAGAAGAAAAGGTCGATCTTGTTACTTCAGCGTGTTCAGCTGAATATTAGAGAAAGGTTGTTTCGTCTTTGGTGATGAAATTAAGACTTGGTAGTGGAAATCCAACCGAAATCCAGCCTATTGAGCTTTTCTTTTACAAAAACGACATATTCCAGGTAAAGGCTTTGTGGCGGAAATCTCACCATGGATTTGTGAGGCGGTTCGTATGTTTGCGTTTCTCCTCATTCACTAAGCCAATTTACTTGACCCAGTGTGAAATACTAAAATTACCATGTGATGTTGGAATATTATTCAGCAAGGTTGACTTGTGCATGTTTCTTCAAATGTAAATGAAGGTGACTCTTAACGTTATTTCTTTACAAGAAAAAAACAAATGTCGACGAACAAATGATTTGTTATAGTGTCTCATTCAAAGTCAACATTGCACAAAATTTTCAGTCTATCTCAACATTAAAAAGCATAAGTCTAAGTTGAAAAATAGAAGTGAGTAGTTGGGCATTGTATATGATGAAATCTAAACCAAATCCTTTAGTCATTCCCACGCATCCTCAATATTACTTTCAACTCTTTCTTTTGCGGTATTTTGGTGAATGCTGGACATTTTACGTGATTTAACAAAACCATTTAGCTTTATATCTCAATTGGAGAGAGGTGATTTCTATTCATATAAATAATCAAATACCTTGTTTTGATAATATAGCACGCCCTAGAAGTTAAAAGGCTTGCCGTGCTGAATGCGCTGGCAATTTGTTTTTAAGATACGATAAATCAATGTTAATTTGTTTAAAAAATAAGATCTCTCTCCCTTTGTAGTGTGTATGTAAAATTGAAAAGGCAAACAGTAAAAAAAAAAAAAAAACGTGCACCTTTTAAGACCATGCTAAAACTAATTTCAAAACTATGACATTTGAAATTATGTTTTCAAGTTACAATTTTATTTTGTTAAGTTTCAAGAAGTTGAAATGGTGTTTTGCAAAAACATGTTTGAAGAACTTGTTTTCTATGTTCAGAAATGTCAAAAAATAGAAGTGTATATAGGTATAAATATATGAATATCACCTTTAGATATACAAATACAATACATTTTCTTTATTAATTATTAATAAACGTGCTGATAGCTGGCTTTCAGCCCAAGATTTCCATGGCCCAAACCCACCCGAGAGCTCTCCAACCTAAACATAGAATAGATCAGAGTCTATTCAAGCTTAACCTATCTTACTTGGACTTCGCCTCAAGCACTTTAAGAACCCCTCCTTTGGAAGGCTTGGCAAGGTGAATTCTCTTACTCCAGTCAACTCTTGCTAAGACTGAGTACTTCTCTATCAAGTCACTCTTTATGCTAAGTCGAATGACTGCCTGTTTCTTTATAGTACGCCGAGTTGTAGTTTATTCACTTGCATCTAAGCCGACCAATAACTCGGCATCTCCCTTACTGAAAAGCCAAGATAAAGAGACTCCAGACTAACTAAGCCACCTCTATTCTAATAAGCAAGTTGACCATACTTTTTGTCCGTATCTTCCAACAGCATTACTAATTCTGCATTGTTAAGTATACATAATTATGTGTAGAATTTGTCATACCAATAATTATTTTCCTTGAATATTCATTTTTATCCTTTTGTCTCTTGTTCATTATTTCCTTAGAAAATGCCATTTTTATCTTTTCCTTTTTTAGGCATGTTGCCATAAATTCTCATGTATAAATACCTCTTATACTTGTAGCTGTAAATAACAGATTGATTATCATTAATAAACTTGAGTATTTTTCCTTCTCTACATAAACACTGCTTATTTACTCTTTGCATTACTCTTATTTTAACCCTTAAGCAAAGTTAAATAGCAAGTAACCTCATTGGATCATCTCATGCGTCATATCAAGTTGTACAGTGAGTCCTTCAAAATTCCATTCATGTGTCATATCCATTGGAGCTGTTTGGGAGTTTTTGCTTATTCTTCATTCGCATTTGTCCTTTCGTACATTCACCATCACTTCTTTTTGAGCATTGTATAAGCTTAGATCCATCCAGTAATCGACCTTATCTATTCTTGGTCACGGTCTACACCATGTTGGTATCGGAGCAGAGGTTTTGTTTAAGTTGTAGTTGGTTTTCGAAATTCTGTTTATATTCTATTTTACATGTGTAAAACAGAGTAAATTACTATGTTCATCTTAATTGCTGTGTTTGCTAGCTGTTGATTTTCTGGTTTGTGAAAGTGTCTGTTTGAGCTTTGAATTAGCAAAGAAAATGATTGACCTAAGTATAAATGTTGGTATTGGAGATGACAACAGTGGAGTTGTTTACCATGGACGGCAATCTCAAGGAACCCTTAGGAGCATTGATTAAAGACTTGATGACGTGGCTAATCTCTTGGTAAATTTGACTCGAGCTGTTCATGCGTTGGCTTGCCGACCCATTGAGGCTGCGCAAAACACCCCACAAGCTACTCAACTTATTAGAAGTCAAAACCCAATTCGACCAGTTCGAGATGGAGGAGTAGGCGGATGAGTAAGACTAATGATAGACCTAAGGGAACTAGATGAAGAGGACGAAGATGAGTATTTTGAAGAAGAACAAGCTAGGGTTCCTAGAGTATCTAACCATGTGAAGCTTCGGATTCTGAGCTTTAATGGATCTATGAATGTTGATGAATATTTGGAATAGAAAGAGAAAGTAGAGTGTATTTTTGACTATTATTAGTATAAGGATTATGAGAACGTGAGAACTGCTGCTATTGAATTCTCTGGATATACTGTGATGTGGTGGAAGAATTTTTAGGCCATGAGAAGGCGAGAGGGATACCAAGAGATTAATACTTCGCCCGAGATGAAGAGGATACTTAGAAACCAGTTTATGCCGGAAACTTATCTGTAAGATACTTTTACTTGGCTTTAGGAGTTGAGACAATGAGGCCGAATAGTTGAAGAATATGTCTAGGAATTCCAAATGCTCATTATGGGATTGAGAGATGATATTTGGGACATTGTAGAGCTCTAACGATTCACCATAATGGATGAGGCCATTAGAATAGCCTAATGAGTAGAGAAGTAGAGAAGAAGCCGAGTACCTGCTAGAATGCCGATTAGCTGACTCGGATAGGGAAGTCACCGAGCTTAGTTAAGTATCGAGCCGACCCCAAAGGTAGATGTTTGAGCTAACCAAAAAGGTCGACCTGATAATGATGTGTCGACTCAAACTTATGAGAAGAGGCAAGGGTTTGATAGGAAGACGAGCTAGATCAAGTGCTTTAAGTACTAAGGGTTCAAACATATGGCCGCTTAGTGTCTGAATTGAAGAACTATGGTGATCAAGGGAGACATTTTGAAGCTAGAGGTCAAAAGTATCGACGAGGAACTTGAGGAGGAAGAAATTACTGCTAAGAAAGAGTTTATTGAAAAGGACATGTTTATAGAGGACTTGGATCAATTGGTCGTAGTTGTCTGATGTGCAATGAACATGGAACCTTCACAAGAGGAGGAGTAGAGGAAGAATTTATTTCATACCACTTATAAGGTGAATAACTAAGTGCGAGCATTAATTATAGATAGTAGAAGTTAGACTAATGTGGCATCAATCGAAATGGTTAAATAGTTGAAGTTATTGACCATTGCACACCCGAAGCCATACAAGTTGCATTGGCCAAATGATAAGGGAGCACTAGATGTGATTAGGCAAGTATTGCTGTTAGATCACAATTGGAAACTACGTCGACGAGAATCTCTGCTATGTGTTGCCCATGTACGCTTCGTATGTGTTGCTTGGCTGATTATGGCTATTTGACACAAGAGTCATCTACGATGGATATAAGAACACATACGTATTCGAAAGGGATAGCCGGAAGATTATACTGAACCCAATGTTGCTGAGAGAAGTTAATAAATTGCAGAAGAAACTTGTTCACGAATTGAAGAAGACTCTGATAATGAGTAGAGTCGAGCTCTAAGAGACCTTTAAAGATAATATACTGACCTTCATGTTGGTTAGGCGCCTATTGGAAATGAAGGGGTAGGGTGAACTACCCCAAGAAATAAAGGAGTTGCTGAACGAATATGCTAACCTATTCTTAGAACAGTTACTCAAAGGGTTACACCCAATTTGCCACATAAAACATTGCATTGAATTAATACCTAGCACTACACTGTCGAACAAGCTTACTTATCGAATGAGTCTCGAACAGGCTTTTGAGCTTCAATGTTAAGTCAATGAGCTACTGAAGAGAAGATATGTTAAAGAAAGTCTTAGCCCTTACGTTGTACCAGCGCTTCTAGTGTTGAAAAAGGATGGAACTTGGCGAATGTGTGTAAACAACAGAGCCGTGAATAAGATTACGATCAAGTACAGGTATTCTATCTCGAGATTAGAAAATATGCCGGATGAATTGAGTAGAGCCAAGATTTTTAGCAAAATTGATCCTAAGTATGGCTACCATCAAATTTGCTTGAGGCTAAGAGACAAGTGGAAAACGTCATTCAAGACTAGACATGGATTATATGAATGGATGGTCATACCCTTTGGCTTGTCAAATGCCCCGAGTATCTTTATGAGATTAATGAATCATGCGCTGAGACATGTGATCGGGAAGTGTATCGTAGTGTATTTTGATGACATCCTAGTTTATAGTGCCGACATACTGAGTCACTGTAAACATCTTCCAGCCATTTTGGATATCTTCCGTATCGAGAGATTATTTGGCAACATGAAGAGATACTGCTTTTGCTAAGAGGAAGTGGTATTCTTAGGCTATGTAATAAGCGGAGGAGGCTTATAAGTGGATGATGAAAAGATCTGAGCTATTGTCGAGTGGCCGACTCCCACTAATTGTGCCGATGTGAGAAGTTTCCATGAACTGGCTTTATTTTACAAAAGATTCATTAGGAATTTCAATACCCTCATTACACTGCTTATTGAATTAACAAAGAAGAATGTTAACTTTTAGTGGGGAGAAAAAGAGGAGAGGAGTTTTACTAAGATAAAGGAAAGGTTGACCTCCTCCCTTATACTGAATTTGCTCAACTTTGACCGACCAATTGCCTACTACAGTGAGAAGCTTAAGGGGTTGTAGACACCTTATTTTTGCCATTTTATTAGTTTTATTAAGCTAGGAAAATAATAATAATAATAATAATAACAACAACAATAATATATATAAAAAATAAAAATAAATAAATAAACAACAATTGAAAAAAATAATAATTAAAATGAAGTGTCAAGTCATATCGAGTCTAGTCGTATCGAGTCTAATTGTATTAAATCGTATCAAGTCGAGTCGTTTATGGTTGAATTGAATAATGGTGTGTGTCCAGTTTAATAAATATTAAGTTGTTGAAGGATTGGGATTCATTAAAATATTTTAGTCCAGTCCGATATAAAATGGATTTTTTTTATCTAATTTATATTGGGCTAGAATAGACTTAGGATTTATTAAGTAGGTTTTTGGGCTAAATCAAATTAGACTGAATTGGGCCTGAAAAATATAAAGTCCAAATTAAGTAGGGTTTTTAGAAGTTAGGTTGAATTTTCAAAGAATCATTATTGTATCTTCTGTATCCGAGTTTATGATCATATCTTTTGATACGAAAGATTCAATTGTGGGTATTATAAATAGGAAGTTGACAGTAGAGTTCAAGAATTTTTACAATCCCTAACATCACTACATGCTGTCGTCCTTTGCTCATAAGTACTGATCATGTGATCTATACCATATAATAGCCCCCGTCTCGGAACACGAGACACACAGCACACAACATACGAACACTTCTTCATCAAGCACTGTTACAGCACATTCTCTTCCCTACTCAATACAGATAACCCCCCTAACACAGCATTATCCACAACATTTTGCACACACCGAATTCCATAGCATACTATACTCCATGCCCTAGCACCCTAACACACACATACGACCCCTTAACTGAACACACTAATCTACCAAACGTCCCACAACACTTGACCGAGCACGTTGTACTAATGTGCATCCCATAACACCTACTTGACATACACTAGCCTTACTCTACTTGACACAACATATGCTCCATGCCACACTCACTAACATATTCCAATCCTTAATGCTACTTACTGATCATGATTTCACATACATACAACACATTGTTGTTGCACAAACTGAATACGCCACGCTCACAAATCACTCACATACACTGATGATCACACATGAACACAACTGACGTGATACGGACACAGTCACTAGCATAATGAGCATTAATACAGCCATACTTGACACAATACATGTGCATAGCCACTTGCATGAGCCACTTCGCGATCACATGAGGTTCATATCTACGTACGATTAGCACGACGCCACCTACGCGTACGATCAATTTCACATTGAGCATGCAAATGTAATCCAAGTGATTACGATGTGGTTAACACAAACACGACGATCATGCTTGACTCGATTCATTTAGGTAAAAAAAAAATTATTATTTTTTATTTTCTTTTATTTTATTAGTTAATTTAATTATGTTCACTAATTATTTTTTCTAAGTGAAGGTTTTTTTTTTTTGAATCGTCATATTATTTTCTACATTTTTAGATAATTTCAATTTTTTGTTAATTTAGTTAAGCCGCATTTTTTTGAAAAAAGTAAGCGTATGTTTTCTTCGAGATCTGTATCTTCGGAGAAAATACATATTTAGAACGTATTTACGTATAGAATTTAGAAAAAATACATATCTATATATGTATTTTAGTATATCTTGCATATAAAATTTAGAGAAGATACGTATCTTAGTGTATTTTACATGTAGGCTTTAGGAAAGATATTTTTTTGACCCGTGGTGAATTTTTTTAAAAATAAAAAAATTTAATCGGGATTTTAAAAAAGATCTAGTTAGTTAGGTTTTTTAAAATAGATTTTTGAAAATTAGATTTTTAAATATTTTTTAAAATAATAAATGGTTAAATAAACGTAAATTTAGCTTGATTTTTAAAAATAAAAAAATCTACTAACTAAATATTTTATAAAAAAGAACTACGTTAATTTAATCTTGACTAATGGTTATGTAGGCACATTTGAAGCAATTGTATAAAAAAATACTTTTTTTCCTTTTTTATTGAAAAATTCGTAATAAGAAATAATGAAAAATTAATTTTAGTTATATTTTGCATATTTGTATATAGTTTAGTATTTTTAGAAAAATTACAAAAATAAAGCTTGTTAATTAGTTTTTTTTTTTATTTTACATGGTGACTTAGTCTTAATAGATTGGCTTTGAACTTAATTTTTTTGGTTATTTTTTGTAAAAATTATTTTTTTAGAAAATACGTGGATCAATGGCCAAATTAAAGTTTTCCCACTTGAAAACCTTAATTTTATTTTTTGTCAGTTCAATTGGTTGGCGACTCTAATTTTTAAAAACATTTTTAAAGAAAAATGTTTCTTGAATTTAATGTTGAGTAATTTATATTAAATAGACTAGGCTTAATATAGATTAAGTTAAGGAAAACGAAATAGGACTCGACAAGGGCCTCAGCTAAATTTTTCCACGTATGACAAAAAATTCTTAGTACTGATCCAAGCACTGCAAGTATAGTAGCATTAACTATTGTCGAGAGAGTTTGTTATCTACACTGACCATGAGTTTTCGAGGTATCATCGAAGCTAGATAAAGTTGTCTAAGTAGCAGGCGTGATGGGTCGAATTCCTTGAAAGATTCAATTTTGTAATAAAATATAAACAAGAGTAATGTAGTTGCAAATGCTCTTTAAAAAATATATGCACTTCTGAATCAATTGCAGACTAAACTATTTGGGTTTGCGAACATCAAGAAGTATTATTCAGAGGATCCACACTTTGGACCCATAGTTGCATGATTCATTGATGGAAGAATGGTAGACAAGTATCATGTAGGAGATGTCTACTTGTTCCAAGGAGGAAAATTATGCATGTTGACTTATTCATTGCAGGAGCTACTGATTAGGGAAGCCCACAGTAGAGGATTATCTAGACATTTTGGGCAGAAAAGGACATATGAGTTGCTGAGTGGTCGATTCTTTTGGCTGAGAATGAGGCGAGATATGCACTGAGTTGTTAAAAGCTGTGCTATGTATAAAAGGGCTAAGTGTCGAGCTAAGAAAGGAAAAGTAATGCCATTGCTCATTCTAACAAAGCCATGGATTGAATTGAGCATGGACTTTGTTCTCAATCTATTGCAAATTGCTTGAGGCAAAGATTTTGTAATAGTTTTCATGGATAGGTTCAGCAAGATGGCACACTTTATGCCCTACTCTAAGACGAACGATGCTTCGACTATTGCTCTTCTTTTCTTGTAGGAGATTGTACGGTTACACAGCGTATTGAGAAGTGTAGTCTCTAATAGGGACCCAAAGTTCTTGAGCCATTTCTAGAGGATCTTGTAGCGTCGATTGGGAACTAAAATACTATTCAGTACTTCCTATCACCCCCAAAATGATGGCTAAATAAAGGTAGTTAATCGCACTTTGGGATCACTACTTTAAGTTGTAGTGGGCAATAACTTAGCTGATTGGGACGATTGTTTGCTAGTGGTTGAATTCACTTACAACTGGACAGTGCATGACACTACTAAGCAGACTCTCTTTGAAGTGGTTTATAGTTTTAATTCCGAGTTACCCCTTGATCATACCCTTATACCTATGCCTGCGCAAGAGGACCCTGATGCGAAAGTTAGAGCATAATCCCTTCAGTACATTTATGATAAAGTCACTCAACACATTGACTAAGCTGCTAGAAGAATGCAAGAGAAGGCTAAGGTTACAATGGCTAAACAATTCTAGCAAGGAGACTTGGTATGGCTCCACTTCAACAAGGAATAGTTCTCGAGTAAGAGGAGGAACAAATTATCTGCAATAGCTGAAGGACCTTTCAAAATCCTCCAAAAAGTCAATGATAACGCCTACAGATTGGAGTTGCCCAATGACTATGGGGTTTTTGATACCTTCAACATTGTCGACCTCAGTCCATATTACCTTGATGAAAAAGTGATCGAAGAATATTATGATTTGATCTCAAATCCAAAACAACCTGGGGGGAGTGATAGGAATTATGCTACTAGGCCTTTGACCTGTAGCTAAGCTTGAGGACTAGAAGGCCCGACATGATAAATTCTTCTGCTCCAGCCAACTCCTATCGAGGCTGAGTACTTCTTTGCTAAACTACTCTTTATGCTAAGTCGAATGATTGCCCATCTCTCTGTAATACGTTGAGTTATAGATTACTTACTTGTGCCCAAGTTAACCAATGACTCGGCATCTCCCTTACTGATAAGCCCAAATAGAGAAACTTCGGATTGACTAAGCCACCCTTACTCGGACAAGCAAGTTAACCGTACATTTTGTCTGTATCTTCTAACGACATCACCATGTATACAGAATCATGTGTAGAATCCATCGCACCAATTATTGTTTTCTTTGAATATTTATTTTTACCCCTTTATCTCTTGTACATTACTTCCTTAGGAAATGCTCTTTTTGTCTTTTTCCTTTTAAGCATGTTGTCCTAAATTCTCAGGTATAAATACCCTTTGTATTTGTAGCTGTAAACAACATATTAATTATCATTAATATACTTAAGTATTTTTCCTTCCCTGCGTAAATACTACCTATTTACTCTTGGCATTACTCTTGTCTTAACCTTTAAGCAAGGTTAGGTGGCGAGTAACCTCATTGGACCATCTTATGCATTATATCGAGTTGTACCATGAGTCCTCAAAAGTTCCATTTGTACGTCATATCCATTAAAGCTGTTTGTGGGTTTTTGCTTACTCTTCATTCACATTTGTTCTTTCACACATTCACCATCGCTTTCTTTTGAGCTTATTGCAAGCTTGGACTCAGCTAGCGATCAACCTTGTCTATTTTTAGTCATAGTCTACACTAACTAGAGTATAGCACCCTTTAATATCACTATGTCAAGCTAAGATTTTCACTCTCCTAGTTCTTTTTTTATAAAAATTAGGCATTCTTTAAACTGATTAGTACTAAACTTTACTCGTTTAATATCGATCCTTAACTAGGGTTTAAAGAAAACCATTTTTTCAATTTGAAAAGGTAATGGAGTCACCACCTGAACGAAGTTGAGAAAAAGAGTTAAGTTATAACTAATTAGGTGAATTAGTTATAACTTAGCTACTAGTTTATCGATTAAAAAACTAATTTATAAAACGGTTTTTTGAAAACTAAAGATCTAAATCCAGAGGCCAATTTATTAAACCTTAAATAGGTATTACTATTTAATTTTTTGAATTTAACTTCACTTTTCAAATATACTCTTTTTAATTTCTAAACAACTAATCATATTACACATGACTAAATTAATTAATTTGTATAAATATCTACAAAGATGGAAAAAATAAAAATTTCCATATGGGTGCCTACGTACCTGTGTACGAGTGCCTACGTATCTGCGTAAGGGTGCCTACGTACCCGCTATTCAGGATAAGACTTCCGTAGCTCATTTATAAAAAATATGGTGGGTTGATTAAATTTTAATTTTTAAAAAATAGTCGGGTTTACATTTTTATCCATTTTGATTTATTTGAAGAAATTTCTTAAAGAGTCTTAAATTGAGGTTTTAGTTTGGAGAAACTCTAAAGCGCCATAATTGGAAAGGGTCAATTTAGTTTTATTTATTTTTGGAAAATCATTTTTCTAAATAATAAAACAATTTTATTATTAAACTATTTATTTCATTCTCATTTCATTTTTTATTCATTTTTTTCTTGCTTATCTATATATATTTTTTATCTTCTCTATTTTATTTTTATCTAAAAAATAAATAAATGAGTAGACCACTTTTTCTTCTTTTCCCCTTTTTTTTTTTCTTTTTTCTTTTTCTCTTCTTTCTTGGTTTTCTTCTTTTTTTTTTTCTTTTTCTTTGTTTTCTTTTTTCTTTTTTTTTTTAGATATATAAATTACAAGTACGTGAAAACAATAAGCAAATAAATAAAATAAAAGAGAAAAAGAAAATAAAAACACAAAAGCCATCACATTAAAATTTAGAGAGGAGATGCTAGGTTGGTTAGGTTAGGAGTGGGTCGGATCAGATCTCCAACCGGTCAGCACATGACCTATATGTGCATAGCAACAACGTGTTGATAAGGGCGGTAAGGGAAGTTTTCTGATCGTCTCTTGGAGGAGGTAAACCCACTTTTGTAGGTATTTTATTAAACTTAGTAGGGGTAAGATTCACGTTAAGGCCAACAATGGCTGTTTGGGAGGTAGTGATTGTTTGGGTAACTACAATGGTTGTGGATCATGTGACAATGGAGTGAATAGCAGTGTTTGGGTTTGGTTGGAAAATAAGGGTTAAGGGTGGAGCTTAGTCTATAGGTTGTACGGTTGTAGTTCGTTGGATGTGAGAGAGAGATGGTGCGGAGAGAGTCGGTTAGGGTATGGCATTTTTAGGAGTGGACAATAGGTATGGGTCTTAGGGGTTGTCGTGAGAGAGAGAGAGAAAGAGTAGGCCGAGAGAGGGTCCTTGTGTATGTGTGTGGGTTTGTGGGTGGTGGAGCTTGTTTAGTTTTGAGGGTTCAATTTCAGTGAGTGGTTGTATGAGTAGGTAAGGTCTTGTGTCCGTAGGTACAAGTTCGATGGGTGGCTACGCGAGTGGCTGTGTGGGGCTTCAGGGTTCGGTTGAGAGTGAGAGGTAGTGGGAAGAGAGGGAGATGGTAGAGAGAGAGGCAGATGGTCTGTGGGTCCCCTCCTTGTACATTGTATGTGTGTGTGTGTATTTTGAAAATCAAAACCCCCTTATCTTGTTTTGAATGTCCCCCCTTTTACTTGAGTGGGGATTTTTTTAAAATAGACCTTCCCCCATTTCTAATCTCTGTATCTTTTAAAAAAAGAAAGCAAAAGGAAAAATAAGGAAAAGGGGAGAAAAATATAAGGGAAAGAAAATTTGTTGTTGCGACCAGTCATAAAGCCTTATGTGTTATAATTAGATACGTAGCCTAATGATAGTCTGACATGTGGCTACAAGTGGAGTTTAAGAGAAAAAAGATTAAAAAAAAAACAACTTTTATGGCTTTAGTGAGTTTCATACCTATGAACTCCAATTAAACCCAATGTTAATATCCAATGCTTATCTGTTAGGCTATTGACCTGTACTTTGTCCATATGTGCAGGTCGACCTAGGCTAGATTCAATTCTAAGCCTCGGCCCAATAGTCTTTTATTCAAATTTAAAATTCTATTCTACTTAAAAAGCTTAAAAATTTATTATTTTTCTAAATTCCTTATTTTTTTAATTTTTCTAACTTTTCAAATTTCTTATATATTTTCCTAAATTTTTCTTTTGTATTTTTTGTAATTTAGGACCTTATAACTATTCTAAAAAATAAAAAGGGGGAAAAAATTAAGTGCATATAGTTGCCCCTTTTTGTTGTAAAGTTTGAGAAAAACTTTGCCACAAAGACAAAATATACACTATTTTTACCCTAAAGGTGGATTTTATCCTAAGAAGTGCTAAAGTTAGCTAGCTATCTTAGGTCCAATTCACTAGAGATTTGAGGAGGAGAGGGGTAGTGCTCTAAGAGCTAGCCGAAAGACGGAAAGAAGAATTGAAGTCTAGTTGTGCTCTTATGACCTAATGAAATGAAGTGAAACGCGTGAAGTGCTCTTTGAGCTAGCTAAGGCCTTAAGAAGAATGAAGAAAACTTGGTCATACCCTAGTGAGCTAACTAACCAAGGTGAGTGGAGCACTCCTAAAGCTAGATAAGACCTTAAACTAATAGAGGAAACTTGGTCGTGCCCTAGTGAGCCGACTAACCAAGGTAGGCAAAGCGCTCTTAGAGTTAGCTAAAACCCTAAAATGAGATGAGAAAACTTGGTCATGCCTCAATGAGCTGACTAACCAAGGCGGGTAAAATGCTCGTAGAGCTGGCTAAGACCCTAAAATGAAAATTAGTAGTGCTCTACTGTGCTAACTAAACTAAGCGGGTGCGTCTCTCAGGGACTAGTAACCTTAGAATTTGATCAATTTAGAAAAGCTAGTAGTACTCCTTTGAGCTGACTATCCTAGGCGGGAGCATCTCTCAAGGATTAGCAATCCTAGAATTTGATTGATTTAGAAAACCTAATAGGTCTCCTTTAAGCTGACTAACTTAGGCGGGAGCATCTCTTAGGGACTAGTAACCCTAGAATTTGATCGATCTAGAAAACCTGGTAATACTCCTTTGAGCTGACTATCCTAGGCAGGAGTGTCTCTCAGGGACTAGCAGCCCTAGAATTTGATCGATCTGGAAAACCTGATAGTGCCTCACTAAGCTCACCAACCTAAGTAGGAGCATCTTTTGAGGACTAACAACCCTAAAATTTGATCAATTTGGAAAACCTAGTAATGCTCATTTGAGTTGACTATCCTAGGCAAGCGTGTCTTTCAGGGACTAGCAACCCTAGAATTTGATCAATCTAGAAAACTTAGTAGTGTTCCTTTGAGCTGACTAACCTAAGCAGGCAAAGCGTTCTTAGAGTTGGCTAAGACCTTAAACTGGATGAGAAAACTTGGTTGTGTCCAATGAATTGACTATCCAAGGTAGGTGAAAAACCCAAAACTGGATGGGAAAACTTGGTTATGCCTTAATGAGCTGACTAACCAAGGTAGGTAAAGTCCTCCTAGAGCTGGCTAAGACCATAAATTGGAATGAGGAAATTTGGTCGTGTCTTAATGAGTTGACTAACCAAGGTGGGTAAAGCACTCTAAGAGTTGGCTAAGACCCTAAATTGGAATGAGGAAACTTAGTTATGCCTCATTCCTTAAGCTAGCTAAGACCCTAAACTTGGATCAATTTGGGAAACCTAGTAGTGCTTCACTAGGCTCACTAACCTAGGCAGGAAGTGTCCCTCATGGACTAGCAACCCTAAAATTTGATCGATTTGGGAAACATGGTAATGCCTTACTAGGTTCACTAACTTAGGCGAAAGTATCTCTTAGGGACTAGTAACCCTAGAATTTAATTGATTTAGAAACTTGGTAGTGCCTCACTAGGCTTACTAACTTAGGCGAAAGTGTCTCTCGGGGACTAGTAATCTTAAAATTTGATCGATTTAGAACCTGGTAGTGCTCCTTTAAGTTAATTAACCTAAGCGAAATGGGTGGAGCGCTCTTAGAGATAGCTAAGACCCTAAATTGAAACCTAAAGAAGAGAAGCACCCTATGGGCTTGTTACAAGATTGGTGAAAGAGAAGCGCCTTGTGGGTTCGTTTGAGAGAACTCAGTGAAAGAAAGCACCCTATGGGCTCGCTAAAGGAACGTAAGCGCCCTATGGGCTCATTAGGAGGTAGTTGAAAGAAAGCACTCAACGGGCTCGCTAAGAAAAAGCTGATGAGGGGATGCGTCCTATAGGCTCACTTGAGATGATTTGATGAGAGAAAGCACCCAACGGGCTTGCTAAGAGAAAGTGGATGAGGAGACATGCACTATTGGCTTTCTAAGAGAAAGTTGGTAAGGGAAGCACCCTACGGGCTTGCTAAGGACCCTATATGGAGTTGACAATAGAGGGGTTGAAAGCTAGCTAAAAGCCTAAAAAGAAAGATGAGATGCTGCCTTAAAGGTTAATGGGATCCCTAAAATGGAAGACGGGATAGCACCCTAAAGGCTGGCTGAACCCTTGAGAAGAATGAAAGAGGAGTTAGTGCTCTAAGAGCTTACTAATACTCTTAAAAGACAGGATAACGCCCTAAAGGCTAGTTAAAATCCTAAAAGAATAAAAAAGGGAACAACGCTTTAAGTGCTGGCTAGAACCCTAAAAAGAATAGAAAAGAGGACATTGCTCTAAGAGTTAGCTAAAACCTTAAAAAGATGGGATAGTAACTTAAAGGCTAGCTAGAACCTTAAAAAGAATAAAAGAGGGGTCAGTGCTTTAAGAGCTAGCTAACAACCTAGAAAGACAAGACAACGCCCTAAAGGCTAGTTAGAACCCTAAAAAGAATAGAAAAGGGGATGGCGCTCCAAGAGCTGGCTTGAACCCTAAGAGGAAATTGATGAAGGATTGAAGAATTAAAGGAAGGAAAGCAACTAGTTTTAAAAGACTTCTTGACTTAGAAAAGCATTTATAGGAAGATTGTTAAAAAACCATTCATGAAAAAGGAAATAGGGATAGGCCTATTGATTTGAGAAAGAGTTAAGAAACTGCAACAAGGAAAACATATCTAAACTATTAGGGTTAATTTTAAAAGACCAACCTAGAAAGGAAATGGATGACATGGATCGAAAGCTTGGCTACTTGAGCCAACATGGATTGGACAAGAATTTTGTGACAAGCCTTTACTTTCTCTCTCTTCTTTTTTTTTTTTGTTTGTGAAATTTTTGCTAATGGGTATAAATTCTTATTTAAGGAACAATCTTATAACCGCCCCTATCCTTAGTAATCATGTGGAGTTTCTTAATGCCCCTGACCCTAGTGCTTCTCATAGGGCTTTTGTGATTTTAAGACATTCCTTTCTTAAAAGAGGTAACCTAAGATTAGTTTAGTCAAAGAGGTCTTCCTTGCTAGCTCTTGTTTTAGATTTCGCTTTCGACTACAGTTCCAAAAATTATAGTCTATTTTATAAGTGATATGTCTTGATCAATTCGTTAGGTTTTTTTTTTTCGGTCTAACCTTATGAATTTAGGCTTTTGGTCCAAGGGTTTTCAAAGAGGATTAATGAAGAGACAAAAATACTTTTATTAATCTCGATTGTACAAATTAAGAACCTTGGGGAAAAATTAGAAGCATGCTTGCCCTAGTTTAAAAAATAATTTTTATTAAAGATAAATTATCTTTTAAGATCATAAGAGCCTTTATAAGTGTAAGGGTGGTATTGTGGGTGGGGAGGCCTTATGTGATTCAGTATAGGTAAGAGAGGCTTTTAAGTATCAGAGTGGATATAGAGATTTGGGTTTCTGGGCTTAGGAGTGTAATTTAAGGCCTCGTGTTTTCTAAGGCTATTTGGGCATTGACTCCCGGCCCCTTGGTTTGGTTTGGTTGCCCCTACTAGGATGTGAAATATTTCTTAGGGCTTTTCATCTTACATTTTCGGGCCTAATTCTTTGGCCTCTTTTCTTCTTTTTTTTTTTTTTCTTTTTTAATTGCTTTGCCCCACCATCTCTTACTATTCTCTCTTTTCTTTTGGCCCCAAGAGTGATTATTTCCTTTGTTGAGTTTTTCTTTTTAAACGATTCAAGGCCCTAAATCCGTAGAATTCTAGTGTATGGGTTTAAGGTGCTTGAAAAGGAAATTGGCTCTTCTTCATTTCAAAGAAAAACAATTTATCAGAAATAAAAGTTTTTTTTTTGAATTAGTGTTACTTAAACAAGCATAATCTAATCTTACCCTTATCTTCTAATCAATAACCCCTTCGAATTGCCCCATTATGGGGTAGTTCTTGACAAGGTTTGAATTTAAAAATTCTCCAAAATAGGTCTAACGGGATAAACAACAGATGATTATGTTTAGGATTTAGAAATGAATTCCTAACTACACTTTAATCTACGTATCACATTCAAAGTGAACCTCTTTCGAGGAATGAGTCCAAAGTATCCTTACCATTATATCACTCAACTCTTAAAGTGTTTCAAGTTGGTGTATAGGATACAACTTGCCTCTTCTCATCCTAAACTTTTCAAAAAGTGAGTTATTGATTTTTTAAGGAGGAGTCTATTTTTTATTTTCCCAAGATGAGGATTGGTTTTGCTTGTAGTTTCTCAAATTATGCCCTAGTATTTGATTTTGTGTTTTGGTTTTATTCATGATTGAGCTTAGCTTTCTAAACAAGTTAGGGGTTTTGGCTTGGCTTGGTTATTTTTAGGGGTTAAAGATTGTGCTCAGGTCAGTTACCTCGATGGGCTATGATTCATGTTCGGATTGGCTGCTTGGCCTAATGACTTATGTTTGGGTAAGCTGGTGTTTAGGTTGAATGCTTAGCTAAGTGGCCTGTATTTGGGTAGGTTACTTGAATGGGCCTAAGGTTGGTGTTGGCTAAGTTGCTTGTGTTTGGATTTGATGGTGACAAAGGGCTCGTGTTGGCTTCTTTAATAGATTGAAGGATTTGGTGTAGGTTGAAAGCCAAGTGTTTAGGCTGGCTACTTAAGTGGACTAAAGGGCTTGTGTTTGTTGAATAGGCTAAGGGCTCATGTTGGGGTCGAATGGGCTAAGGGGCTCGTGTTTGGCTTCCTTAATAGGTTGAGGGACCTCGTGTGGTCTAGAAACCAAGTATTTAGATTGGTTACTTGAGTGAGCTAGAGGCTTGAGCTTGTGTTGGCTCCTTAAGCCTATAAGAATTTATAGCCGTTGGCAACTTTTTAAATTTTTTTTCCTCTTTTTTTAAGAGAGAGAAAGGTAAAACTTTATTTTCAGAAAATAATTTACAAATAAGGATGATGATTTTTTGGGTTTTTATTTATGAATCTATGGATTTTATTTACATTTCCCTAAATGAGAACGAATAGTGGTTAGATAACTATTTATTGAGAGCTTATTTACAAAGATGGGAAAAGAATAAAGAATAATGAACTAAAGAGAGCTTTATTATATTGGAAAAAAAAAGGATTAAAATACAAAAATAAAGGCAAAGAACCTAAAATTTATTTAGGAATTTATTCTAGGCTATTTAGATCTAAACTGGAAAGACTCTACATTAGGTCCCATATAAGGGCCTTAAGATCCTCTATCATCTCATAAGTATCCCCAATGACTTGTGTCAAAAGGGACCTTAAGGTTCGGTTGTGAGCTTCAAAATACTTAAGCTTTTCCTTCAAATAGGCAATTTCATCTCTTAGCACCTGCTCATGAAACCTAGAGGTGTCCAGTGGCCTATTGTTCGCCTGATCACTTACTTGATTATCTATCATCTTAAGTCTACACATTTTATGGACGAGAGTTGGTCATCAATGTAATAAAAGAAAAACAAAAACATGGAAATATGTAGATGTTAGGGTCGTTTAGGTTAATACATTACTCTTTAGGTTGTAACCCTACTATAATTTTCAAAAACTTGTTTGCAAAAACTCTTGAATGATCAGTAGGGTTGCAATTTCTTTAAGGGTAGTGTATTAACTCAAGTTTTGAGGGAAGTACATGCAATCAAGGTGGGTTTTAAGAGGTCCCTAACCTCTGTGACCTTACTTGTTTTTAGAAAACACTTTCATTGGTCACATGAGCTTAAGTGGGGTAGTTTAATCAACCTTGAACGGTGGTTGCCTCATTACGCTTGGAACTTACACAATGGCCCCCCCTCTTAAGGTCATAAGACGGCTTGGGTTCAACAGCATCTACCTTGTACCCCCAATGCCTTGGTATATGTTGTTTGCAAAATAATTATGCTAATTAAAACAAGTATATACACAAAGTCAACAACAAATAAACAAATGAACATACAAATAAATAAATAAACAAATAACTAAACAACATGAGTATTTTGAAAAGAGATTTTAATTTCGGAATGTTTTTAAGTGGTTAACCCTCTTGACATCTTCAGTAAAGTCGCCAAGCATATCATATTTAGTTGTTTTAGAAATTAAAAAGGGTATATTTGAAAAGCGAAGTTAAATTCGGGAAATTAGAAAGTGGTGCCCGTTTGTGGTTTAATAAATTGGCCCCTGAATCTAGATCTCTAGTTTTCAAAAAATCGTTTTTATAGATTGGTTTTTAATCGATAGACTGGTAGTTAAGTTATAACCAATCCATCTAATTAGTTATAACTTAACTCTTTTTCCTGACTCTAGTTGAGTGGTGACTCTAATACTTTTTCAAATTGAAAAAACGGTTTTCTTTAAATCATAGTTGATGATTGGTATTAAATGGGTAGGGTTTAGTATTAATCAGTTTAAAGAAGACTTAATTTCATAAAAGAATTGAGAGGTGAAAAAACAGAGATTTTGGGTTCGATCCCTAGTGGAGTTGCCAAGCTATTGAGCTTGGATTTTCACTCTCCCAGTTCTTTTTTATAAAAATTAGGCCTTCTTTAAATCGATTAGCACTAAACCCTATCCGTTTAATACCAATCATCGACCAGGGTTTAAAAAAAACTATTTTTTCAATTTGAAAAGGTATTGGAGTCACCACCTAACCGAAGTTAGGAAAAAGAGTAAAGTTATAACCAATTAGGTAGATTAGTTATAACTTAGCGATTGGCTATAACTTAGCTATCAGTCTATCGATTAAAAAACTAATTTATAAAACGGCTTTTTGGAAACTAGAGATCTAGATTCGGGGGCTAATTTATTAAACCTTAAATGGGTACCACTTTTTAACTTTCTGAATTTAACTTCACTTTTCAAATATACCCTTATTAACCAATCATATTATACGTAACTAAATTAACTAATTTGCACGAATACCTATGAAGATGGAAAAAATAAAAATTTCCATATTTTAAGTCACCCTGTACTTATATACGAGTGCTTACGTACTCGCTATTTAGGATCAGACTTCCGTAGTTCATTTACCAAAAATATAGTGGGTTAATTGAATTTTAATTTTTAAAAAGTAGCCCAGTTTACATTTTTATCCATTTTGATTTATTTGAAGAAATTTCCTAACGGGTTCTAAATTGAGGTTTTATTTTGGAGAAACTCTAAAGTGCCCTAATTGGAAAGGGTTAATTTATTTTTATTTATTTTTGGAAAATAAATTTTCTAAATGATAAAACAATTTTATTATTAACTTATTTATTTCATTCTCATTTCATTTTTTATTGTTTATCTATATATATTTTTTATCTAAAAAATAAAAATAAATAAATAAATAAATGAGACTGCATTTCTTGACATGCTGTATATCCACACAATCTCCTGTAAGAAAAGAGAAGTAATAGCCAAAGCATCGTTAGTCTTGGTGTAGGGCACAAAGTGTGCCACCTTATTGAATCAATCTATGACGACTATTATAGAATCTTTGCCTCGGGCAGTTCACAGTAGTCGTAGAACAAAGCCTATGCTCAATTCAGTCCATAGCCTCGTCGAAATAGGTAGGAGCATTGCTTTCCCTTGCTTGGCTTGGTACTTAGCCTTCTTACACATGGCATGGCATATCTTTTGACAACTTGATGCACATCTTTCCTCATTCTTGACCAAAAGAATCGGCCATTTATCAGTTCACAAATCCTCCTGTCCCCAAAATGTTTAGAGAGACCTCTACTATAGGCTTCCCTAACTAGTAGCTCCCTTAATGAATAAGTTGGCACGTATAATTTTCTACCTCAAAACAAGTAGCCATCCTCCACATAATATTCATCCATTGTCCTATCGTTGATGCATCGCGAAATTATGGGTTTAAAGTACAGATCCTCAGAGTACTATTTTTTGATACTTACAAACTCAAACAACTTGGTCTGCAGTTTTGATAAAAACGCATATCTCCTAAAAAGAGCATATGCAACTACGTTGCTTTTTCCATGCTTGTACTTTATCAAAAAATTGAATTCTTTAAGGAATTCAACCCATCTCGCCTGCTGCTTCGACAACTTCTTTTGACTCTAGAGGTACCTTAGCGATTCATGATCAGTATATATAATAAATTCTTTCGATAGTAAATAATTTTGCCATACTTGCATTGTTCGGATCAATGCTAAAAGTTTCTTATCATATACAAAATAATTTAATTGGGGTCCTTAGAGCTTCTCACTATAGAAGGCAATTGGTCGACCTTTCTGCATTAGGACAACACCTATCCTAATACCTGGTGCATCGCATTCTAGCTCAAAAATTTTGTCAAAGTTAAGTAATACTAACACTGGGGCAGAGGTCAATCTTTCTTTTATCTCGATGAAACTCCTCTCCTCCCTTTCTCCCCATCGAAAGTCAGTGTTCTTCTTTGTTAACTTGATAAGTAGTGCGGCGAGGGTGCTGAAATTCCTGATAAATCTTCTGTAAAACAAAGTCAGTCCATGGAAACTTGCCATGTCAGCACAAGTAGTAAGAGTCGGCCACTTGACAATTGCTTGGATCTTCTCATCATTAACTTGCAAGCCTCCTTTACTGACTATATATCCCAAGAATACCACTTCTTCCTGGCAAAAGCTAGATTTCTTTAAATTACTGAATAGTCTCTCGGTACAGAGGATATCTATGATTGCTCTAATGCGTTCATAGTGACTCGGCATGTTGACACTGTTGATTAGGATGTCATCAAAGTATACCACGACATACTTTCCTATGAGATGTCTCAACACATGGTTCATTAGTCTCACGAAAGTGCTCAAGGCATTTGATATGCCGAAGGGTATGACCATCCACTTGTAAAGTCCATGTTGAGTCTTGAACACAATCTTCCATTCATCATCTAGTCTCATGCGTATTTGATGGTAACCAAATTTAAGATCAATCTTGTTGAAAATCTTGGCTCCACTTAGTTCATCTAATATGTTTTTTAGCCTCGCAATCGGATACTTATATTTGATTGTGATTTTGTTCATGGCTCGGCTGTTTACACATATTCGTTAGGTTCCATCCTTCTTTGGCACTAGAAGTGTAGGCACAACATAAGGGTTGAGACTCCCTCTTACATAGCCTTTCTCCAGTAACTCATTGACTTAACATTAGAGTTTAGAAGCCTGCTTAAGATTCATCTAATAAGCTAGCTTATTCGATAGTGTAGTGCTAGGTACTAAGTCAATATAATGCTCTATGCCTCGAATTGGAGGCAACCCCTCAGGTAACTGTTTTGGGAATAGGTCAGTATATTCATCTAATAACTCCTTGACCTCCTAGGGTAACTTACTCGCTCCTTCATTTCTAGCAGTTGCTTGACCAACATGAGGGTCGGCTCATTAGCATTGATGGCCTCTTGGAGCTTGACTCTACTCATCACCAGAGCCTTCTTCGATCTACGAGCAAGTTTCGTTTGTAACTTATTAACTTCTCTTGGCGGCATTAGGTTTAGTGTAATCTCCCAATCATCCTTCTTGAACATGTATGCATTCCTATAGCTGTCATAGATGACCTTCTTATCAAACAACCATAGCCTACCTATCAACACGTGGGTAGCACACATGGGTAGGATGTCGTAGAATCTAGTTAGAGTAGTTCCCAATAGTGATCGGTAGTAGTATTTTTCGAATGACATGTAATGCTCCCTTCTTACTTAACCAATGCAACTTATATGGCTTTGGGTGCGCAAAAGTCGGCAATTTCAGTTTGAAATAAGATCGGTTGATACCACGTTGGTGCAACTTCTACTATCCATGATGAGGGCATACACTTGATTATTCACCTTACAGGTTGTATGAAATAGATTCTCTCTTTGCTCCTCCTCTCGTGAGGGTTCCATGCTCATAGTATGTTGGACAACCATGAGTAACTAGTCCAAGTCTTTGGTAAACATGTCCTCTTTAATCAACTCTTTTTTGGTAGGAACCTCCTCCTCTTCGGGTTCCTCATCCGTACTCTCTACTTTGAGCTTCAAGATGTCTCCTTTGATGACCATCGTTTGTTGATTCGGGCATTAAGCAGCCATGTGTTCGAACCCTTGGCAGTTGAAGCACTTGATGTAGTTGGTCTTCTTGCTAGACCCTTGCCCCTTCTCATAAGTTCGGGTCAGCACTTCACCATTAGGTTGGTTTTTCTGCTTGGCTCTTACATCAAACTTTCTACTTGGCTTTGTACTCGACCGAGCTCGGTGACTTGCTTGTTTAGGTCGACTAGTTGGCATCTTCACCGGTACTCGGCTCCTTGTTTGCCTCTTTACTCATTGGGCAATCCTAATAGCTTCATCCATGGTTTCAAATTGTTGGAGCTCTCTCGAATGTCTCCTCTCAACCCAATAATGAACCTTGAGACTATTCAAGCTAGTGGTTCCTACACTTTGCAACGCATCATAAGCATTTGAAATTCTTGAACATACTCGTTAACAGTTCAACCTCCTTATCTCAGCTCTTAAAGCCGAGTGAAAGTATCTTAGAGGTATGTTTCCAACATGAATCTATTTCTTAGCACTCTCTTCATCTTGGGCCAAGTATTAATCTCTCGATACCCTTCTTGTCTTCTCATGGCCTGAAAATTCTTTCATCACATGGTAGTATATCCAGAGAACTCAATAGTAGTAGTTCTCACTTTCTCATAATCCTTGTACTGATAATAATCAAATACATGCTCCACCTTCTCTTCCCACTCCAGATATTTATTAACATTCCAGATCCATTGAAACTTAGAATTCAAAGCTTCACATGATCAGATGCTTTAGGGATTTGTACACACTCCTTTTCAAAATACTCCTCTTCTTCTTCATCAAGCTCTCTCAAGTCTATCCTTCTCCTTACTGATTCGCCAACTCCTCTACCTCGAATAGGTTGAGCTGGGTTCTAATCTCTAATAGGTTTAGCAGCTTGTGGAGTGTTTTGCACGGCCTCAATGAGTTAGTAAGATAGTACATGAACAACTCGGGTCAGATCTACTAAGAGGTTAGCTATCTCATCAAGCCTCTTGTAAGTGCTTTTGAGAGTTCTCTAAGACTGTCGTCCATGGTGGATAACTCTACTGTCATCACTAGTACCAACATTCATATTTGGGTTTGTCATTTTTTCTCATAAATTCAAAGCTTAAACAAACACTTTGGGGAGTTAATGGTTAACAACACAGCAATCAAATGAACATAGTAATTGGCTTTGTTTCATACATGCAAAATAAAGTACAATAGAACTTCAAGAAGAATTAACAATAGTTCATACAAAACCTTTGCTTCGATACTAAGATGTTGCGAACTATGACTAAGAACAGATAAGGCCGATTGCTAGATGGGTTTAAGCTTGCAAAATGCTTGAAAAAGGATTAATGGGGAAAGTGCGAAAAGGGCAAAAATGAGGAATGAAATAATAAGAGAAACACATGAATAGCTTCAAAGGATATGATGCACCAATGGAACTTCTGAGGACTTATGACACAATTCGATATGACACATAAATTGGTTCAATGAGGTTACTTGCTACCTAACCTTACTTAAGGGAAAGGATAAGAGTGATGCTAAGAGTAAACAAATAGTGTTTACACAAGGAAAAAAAAGCACTCAAGGAGTGTATTAAGAATGATCTGATATCTATAGTTATAAGTACAAAGGTATTTATACCCATAAGTTAAGGCAACTTGTCTAAAAAGAAAAAGACAAAAGGGTATTTCCTAAGGAAGTAATGTACAAGATAAAAAAGAGGTAAAAATGAATATACAAAAAAACAATCATTAGTGCAACGGATTCTGCACTTAATATTGTATACGTGGCGATGTTACATTGTCAAGGTTGTTAGAAGGTGCGGATAAAAAGTACGGACAGATGGGCTTGTCTAAGCAAGGATGGTTATGGACTCTCTCTCTTGGCTTCTTAGCAAGGAAGATGCTAAGTAATTGGTCGGTTTAGCGCTAGAGAGTAATCATCAACTTGGCATACTATAGAAAAATGGGCGGTCATACAGTACGGTATGAAGGGTGACTTGGCAAGAAAATACTTAGCCTTGGTAGGGGTTGGTTGGAACAAAAGGATTCATCATATTAACCCCTTTAGTCCTTGGGCTCGGCTACGGGTTAGAGGTCCAGTAGCTTGATTCCCATAAGAGAGAGTGGGTTAGGTAAGAGAGAGAAACATAGTGGAGTGAGAGGGGTAGAGTCAGCCAAGAGTGCGGTTTGGAGAGAGAGAGAGAGAGTTATGCGATAGAGAGAGAGAGAGAGAGTGAAAGAGAGACTGTGGATAGAGGAAGATAGTGGAGAGAGAAAGGGTCGAAAAGTGGAAAGAGAGTGAGATGGCTGAGAGTGAGAGAATCGAGAGATTGTGAGAGTTTTTTTTTTGTAGAAACCATCCCCCTTCCCCAATTGTTTGTGTCTGTTTTCTTTTTTAAAATCAATTCCCTCCCCCTTCGTGTGTGTTTTTCTATTTTTAGAACAAGAAAGTGAAGAAAAAAAGGAAAGGGAAGAAGGGAGAAAAAGGAAGAAAATTTTGTTGTTTAATCTAATCATAAAATGCTATGTGTCAATTTCAGACACGTAGCTTAGTGATGGCCTAACATGTCACCACGTGTGGAACTTGAAAAAAAAAAAGATAGAAAAAACATCCTTAATGCCTCTAGTGAGTATCGAACCCTTGACCTCCAACTAAATCCAATGCCTTAGTCTAATTGCTTTACTGTTAAGCCGTTGCTTATGTCTTGCCTATATGTGTAATTAAATTGCACATATTGACTAGGTTAGCCTGAGCTAAATTCAAATTTAAGCCTAAGCCCAACAGTATTTTATTCAAATTTAAAATTCTATTCTACTTAAATAACTTAAAATTTTATTATCTTTCTAAATTCCTTTTTTTTTTAAATTTTTTTGTGACTTTTCAAATTTCTTATATGTTTTCCCAAATTTTTCCATTTTTTGTATTTTTCTAAATTTCTTATTTTTTGTGCTTTTTCCTATTTTCCTATTTTTTTTGTATTTTTCTAAAATTCCTATTTTTTATAAATTTATTCTTTTTTTTTTTGGGGTTTTCTTTAATCTTCTATTTTTTTTTGAATTTTTTTTCTAATTTAGGACCTTTTTTGAATTTTTTTTAATTTAGGACCTTATTTGAAAAATAAGGGGGAGGGGGAGAGGAGGGCTGTGTATGGGTGGTGGGGGGTACAAAAATTAGGTGTCTACATACTACATTATTTGACTTCCTTGTTCTTACAGAATACATGAAACAATGGTAAGCCATTATATTATAGTAGAGCATGTTGACTCATACTTTTATTGCTTTATGGGGAGAGTTCATACCTACATTAGAGGATGTGTTTGTGCTTTTAAAGCTTTATGAGTTTAGCAAAATCTATATTATCACCACTTCTATCACACACGAAGAACATGGCATTCAGACTAGCCTTCTAGCTGCATTAAAAGAGAGCAAAGTTAGACAAAAGAAAACTATCTTCTCTTCTTAGATCGACCATTTCTTTGAGAGTCAAAAGGAGAAAGATGTCATGGTTCTAAGGCCACGCTTCAGGTGTGAGTGACTAGTGACATTCTATTCAATATAAGCATTTCTCTCACTTCCCCTTATATATATATATATATCATATACTTATAACCTTTTCTTTTTCTCTTGACAGTTTTGTGCTTACGGCATTTTTTGCCTTATGGTTATCTCCATATGTTCTTTTAAGAGGTCTAGAGGAAGGTATAAACCCACGACTATTTTTGCTAGCCATTCATATAGCCAAAGACGAGTGCTTTGCTTTAGCACCTTTTTACTTAGGCTCCTTCTATTGATGGTTGGATTTATATCATCATGCATTAGTGAACTCAAAAGGTCATTATAACATATATTCTCATGTCGACTTAGTATTCTTGCAATTATTCATGCCAGAGTAGTTTTAGGCATTCACCTCTTCATCAAAAGTTCAAGACAATCCTAAAACAATCTATCTTAAGGCGATGGCATAGTTAGAGAATTAGCTTACACAATCCCTGTTCTAAGTCATTGATAATACCGGTAAATTTACATCTAACCTTATGTAGAGAGGACAGTTGGTTATGAGGATCGTAAGGGATTTTACTTGATAGGAATTAGATCACTGGATGTTTAACCTAAGTCAAGCCCGATGCTTAGAAGAACTAATAAGGGGAATTCTCATGTTTCGGCCAACTCCTGTTGAGGCTTAGTTGATCTTTGTTGCTAACCAATTTCTTATGTTGAGCCAAGTAACTACATGTCTCTCAATAGTCGAGTGCCAACTCAACTTATGCTGTACCGATGACTCGATCCCTCATGTGCTTGCTTAGCCATGATCGAGCTGACCTTTAGCTCAACAATATTGGTTCCGAGAAGCTGAGAGCTCAAATACACATCCATAGCTACTTTTTCTTAGATGGACCCAAGTCTACTCAGCACCCTTGCTTGATACCCCCATCTTAATCGTACCATTTATCTGTTTCGACTAGAAGCATCTCCAATAATTTGTTGTCATGTCTTCAAGACCCACGTAAAGGATTTCATTGAACTAATCCACCGATTTCTTTGACTTTTCATTTGTATCATTCATTATTCCTTATATATTACTTCTTTTGGATATTAGCCTTTTAGTATTTTCTATTTAGGTAGGTTGGCCTAATTTTTTGAGTATAAATATCCACTGTACATGTAGCAGTACATCATTTTATCTTAGAATATTGAATATACTCTTTATGAACATTACTTTCGTTAACTTGTTTATTTACTTCATTCTTATCTTAACTTTTAGGCAAGGCTAGGTGACAAGTACCCTCATCAAACCATCTTGTGCATCATATTGAGTTATGTCGTGAGTCCCTAAAAATTCTCTGGTGTGTCATATCCTTGGAGCTATTTGAGGGATTGCTTATTTTACTTTCATTGTTGTATATGCATTTACCATCTTTGTTTTTAAGCTTTTTGCAAGCTTAGACCCACCTCGATATGTTCACCCTTGTTAGCTCTTAGCGTGATGTATCATCTTTTGGTATTAGAGTGGAGGTTTTGTTTAAGTAAGTTGTGTTTGAACTTTCTTTTAAGTAGTGATTATTGTGTCAGTGTATTGTAGTTGCCTAGAAGTTAGCTGTAAGTGTTGGAATAAGTAGAAGGAGCAGTAGTCCATTTTGACTATATATTCTGTTTTGCCTTATTTCAAATGTACAAAAACAAAGCAAGTTTCGATTGAGTTCATTGTTCATAGGGATAATTGTAGTGTTTGTGGAGTAGTTGAATATTTATGTAGAAGAAGTGAGTGCATGTGTTGTTTGGCTTGAAGGAACTGTATCTCTTGTTTCTTAGAACTAGAGTTTGTTAAAAGAATGATGGATCCTAGTGTTAATGTTTGTATTATGGATGACAATAGTGGTGTTGTCCACTATAGCCGATAGCCGCCAAGCACCCCTAGAAGTACAGACGAATGACTTGACGAGGTGGCTAACCTCTTAGCTGATTTGAATAGAGTTGTTCATGTAAAGGCTTATTGACTTGTTGAAGCCATGTAGAACATTCTACAAGCTACTTGAGTTGCTAGAGGATAGATCCTAACTTGATAAGTTCAAGGTGGAGGTGTAAGAGGATAAGTATGAAGGAGGATTGACTTAAGTGATATGGATGAAGAAGAAGAAGAAGAAGAAGAAGAAGAGTACAATGAGAAAGAAGGGTGAGCTAGGGCACCTAAAGCTGCTTACTATGTAAAGCTTCAAATTTTGAGCTTCAATGGTTCTACGAATACAAATGATTGCTAAGACTAGGAGGAGAAGGTTAAGTATATTTTTTATTATTACCAATATGAGGACCATGAGAAGGTAAGGATTGCTGCTATAGAATTCTCAGAATATACTGCGATGTGTTGGAAGAACTTTCAAATTATGAAAGATACAAAGAGATAAATACTTAGTTTGAGATGAAGAGGATACTTAGATACAACTTTGTACTAGATACTTATCTGCAAAATACTTTTGCTCGGCTTTAAGAGCTAAGGTAAGGAGGCTGAATTGTTGATGAATATGTTCAAGAATTCTAGATACTCATGATTTGCTACGAAGTGAATGAACCATTAGCATGAACAGTATCCAGATTTCTCATTGGATTGAGAGGCGACATCCAAGATGTTGTAGAGCTTCATCAATTTGCTACATTGGATGAGGCTCTAAGAATAGCTTAGTGAGTAGAAAGGCAAAGGAGGAATAGGCCGAACCGATCTCCAATGAGTCAACTTATGCAATTAAGCCAACTTACTTAGGGAAGTTTTCAAGCTCAACATAGTACCTAGCCAACAAAAAGAACAGAGAGTCGAGTTAAACAGAAGGGACAACTAGTTGATAGCGAAGTGTTGTTGAGAACTTATGAGAAGTGACAAGGATCTGGAAGGAAGACGAGCCATATCAAGTGCTTCAAATGCCATGGGTTTGGGTACATGGTTGCTTAGTCTCCAAACCGATGAACTATAATTATCAAAGAGATGTCTCGAAGCTTGAAGTCGATAGTATTGGTGAGGAACTTGAAGAGGAGGTTGTTCTAGATAAGGAAACCACTCAGGAGGACGAATTGGTTGAAGAGGATGTGTTTGCTAAGGACTTGGATAAGCTAACTTTAGTTATCTAATGTACGATGAGTATAGAACCATCTGCCAATGAGGAGTAGAGAGAGAATTTGTTCCATGTTACTTACAAGGTAAATGAGTAAGTTTGTGCGCTCATAGTAGATAGTGAGAGCTGCACCAATGTAGCATCTGCTAACTTAATTAAGAAACTAAAGTTGCTAACTATCTTACATTCGAAGCCGTATAAGTTGTATTGGCTAAGTAAGAAAGGAGCACTACATGTCACTCAATAAGTATTGCTGTCAATCTCTAGTGGAAATTATTTTGATGAAATTCTTTATGATGTGATGCCTATGTGTGCGTCTTATATTCTACTAGGCAGACCTTGGCTTTTTGATAGGAAGGTTATGCATGATGAGTTCAAGAACACCTATGTGTTTGAGAAAGATGGGAGGAAGATTACTTTAAACCCTATGACACCAAGTTAAGTTAGAAAGCTACCAGCTAAGCTTGCTCGAGGATCTAAGAAGACTTTGATTCTAAGTATAGTTGAGCTATGGGAGGCTATTAAGGTCGATGTGCCAACTTTTATGTTCGTTAGTTGACTACTAAAGTTGAAGGAATAGGTTGAGTTACCCTTTAAGGTGAAGGAACTACTAGATGAATACGTCGACTTGTTTTTCGAATAGTTGGCCAAAGGATTAGTCCCTTTTCAAGGCATTGAACATTGTATTGACTTGATATCCAACACTGCCCTACTGAATAGACCAGTTTATCATATGAACCCTGAATAAGCTGTCGAGCTTTAGAGATAAGTCGATGAACTACTTGAGAAGGGATATGTAATGGAGAGTTGGGGCTCCTTGTGCTGAAAAGGATGGTACTTGGTGTATGTGCATCGATAGTAGATCCTAAATAAGATCATGATCAAGTATCGATATCTTATTCCTAGGTTAGATTATATGTTGGATGAACTGAATGGAGCTAGGGTCTTCAATAAAATTGATTTGAAGTATGCCTACCATTAGATTTGGATGAGGCTAGGAGATGAGTGGAAGATTGCATTCAAAACGTGATATGGACTCTACGAATGGATGGTCATGCTCTTTGGCCTATCAAATACCTCGATTACTTTCATGCGATTGATGAACCATGTGTTAAGAAACTTGATCTGAGAATGTGTCATGGTGTACTTTGATGATATTCTTGTGTATAATGCTGACTTGTTAAGTCATTGTGAACATCTTTATATCATGCTTAATGTACTCCGAGCAAAGAGGTTATTCAGCAATTTAAAGAAGTGTTATTTTTACTAAGAGGAAGTGGTATTTTTAGGTTATGTAGTTAGTAGAGGAGGCTTGTTAGTAGATGATGAGAAGATCTAAGCTATAGTTAAGTAGTTGACTCTAACCACCTATATTAAGGTGAGAAGTTTCCACGGACCGACATCCTTTTATCGAAGATTCATCAAAAACTTTACTGCCATTGTTGCACCCTTTACTAAGTTGATGAAGAAGAATATTCAGTTCAAGTGGGGAGAAAGAGAGGAGAGGAGTTTTGTTGAAGTAAAGACAAGATTAACTTCTGTACTAGTATTAGCTTTGCTCGACTTCGAGAAGATTTTTAAGCTAGAATGTGACGTGTCAAACATTGGTATAAGTGCTGTCTTAATACAAGACGACCGACCAATTGCCTTTCATAATGAGAAGCTTAGAAGACCTTAATTGAATTACTCAGTTTATGACAAAGAACTCCTAGCCCTTATTTGAGTGCTCCAAGTATGGCAGCACTATCTATTGTTGAGAGAGTTTGTCATTTACATAGATTGTGAATCCTTAAGGCACCTTAGAAGTTATACCAAACTATTAAAAAGGTAAGCATGATGGTTTGAATTCCTGTAAGGATTCAACTTTGTAATCAAATACAAACAAGGCAAGAGCAATGTAGTTGTTGATGCTCCGTCAAGAAGACATGTTCTCTTAATTGAACTATAGACCAGACTGTTAGGTTTTGCAAGCATTGAAGAATAGTATCATCAAGACACCCACTTTGGTCCTAAATTTGGGCAACATGTCGATGGAAGAACAGTGGATGAGTACCATATGGAGGATGGCTATTTGTTCTAAGGTAGAAAATTGTATATGCTGCCCTATTCAATCTGAGAGTTGCTGGTGATAGAATCCTACAATAGAGGACTCTTCAGTCATTTTGGAGAAAGAAGAACATATGAGTTGTTAAGTAGACGATTCTTTTGGCCAAGGATGAGATGAGATGTGTAACAAGTTATTGAGAGGTGTACTACTTACAAGAAGGTTAAATGCTGAGTTGAAGAAGGGAAAGCAATGCCTTTACCTATCCTGACCCTACCTTAGATTGAGTTGAGCATGGACTTTGTTTTTAGATTACCAAGAACTACCATAGTCAAAGATTCTATGATGGTTGTTGTAGATAGATTTAGTAAGATGGCACACTTTGTGCCTTGCTCTAAAAATAATTATGCTTTGGCCATTGCTTCTCTCATTTTGTAGGAAATCGTTCAGTTACATGGTTTGTCGAGAAGTGTAGTCTCAGATAGAGATCCAAAGTTTTTAAACCATTTCTAGAGGACTTTGTAGTGTCGTATGAGGA
Organism: Lumnitzera littorea; assembly: GCA_024138015.1. NCBI lineage: Eukaryota > Viridiplantae > Streptophyta > Magnoliopsida > Myrtales > Combretaceae > Lumnitzera > Lumnitzera littorea. Next base: position 42,325,670 of record JAMXBB010000005.1, on the reverse strand, counting down.
CTAAACTAGTATTCAGCACTTCTTGTTACTCCTAAACCTATGTCCAAATAGAGGTAGTCAATCGTACTTTAGCGTTACGACTTTGAGCTGTAATAGGGAAGAATGTAACTGCATAAGACGTCTATTTACTAGTGGTTGAATTTGCTTACAATTATACTATACATGATACCACTAAGTAGATGCCCTTTGAAGTTTTCTATGGCCTCAATCTAAAGATGTCCCTTGACCACACCCTTATGCCTATGTCTGAACAAGAAGACCTTGACATGAGAGCCCGAATCCATTCTCTATAGCAGATCTATGAGAAAGTTACTTGGTAGATTAGCTAAGCTACTAAGAGAATGAGAGAGAGGAGAAAAGGAAGGAAATCCATATAGTTTCAACCCAAAGATTTGGTATGGTTGTTGAGCAAGAGAATGAATAAGTTGTCTGCCTGAGTTGAAGGTTCCTCTAGAATGCTCCAAAAGATCAACAACAATGCCCACCGATTGGAATTACTGATGACTATGGAGTCTCTAACACCTTCAATATTACTGACCTTAGCCCCTGTTACCCTGAAGGAGAATTGAATGAAGACCAGTCGAATTTGATCCCAAATCCAAATAAACCTGGTAAGGATGATAAGAGTCGAACCACTGGACCTCTAACCCGAAGTTGAGCCCGAGGCTTAGAAGGACTAACAAAGCGAATTCTCATGTTCCAGCCAGCTCTTATTGAGGCTGAGCTAATCTTTGTTGACAACCAATTCCTTGTGCCTAGTTAAGTAACTATACATCTTTTAGTAGTTGAGTGCCAACTTAACTTATGCTCTACCGATGACCCAATCTCCTGCGTACCTACTCGGCCATGATCAAGCTGACCTCCAGCTCGACAATATTGGTGCCGAGAAGCCAAGAGCTCCAGCATACATCTATAGCCATTTCTTCTTGAATGGACCCAAGTTTGTTTAGCAACCTATCTTGATCGTACCATTTTTCTATTTCTACCGGAAGCATCTCCAACAATTTGTTGACATGTCTTCATTATTCCTTGTACATTACTTTTTTCGAACATTGCCTTTTTAGTCTTTTCCTTTTTAGATAGGTTACCCTAGTTTTTTTGGTATAAATACCTACTGTACATGTTACAACACATCATCTTATCTCAGAATATTGAACATATTCTTTGTAAGTATTTCTCTCGTTAACTTGTTTACTTACTTTACTCTTATCTTAACTCTTAAGAAAGGCTAGGTGGCAAGTACTCTTACCGGCTCATCTCATGTGCCATATTCAGTTGTGCTGTGAATCCACAAAGTTCCCTAGTGTCTCATAACGTACATTCATCATCTTTATTTTTGAGCTTTCTACAAGCTTGGACCCACCTCAATATGTTCACCCTTGTCAGCTCTTGGCTTGGTGTATCATTACTCTTCATATTCAAATTTGTTTGTGACTTTAGTTGAAACTGTAAGAGCCTACATTCTTTTGATGTAGGATTTATTTTACGGTACACTCCTGGATATTTACTAGCAAAGCAAGATAGCAAGGACACCAAATACTTTACTAAATGTTTTCTAGAGAGAAAGGTTATGGTGTACTCCTTGTATAGGGTTGCTTGCTAGTTTGGCTTTGACTAGGGAGTACCTTACCTAATTTCACTAGTAGAAGACTATAACCATTGTTGTGAGCTACTGTCCCTACATGTGCGACGACTATTTTGTCCCTATATTAGTCATGTTGAAGTGGTTATTACTAGTTGGTCAACTTATTGGGTAAGTTACATGGAGAGATTTTGAGAATATGTATATGTTGTAGTAGGTGACACTTTAGCGGTGTTGACTATCTGTAGATATGAGTTTCATCTGCACCTTCCACCAAAGTTGTCAAAGTCATCTAGTAATCCTCAACTTAAATCAAAAGTCCATCATTCATCACCTCCTTTACCGGTTACCAAGCAAGTCAAGTGAACTTGCAACCATGAGGTAACATTCATGGATAGCTTTACTTCTGTTAGTTGTTTCTCCCCTCTTTTTTTTTTTTTTTTTTTTTTATAGCACATGCATATCTTTTTAGTATGCTTCACATTTTTATTGTATTTCTTTTTTTAGGTTGAACAAAGAGTTGACGCTGCTCAAGCTTTAACTAATGGTAACCCAAAAAGTATTGTTAGCTCAAACCCTCATTTTACCATCACATACCCTTTTCCTCATTGGTACGGCATTGGTAAACAACTTTGCTCTATGGATCATCGTGTTCTAGAGGCTACTATAGATGAGGAAGATGAAAACAAAGTTAAAGACTTAGTAGATTATGGAAACTCTTTAGAACATGATGATGAAGATGGAGCTAATTCACCAATAGTTGAAGAGGGAGAAAATTCACTCATAGATGAAGATGGAGTGAATTCATCAGTAGATGAGATGGCTAAACATGACTTAGAGTCTACACATCTTATGAAAGGTGCGAATGGGATACATGATAGTGAAAATGGGGTACATGCTGATGCCTTACTTCGATTAGGAACCTATGGTGATGAAATCAATATTGTGTCAATTGATGTTCCTTTACGCATCCCACCAACTGTTGAGGTTGTTCCACCCCTTGCATCTATTGCTTTGCTTATTTCATCTCTTAGTGTCCCTCTTCCCCCAGTTGTTGATATGTCACTACGAGATAGGATAGCTGATACAGTAACAACTTGTAATGCGATAGTGATAATGGATGAAATTGTTCCTTTTCATGGATTTATGGTGCCTTCTTCTATTGGCACCATTAGAAAGTCTTAATAGAATGAATAAGAATTTTTGGACTGAATTTCCTATGTTAAGGATAGAATTGGCCAGTATTAGGATGAAATGTTCAAGGAAGTTGCACTATTGCTAAAGAAGCATTGGAATTCTTTGACAGATATTGACTTAGAGCAAAAGTTAGGTGCATTGAGGGAGCTCCGCTTTTAAACTTTAATGTTAGTAGCTTAGAGCTTGTTGTTGACAAGGCTAAAAAATTATTAACTTATTATGTTACCATAAGATACTGGCAGTGGCATAGATTAATGCATTGGAAGACACTGCTAAGGAAATAGATCGCGAAGCAAAGGAGATGTTGGGTGATACGTAACGAGCCCTATTTCGTTTTCCTTAATTTAATCTATATTAAGTCTAGCCTACTTAATATAGATTACTCAATATTAAATTAAGAAAACATTTTTCTTTAAAAAATGTTTTTAAAAATTGGAGTCACTAACCAATTGAACTAGTAAAAAATGAAATTGGGATTTCTAGATAGGAAAACCCTAATTTAGCCACCGATCCGTATATTTTCTAAAAGAATAATTTTTAGAAAAAATAATTAGAAAAATTGAGTTTGGGTCTAACTTATTAGGACTAAGTCATCATGTAAAATAAAAAAAGTAATTAACGGGCTTTTTTTTTTGTAATTTTTCTAAAAATTCTAAACTATATACAAATATGCAAAATATAACTAAAATTAATTTTTCATTACTTTTTATTACAAAGTTTTCAAAAATAAAAGAAAAAAAATTATTTTTTTACACAATTGCCTTGAAGGTGCCTATGTACTCGCTAGTCGAGATCAAACCAATATAATTCTTTTTTATAAAATATTTAGTTGGTGAATTTTTTTATTTTTGAAAATTGAACCAGATTTACGTTTATTTAACTATTTATTATTTTTTTAAAAAAATCTTAGAAAATCTAATTTTCATAAATCTATTTTAAAAAACCTAACTAACTAGATCTTTTTGAAAATCCCGGTTAAGATTTTTTATTCTTTTATTTTTAAAAAAATTCACTATGTATAAAAAAAATATCTTTCCTAAATCTTACATGCAAGATATGCTAAGATACGTATCTAGATACATATTTTGTCTAAATCCTATATGCAAGATGCTGTTAGTGAATTTTGGGATGAAGGTAAATCCTGTAGAAGAGAATGAAATGCTTAGTACCAGGGCTAATTCGGTATAGCCACTCTAATACCTAAGTTAGTAAGGTGACTTTGTATAGAAAGTAAGTAATTGTTAGCGAGATCTTATAGAGTTTCTTTCCCATATTTATAGGTGGTTGGAATGACTATGGCAGTTGTCGGAGTAACTATTAAGACACGAGGAAGCTTCTTGATTTGACATCTCTTCTCATATGTAGGGAGAGCAAGCGGTTATATAAGATAACCACACTTATGATAACTGTTCGCACCATAGGTTTAAATTTAAACTAGGAACGGATTTATACTACTTGGTAGAAATGCCGTATGTCATCTTTGTATGCCAAAAGATTCAACTATTCAGTATATTGGCGGCTGAATGAACGAGTATGTTTGATAAGCGAAAATTGACTATCAACATTTGCCCCCTAACTCTTGTATTCAAGTAGTCAATAAAAGGAATGAAATATATATATGGCACTAGAAGCCGAGTGGAGGAGTGATTTTTTAGATTGATGCCGAGCAAGATGGGAAGTGTAATAGATCACATCCCAATTAAAAGGTTGCAATTTCTAAACTCTCGCCCGTTTGAGAAACCAAGAAATTGGAGGCTTGACATTTGTCGCCTAGGTCATCATTGTGCTGCAGGCCTAATAACTGTTAGAAAGTTGTCAGCCGTTAGATTTCTATCACAAAACATACGTTAGCAATTCGTACAATTACCATATCAGCGCATCATTACTGTCAGAAGCAGATTTGCAATTATGAGGACGGATCGTCCATATATAAGGTACTGTTCACAATTAGGTTTCATTTCTCTGATTGTATCTTAAACTTTCATTCGCTTTCTCATCTTCAACTTCACATTCTTTGACTTATGCTATATCATTTCATACAACCATTCAGGTATGGTTCGCAATGTTGCTCGTCGACTTGTCCTATCCAATTATGAGGCAACGAAAATTGAGGCCACTTTTCTCCCCTAAATAAGGAGCAAGATGACATGTTCTTTAAATGGGTTGACTGATAATATGGAGGCTAGGTAGGATAAACTTGCTCGGATTAACAAGTTTCTTGTGGATAATTATCCTGAGGATAGGGAAGGGAGGTCTTCAACAAGATATCTGTATAACACAATAGCTTACTCTTGTAACTCTCCTGGTGGAACCGCTAGTTCCGTTGATAAAGTTCTTATCACAAAGTACAATCAATACTGATGAGATCTTCCTAGAACATGGAACTTGAGGAGGTCGAGAGATGGGGAGAGAGAATGCTTCCCAAGGGAGTATGAGTTCTAGCTATACCGACTGTGCTTCCTTTTCTCGACTTTTGTTCAGAGCTTCTTTAACTACTTCAAAGCCAAGCTGAGTATGTTCTCACCAAACATACATCGGCTTTTGGCGGCTTAAAAGATAGTTTATGAAGAAGTTGAGGTTAGGGATATGCCTTAGTTGTTTAGGTTTTTTTTCACTATCCAGAGGCAACCTAACAAGTGGTACTTCACCATTACGAGGCATAGGCATAAGTTCATGGATGGGTTAGAGTCTAAGATCTACAAATGGCATGACAAATTCGTATCAATAGTGTTTGATGAGGACTTGGACTTTTAGACCCAATGGACTGAGCCGATCCACATAAAAGATATAGATCTAATGCTGAATGATGTAGCAGCAGCAGCAAGGAAAATTCAAGTGAAGGGGAAGAACAAAATGTTCTTTTGGGATGCCGAGAGGATCATACGACGATATGAAAATGGAGGCCCAATCTTTTCTAAAAAAGAAGGTATGCTAATGAGTTATCGCTGTGCTGAGTGTTGCCACAAGGAAAGTCGTTCTCAAGACTTAGTGGGGAGAATTGTAACCTTTGAGCCTTTCTCGGTATGGAAAATGTAAGTTTGTCTTTCTCCCATGTTTATATTAATTCATTTACTCGTATCGCAAATATAGGTGCTGGTGAGGTGAATCCTGCTAAGCTATTGGCTTAGACCAAAGCTAAGAAATCCAAGGTTAACAAAAGGGCAACTACCTCAGCAACTACCATTAGGCTTGCTATCACAAAAAAGGTCGCAAAGGAAGCTGTTGCAAAACAAGTGGTTGTATAGAAGATCTCTCTCCTGTCGAGAGGCTCAAGGAGAATGAGAAAACATTGTCGATTGAGGTTGTTTGTTCTAAGGAGCCTTCGGTCAAGATTATTTAAACTTCTATTAAGCCAAAGGATAGTGAGCATTGAGAGACACATCTCGGTAAAGAGGATGAAAATGCCATTGCCGTAAAAGGCTCATCGCTAGCAATTGCGGCAACTCCGAGTGGTGACAAAAGACTAGGGAAGGAACTCACCGGCCAACTACCTACTAGAAGTCTAGGGGCTTAGACGAAAGGGCAAAGGAGGCAATGCATCTAAGGCTCTTGACATCAGTAATGTCAAATTTGTCACCAACAAAGAGGTTGGTGAGTACTTCATCCCTTACTGGAGCCACCAAATTTTGGACATTGACTCGGCTCTAGGAAACAAGCCGAAATCTTTAGCTCTAATGGAAGGGATTATTCTTTTAAAAGATAAAGATATCACCAAGAAGGATGTCGACAAGGTCGACGGTTGCAATATGGCCTATATCACGACTAAATTGTATGATGTGAGTATCCATAACCATTGCTTTTAATTATCAAATTCATTCGAGTAACTAACATATTTCCTTTTCCAGATGAACAGCCATATAGCTTTGGACGAAGGCCGACAAAGAGGCAAAGAAGGTAATATCTTCAGTTGTATCCGTGTCATACCCAATTATTCTTGATTGTATTAAATAAATTTGCTGTAGAAAGTTAAGGATGCATACAATGCATTAAAGGCCCAAATTACTACTATTGAGAATGCGAGGATTAGGGCTGAGATAGAGGTGAGAAAGCTTTAAGAAGACCTTACTACATAGAAGTTGGCATGTGACCTTACCGCTGATGAAATCTCAAGCCTAAAGGCTAAAATGGAAGAGTAATACAAAATGTTTGAAGGCTTAAAAGAGGAGCTGCAAAAGAACAAAGATGAGTGATGGGGCTTGGGTTAAGCTATTAGCATGATGAGCAAGGATGAAGATAAGCTCAGGATGCAAATAAAGGAATTGGAAACCAACAACTCAAACTTACAAAACCGTATGGCCGAGCTGGAGGAGACTGTGAGGAGGGGACCATTTGTTAAAGAGGCTCTCAATATAGTCACCCCCAGTCAACAATACGAGAGGTTTTTAGGAAAGAAGTTGTTGGAGGGAGCTCAATCGGTAAGAGAAGAGGTCTTGCAGCTTTATCTTGATTACGATCTCTCCTGTCTTAACTTTGCTGACGTCGATGAATAAGTTAGTAATGCCTACAAAGATGAAGGCGACAAGATAGGTGTCGAGAGTATGAATCAAGATGACAATGAAGCTTATGTTGAGGAAGTTGCCTGCTTTGAGACTCTAATTGTCGAAGAAGCCCCAGCCACTAATTTAAAAATCACTTCTACTGAATTTAAGGATAGGCTATAGGACTTTTATTGTATTGGCACATGGCATTCTCATGTAATTATCAATTGAAATATATTTAAGGTAATGTTTAGTGCTTATGAAACTTATAAAGTGAAAATAGTTTACAAATCTCCAATGTGTTTAATTTCACGTACTGTACTTTTACGGCGTGTATGATATATGTATGTTGCTTCATGCTCTTATTTGTCAGCATGTTTTATTTCACACGCTAGTTATTTCTTAGCATGTTTTATTTCACACGCTATTTGTTTCTCAGCATGTTTTATTTCACATGCCTAACTATATTTCAGCATGTTTTATTTCACATGCTCAATTATCTTTCGGCATGTTTTATTTCACATGCCCATCTATTTATCGGCATGTTTTATTTTTCACTCCCATCATTTTATACTATCCGTTAATCATTTGAGGCATAGACTAGCCGCATTACTTGGCCATAAGGTTAATTTGTATAGTTCGTTAACCGTGTTAAGTTAGAACCTAGGTTAATTCATTTGCCATTAACCGTGTTAGGCTAGAACCTAGGTTAATTCATTTGCCATGTAGCCTATAACTCGTTAATTCGGCAATCATAACGAAAACTATATAATGAGACTTCAAATATAATTCTCGTAAATAAGTACTGCAGTCTTACAAACATGTTGGCTATCGCCAAATGAGTGACAATGAAATCATTCGACATTAATTGAAATAAAATTTCAGATTCTCGATGTTCCATGCTCAAGGGATGATGGATCCGTCTAACCTTTCTAGTCAATAGGCCTCCTTGCCAATGACTTCCTGGATCTTTACAAGATCTTCCCAACTCGTGCCGAACTTTCCTTGATTCACTCGTGCACTAGTAGCTTCCATCTTACGGCAAACCAAATCTCCGGGTTGGAAAACCTTGTGCTTCACTTTCTGATTATAGTACCTTGTTGCTCTATGTTGGTATGTCACGACCCTAGCTCTTACAATGTCTCGAATTTCCTCAATAGTGTCCAAATTCACTGCCAATCCAACTTGATTAAGCATAACATCAAAATTATGTGTTTGCAGATTAGGTAAGTCTAGCTCAATCGGTAACACGACTTCCGTACTATATGCTAACTTAAATGGTGTCTCTCTCGTTATAGTTCCATGAGTGGTTCTGTATCCCTATAGGATGTTTAGCAGTTCATCTGCCCATCTCCTCCTAACTTGATCTACCTTCTTTCTTAAGTCGTATAATATGATCTTGTTGACAGCTTCGACTTGTCTATTTGTTTGAGGGTGTACTATAGACATATAGTTGAGGCAAATGCCATGCTACTTGCAAAATGCCAGGAACTTAGTGTTGTCAAATTGTGGGCCGTTATCTCTGGTTATCATGTGAGGGACTCCAAATCTTGATATGATGGAACCAGAGACAAATGCTTCCACCTTTTGCTTGGTGATCTTTGCCACTACCTTAGCCTCAGTCCATTTGGTAAAATAATCCATGGCGATAATGACGAATTGTTATTGGATGGTAGATTTTGGAAAGGGTCTCAAGATGTCTAGCCCCTACTGACTGAAAGGCCAAGGGCTGATCAATCTACATAACTCGGTGCTCAGCACATTACTTAACGAGTCATGCTTTTGGCATTGTGGATAGTACTGGACAACGTCCTTCGTGTCTTCTTTCATAGTTGGCCAGTAATAGCCAAGTCGTAGACCTTGAATGTATAGTGTTTGCGCCTTTACATGTTTACTGCATATGCTACCATGTAGTTTAGATAACACCCTTTTGGGCATCTCTCAGGGAAAGGCGCATAAGGTAAGGTTGAGATATGCTACACTTATACAACTGACCATTAATCAATGTGTAGTTCGTAGCCTGGAAAGCTAATCTTCTTGCCTCTTTTTTGTCGTTAGGGAGAGTACCATCTTTTAGATAATTCACTAAGGAATCCATCCATGACTCTTTTCTCGGGCAATGAGCTAACTCACAACTCTACAAGAGACTAGATAAGCTTTTATGTAGAACAAACTCAATGAAAAGTTTCTCGCTTAGCTTAGGGAATGCCATACTGGCCAACTTCAACAACTTGTCGACAGCAATATTCTTGCTTCTCGGAATTTTGTGAATGAAGAAAGATAGGAATTCTTCTATGAGCGTTTATATCACCAACAGGTACTTGCTCATCTCTTCTTCTCTTGCCACATAAGTTTCGATGACCTAATTTACCACCAATTAGGAATTATAGAACACTTTGAGTTTCTCAACACCGATTTCAATCTGGTAATTAGAGCTTCGTACTCTACTTCATTATTATTGGCTAAGAATCTAAATTTCAGAGCGTAATGAACTTTGATATTATAGGGGCCTTAAAGAGCTAGGCCTGCACCACTTCCTTCTCATGTCAAAGAACCATCAACATAAAAAAACCAGATAGGTTTCTTAGCTATCTCTACATAATCTTCCTCTCCAGTGAATTTGGCTACAAAATCTGCCAATACTTGGGCCTTTAGTGTTGTTCTGGGTTTATATTGTACACTATAGGCACTGAGCTCTAAGGCATATTTTATCATCTTCCCTAAGGAATCAAGCCCCTGCAATGGTTGCCATAATGGTTGATTAGTGAGGGTAACAATCTAGTGAGCTACAAAATACGGCTTCAACTTTCTCGCCGAGAGAACCACTACTAATACAGTTTTTTCAATCTTTGTATACCGAAGCTTTGGCCCCTACAGAACATAACTCACGTAATAAATAAACGGGTCGATGCTCTTTGCCATCAATTTAGACCAGTATAGAGGAAAGTGGTTGGCAGCTGACTGATAGATATAAGTATAAATTTTCTCCAGGAATGGGTGTCGAGTATTGAGGGTGACGCAAGAAATTTCTTAAGCTCGTTGAAAGCTCTTTCACAATCGTTGATCCAGTTGAATTCTTTTGGACTCTTTAAAATTTTAAAGAATTCTATGCACCTAACTGCACTTCTCGACATCGATCTGTTGAGGGTGGCAATTCTCCCAATGGGTTCCTGTACCTCTTTGACCATGCGAAGTGATTTCATATTCCTTATGGCTTCAATCTTTCTCAAATTAGCCTCAATGCCGCATCGTGTAACCATATACTCGAGAAATTTCTCTGATGTTGTGCCAAAGATGCATTTTTATGGGTGGAGTTTCATATTATATCTCCTCAATGTGGCAAACGTCTCCTCCAGATTAGCGAGATGTTGATCTTCCTTTATGCTCTTCACAATCACGTCGTCTACATATACTTCAACATTCTTATGGATCTGAGATTTGAACATCTTCGTTACTAATCTCTGGTATATGGCACTAACGTTCTTTAACTCAAAGGGCATCATTGTATAACAATACGTTCAAAATTGGTAACAAAAGATGTGTGGACTTCATCTACCTTGTCCGTCTTGATTTGATTGTAACTAGAGAAAGCATTTATAAAAGAAAGTAGTAATGCATGTCCTGTAATTGCATCTACCATCTGATCAATTTTTGGTAGTGGGAAACAATCCTTGGGACAGGCCTTGTTGAGATTCATGAAGTCTATACACATTCGCCACTTACCATTAGAATTCTTGACTAGCACATAATTTGCTAGCCAAGTCGGATAAGGCTCTTCTTAGATGAATCCTGTCTTCAATAATTTTTGGACCTCCTCTTCTGTTACTGCTTATCTCTTTGGTGCAAAATGTCTCTTTTTCTATTGGACCACCTTCACATTTAGGTCAATTTGGAGCTTGTATACCATAACTTCTCTCGGAATACCTAGCATGTCCGAAGGTGACCATGCAAACACGTCAACATTGGCTTACAGGAATTCAATTAGACTTTGCCAAACATCTATTGACAAGGGTTCTCTTATCCTTGTTGTCTTCCCGAGATCATTTCCTAAAGGAATTTCCTTAGTATCATTCTCGGCATTTTCTATGCCAATTGACTTGCCTTTTGGATAGTTTTCAACTTGAAATACTTCATCTTGTCTTAAGGCCCTTATATATAAGGATCATGCCAATTGCTGATCCCTTCAGCACACATCAACCCCCGTGAGAATAGGGAACTTGGCCTCAAAATGTGCAGTTGAAGGGACAATACCAAATAAATGTTGGTATGGTTATCCCAATATCATGTTGTAAGGGGACCAACATTTGAGGACGAGAAAGTCCACTTTGTCCTCTGCAACATGCTCATCATCACCGATTTGTATCGGCAAAGAGATAACTTTGCCTACTTAGATGGGTTGATTTTTGAAAGCATAGAGATCATACTTGTAAGACCACAGCTGCACTTTGATCTTAGGCCTCATTTGATCAAAGGCATGTTGAAAAATGATATCAACCGAACTTCCCATATCAATAAGAATCTTCTCGACTTCAAAGTTGATGACTTTTGCATTGATGACGAGTGCATCATCGTGTGGCCTTTGGATACTCTCAAAATCTTCTTCTCCAAAAGATATTGTATTTTTTTATCCTGACCTTTTTTCCCTAAATATTACAAACATAATTCTTAGCATTAATCGAGTTCAAAGAACTCGATTGGCTTATACTAGGTTTGCTAACAATGGTATTAATTACTCCGTTGGGTGCTTTGTTGGGATTAACATCCCTTGCATCTCTTACTGCCAATGCTTACTAAGTGTCATCCTCTTGTTCCTTTTCTCTCCTCTGAGATGGTCTTTCGATTCTTTCAACATCATGAGTTAGAAATTTTCGTAAGTGCTCGTGTTGTATTGCATCTTCAATTGCATTCTTGAGTTCAATGCACTCATCTGTATGTGACCTTTGTTATGGTGGAAATCATAGTACTTGTTCGAATTTCTTCTTGAGGGATTCCCTTACATTCTTTCTAGCCACTAGAGGACGCCTATCTCCCTACGTACCTCCATCAAAATATCTGAGATTAGATGATTAACAGGCGTGTAAGATGAGAATGTCAGGATCCTCGGTCTCTTCCTCTCGACATCTAAACTGTGGTCATTGTCCATGCTAAGTCTATCCTTTATACTTTTTTTCTTGTCATTCTTTCCATCTGCTTTGCTCTAATCGGCCTCTCGTCATGACTTTTGCCTTGTTTTTTGCGAGAGACTTGAAAAATTCTTTATGAGGCTTGACTTCATCGATTACAACATTGAGGGCAACACTCATATCTAATTCTAGGATTTGGACTATTTCGACCATAAATTTGGCCAAATAGTCCCTGATTAACTCGTTAAACTTTTTTTTAATGGTGTTAAGGATTGAGGAGTCCTTAATAGGAAGTTTACTTGGAAGAAAGTGTTGAAGGAACACTTCTACTAGTTCATCAAAACAGGAAATGGTATTAGGTTTCAAATGTCTGAACTATGTATTGGCTGCATTCCTTAGTGTTGAAGGAAAAGCTTGATGGGCCACTGCATCACTCAAACCATGCAACTTGGCTAATGTACGGTAGTATTCTAGGTGGTTTCGGGGTCCTTTGTTCTATCATAAGTCTCAAATTGTTGCAACTTGATGTGCCAAGGCATCACTTCTTCCAAAATCTCTAGAACAAAGGAACTCTTTTCAATTTGTAACTACTTGCTTGGGGCAGCAGGGGTGCTGACATGAGAAGGACCCACATGGTGCACCTACTGCAATTGTTTGCCCTTGTTATTCTTTTGAAAAGAAGGAGCCAAAGGTTCGATCACATTCTCGGCTTGCTTTTTCTATAACTTAGATGAATAAATTAAATCGTTGCTATGTTCAATGTTGTAGTTGTCTTGGTTTTTATTTTGGGTTGGATTTAGGTGAATATTACTGTAGAGGAGGTTAAGGAATTGCTTGTGTTTTTTGTTTAATTATTGGTTTTCTTTGGCTAAGTCGAGGTAGAGTTGCTCGAGCTTAGCCAATCACTACTCATCAGTACGCTAACTCTCCCCTTCAAGGTATTAAAAGGGAGTACCAGCACCTGCACTCTTGGATACTTTGGTTTTAGCCATGTGGGTGTGTTTAGAAAAAATAGACAGTGCCAAATGTTGTTAGTGAATTTTGGGATGAAGGTAAATCCTACAAAAGAGAATGAAATGCTTGGTATTAAGGCCAGTCCAATGCAGCTACTCCGATGCTTAAGTTAGTAAAGTGACTTTGTATAGAAAGTAAGTAAGTGTCAGAGAGATCTTACAAAGTTTTTTTCCCATATTTATAGGTGATTGTAATGACTAAGGTAGTTGTTGAAGTAACTGTTAAGATACGTGAAAGTTTCTTGATTTAACATCTCTCTTCATATGTAGGGAAAGTAGGCAGTTATGTAATATGACCATGCTTATGATAACTATTTGCGCCATGAGCTTAAATTTAAACCGAGAATGAATTTATGCTACTTAGCAAAGATGCCATGTGTCATCTTTGTATGCCGAGATATTTGACTATTCAGCATATCGGTAGTCAAATGAACAAGTATGTTTGATGAGCAAAAATTGACTATACATCAAGATACGTTCCAAATACCTATCTTCTCCGAAGATACGGATATCAGAGAAAAGATACACTTACTTTTTTTAAAAAAAAATTAATTTTACTAAAAAATGTAACTTAACTAAATTAAAAAAAAATTCAAATTATCTACAAGTGTAGGATATTATATGATGATTCAAAAAAAAAAAAACCTACACTCAAAAGAAAATTAATTAGCAAGCATAATTAAATTAACTAATAAAATAAAAGAAAATGAAAACATGGTAATTTTTTTACCTAAACGAGTCAAGTCGCGCGTGATCGTTGTGTTTGTGTTGACCATGTTGTGATTACTTAGACTACGTTTGCATGCTTGGTGCAGAATTGATCATGCATGTAGGTGGCATTGTGCTAATCGTGTGTGGTAGTAAATCTTGTGTGATTGCAAAGTGGCTCATATGTGTAGCTGTGCACATGTATTGTGTCAAGTGCGGCTGTATTGGTTCTCGTTGTGCAAGTGAAAGTGTTCGTGTCGCATCAACTATATTCCATGTAAGCGTCAGTGAGTGTGCATGATTTGTGAGTGTGGCGTGTTCAGTTTGTACAGCAACAATGTGTTGCGTGTGTATGAAATCATAATCAATACGTAGCATCAAGGATTGGAATGTGTCAGTGAGTGTGGCACGTAGCATGTGTTGTGTCAAGTAAAGTGAGGCTAATGTATGTCGGTCAGGTGCTGTGGGACATATAGTAGATTAGTGTGTTTGGTCAAGGGGTCATGTGTGTATTGTACGGTACTGGGGTATGGAGTGTAGTATGCTGTGGAATTTGGGGTGTGCACAATGTCGTAGATAGTGCTATGTAAGGGGGCTATCTGTATTGAGTAGGGGAGAGAATGTGCCGTAGTAGTGCTTAGCATGGAAGTGTTCGTATGTTGTATGTTGTATGCTTTGTGTTCAGGGACGGGGGCTACTATATAGTGTGGATTGAATGATCAGTGCTTATGAGTGAGGGATGACAGTGTATAGTGATGTTGGGGATTGTAAAAACTCCTAAGCTCTACTATCAACTTCCTATTTATAATACCCACAATTGAATCTTTCGTATTGAAAGATATGATCATAAACTTAAATACTGAAGATACGATAACGATTCTTTGAGAATTTAACCTAGCTTCTAGAAACCCTACTTAATTTGAGCTTTTATTTTCCGAGCTTGATTCAGTCCAATTTGATTTAGCCCAAAAACCCACTTAATAAATCCTAAGTCTATTATAATCCAATATAAATTAGATAAAAAAAAATATATTTTATATCAAATTGGACTAAAATATTTTAATAAAGCCCAATCCTTCAACAACTTAATATTTATTAAATTGGATACGCACTATTATCCGATTCGACCTTAAATAACTTAACTCAATACAACTCAACTCGACTTAATACGACTCAACTCGATATGACTTGACATTTCATTTTTATTATTATTTTTTTCAATTTTTATTTGTTAATTTTTTTTATTTTTTATATATTATTTATTATTATTTTATTTTATTTTTATTTGTTTATTATTATTATTATTATTTTTTCATTTTCCTAGCTTAATAAAATTAATAAAATGGTAAAAATGAGGTGTTTACAGCTACCCCTCTTTATAGTGAAGTTTGATTAGAACCTTGCTACAAAGACAAAAGGGATATCCCATACAAATAATTAACTTTCCAGAAGAAACAAATAATTAACTTTCCAGGAGAAACACGTATCTTATCTCTAAGTATACATGTAATTCTCTCCAATTATACCTAGATCTTATTACACATGCAATTTCTCAATCATCATGTATAATATCATATGTTGATACTCTAGAATTATCAATCAACAATTAAACAACATAATTGAATCAAGAAAAGATAGAAACTTTATTGAAAATTATAATTCAACCCAAGAATCACATGAAACCTTAGGTTCCATAATCCTAAATACACGAATTCTAAGCTATCATAATAAATTTAAAAACGAGTTCCATCAAAAACATAAAATAAAACATGAAAAACCTCTTTGATTGATGAAAAATCTCTCAAATCTTGAAGTTGGTGTTGCTTTCCTTTTTCTTTTCCTTCTCCTCAAGTCTCTTCTCTTCTCTCGTGTCTCGTTCATTTTCTCTAATTGTCTCCTCTGTCTTGAAACCCTCATATGTCCTTTTATATATGTATTATAAAGATTCTGTTTTCGTCACCAGACACGGCCTAGGACATGGCCATGTCCCCAGGTCGTATAACTTTCTGACCCTAGCAAATTTTTCTGCATGGACACAGCTTAGGGACATGGCCATGTCCTAGTCTGTGTAACTTCATAACTTTTTCATTTGAACTCCGAATTGAGTGAAGCTTGATTCCTTTTCTTCGTTTTCGATCCCAGAACGTATTCAAACCTTGAAATCAAAATTTTACTCAATTAAGTATCAATTTCTTTAAAGAAAACAAAAAATGTAAGGGAAATACTATAAAATCACCATATGAAATATGTTTAAAATCAAAGTTATCAAATTTCCCCACACTTGAGCATTTGCTTGTCCTCAAGCAAATAAATCAAAACAAAACTTTCGAGACAAGAAACGCTAAACAAAATTTATCACTATTTAAGGAAACCGGTGAATGAATACACTTGACCCGTAAAAAATTCAAAAAATCATTCTCAACTAACTTGCAATAATAAAGTCGACCAATTTCATCTGACCATATTTGAATGCTCCAACAATACTTAATACTAGAGTTCACTAGTTAATTTATGAAAATCAAAGTTTACCCAAATCATTTAACCAATGATTCTTAAACTAAAAATTGGATTTAACATCTTGCCAACCGAGAAAGAGTCATAAAAAATTTTATCCATTTGACTAAAGTGTATACAATTCTCTCTTCCATCTCACCAAGCACCATAATCTAAAACAAACACATTTTACATCTACTCATCCTCTGATCATCCCCCTAGTTCATGCTTTTATTGAGAGGTCTTTTAAATTTACCTTATTTAATGCACAATTGTGTTGGTAGAGGAAAAGAATCTCGCTCTTCTGACGGACCAAGACCGATCCATACCAACTTATTCCTTATATTGATAGCGAGAAAGAACCTTGCTCTTCTGATGGACTAAGGCTGATCCATATCAATTTTTTCATTAGAATTGGTATTGGGACTCAATCTCGCTCTGCTGATGGACCAAGACGAATCCTTATTTATTTTTTCTATTCATACACTTGTTATTACTTTTGACCTCCAATCATTATGATTTTTCAAGGGTTTCTCAAAAGAAGAATTTCATTTGTTTGTTTGTTAAAAATTATAGGGCTCTTAAAAATTTCTAAGAGAAAGGTATACATAAAAGTAAATTTAAAAATAACCATGACTAACTCTCAACTAGTGATGTTGCTCCAATCTCAAGTCTTAAAGTCCTGAGCTAAATAACTCGTAACTTTGCCCTCCATAAATTTGACTAATCAATTCTAGTAAAGTATCATAAAATCAATAATGATCAAGGTGACACAGTTGATTTGGCTTAATACCAGTTAATCACTTATTGCAAGTTAACTTAAAAATTAGTTGGGTCAAATATGAATAATTGGTCTCCTAAACAGTAACAAATTCATATGTATCCCTTCCCTACACTTAATAATGTACAGTGTCCTCAATGTACGACTAAAAAAAAAAAATCATAGCAGCAAGAAATGAAATAAGAAAAATCAACATAGGGAAAAAGTAAACATATGAACTGAAAAGAAACTAATACTTCCCTGCCAGTTGAAAAGAAGTGCAAAATGAAGAAGCATCATCATTATATTTATCGGAGTTCACATTCCTTAGCCAACAAAAGACAACATAAAAAATTATGAACTAAGAAGAGGGATCGGAATTCGTCTCTTCATCCTCCTCATCAGATGGGGCCTTTGCCATCATAGCATCATCATCGTCGTCACTACCCTCAACATCCTCATCACTTCCTCCAGCTGCCTCGTCCTCACCACCCTCATCATCCTCCTCCTCACTCTCACTATCTTCATCACGGGTATCCGATTCTTTCATTTTAAGAAATTTTTCCATTTTGTCTTGGCGGATATGAAGTTTATCCACACTTTCTCTTATAAAATGAACCTCAGACAGCAACAAATCAAATTTATCTTCAAAGTTGGCTAAAGACGTCTAGCCTTGAGATGTGCTGCTGCGAGAGTGTCGACCTTGACGTCTTGTTGGTAAGAGGTTCATGAGTCGGAATGAATTGAGGCGCATAGGAGTGACTTGGTTAACCAAGGTAAGTGATGGCCAAACAACAACCTTAGTCTGCATGGCCTGCACAAGTAAGGTGATGTAGGGGCTACAATAAATATGCCTTTTCTTCCGTATAGTGGTAGTTGAAAAGTTTAGCGATTTCGATGGCGAGATTGATGGGATGTTTATGAATGACACTGTATAGATAGAGGCAATCCTTTTTGGAAACCACCCCAGTGCTGAGGCCTCTGCCAGTTAATGTATGCGAAAAGAGCCAGTAAAGAACCTGATATTCAGGCCTAACTAATTAAGAGGCCTTACTCCTTGTTGGATCATAGGCATCGCCAACAGTAATCTCATTCCAAAACGACCCTGCTGTGACGCCACGGGGAAAACGACACGAGAGACGTTGGAATTCTTTTGTCTGTGTATATCTTTCTTCATATAGACCAAGATATCTACCCAGTTGAGCGATGGACATGTAGAATGGGTGGCCACTCAAGGTGAAATGTAATTTGTGTTTGGGGCCCATGCTAGTAGCACTTTCTTTATCAAGTTTGTAAGTGCACAAAAACTCCAAGGTCAGCTCTTTATAAATTGGAGCTTCAAAGGATAAAAAACACTCCTAAATGGTACCATCCAAGAGTTCCTTCATTTCTGTAGTGAGCTCTAATTGAGCGAGAACATCCCAATCCAGTCGAAGGGTCTCGCTAAAAGGCTTATTCTGAAGTAAATGATATCGTTGCACCTGGTAGTCTTCCTTAAATTGGAGCATTGGGTGCTCCATTGGCGGGAGAGTAGCTAGTGGTTCAACTATTGCTCCTGATTGTGATGAAGAGGATGCTGCAAATTTTGATTTTCGGCAAATGGTAAGCTTAGCGCAATTCACCATTTGAATACCTGAAAAGAATCAGCAAACCAAATTAAACACGCACATCCTTGTCGCACATAGGTCAAGAAGGCAGAGGAAAATAAGAGCAATAGTGAAGAATGTTAACAGAATTCTCATTGGGATATTTAAACAAACATGTGGAGTGCAGCTGGAAAACTAGTTGGTGGAAAAGAAATAAGTGGCAAACGCATCCAACTAATTCTACTGCACTATAATTAACGTTGAAACACAAGCGTCCCAACATATAAAAGACGCTAAATGACCCAGAATTGTTTTCTCCTATTGCTAACCCTAACTAGCATGAATGAATAAGGATGAGCAAATTAGCCAACAAAATTTAGAATTGAGATAGCACAATGAATATCTAACTAGATGAGGCATCAGAAATGCATATAAGATCAAGAAACACAAGGCAATGATGCATGGCGTTTATGAAATAATAAAAGAAATTTGCAGACCAAGGGTAAAAACCAGTGCACACAAGAGTAAAATTGCAAGTAGCTAAACTACCGAAACTAGAGGAAGATAGAGCAAAATCAATCAGGAAACTTACTTGGATGAGGATACGGAATGTAAGAATTGTGGAGAGAAGAGGGAGAATATGAGAGAATATGAAAGAGAGATCTATTGGATTGTAAGTATGTGAGAGAGTGTGTTTAATTTAAATAAACTGGGCGTATGCAAAATCGTATAAGGTTAGGTCGACACGGGCTGGGACACGACCGTATCCTTTACCCGTATAACATTC
The DNA here is from genome assembly GCA_024138015.1 of Lumnitzera littorea. NCBI lineage: Eukaryota > Viridiplantae > Streptophyta > Magnoliopsida > Myrtales > Combretaceae > Lumnitzera > Lumnitzera littorea. Next base: position 42,305,943 of record JAMXBB010000005.1, on the reverse strand, counting down.
TGTGTGTGTCGTGTGGATTCTGGACGCACACGGGCTGAGATACGACTGTGTCCCATGCCCGTGTAACTTTCTATTCCCATGCATGAAAACTGGACGGATACGGGCTAGGACACGACTGTGTCCCACGCCCGTGTAACTCTCTGTAGACAGTCGATATTACTGGGCGCACACGGGCTGGGACACGACCGTGTCCTTTACCCGTGTAACATTTTGTACCCATAGAGTGAAATCTGGGCGAACATGGGCTGGACATAACTGTGTCCCACGCCCGTGTAACTTTCTGTAGGTGGGCAGATTAAAGGCCTGGATGGACACGGGCTGGGACACGACTATATCCCTCGCCCGTGTGACCTTTTTCTCCTTTTTTTTTTTTTGAATTTAATTTAAAGATAGAGGAAACTTATAGGAATAAAAGTAATAAAACTAAAGAGAAAAAGCAACAATAAAACTAAAAGGGAAAAGGTTATGATGAAAATCTAAGAAGCAAAGCAAAGTTAGATAAAAGGAAAATAAAATGAAGAAAACTTAAAGAACTAAAGTATAAGCAAAGTTAGACATGGGTTGCCTCCTAAGAAGTGCTTTAGTTAATATCGATAGCTCGACGGGATACGTCTTCTCATGTTAGTTCTGTCGGATGGAGATAAAACTCCTCTCGTCCAACATGCTCCAAGTTTCCACTCAAGTATAACTTCAACCGTTGCCCATTTACCTTAAATGTGCCCTTCTCCGGGTGTGTAACTTCAACAGTCCCATACGGGAAAACTCGTGTAATTGTAAATGGTCCAAACCACCTAGATTTCAACTTACCTGAGAATAAACGAAGGCGAAAATTATACAAAAGAACATGATCACCTTCTTTAAATTGTCGACCTTGTTTGATTAGCTAATCGTAATACTTTTTGGCCCTTTCTTTGTATAATTTGGAGTTCTCATATGCATTCGCTCGCCATTCCTCTAGCTCGTTTAGTTGAAATTTCCTGTGAGAACCTGTACGGTCAAAATCAACATTAGCACTCTTAATTGCCCAATAAGCCTTATGCTTTATCTCTACCGGTAAATGACAAGCCTTGCCATATATAAGTCAGTAGGGTGTTGTCCCAAGTGGTGTTTTGTAAGCGGTTCTATATGCCCATAGAGCATCATCCAACTTTTCTGACCAATCTTTCCTATGATACTCTACGGTTTTTTCAAGAATTTGCTTAAGGTCGCGATTGGCAACTTCCACTTGGCCACTACTTTAGGGGTGGTACGGGGTGGCTATCCTATGTGTAACGCCATAACATTTCAATACTTGGTCGAGTTGAGCATTACAAAAGTGTGTTCCCCTATCACTTATAATTGTCCTAGGGGTGCCAAATCGAGAAAATAGGCCTTTCAAGAATTTTTTTACTAGCCTAGCATCATTAGTAGGTAGGGTTCTAGCTTCCACCCACTTAGAGACATAGTCAATACCTACTAGGATATATTTGTTACCATTAGAGTTCGGAAAAGGACCCATGAAATCGATCCCCCACACATCAAATACCTCAACCTCGATGATGGGGTTTTGTGGCATTTCATCCCTACGGGATATACTCCCCACTCGTTGGCAACGATCACAACTCTCAACATATCTTTGGGCATCTTTGAATAAGGTAGGCCAATAAAATCCTACCTCTAGGACCTTATGAGCTGTCCTATTGGCACTGTGATGCCCACCCATAGGCCCCGAATGACAATGGCTCAAAATTCTCCAACCTTCAAGGTGTGGTACACACCTTCCAATGACATGATCTGCACATACTTTAAACAGGTAAGGATCATCCCAAAAATAATGTTTCACATCAGAAAAGAATTTCTTCTTTTGTTGGTGTGGAAGTCCCTTCGGTATAATCCTAGTAGCTAAAAAATTAGCAATATCTGCGAACCAAGGAATTTCCATATCACTTACCTAGGCGATGGCATAGAGTCGCTCCTCAGGGAATTCATCCTTGATTTCATTCTCGTCGAGCATTTCCAAGTTTAGATTCTCCAACCGAGATAGGTGATCTGCTGCTAAATTCTCAGCGCCTTTTTTATCTTTGATCTCCACATCAAACTTTTGTAGCAACAAGATCCACCTAATCAGTCTTGGTTTTGCATCCAGTTTTGCTAACAAGTACTTAAAGGTAGAATGATCAGTATAAACAATCACTTTAGATAGAAGCAAATAAGAGCGAAACTTATCAAATGCAAAAACATCTGCTAGCAACTCTTTTTCTGTAGTAGTGTAGTTTTCCTAAGCATTCGTAAGAGTTTTGCTAGCATAGTGAATTAGTTGAAAGTGCTTGTCTCGCCTTTGCCCCAGCACTGCCCCGACTGCGTGATCACTTGCATCATACATAAGCTCAAAGGGGAGTGCCCAATTAGGTACTACCATGATTGGAGCATTGGTAAGTTTTCTCTTTAAGGATATTGAAAGCTTTCAAACACTCCTGAGAGAAAACATAAGGCACATCCTTCTCTAATAACTTAGTCAAAGGGTGGGCAATTTTCAAGAAATCCTTGATAAATCGCCTATAAAAACCTGCATGTCCTAAAAAGCTTCTTATGGCCTTAACCGAAGTTGGAGATGGACTCTTGCAATCGCATCCACTTTAGCAGTATCCACCTCAATTCCTCGATAAGAGATCTTATGGCTCAGCACAATACCCTCTTGTACCATGAAGTGGCACTTCTCCCAATTGAGGACAAGATTGGTCTCTTCACACCTGGTAAGTACCCTGTCCAAATTATTCAAACAAAGGTAAAATGAGTTGCCAAAAACTGAAAAATCATCCATAAATACCTCCATTATGTCCTCAATCAAATCATCAAAAATAGCTAACATGCATTGCTGGAATGTAGCAGGTGCATTGCAAAGACCAAAAGGCATTCTGCGGAAAGCAAAGGTGCTATAAGGACAAGTGAAAGTGGTCTTCTCTTAATCTTCTAGTGCAATAGGTATTTGAAAATAACCAGATAAGCCATCCATAAAACAATAAAACATATGTCCAGCTAGTCGTTATATCATTTGATTGATAAAAGGTAAGGGGAAATGGTCCTTACGTGTAGCATCGTTTAACTTTCGATAATCGATACATACACGCCAACCTGTTAACGTTCTTATTGGGATCAATTCATTCTTTTCATTAGGGACTACTGTCATCCCACTTTTTTTTGGAACTACTTGTACTGGACTCACCCATGAACTATCAGAGATAGGATATATCATACCTGCATCAAGGAGTTTAATAACTTCCTTTTTAACTACCTCTTTCATGTTTGGATTCAAGCGTCTCTAAGGCTGTACAACCGGCTTGTAGTTTTCTTCCATTAAAATCTTATGAGTACAAAAGGAGGGATTGATACCTCGAATATCGGATATTTTCTAAGCAATGGCCCTCTTATGCTCCTTGATTACTTTCAGCAACCTTTCTCTTTGTTCTTTTTCCAAATTGGATGCTATAATTACCGGTAATTTGGAGTCCTTCTCTAAGAAGGCATATTCCAAGTAGTCAGGTAATTGCTTTAGCTCCAATACTGGTGGCTCCTCAATCGAAGGTTTTAACTGTGCTTCCTTCCTTTTTTCAAACTCTTCAAACCCTTTCTCAATAGAGATAGGTTTATTTGCCTCCAGTTGGGTTACCACCTCGAATTTGACAGTATCTTCCGAAGCTTCCTCCATGCCTAATTGCAAGCAACTCTCCAACGGATCCTTAAGAAGAACTTCCAGCATATAACTTGAAACAAAAGTGTCAGTAACATCCAGAAGGTAGCAAGTATCATCCTGATCGACAGACTTTTTCATAGCCTTTGAAATTTTAAACATGATCTGTTTATCTCCTACTCGAAGAATGAGCTTACCATCACTAACATCAATGATAGCCCTAGCGGTAGCTAAGAATGGTTTACCTAGAATAAGGGGCAACTCAAAATCTTCATCCATATCCAATATCACAAAATCAACTAGAAAAATGAATTTACCCACTTGGACTAATACATCCTCAAATATACCTCTAGGATACGTCACAGATCTATTCGCTAATTGCAAGCTCATGCGTGTGGGCTTAGGTTCCCCTAATCCTAGTTTCTTGAAAAATTTATAAAGCATTAAATTGATGCTAGCACCCAAATTAGCTAAAGCTTTGTCAATTAACAGATTACCAATATGACATGGAATTGTAAAACTTCCTAGGTCTTTTAGCTTCTTGGACAACTTGTTTTGCACGATCGCTGAACACTTTTCATCCAAGATGATTGTAGAAAGCTCCTCAAGCTTCCTCTTGTTGGATGACAAATCTTTCAAGAACTTAGCGTACTTTGGCATCTGTGACAGGGCATCAACAAGAGGTAAGTTAATATGCAGTTGTTTAAAGAGGTCAAGGAACTTACTGAATTGTTGGTCATTGCGATCTTTCTTGAGTCTTTGGGGATATGGGATAGGTGGTTGATATTCCTTCACCTTTGATGACTTTACGTCTTCCGTTGCTTTCGTCCCCTCCTTACTCTTGCTAGTCTCCGCGCTAACCTTCCTCTCAGCATGCAACTCCTTCCCATTCCGAAGTGTTACTACCTTAACATGTTCCTTTGGATTGGGTTCTATATTTCTCGGTAGCGTTCCCTGCGGTCTTTCAAAGATTAGCTTCGCAAGTTGACTAATTTGGTTCTTAAGGTTGTGATTTGAAGCCTCTTGATTCCTCAGCGAGGATTCAATGTTAGATAAGCGAGCCTCATTGCCTTGAATGTATTTTGTGAGAAGTTCTTCCACACTAGACTTCTTTTCTTGAGGGAGAGGAGGTGGGAATGGTCTCTGAAATCCAGGTGGGCCAAAGTTGGTCTTCTGTTGGCCTTGGTTTTGATTTCCCCATGAGAAATTAAGGTGATTCGTCCATCCTAGATTGTAAGTGTTGCTGTAGGGGTTATTTTGTTGCTTAGGTAGATTTCCTAGATAATCTACCTGTTCCAATTGTTCTTGTGCTCCATACCCCTGCATACCAAAATCACTTACATCCGATTGCACTTGTTGAGGCCAACTGAGAGTGCATCAATCTTCTTACTCAATAGGTCCACCTTGGCTGCCAGAGCAGTGGTCAAGTCCACATCATAAATTCCCATAGCCTTTTGCTTGGCTCTAGTGGTTTCCCACTGATAATTGTTCATCGCTATTCCTTCAATAAGGTTTTGTGCTTGCTCAAGTGTCTTTATGTTCAAAGTACGTCCTGCGGATGCATCAATCATCTGTCTAGTAGATAAATTGAGACCATTGTAGAAGGTCTGAATCTGCATCCATAGTGGGAGACCATGATGTGGGCACCTCTTGAGCAGGTCCTTAAATCGCTCCCAAGTATCATATAGCGTCTCTGCTTCCAATTGAGCAAAACAAGAAATATCATTCCGAAGTTTAGCGGTCTTTGCAGGTGGGAAATACTTCTCTAAAAATTTCTCTACCAATTCATTCCAAGTTGTGATTGAATTTCTTGGTAAGGAGTTCAACCACTGTTTTGCTTTACCCCTCAAGGAGAAAGGAAATAGCCGCAGTTGGATGGCATCATCCGTGGCTCCGTTGATTTTAAATGTATCACAAATCTCTAGAAAACTAGAGATGTGGGTATTAGGATCTTCATCTTAGAGACCATCAAACTGAACATATTGTTGCACCATTTGTATGATGTTAGGTGCAATTTGGAAGCTATTAGCCATGACGGTTGGCCTTGCGATACTAGAGTCAACTCCAATAAGTGTAGGCCTTGAATAATCGGACATGGTCTGATTTTCTTCATTCCCATTGTTATCCATGTGTGGTGGATCTTCTTGCTCGATGAATTGAGTGTTGGCCTCTTCACCTTCTTCCTTGATTTCAACAATTGACTCGTCGTCTATGGTCGCCACAGTTTGTCTAAGTCGCGATCTCAAATTTTGAAGGGCAGTTCTCTCAATTTCAGGATCAAGTTCTACCAAATCTTCCGAGTTACTTCGGGTCATGCACTACAAAGGCAAGAAATATAAAATCAATTGCAACTCTAGGTAATAAAAGTAAACAATGAAAAAAAAAGAAAATAAAGACAAAAATGGTCAAAGTAATAAAGCAACTAGCGTTCTTAATATCGAAAATCTCCGCCAACGGCGCCAAAAACTTGATATCAGGCAAGTACACCTATCAGTTTTAATATAGCGGATGTGAGTCCGAGTCGATCCCTCAGAGATTTTAAGTACTAATATTAACCTTAGCTCTATTATCTAACTGGAAAATTGTAATGGGTTGAATGAATTAAAAATAATGGAATTAGCAAACTAAACTAATTATGAGAATTGATTAAGCAATTTAGAAAGCAATAAAACCAAGAACGACTTCAAGAATGCAATAACGTATTTAGAAATTATTTCCCCTAGTGCTTAACATGTGACCGCTTAAAATATATTCAATTCAATTTCTATTATTCTTGACCGGAGGGATTCACAATTAAAGCTAATACCTTTCTCAAGCATATTAACCCTAATCCTAAATTATTTATCGGAATCTCTTCACTTAGTAATATAACTTAGGATTGCATTAATGTATAATGAATTCACATATAAATAATTAACTTTCCGGGAGAAACACGTATCTTATCTCTAAGTATACATGTAATTCTCTCCAATTATGCCTAGATCTTATTACACATGCAATTTCTCAATCATCATGCATAATATCATATATTGATACTCTAGAATTATCAATCAACAATTAAACAACATAATTGAATTAAGAAAAGATAGAAACTTTATTGAAAATTATACTTCAACCCAAGAATCACATGAAACCTTAGGTTCCATAATCCTAAATACACGAATTCTAAGCTATCATAATAAATCTAAAAACGAGTTCCATCAAAAACATAAAATAAAACATGAAAAACCCCTTTGATTGATGAAAAATCTCTCAAATCTTGAAGTTGGTGTTGCTTTCCTTTTTCTTCTCCTTCTCCTCAAGTCTCTTCTCTTCTCTCGTGTCTCGTTCGTTTTCTCTAATTGTCTCCTCTGTCTTGAAACCCTCATATGTCCTTTTATATATGTATTATAAAGATTTTGTTTTTGTCACCAGACATGGCCTGGGACATGGCTGTGTCCCCAGGTCGTATAACTTTCTGACCCTGGCAAATTTTTCTACATGGACACAGCTTGGGGACATGGCCATGTCCTAGTCTATGTAACTTCATAACTTTTTCATTTGAACTCCGAATTGAGTGAAACTTGATTCCTTTTCTTCGTTTTCGATCCTAGAACGTATTCAAACCTTGAAATCAAAATTTTACTCAATTAAGTATCAATTTCTTTAAAGAAAACAAAAAATGTAAGGGAAATACTATAAAATCACCATATGAAATATATTTAAAATTAGAGTTATTACTCACACTTTTCATCCCATTCTATCGTTGCATTCTTCCTCAAGAGTTTGAATAATGGCTTGCATCTATCGGTTAATTGACATACAAACTAAGCAATGTAATTCAACCTCCCCAATAATCCCCGAACTTCCTTTACAGTCTTTGGTGCAAGCATGTTTACGATTGCCTTGACTTTGTTTGGGTCTACTTCGATTCCTCTTCTATTAACTACAAAACCCAACAATTTACCTGAGGCTACTCCAAAAGTGCACTTTCTAGATTCAGTTTCAGTTGAAACTTTCTCAACCGCTTGAATAGTTTACACAAAATACCAACATGATTCTCATCCTTCTTGGATTTGGTGATCATATCGTCTACATAAACTTTGATTTCTTGATGCATCATGTCATGAAACAAGGAAACCATAGCACGCTGATAAGTTGCCCCAGCGTTCTTTAACCCGAACGGTATTACGGGATAACAAAACATTCCCCAAGTGGTAATGAAGGTGGTTTTGATTTTATCTTCTTTTGGCATCTTGATTTGATTATATCTCGAGAAACTATCCATAAATGAGAAAAGATGATTTACAGCCGCGTTGTCCACCAATACGTTAATGTGTGGTAAAGGGAAGATATCCTTAGGTGTCAATTGGTTTAAATCATGAAAGTCCACGCATACCCTAACTTTCCCATTTTTCTTCAGTACTGATACCGCATTAGCTAAACCCGACTTCTAGTAATTTCTTTACTTCTTCTTTTATCTTATGGAGTATATTTGGCCTAAACCACTTAAGCTTTTGCTTTTTCATTTTAATATCTTCTCTTATTGGTAACTTATGAACTACGATTGATGAATTCAAACTTGGCATGTCCTCATAAGACCAGGTGAATATGTCTAAATATTTCGATAACAATCGTGACAACTTCTGTTTTTGATCCTCCACTAAATTACCCCCAATTTTCAAGTTTCACATATTCTCCTTTGTTTCTAAATTAATCACAACTATCGGTTCATCAACAATCACCCTACCCTATTCAAATCGACACTAACTCTCTTGTATTTCGCTTGGAGTCTCAATATCATCTCTGACTAGGGCTGAAGGTGATATTGGTACTTTTATCGTTTACAGGTACGAGATATTAATTATGTTCATAGTTTTTATCGAATCGAAAGAGTAAAGGGAAAAACAAAACAAAAGGATAACGAATAAATAACAAAGAAGAATTGACAAAAAGAAAAGAACTAATTTGTTGAATGAATTTAAATTGTTTGAATGAAAAGGCCTAACTAATCAGACTAATTATGAAATCAAATGCTCTTAATTGATCTAATATTGCTTTTCTAAAGAGACCTATTAACAGCAATAGAAAACCAGTTGCACAAGATAACTAAGATGCCAATATCTTTCTTCCTGTTTGGGCTGATGCTGCATTGCTGAGCTAAAGCTTTAGATAAATTGGCTACTTTGGGTTCTTGAACACAAGTTGGCACTGGGAATGTTTGATGGATGTCTAGAAAATCCATACGAGCATGGTACAGGTGATCTCCTCTCTTCCCTCTGGTTTTGGCCTTCATTTATTAGATTTCCTCTTCAGTAGGCTCATATTCAAGTTCGAATGTTCCAATCTGCTACTTAGGCTATTTCGAGCAACCCCGTGCCTCTTATCTTGACACTTCAATCATGCTGACCTCATAAAAAATCTACAACTTTGGTTCTTCCAATTCTTCACTCCTGACATATGGAATAGTCGTCTCTTTGCGAATCTCGTAGTCCTGCTCGCCAAGAATAGTAACCAGCTACCCATCGGCTATAAATTTCACCTTCTAATGTAGACCAGATGGAATTTCACCTTCTACTTGAAACAGAATAGCGAACATTTGTGGACCAATCTCAACCTGTAACCCAATTTCTCCAAGTATCTGCCTCTTTGATCTATCAAAAGCTCTTACTGAAATTGAGGTACGCTTTATTTCATTCGAATCTACACCAAGTAAATTTAGTGTCACCAGTAGACACACATTTAGTGAAGACCCATTATCTATCGATACTTGAGCAACCACTTTTCCTGCACACTTGACCACTTTGAAAAGGAGCTTTGTGTGCTGGTCCCCCTCTTCGCCCAATTCATTTGGTGAGAATGAAATCGATCCATCACAAATATTGAATTAACCACCAATCCTAGCTTCTTAGTGGAAATTCCTTCAGGTACTTTGACATCTTTCAAGATTTTGATTAAGGCTTCTCAGTAAGTATCTGATGACAACAATAAGCCCATTAGGGAGATATGGGCATTTCAAGATTTTGATTAAGGCTTCTCGTTAAGTATCTGATGACAACTATAAGCCCATTAAGGAGATTTGGGCATGTATCTTGGTTAACTAATTTGTATTCTTGTACTCACTAGCTTTCACTATCTTCTTGGCAACATTTTGATCTTTCTCATTAGCATCTTCAAAGATCTTTCAAGAAGCCTCCTCTACAATAGCCTTCCTCTTGGCCACTTTGTTCTGGTCATAGACTTGTCCCAAGTGAGTAAGCCCATTGACCATAGGTGATAAGGTCCTAACTGTCCAATCTACTTTGTAATTTTCTAGAGCTATTGGGACAATAAAAGAAATTTTCTTAGGCTTACCCAATTCTTTAACCTTCTCAGTCTTCTTGTAGTACTCAAAAACTAAAGGTTTAGGCCTACCTCCAATCATTCCAACTATCTATGCTGTCTTTTTAGCTTCTGCAATAAGCTTGTCTTCTTCCTCAAATTTAGAACCCCATCTACTAAGTAGTTCATCAACATATATGGTAGGTGAACTAGCGTAATTAACCAAATACTCAAACTTTCCTGATGGCTCTCCTAGGGTGTTGACCGTTAAATCTCTAGCTTCATACATTTTTCTAAGCTCCTTCTAGGTACATCTCTTTTGTGGTTTTGGAACTATCATAGCCATAATGTCAGTTTTCTTTATCTTCCCATCCTTCAACAATTGTTATATTATCGATCTAGTTTGGGTTCTATCTTTGAGATTCATATTTTGCAAGTGTTCAGCCTACCTCAAATTCTAAGCTACCTCTTCAATAGTGATGAGGAGACTATCTAAATCAACTTTTAGTGTAGAAACTTCAGTGATTATCATATTGATTGAGTGTCCATGATCCAGTAGAGGATTGTTACCCACGTTGGGAGTGGGAGTCTAAATGAAATCCAATTGCATCAACTTTACATCAATAAGATCCTAGATCTTATGTCTAAGTCTCCAATACTAGTCCATAGAATGCCCTACTTACCCTAATGGGCTTATTGTTACCCTCCAGGTTATAGTCTCTTAGCCTTTGTCCCTCCTTCGGTACTTCAAACATCAAGAGATTCTCCTTCCTTAGTTGTGCAAGAACCTAGCTTAAAGGAATGGGAATATGAGTTAATTGTCTCCTTTGTAAGTGGTTATTTTGATTTAGATTCAATAGGGGATTAGATCCTCTTGTTATGGTTACTAGGGCTGCCAATCTGATAAGATTGCTAGTATTGACAATGCTTATAGTAGCTTCTTTGGCCTTATTACAAAATCTTGTGGGAGGCATCTCTTCTTAGCTGCTTCGAGATTAGGAAGCCTTCTAGCAGCAATAGCTTCCTTGATTAGGTACCTTGAGGCTACAATCTCTGCAAAATTAGAAGTAAGGTGTCATACCAAATGTTGGTAGTATGGGCTTCCAAGAGTATTAATGAAAGAAAAAGTTAGATCCTTCTCTATTAAGGGTGGAGTTATCCTAGTTGCCACACCCCTCCATCTCTAGGCATACTCCTTAAAGCTTTCGCTGGCTTTCTTTCGTAGATTATTCAAATCCTACATTGATGGGGCTACCTCAATATTGAACTTATACCAGTTATAGAAAGCTCGAGCTAATTTATCTTAGGTATCAATCTCCTTCAAATTCAATTAGGCATACCAAGGGCCCAGTCAAGCTATCTTGAAAGGTTTGGACCATCACCTTATCATATTTCGTGTATTGTCCCATCTTTCTGATTTATAGTCTAATATGAAGCTTCGGACAGCTAGTCCCATCATATTTCTCGAATTTCAGAATTTTAAACATTTTAGGGAAATCATCATCTTCATACATCGGTAAGTTGATCATTCTGATCTGCTTAAGCCTGTTAGCCATTTCGAAGGTTTTCATCTTTTCAATCAACTTCTATATAAACTTCCTTTCCATCTCTCAGTGTTTTTCCTTAATCTCCTTCCTCCATATCTCAGCATTGGCAACTAATTCTTCATCTTCCAATTTAGGGGGAGGGGTCGCTTCTGCTTTCTGATTCAGGTTGACTTGAGATCCTTATCTGTCATTAAGAATTCCAATAGCCCGCGTGAGAGCTTGGGTTTGTTTGGCTATCTTGTTCATATTTTCTTCCAAGGTTACAACTCTTGGGTTGGGCTCAATTTAACTGATGTTTCTAGTGCCTTGAGTCGACATTCTTGCTTTGGAATGAGTGAATATTGGGCTTCTAACTGAGTTTACTCACTTGGATACTATCTTCAAAATTATAAGCGAAAACCCAAGTTTTAGACATCTTTGTGAACCAAAATTTTTTTTTTTCTTTTAATTTTTATTACTTGTTTTTTTTTTTTGATATATTTTTATCTTTTATTTTATTTTTTATTTAAAAGGTAACTGTTAAAAAAGAAAAAAAAAATGAGCAAAAGACTATGCAATCAATAAAGGTTTTCATTTCATGAAGCTACAAATTTCTTAATAATTGCAAAATCCAACCCATACAACGGACTAAAAGAAAAAGAAACAAACTCAAACTAATCTTTCCAAAAAGAACGGAAAAAAAAAAAAAATCAAATCCTATATCTATAAAAGTCGACAAATTTGGTTAAGACAGGCTTCATCGACTTCTCTCATCATCTTTTGAATTATCACATCTCTTTCTCGAATTGTACTCCCTAAGAATTTATTTTCTTCTAGCAATCTCCCATTTTCCATCTTTAATTCTTTAACGATTCTCTTGCGTTCTTGGAACCGGGCTTCAACTCTAGCCTGTATGGTGTCTCAATAAGCCTGCTAGGTAAGCTAATGGTATTATGGCTCTGGCTCACGTCTGAATACATCTAGAGCTTCATATTATATCTTTCCAATCTTCTCCAACTAATCATTGATGAATTGCTTGGTAATCGGTATTCTTTGACTTTGCCCCTCAAAGTTCCTACGTTGATTATCTTGTTGACTTCTCTTCGTTCCCATAGCTTTACGAGTTTTGCTAGTTGTTGAATCAAAGTAGCGGTAGGTAAATAAGGATCTTGATAACTCAATGTAACATTATCTAAGGAGTTTCTATATGCTAGCTCTTGAAGTGGACTCAATTGTCTAGTGACACAAGCCAAGAAATATCTTATACAACCCGTAATACCGATAAGAGGGACCCTTGCATAATTGATGCACCCTAGGATGGCTTGAGTGTAGTTGCTCATCTTGGCTATTCACATAAAATCCATTGGCTACATCTTACTTATGACTAATACCTATCCTTTAAACTAAGCTTCTTTTGGTACCTTAAGGTGATGGGCAAAGTTGTCTATCAGATTCACATTTTCAATCAGAGACGCTCTGAGAATATTCCCTCCATACCCCTATGTGTGACTGAGAAACCATATAGTAAGGATAACTTGAAGTACCTATGCCCTTGCTTCCTTAAGTGAGTAAGTGCCCTGAATTACTTTGCCAACAATGCTAGTATATAGGATTTTCCAACTAAGAATTGGATTACTAGCTTGGCTACCCTATAATGGACTTGACTGTATCTGACGGGAAACAACACTGTCTTAAATACTGCTATGATAAAAGTGTTTACCCTCTTTTCAACCTATGATTCATATCCCGCACAAAATATCTTACGATGTTTCTGATAAGCATTTAGGCTTAAAAACCATTCTACTAGCCTTAAGATATTGAGACCCTTCTTGCTCTCTAAAGATAAGAATGGTGCTAGGGCTACTTTTTTTACTCCCAGTAAGGCCATGAAGGCTTTCTTAGGCTGGACTCTAAGATCTAGGATGGTTATGCCTACTTCGAGAGGTAGAGCACCAAGTAACTGTGAGTATTCTTCTAAAGTGGGCATCAACACGTATAGGCCGAACTTGAAAGCTGTAGATTCTAGATCCCAATAATGGATGGGGGCTTGAATTAGAGGCCAGTGGAGCTAGACCCGCATGAGGGATATGATTGGCTCGATTTTCTTGCGAATGTGATCTTGCTTGGCGAGTGGAAACTGATTTAACTAGTCTTTCAAGATAACCTCAGGGAAAGAATACTTATCTAACTAGACCTGGTGGATGGGCTTGGGATTGACATTGCCTTGACTTTCCATATCTATATTACATAAAACATGAAATGATGCAATTATTTACAATAAAACCACTAAATTTACAAAAACAAGATATGATATTAATAATTTTGTAGCTTTTTCAAAAAAAAAAATTTAGAAATTACGCAACCTTTTACTCACTAAAGGACAATAAAAACTAAATATACATAATACAAGAAATAAAAAAAAATTACATAGAAACAAAATATAGCAAAAATAAAATCAAATAAAAAATGCAGTATGCTACACACGCATGTAATGCAATAGGGGTCGGTTGGAGAGTACCCTTATATATAAATACATTTAAAATAAGTATTAAAAAGAAATGAAGCTTGCGAATACTTATATAAAAGGGTTGCTGATTTCTTAATTTTCCTTCTTTTTTTTTTTGTTGAAAAGAAAGGACGAACTAATCATGGATTGATCAGGCTTTTCCTATAATTTAGAAATAACTACCCTTTTTTCGAAAAAAAATGATGCAGGAATATAGGGTTTAGGGGTCTTAAGCTCTGTAACTCTAAGGCTTTCTGGAGAAAAACCTAGTAAACTACATCAAAGCTTAAGTGGGCTCGCCTGTCACCACCAGGTAGGGGATAAAACTCTAGCAACCTGAGGGTTACACAATAGCGACCTGTCCTAAGTTCCTAAGGTAGCTTAGGTCCAGCCACATCTAAGCATGCAAAGGGTTATTAATAAAACTCCCTTAAATCCCTAATACAAGCCCATTGGGTTGGGTTCTTTCTTAAGGCCTCCATCACCATAAACTAATTAGTACAACTATAATATAATAAAAGAAAAATAATAGAAAAAGCTCATCAATTAATTTTTAATTTTTACATGGCTAGCCTACTAGGCTTCTCCAATAAAGTCGCCAATTTTATCGAGCCCTATTTCATTTTCCTTAATTTAATCTATATTAAGCCTAGCTTACTTAATATAGATTATTCGACATTAAATTATGGAAACATTTTTCTTTAAATTGGAGTTGCCAACCAGTTAAACTAGTAAAAAATAAAATTAGGGTTTGTAGGTAGAAAAACCTTAATTTGGCCATTGATCTACGTATTTTCTAAAAGTATAATTTTTAGAAAAAATAAAAAAAAAATTGAGTTTAGGGGCTAACTTATTAAAACTAAGTCACCATGTAAAATAAAAAAAAAAAAACTAATTAACGTGCTTTATTTTTGTAATATTTCTAAAAATACTAAATTATATAAAAATATGCAAAATATAACTATAATTAATTTTTCATTATTTTTTATTACAAATTTTTCAAGAAAAAAAGAAAAAATATTATTTTTTTATACAGTTGTCCTAAAAATGTTTACATATTCACTAGTCAGAATCTAATTAATGAAGTTCTTTTTTATAAAATATTTAGTGAGTAGATTTTTTATTTTTGAAAATGAAGCCAGATTTACGTTTATTTAACCATTTATTATTTTTATAAAAAAATCCTAGAAAATCTAATTTTCACGAATCTATTTAAAAAAAAAACCTAACTAATTAGGTCTTTTTAAAAATCTCGGTTAAGATTTTTTATTCTTTTATTTTAAAAAAATTCACCACGTGTCAAAAAATATTTTTCTGAAATCCTAAGTGCAAGATATGCTAAGATACGTACTTTCTCTAAATCCTATATGCAAAATATGTATCTTTTCTAAATCCTATATGTAAGATACATTAAGATATGTTCTAAATGGGTATCTTCTCCAAAGATATAGATCTTGGAGAAAAGATACACCTACTTTTTTCAAAAAAATGTAATTTTACTAAAAAATGCAACTTAACTAAATTAACAAAAAATTCAAATTATCTAAAAATGTAGCAAATAATATGACAATTAAAAAAAAACCTATACTTAAAAGAAAATTAATTAGTAAACATAATTAAATTAACTAATAAAATAAAAGAAAATAAAAAAATAATAATTTTTTTTTTACATAAACAAGTCGAGTTGCGTATGATCGTTGTGTTCGTATTGACCGTATCGTGATCGCCTAGACTACATTTGCATGCTCAATGTAGGATTGATCATTCATATAGGTGCCATCATGCTGATCGTACGCGGCAGTAAATCTCATATGATCGTGAAGTGACTCATATATGTGGCTATATGCATGTATTGTGTCAAGTACGGCTGTATTGGTGCTCATTATGCAAGTGACAGTATCTATGTCACGTCAGCTGTGTTCGTATGTGAGCATCAATGTGCGTGCATGATTTGTGAGTATGGCATGTTTAGTTTGTATAGCAACAATGTGTTGTATGTGTGTGAAATCGTGATTAGTAAGTAGTGTCAAAGATTGGAATGTATCAGTGAATGTGGCATATAGCATGTGCTATGTCGAGTAGAGTGAGGCTAATGAGTGTTGGTTAAGTGCTTTGGGACATGCGGTGATGCACTGTACTTGGTCAGGTGCTGTAGGACGTGCAATGGATTAGTGTGTTTGGTCAACGGTCATACGTGTGTGTCAAGGTGCTAGGCCGTAGAGTACAGTGTGCTATGTAATTTGGTATATGTAGAATGTCATGCATAGTGCTGTGTTAGGGTGCTATCTATATTGAGTGGGGGAGAGAATGTGCTCAGCGTGGAAGTGTTTGTATGCTGTGTGCTGTGTGTTTTGTGTTTAGGGATAGGGGCTGTTATATAGTGTGGATGGAATGATCAATGGTTGTGAGTGAGGGACAATAACGTGCAGTGATTTTGGGGATTATAAAACCTCCTAAACTCTACCATCAACTTCCTATTTATAATACCTACAATTGAATCTTTCATATCGAAAGATATGATCATAAACTCACATACTGAAGATACGATAACAATTTTTTGAAGATTTGACCTAGCGTCTAGAAATCCTACTTAATTTAGGCTTTCTATTTTCCGAACTTGATTAAGTCCAACTTAATTTAACCCAAAAACCCACTTAATAAATCCTAAGTCTATTCTAATCCAATATAAATTAGATAAAAAAAAATCCATTTTGTATCGTACTAGACTAAAATATTTTAATGAACCCCGATTCTTCAATGACTTAATATTTATTAAACTGGACACATACCATTATCCAATTCGACCCTAAGCGACTCAACTCGATACAACTCAACTCGATACGACTCAACTTGAAATAACTAAACTTGATATGACTTGATATTTCATTTTTATTATTATTTTTTTCAATTTTCATTTATTTATTTATTTTTATTTTTTTAAATATTATTTTTTTTTTATTTTCTTGGCTTAATAAAACTAATAAGAGGGCAAAAATGAAGTGTCTACAATACGGACGTTGAGTTAACAATCATTTTAGATTGTCACCCGTGATAAAATCCACCTATCTTTATTTTCTGCTCATGTTTCCTCTCCTATTCTCTTTCTTTTTTTCTTTTTTTCCAATACTTAAGGGATTTTGTTAGATTTATAATTGAACAACTTCATTACATGAAATTTGATTGCTTTATATATTATTTTTTCTTTTACTTCGACTATTGTGCACATATGGAGATGTCGTACTCATTTAGCAGCAACAATATTGTATTTGCATAACATAATTGATGTTGCTTGTCGACCTATTGGGCCTTTGATAAGATCTCTCGCATTAGAGCAATAATCTTGCTTACAAGTGATGAGCCTTCATGATATTTTTCATAGTTATGTGTTAGTGGTGATATTAAAACCACTTCATTGCTAGTTGATATAAGGCAAGTGCACTTATCAAATTATAGTAAAGCGAATATAAGTCCAAATCTCGATCCCTTAGAGATCCTGAATACTTGTACTAACCTTAACTCTATTATTTAACTGATGAATTCAATTTCAAGAATTTAACTCGTTAAATTAAAATTGCAGCAACAAATTAAATTAAGCAAATAATCAAGAACCAAACAAAAAAGAAAAATTTTAAAGATTTAATTCAAGACTCCACATCGTACCTAGATCTTGATTCCCTCCATCTATACATGTAAGTTTCACTAAAGACAATCTAATCTTATCTTTAATTTTCTTGATCGGGAGAATTCTCTTTTAAAGTTAACAACTTCTTTAAGCTTATTAACCCTAATATCTAGATTACCTAATATAATCTCTTCCCTATAGCATAATCTAAGATAGCATTAACGCGTAATGAATTCTCTTAAAAGTAATATTAAAGATAATATTATTGATCTAGAAGAATCTTGTAATTTATCTCTAACATTACACATACCCTCATCAACCACTCTATATCTAACTATATAAGAAATCTATCAATCTTTTTGTATAATATCATATTTAAATTAATAACCTGCAAAATTATCAATCTAAAACATGCAAGTACATACAATTGATTAAAAAAGAATAAAGATCTTCATTAGATCTGAATAAAATCCCTCCTCACATGTTAGATCCAGGTTTCACGAGACCTAGATACCAAAGATCTACTCTTTACGCATTATAAAATAACAATCTAAAATGAAAGAAAAGAGAAAAATAGAAGAAAGAATCATGAAATCTAAAAAAAATTTGAATCTTGAAGTTTTCTTTATGCCTTGCTCTCTTGAGTGTTCTTGGCGTAAAAAACTCTTAAAAAGTTGTGCCAAAAGTTCTCGTGTAAACCTTAAAGAGGCTTTATATAGATGTTGTAAAAAAATATAATTGCTACAAAACACACAATTGTGTCCCCTGGTCATGTACTTGGTTGTGATTAGCTCTTTTCTCTTTTTTTCCTTAAATTTGGAAATGACACGACTCAGGACATAACCATGTCCCTAGGTTGTATAACTGGCTGTGGTCAATAAAAATTTGGTCTAAAATCAGAAACAACACAATTATGTTATTCAATTGTGTCAATCTTTAAACCCTCATAGCTTACTCATTTTAGCTCTAAATTGAGTGAAACTTATTTCTACCTTCTCATATTCTCATGTAGATTGTTTCAAAATATAGAAAATAAAATTTTACACAATTAAGTATTATTATCTAAAAATGAACTCAAATTTCAAGGAAAAATCACCGAATAAAATATATCTAATTTAGAGCTTATCATTAGTAAAGTGGGTATTACCCGTTACTTAACTATTTAATAATGATTATGTAACTTGGATGGACAACTTTAGTACAATAGTTTATGCATAAATATCCTCAAGTAAAGTAAAACTCTTTTAGTTAGCATAAGGGCATTATATCATTGCCTGCTCATAAGACGGATCTCTTACTAAGTAACAATAATGTATCAATTTAATGTTTGTATGAAACACGAATAATGTGTGCTAAGGAGACAAATCTCTAACTTTACAGCAACATAAAGATAGAAAGAATGATAGCAATAGATATGTGAAAAGCTAACAATAGTTGAGCTGTAAATTTCATTGAGTACGAGTACATTGGACTTATAAATGAAATTTCTTAACATATAGAAAGTTGATTGGGGGAATAATAGCATCAGTCCTTGGGTTTTAAAGCTTACAACATCCACTGTTATGAATTCCTCGATGATGAAGGGTCCTTCTTACTTAGTTGTAAACTTTAGGGCTAGAATGCCTCATTGTATATAATCTGCTACTTGAAGGATAACATCACCTTATTGAAAGGAATGTTTTCTAACTAATCAGTCATAGGCTATACTTAGGCATTAGTGGTAGTTAGCAAGGTTACATTTGGCAATATCTCGCCGTTCATCTAATGCTTTTAAGTTCATCATGCAATGTCTAGTTCTAGCTCAACATTAATCGCCAAACATGCATAAGGGACTAGGACTTCTATCAGTACTATAGCCTCAAACCCATAGACTAAGGAGAAGGGTGTTACTTATGTTGGTCTTCACTTTGAGGTTTTATACCTGCAAAGTGCTAGTGGTAACTTGTCATGCCATTCTCTATGATTATCATGCACTATACAATAAGAACTTTCAGTAAGCTCTTATTTGTGGCTTATGCCTATCCATTTCCCATAGGGTAGTAGGGCATAGACTTGATATGGTTGATATTATATGAAGTCAACAATTGTTACACATGTGAAATAATGAAAGGAGTTCCGTTGTCTAAGATTATGCACTTTAGATTACCAAATCTACATAAGATATACTCTTTTATGGAACTTACCACTACTAATCTTGTCACCTTTTTCAAAGGAATAACCTCTACTAAGTTAGTGAAGTACCTAGCTCTTATTAAAATCTAGATGCATCCTTTAGAAGGCGGGTGTATTGGTCTGATCAAATCAAAATCCCATGTATGGAATAGCCATGGGGTTATTAGACTATGAAGCGCAACTATAGGGGTACGATTGCATCACCATATTGTTGACAAGTGATACACTTTTTTGTAATGTTGAAGGCATCTGATTCCATAGCCAGCCAATAGTAACCCCTATCGAGCAAGCAATGACACAACTTTCTTCTTCAATGTTCCCCACAATCTCTAATGTGTGCTTCGAATAATATCGTGTCCATCTAAGAAGGTGCTATACATCTAAGGGGTCTACCCATAAGTGAAACTTTAAATAATTCATCTTCATGCAGAAGGAATTTTCTTGCTTTCCTTTTCACAAGTCTAACATGCGTACTATTAGTACGAAATGCATTATTCTTCAAATAATCCATATACAAACATTGCCAATCTCCTGTACTTATCACAAAATTGCATTCTCCCACATTGGAAAGTTTAGAATAGTTAAGGCAATCCATTTGTACTAAAGATGTATCTTTAGATGTTAATGGCCAATAATACCTTATACGCTGAATTTAGCAGTGGTATAAGGGTAGGCCTTCTTCTCCACATCACATCTTGTGGTATTTATCTAACTTTAGGCAAGCTTCCTTTACACCAATACATTATGGCAGTGCACCCTCTAGGCCTTTATATTACAATACACCATTAATAAGTTGTGGTGCTAACTATTCTTAGATTGAAGCATGCCAATCATCATAAGCTTCATCTTCTTTGTTAATAAGTTGTAGTGTTGTACATAAACTAGGTTTCTTAGTCACTTAAATATTTAATTATTGTCCACATCCTAAATTGGAAGTTTAGATGCCAATGTGGCTAATACATCACATATCTATTAATGAACTGTGTGGTGTTCTCATATTGCATTGATTGGAGTTTTGCAACTAAAGCTTATATTGCAGCCTTGTAAGGCACTAATGCAAGCTCCTTAAGGCCAAACTCACCATTGGCCTATTTGATTATCAAATTAGAATCACCTTAAATGCATAGGTGACATGCTCTAATCTCTTAAGCAGATATTAACCCCAGTAGTAGGGCCTCATATTTGGCTTGGTCATTAGTACAAGCAAAATCAAGTTTAAAGGTTAGAGATATCTCATGGCCTTCAAGAGAGGTTAATATAACTCCTACTCCCAATCCTTTGCTTCTTGTAGAGCCATCAAACTGGATCGATTATTCCCCATCTATTTTAGCCATCAAAGAGTTTGCATAGAACTCTACTAGAATGGTGTCGGTAATCAAGCTTTCATTTGAATTTAGGAATTGTGCTAATAGGTTAGCTAATGCTTAAGATTTGATAACTCTTGAAGATTTAGTTGTAATGTCAAACTCCCCCCAGAGGAGTAGCCATTTAGCGATCCATCTAGACTATACTAGGTGGGATAGCAAATATTTGATTGGATTCAAGTAAGTTATGAAGATGATCTTATACACCAAGAAGTAGTGTCTTAACTTTTGTGTTGCAAATATTAGTGCAAGACAATGTTTTTTGCAAGTAGAATAGTTAACCTCATTACCTTGAAGAGTTCAACTTAGGTAATAAATTGCCTATTCCTTGCCATCTACTTCTTATGCTAGCAAAGCTCCAATGGACTTGTCAATTGTCAGTATAAGTAAGATATAAGACAATTGACACCCCCTTAATAGGCATTGTCGTAGTTTGAAGGGAAGCTAAGATCCTGTTGATTTTTTGAATCACTTCCCCATGTGCTTGTCCCCACTCAAACATGACTCCTTTTCTCATGAGTTGCTTAGGGGTAATGCAATCTCTATTAGAACTAGTATGAATCTCTATATGTAAGAAACTTTTCCCATGAAACTCTTTAGCTTTTTCTAATTATGCAGTGAAGGCATAGATTAGACCCCTTATACCTTCATTGGATCCGCTTGATGCCATTATGATGGACTACAAATTCCAATAATTTCCCAAAACCTACTTTAACTTCAAAGGGTTCATTTGAAGCTTATTTGTGCAACATCGTACGAATACCTTCTTTAAATAAATTAAGTAATTAGGTGCTCTCTTAGACTTGATAACTATATAATCTATGTAATCTTCCAATTCATATCGTGAAATATAACAGTCATCACCAGTTGATAAGTGGCACTTACATTCTTCAATCCAAAAGGCATTACAATATGGTGGAAGTTTCCTACAAGTGTTCAAAAGGTAGTGCATTCAGCATCTCCAATAGCCATCTTCATTTGATTGTAGTCACTGAAGCCATCCATAAATGAGAATAGTTCATGTCTTACTATTCCATCAATCAATGTATCAATGTTTGGAAATGGGAATTCATACTTTAGGCATACCTTATTGAGAACTTAGAAATCTACACATATACGTATCTAGCCATTTTTCTTTTTTGCTAGGACAATGTTCGCAAGCTAAGCGAGATGCTTAATAGGCTTAATAAAACTAGCTCGAAGTAGCTTTTCTATCTTTTCTTTGATTTGCACTTCCACCATAGGGTAGAAAACTTGTTATCCTTGCTTTACAGGTTTGACACCTGATGCGATGTTCAGTTTATGCATCACCAAGCTAAGGTCCAACCTTAGCATCTCCTTATATGCCTAAGCAAATACATCTCTATACTCCTTAAGTAGTGTGATGAGGGGGACTTTTATCTCTTATGGTAAACCTTTACTTATGAAGAGTCACGATGACTTTCTAGGTCACACTAGATCCAATTCTTCAACTTCTTCTACTTGAGCCTTAATTTATCTTGCATTTGTTAAGGGACAGACTAAGGTTCTTGAACTAGTATGGGGTCTGAAGAAGATAGGCAAACTTCCTCATACTCCTAAGACCATCATAAGCTATATACCCTCTACCCATTTGCTCTAACAAAGCTTTCAATCTCTTTCCCCCACAAGAGCTACACATCCTCCTTTTCTTTTGTTAACCTTAGTGGACTTCCTCTCATGTAGAGAATGGCATGTTAGCGGGTTTCCCAGTGGCCATTTCTCCTTGCTTAACATATTTGTCAAAATGAGTTGACTTGGCAAAGTATGACTCATTATGCTTGAAAGGTTTTTTTCTTTTTTGTGGTAGGGATAGAAAAATCCTTTCCCTTCTAGTGGCCCTTAATGCATTGGTACAATGTAGAGGCTATCAAATTGTGATCGTACAACCATTTTCTACTAATAAGCAAGTGGTAAGGCATAAGTGTATTGTTCACGTGAAATGTAGTAGAGCCTTGGATTGGTCTAATTTTCAAATCCATATTAACATATCCTACTGTATTCGTCGATGAGTCACCGAAACCATTTATTGACATAAACTACTTTAGCAAGTGTCACACATCAATCTTAGCTACCTTAAATGTAGACATGGGCATGATATTCAAAGAGGGAACATTATCAATAAACATCCTCCTGACCTAATAACGTTGAGCGTACTCTCTACATATAAGGGGTAATTAGGGTTTGGATTCTTTACACACATATTTGTGTTGGTGAACAAGATTACATTTTCATGTACATGTGCCATCCTCTTTATAGGTTGTGCTGTGTTGCACTTCATATATTGTCCTTTAGAGATTTACATGAGTGCAATTATTACTACAAGCCATGTCTTCTTATTAAACCCCAACAAATAAAAAAGTTACGAAAATTAAGAGTCTTTAAAAGTGCTGCCATAATAGGGGAGTATTCATCTCCTACATCCTCAATCAACTTATCTATATCTTACTGTGCCTCAATAGGTGGCATGTCAGTCACATCCATTGCTGTAAGGTAATGAATAACAACATTCACAGCATTGCACTGGTGTTGGTAATGGATTATGCTTAACTTCTTTATTCTCAATGATAAGCTCCACATTCTTAACCTTTAACCCTTTTGTTGAATATCCTTTTTAGGGTCTAGCAATACATGATAAGATGACCTATAACCCTATGGAACCTATAGAATTTTGGGTCGTTCTTCTCTTGTGTAGTAGGAAAATACTCAACCCTTAGCAGCTTTATATTTTCGTCTTATAACCATTAGTCAAGCATCGCATGTACTTTGCCCATTGGGCTTAGGAATGACAATGCTGGTGCAAAGCCATAAGACTTCTCCGCTTTTGGTTTGTTACCTTGATTAGAGCTTTCACCATAGGCTAAGCTTACGAATGAGATCTACTTGTTAAACTTTAGGCTTCCCTCTTTTTATCACGTGACAAAGTTATTGGTCCTCCGAGTATTCTTGACCAATGTAGCAAATGAGACTGAAGAGAGGTTCTCTAAATGCATAAGATACTCTATGAACATTCCTTAAATACAAATATTTACTAACTCCTTTTCATCACATATGTCCTGAATATCTAAGGAGTGTTACCTAAAGCACTCAATGTACTTCATTATATTTTCTTTAGGTTTTTGCCAAATCCATCCCATGTCGGTCAGAGTAACTTGCTCTTTAGTGGAATTTTTTTTGTCAAAAACATCTTATACATGCTTCCCCATGAATCTATCGATCCAGGGGGAAGGTTGACATACCATGTGTATGCCTTCTCCATAAGGGACTTCGAAATTCCTTTAACTTCAAGTCATTGTCTAGCCCATGGACAATTAATGTCTTTATGAATTTCATCAGATGTTCTTTGGCATTCCCTTTCTTGCCATTGAACAATGAAAGGTTAGGAATAACATAGTCCTTAGGACATGGCTTAGTGTCGATGCATTGATTGTATAGGAGTTTGAGATCTAGTACTTCCATAGTAATTTTCACCCGTATCTCTTTCATATAATGATCTAAATCTTCCTTAGTGACAAACAAACCCTTCGATGTTATAGTTTTTGCAGGTATAGCAAGGGTAAGATTAGGGTGGCTTATAGGCCTACAACTACAACAAGTGGAACAATGCATGATGTTAAAGAGCCTTTAGGTTAAACTATTGTATCTCTCACTTCAGGAGCAGGGTGTGGCACTGGCACCGGTGTAAGACTTGGTATAGGAACTTGTTCATTACTCCCATAAGTAACATCTTCATTAACAACGGAAGGATTAGGTAGTTGAACAACTTAGGGGGTATGCTGTGTAGCTTTAGTAGGGTTTGAGGGGGTCAAACCTTATTGCACGACAGTGGTGGCGGCCATGCTAAGTACAAGCTAGGTAATCTGTAAGCTCTACAATTAGATGTTCAGGAGTTGGTACATAAAATTTAGGGCGTTTAGATAAATTATTCAATCAAGCCTAAATTTTACAATCAAGTTAGAAATATTAGTAAAAGTAATCCCATGAGTTTTGATTTAGGAAAATAAGTAATAAAACAATTAAATATTATAATATTGAATTATAAGTATATTACTCGTTATTTATCGAAAATACGTAAAATGAGTTCTTATAACTAATGAATTGATAAAGATAAATTATATGTATACTAAAAATCATAAAATAATTATGAGTATTTATTTGTACTATATATGTATTTACATGTAGGTAAAAATATGCAAAATTACTTAAAATTCCTAAACTAAGCTAAAATAACACTAAATAATTAAAGAAAATTCATAAAATTTATAAAAAAATCAAGAAGGTGGAATGGTCTAGAAATGGGATGTGTTAAGCTGAAAATTAAAGAAAGAAATTAACCAATCAAATTCATCAAAATAGAAAGTAAAAAGGAGAAGATAAGAAGGACACTTAGCACAAAATAAATCAAAATAAACCCAAATATTACAATAAATTCAGAAAACCACTTCCCTAGCCTCATTTGGTCAGTTTAGAGCTAAAAAAAGATAGGGAGAGGAGAGAAGAGAGAAGAAAGAATTTTAAGGAAAAATTAGTAAAATAGAGTGTAATTAAGAATTATAAGGGGAACTTACACCCAAAGATAACCTGGGAGTGGATGACCACCACCACTGGATGATGGATGTAGTGACCATGTCAACCGACAAGGCCACGGTGGTTGGAAATAGCAACGCCAGTGAGCTCTAAATCTTAGTATGATTTTGTCCAATTTATTTAAAATATCAAATAATTATGGAAAATTATGAAACTTAGTATTCTAAGATATTTTTGTATGTAGTTTTTAAAAAAGAAATATTGTTTTGTAAAAATTGGGTCTTGAAATATATCATGCTTAAGAAACCTCTAAACTTGAATCGATTTTCAATACTTATTTAAATGATTTTAAAGAAGTAATTTTAACTTCAAAATTTTTGTGTATACTATTTAGGGTATATATTACAGTACTCTAAAGGTTTTTTCCTAAATTTAATTTTCTAAATTTTTACTTAATTTTTAGGCCCTATAATCATGTATAAAAGGCAATTAATAGGCTTAATTTTCTAATTAAAGGTTAATTTGTTGAAAATTCTAGTTTACTATGAATTTAGATATCCTTGGATGTTATTTGCTGATGTAGAATAATATTTGTGGAGTTTGAGATGTTAGTTGTGTATATTATGCATAATATGAAATAAATATGTAGGTAAAGGGGTATATTTAAGTTAAATTTTTTCTTTAGGGTTAATTAGGTGAAAATTCTAATTTAGGCAATAATTAGACATTTTGATATATTTTTTGGTGATGAAAGATGATATTTGTAATGTTAAAAATGTTAGATAAGTGACTTAGAGGTAGATTAGGTAATAATATATAATATGTATATATATGAAATTAATGAGTAGGAAAAATAATAGGTCAAAATTGATAATATTAATATGATGTAAATCTAATGTGGAATGAATATTTAGTTAATTATATGAAAAATATAGGTTATTCTCATATCTAGAAGAAATTCGGTAGTTAAATGAGGAATATAGCGTATCGTATTGATCAAAATATTGATTAGGAGTTAAAATGAAGATTTAGGATATCTATATATAGTTAGATAAATTTCACATATTAGTTCGAGAGGAATTCCTAGGGTTTACAAATAAAAATAGTAATCAAAAGCTAAAACAGAACCCAAATTTCGAAACTAATTCAGAAATTTAATTAGAAACCAGTTTAGAATCAACTTAGTTATAAGAGATATAGAATTGGAATAATTGAGTAAGACTATAAGTTTAAATCAAAACTAAGGATTTAACCTAAACGTAGTTAGACCCTAAACTAAAGATAATAATTATCTAAATTATAGAATAGAATCTATTTATAATAGTTATATGAGAATTAAAACAACATTTATATTATAAGGATTATCAGCAACGGTTTGCTATAAGTCGTACCTTAAGTGAGTAAGCGAGAAGTCTAAGTAAGTTGGGATTAATATGTCACTGTATTTTGAACTACCGTTTCAAAGTACTCAAAGGCTTAAGATTATACTTATTTATGCTTATAGGTAGCTTGATTATGCGCATGCCTGTATGTGTGTTTTTGATAATATAGTGTATTATTGGCTTGCGTATTGGTTTGCAATTGTTTTGTATTATGTAATATGGATTGATCACCTAAACTAGACTTAATAATATATGGCTTGTGAAATTAATCGGGCAAGAATTTCAACCTACTAAGAGAAATGTTTAGGGTTCTTTGGCTAAATACCAACCCCTTTGAAAGAGATAGTGCTGGATAGCATAATTGATTCCTTCTTCATCCTTAGTCGAACTAAATGACAGGAGAGGAGGTCACGGCAATGGTGAAGTCAATGGTTTAAAGGTAGTCGTAGGAGAAGTAATGTCTCCATTATACAAGCTTAGGTTTGGTCGTAAGCTGTTGAAATGTGCACTAAACTCCTCAACTCGGATTAGAGTAGGTGTAATTTCTCTAATCTAACAACGGACTAAATAACGTCGTGCAATGATATTTGCTTGTCATGTTACATTAAAATAATTGTTTAATAGCCCCGTTTGTGCTTGATGGATAGTCTTATGTTTTTGCTTAAACTTACTAAGTGATTGATTACTCACATCCCTATGGATATTGTAAGTGCTAACTAGGAAGTTGCTTTATAATTATTCTAAAGCTAACAACTACTAAATCTTAGGGAGAGGAAATAAAACTAATGATCGATTACATTTTTAAGATTTTAAATCTTGATTTTGTATCTTATATTATCAGTGTATGTATTACTTAAGTAAGGTTAGGTATCAAATTATGTAACATTACTTAAAATAACAAAATCTATATATATATATTTCATATACTCTTAGGTAAATAACTATTTAATTTGTGAACAATTTACTTTGAAGTAGGTTAGTCATGGATGCCTTATGTAAATCAAGTTTAAGATAACGGCTGTAAGATCGGCTTCTATCTCAAAGTAGTTTGCATAGCGGAACTATTACAACTTTATTGCTTCTGGGCATGACATAAGCATTGTCATAAATTGATCTAGCTTTTGAGTAGTTTCTTGAAGCATACGCATCATTTGCATATTGTTAGGCAAAACTTCTTGCAAGTTATTGCCGCAACCAGCATCTTATAGTCACGACATGTTTTACTTAGTAGCTTCATGATTACCTTGTTGACCTTGAGTAGTGCTCTTTGTAGGATTAGCCATCCTCTTTTTGGTGGGCATCACAATCGTATTGTCAATTCACTTTGTCCCTAATGGAGTTGCCAAAAATGTAGATGAAGGGATTTGATTGTAGTGGTCATGTGTGTACTACGTAAGTCTCGCATTACACATGGCCTTAAAAGAGTGACTTAATAATGACACACATGAGGAGACTCAAAGAGAAAGAGGCAAGGAGGAGGAGTAGGCAATTTCAAGGAGCTCAAATGCACATGTGACAGTCTAACAACACAACGATGTTTCTCTAATCTTTGAAAAAAAGTATCCAAATGAGGAGGAGCTCTTAGATATTTATGAAGTTTAAGCCATCGAGGATGTCCATCCAATCACTTTAACAATCAACAGCTGCTATGAATCCTCATGTTAATGGGCTCTCCATAGGCTTATGTTGAGTTTAAGCCCATGGATAGCCTCTCTAAATGCATGAATTTTCCTAAGAAGGTTAAATACAAATGAATCAATCCAACTATTCTTACTTTGAGCTCATCATGCTAAATCTCTCTAATTCAGCTCATTTTATGGATTTGACTCTCTAAGCCTTGTCACTTAACCTAAAGAAGCAACTTAGGTTATTATTGAGCTTAAAGCCCATAAAACCATTTTCAGCCCCTTACAAAAGTTAACAAATGTCTACTACTTTTTTATCCATAGTGAATCATGTTTACATACCACTTGAGAATTTAATTTAAATGAAATGAATTATAAATATCTAAACTTCTTTGTTAACAATGATTTTGTCTCATTTTTATGTTTAAAGATTTTTCAAAATTCTGATCGGTCCAAAAATGAGGAGAAGAAAATACTAGACGATAAGCCTGAATTTTTGTTCTTAAAGGTTTATATAAAAATTACCTACTATTCTCTCACCGAAGGGAAGACAAGCAAAAAAATTCTCATTCGAACTATGCATGAAGGTTTGATTTTATCTAGATTATGAGTTTGATGTTTTTGTTTCTTGAGTTAAAACTACAAATGGAAGATTAAAGCCATTGTGGCCTAATAGTATGCATATTGATCTTTTATCGAGATGAATCAAATTCGGATCTCCCATATGTCAAAGTTACAATATGTAATATAGTTAAAAAAAGAAAAAAAAAAAGAGGTCACTTAAATTGAAGGTATATGAGGAAATAGGAAAGGGTCATGAAGATTATCGACAATTATAGCTGCAATCAATTAATTTACCTACATTAAAAGTAAACATAAAAGGATAGTTGCAGTAACATAAGATTACAAATAATACAACTTTGAAATGTATCAAAAAGACCAAAATTTGGTTTATCCACTTTATTGTTATAGACAGATGTATTCTCTTACTAAATGGCATATTTCTTTGAAATAGTAGGTAACAATTGCAACATGCGCAAATTAAGAAGTTGTGCTTGGAAGTGGGATAGATAATCCGTAGAGAGATCATCTTGATTTTATGCATAACTACTATCATTTTGTGGCAACAAAAGTTTAAATTAAAAATTGGATAAATGGTTATCCATGTAATGGGGAATAATTTATTAATACACTATTACTATTTTCCTACAATAGCAAAAACCACTATCATATTTACCATATGAATTTTGTTATGCATTATTAATGTACCATGGTATAGTGTAACTTATTCTTCAAATGGAAATTGCTTGAAGTTGAGAAATTGAAATTGTTAAAATAGTATTTAAAACTATAGAAAAGTCATAAGAATTAGTAGACAATTAGGAGGTGATAAACGGATCCAATCTAAATACAAGACACAGTAGGTCACAGGTTGAGGAATTCATACACAACTAATAAATAGTTCATCTCATAAGCCAAGGTTTTTTGGACACTAACCCGTTTAGATACGAAAACGAGACACAAAACGATAACATAAATTACCTATCATAAACATAATGGAATTCCCAATGAACACTTTTATCTATTGCTATTTCATTTTTGTCCTATTTACTACTCACTTCATTCCTATTTATATTATTTCCCTTGTTACACTTTGGGCTTGTTTATTTTTATGAATACAAAAGACAAGAAAAAAATATATTAATAGGCAAATAATATATATATATATAATTCATTATTTACCTTAACAAATCCTTATTGTAGGGAATAACAATTTCATTATATTATGTTATTGGTTTGAGATTATAATAGAGGTACCAATATGATCTTTTGGTAGAAAGTGCCATTCGTGCCATTACCCCAATCTCCATTAATCATTGCATTACCATCATATCTACTCCCCTTCTATTACCACCTGTAAAACTTCAACACTGCAACTTCACAACAATAGAATGGCTTTTCTCATCACACTACTACCATAACTACAATTAATATACCACTAATATGGTCTTATCATTACTAAACCACTACTACTAACACTGCCTTTATCATTGCTGCCACCATCGAGCTACTACTACCATCAACATCAAGGTGATAGTAATGGTCGTGTTATTTTACTAGTGTAATTATTGTTGCTACTAGTGGTGGTGGTGATATTGATACAAAAATGAGATAGTAATGCAAGGTTATAACAATGGTGCTGATGTAGTAGTGATAGTATTAGTTCATGTTATTTGTATCAACTAGAGTAGACCCTTTTCATTGAGTTCGTATATCACATAGTAAGGTTGTAGTGGTAATGGTGGATGTGATAGTAAGGATAGGGATGAGATGTTGATAACAATGGTGATGATATTTTGATTTGATGTTTGTAGAGGTATATTAGCTATATGATGGTATGGTGATATAAGATTAGTTATAGTAATCACCAACGATGATTAGGGTAATAATGGTTGTGGCAGTACTGTCAATGATCATCATAAGGTGATGGTATGGGGTAGTAGGTTGGTGGTGATTGGTGATGATGCAACGATGATGGTTGTAGAGAAAATAATGGTAATGTCGATGATAGTAGCAAGGGAATTGAGGTAATGATGGTGTTATAGGGTAATACGTTAGTAATGACTAGTGGTAGTGCAACAATGATTATGGTATTAAAAATAGTGTCGATGGTGGTAGTAATGTAAGGATGGTCCTAATGATGGTGTATAGGATAATAGATAAGATTTGATTAATAATAATGTGACAATAATGTCGATAAAGAAAATAGTAATGATATAGGTGATAGTAGTAAGGGGATGGTGATACTAATGGTGGTAATTGTTCGTGGTCGTAGTACTAGTGATGATAATGGTATTGATCGTACAAAGGTGCTAAGAGTGTATAGATGTGATGGCTACCTTATTGGTGATGATAGGATGATGGTGGTGGTGGCATAATGGCGAATGTGGTCATAATGATGGTAGTGGTGTAGATGATGTAGAGAGAGGGGGTGGTTGGTAGTGATAGTGATAAAAAAGTGGCGTAATTTTGATAAAAGTAAAATTGATGGATAATTATAAAATCTATGTCTTGTTCCAAAAGAATAATTAATATCATCTAATAAAAATAACAATTATTCCTTGAGAAAAAGGCTAAAAAAATTATCATGGAATAGTTATTCGAATTTCAAATAAATAAGGGAACATATACTACTAAAAGAATAATTATTTTATCCCCTCTTTATTATCTTAAAGTAAATGGCACATGAGATTTGGTTTTTTCACCCATTTCTTTTCTTTTTTATAACTTTGGCCTTTCTCATATAAAATTATTTTCATTTACTATCTTATCTCACTTACAATCTCTTTCGAGTGTTGTTAAAAATGGATAAAATTAGGATATAAAAAAAAATAGAAATTTTCAATATGAAAAAATTTATTCTCAATGATGAAACATTACATTGCAATTTGAAGATTTCCATGAAAGCTTAGATCCCTTGTAGGAGCTTTAGATGATGACTTAAAAGAATGTCTTTTGTTTTTATAATATCCATTAGGAAGGGAGAAAAACAACATCAATACTAATACACCATATAAATGGATTAGTAACAGATAAATACTAATAAAATTTTAACTTATAAAAACATAAACGGTAGAGTAGCAAAGATATTAGACTAAGGATATAAGAATATGCTTTAATTAATTTATTGTGGATATTTTAATTTTATCATATGTTCAAAGTATTCATTTATTATGGTTTTGTCAAACATTAAACATTTATGATAATAAAAATTATCTAAGCCATCATGGTTCACTAATTATAAATATATGCTATCAATGCATACATATTTTATTTAGATAGATATAACAGGAGGACACAATTAACTAATAAAAAAACTCGATAAAGTAAAATGTTTAACTAGATGTTGTTGCATAGTATTTAGCTACACTTTTTTTCTTAATCTATTTATGCAGATTTAACTTGATAAAATGCTCTTTAGTTATATTGCCCCTAGGCTCAGAAGCGCTACAAACTACTACGTATCCCTAACAATCTGCTGATACGTCAGGCTAAATGAGCTACTAAAATCTCCAATTAACAAAATAAATAACTTTACAAACTCTCATAATAAATAATTCTTCAAAAGTAGTTGAATACAACATTTAATCTCCTTAATATATAAAGTTGAAATAACATAACTAAATTCTCATGGTCACATACAAATCTTCTCAATAACAATTTCTCTTCAACTATCTAAACCTAACTCTATATTTCATCCTCATAATAATAATATTCTTTGCTATCCTTATCCTAATAATAATAGTACGTGTCCCCATTTTCATCATAGTCTACCTATTCATCTAAAGTTCTTACAGCTAAAAAAGGACAAGACTGAGGTAAAGCCTAGTACACATAACCCATAAGGAAAAGCGCATGAAAGGCAATATACACAAACACATGCATTAGTGTAATCTCAATAATAAGCAACACATTCTTCGATTTATATCATTTATTTTATCCTACAACACAACACAATTAGGATTATTCATAACATTGGGATATTAGTACTATGACTCCTAGGTGCCACCTAACCTACTTGGTTCTAAGACACTAGTATTTTGATCCCTGGAAACCAATTCTATCTACCTCATATCATTTCCAAGGAAAACTTTAGTAGGGACAGCGTGCTCTAAGGATCATTGAAGTGCCACCTTAGGGATGTTAGTGCTATGACCCCCTAGGCTTAACCAAGCAAAACTAACATACAATTAACTGCCCAAATAGTCTTCAATGTAGTTATAACTATACTAACCTACAAACCATAGGCAACAAATAAGGGAAGCATGCGCCTAGGTCCTAAGAGCAATCGAAAATCTCTAACTCAAAAGTCTTTTCAACATTAACACTTGAAGGATTCATAAAATGACTTCTTTTAGTTTATATTCTCTTATTATCTCTTCCTAGTTAGGTTCACTTAATTATCTTTCCAAGTCCATGAATCAAATTCTTAGCTTAATCTAGGGTTCTAGGTTCGATTTAGATTCTTCAATGCTTTTAGGATAGGTTGAATTAAGGTCTAAAAAGGTTGGAAACAAGAAATAAGAGGAAAGAGGGAAGGTACAAGAACACACTTAAGAAACATAGTCGTGATCTTGGACCATAATCCTTCTTTAAACTAAAGTCTACAATTTACGCTCGTGTTCTTAACCAAGATTGCAAGTCCACCCCTAGGTTCATGGTCATAGTCTTAAATTGTGATCCTCTTAGCCTTATTTTTTCTCAACATGCTCCTAACCAAAATTTATCACAAGGGGTTTATAGGTAAGAAAACGACTGTAATCTTTGCCTATGCTCCTCTTGTTGGACAATTTCTTCTCTTTTTTGACTTATAGCCTCTCTAAACTACCCCATAACAACTCCAATCCATCTTATACTCCAATTTCTTCCTAAGGTTTAATCTTTCCCATCAAATGAACAATAAGGAACACTCAAGTGTGTTTCGATCCCCAATACTATAAACAAATCAACAACAACAAGTATACATACCTTAATTAAGATCACTAGAAGTAATGGAAAACCACATCGTACAATAATTAATCACAATGCATAGGATTTATCACATACAAATGAAAAATTGCAAACATCCAGACTTCTTATTCATGCTTGCCTCTGAGGCTTACAATCTCTCACCAAAAGAATCTCCTAGACATGGAAGAGCTATGGGTGAATGGTCTAAAGCCCTAACTCAAACACAGTTTGCCTTGTTCAGATTCTTGCCTAATTACTAACCTACCGAGTGCCAAGGCTAACCTACCTAGTGCCAGAGCAGATTTGTCGAGTACCTAGTCAAATGTCCTTGTGAGCCAAGCTCTCCTTTTCCATCCTACTAAGCTGCAGTTTCACCCAATCACCTCAGCAGTTCTCAACACAACTCAACACTAACAGCCCTAACATCAACGTAACTCAGCTACGATGCCCCAAGATTACAAAGCATAAACCCATTGATAGGTTCTTACCTATCTATCACTTTTCCTGTATTATATTCTCTTTACAGTAATTATCTCATTAACCCCTTTTTAGTAATATACTAGGTTATTATCTTGTATTACCCTTTATTATAATTGTACACATTTCCTTGTTGCCCTAAGGACTTACTATAAATAGTTCCTTATCTTTTGTAGCCAAAATCATCTTACATCTTACATCATACACATCATTGTTAATGACTATTCTTGTTTTTGCAAAATACGATTCTCTAAGTACATTTCTTCTATAGTCTTATCTAATTTGCCAAGTAGCTTAAGATTAGTAGTGGGTAGGCCTTAGTATTCCTTAGATATATTGTCTCTAGTAGAGGAATCAGAGTTGATGATGAGAGTGTTCAAGCTATTCTCAAATGGCTAATGCTAACCAATGCTGTCAAAGTTAAGAGTTTTCATGGTCTAGCCTCATTTTATCGTATATTCATTTGGAATTTTAGCTCCTTAGCTACCCTACTGACCGAGCTAACTAAGAAGAACCCTAAATTCAAATGGTTCAAGAAATCTTAGAAGATTTCTAACGAGATCAAGCCCAAGTTGACCTCTACCCTAGTACTTGTACTACCAGATTTCAAGAAGGTCTTTGAGTTGGAGTATAATGCTTTAGGAGTAGGTATTAGAGTTGTTTTTATGCAAGAGCATAGACCGATTGCATATTTCAGTGAGAAGCTCAAAGGTGCCATATTGAATTACTCAACATATGACAAGGAGTTCTATACCCTTGTACGAGCACTTTAGAACTAGTAACATTACTTACTATTGAGAGAGTTCATTATCTATATAGATCATGAATCTCTTAAACATCTCAAAGGACAACAAAAACTATATTATCACAATGCAAAGTGGGTTGAGTACCTAGAAACCTTTTGCTATGTCATTAAGTATAAGGAGGGAAGTTCTGACATTATGGCCGAGGCCCTTTCTCGTCAGCATGTTCTTATCATGACATTATAGGATAGAATACTTAGGTTTGGTACCTTATCTAATCAAAACGAACATGATCCATACTTTGGGCCCTTAGTGGCTAAGTGCAACATTAGAGGTGTAGTAGATGGGTTATATTTGAGCGAAGGATTTTTTATGAAGGGAAAACAAATATGTATGTCGAGCAATTTTGTTAAGGAATTACTTATTCAGGAAGCCTATGTTGGGGGATTAACCAACCATTTTGGTGAGAAAAGAACTGCTGAGCTATTGAAAGAACATTTCTATTGTCCTGGAATGATGAGGGATGTGTGTAAAGTTCTTGAATGTTGCGAGGTGTACAAGCAAGCCAAGGGAAAAAATATATACCTTTGCCGATCGCTAAGTGGCCATAGACTAATTTAAGCATGGATTTCATGCTTGACTTACCTAGAACACCTAGGTAACATGATTCTATTAAAGTGGTGGTTGATTGGTTCAACAAAATGAGCCACTTCATCCCTTGTTACAAAACTAATGATGTTTTATTTGTTGCTAACTTCTTTTTGCAAGAGATTATAAGACTGCATAGAGTCTTATGGAGTATTGTATCAAATCGAGATTTGAAGTTTATAAGCTTCTTATGGTGAACATTATGGAAGAAGCTCGATACTAAGCTCATGTTCAATACTTCTTGCCATCCATAGACAAACAACTAAACAAAGGTTATAAACAAAACAGTAGGTAACCTCCTTCGAGCTATTGTTCGAAAGAATCAATATGATTGGGATCTATGCCTTCCCATCATTGAGTTCACATACAACCACTCCACCCATAGCTCGATAAGAAGGTTGCCTTTCAAGATCATCTACAGACTTAATCAAAACTTTCCATTAAACATAATTACTAGCTTGACCTCTTAAGGAGAAAGACAGTTAGGTCTACAGCATGTCAAAGAGTTTCAGAAACTACATCAAAAGGTTGTCGAGCAACTAGCCAAGACTATGGCCCGATAAAGAGAATAGGGAAGCCGAGGTAAGAGAAGAATTATTTACAACCTAAGAGATCTTGTTTAAATTCACCTCAGTAAGGGGCGGTTCCTAAGGAAGAGAACAAACAAGCTATCTCCCAAGTCGAATAACCCTTTTAAGATCCTTTGATGCATCAATGACAATGCCTACAAGCTAGAACTACTCGAAGGATACTGAGTGTCTCTAACTTTCAATGTTATTGACCTAATGCCCTATATGTCGGAAGAAGAAGAAGATCAAGATTTGAGGGGAAATTTTCAATAACCTTGGGGAGTTGACTAATTGTCGACATCTGGACCTCTCACTTGTACCTACCTCTAAAGCTTATAATCTCTCACCAGAAGGATCCTCTCTTGCCAACTTGTCGAGGACGAGTTCCTGTACATGGAAGAGTTGTGGGTGAATGGTCTAAAGCCTTAGCTCGGATACACTTTGCTTTGTTTAGACTCCTACCTAATTATCGAGTGCCAATGCCAACCTGCTAAGTGTTGAGACCGATTTGCTGAGTGCTAAGTTTGAGGTCCCTGTGCACCAAGCTCTCCTTTTCTATCCTACTATCTTACAGTTTCACCTAAGCACCTTGGTAGCTTTCAGTACAGCTCATCAATAGCAGCCCCAACATCAATGCAACTCAACTGCAACACCCCAATACTCCAAAGCACAAACCTATTGATAGGTTGCCACTTGTTCGTCACTTTTTTCTAACATTATACTATATTCTCTTTATAGTAATTGTCTCATTTACCCCATTTTAACAATGTACTAGGTTATTATATTATATTAACCTTTATTGTAATTGCACACATTTCCTCATTGCCCTACTATAAATAGTCCTTTGTCTTTTGTAGCTAAAATCATCTTACATCTTACATCTTACACATCATTGTTTTCTTGTTCTTGCAAGATACCATTGTACGAGTACATTTCTTCTACACTCTTATCTAATCTTACCTAGTAGCTCGAGATTAGTGTTAAGTGGGCCTTAGTATTAGCTTATGCATCATATCAAGTGAAATACTAAGTCATGCTGTGTATTTCGATGAGTCATATTTGGAGAGAAGCTTCATGGAAACTACTGTATTTACTGACCTATCCATTCTTTCTTTCTTCGATATCTCAAAGAACCTAGTATTACTACTTCCTTTGGTAAGCTACAATGATTAATTAAGCTCTTAGGCACATCACAACATAATCTAATCAATGCAACAATAACAATGACAGTCAATATTCTATTAAGGATTAATGTATCACTTACTGAGTCAAGCTTTAGACTTTACCCTAACTTTTTCTTTACGAATCTCAAAACCACACATTTCTAATGTTAGGGAAATGTACAAACCAAATCTAAAACAAAAGGACTCATTGTGCTACACCTTCTTAGCCTTGTTCTCACAGTTCACTTAGAGAAGGTTCTACAAAGACAGTAGAATGAAAAAATGAACCTTAATGTTTTGCAATACCTTTTATATTTGATGGTGGAAGAGACCACCTTACCATCATAAAAGCATGTTATTACTTTTCTTACCCTGTCCATTATATTTCTTTTTTTTTTTTCATTAATTCATTTATTTATTTGATTTTTTATGGTCTCACATTAGTACAATGACATAGACCTAGTATAGTATCATTGTGGTATATAGTTTTAGATATAGCAATTTTTATAGTATCATTAATGTATTTCCATAATATTTCACAATATCATTTTATAATATATGTTGATACTTGAAATTGGTATTAGGGAAAATTGGACACTTCACTTGAAATTGTTTTGTAAAACAAAAAAAATGTAAGGCCATGGGGGGTACCGAGGCAACTTCAGTGTGTCACTAAAATTCCTAAGTTAGTTTGAAGAACTTGAGGTAAGAAAGAAGCTAACAAAAATTGCCAAAGTATCTAGAAGAACCTACTTGGCGCAATTCGATTTCCTTTTATAACCGAGGGTTGGTTTGAATCTGGTAACCATTGCCTCTAAAACCTAGCACATGCGTTAAGTTTGATCTTCTCAATATTGGAGGCTGTAGCTGATGTCATGGTGGCTGGTGGGTAGTTATTTAGGCAAGAGGCTAATTGTTTACGCTTGATGCTAGAATTTGATTCCTCTAAGGTTGATCAAGTCAAAATCCGATTTGTAAGTAATTATTTCAAGCTGAACAATGCTAATCTAATCTATTCTAGTTGGGTTATTCTATCTAATTTAGAGGCATTTAGCTCATTAGTCTTCTCGACCTAGTCCACACACACGTAGTGGTCTAAAGGAGGTCAAGAATATCAAAAGAGGAGGATGTAGGCATATAATAGATTGAACACCACTCTATTTAGGTTGATCTTGACCTTTGGGAGAAATCACTATCAACATTTGCCCCTCGACTCCTCTTGATGGGCACATCAAGGGGAATAATGATATTCTTTTAATTGGGTGCTTTGATTGTAATCCTTCAATCATGAAAGGTAACTTTAGAAGTATGTGGATATTTGAATCCGAATTGTAGACTTTGTGTCCCGACCTCAACGATGATGGTCGCAAGGTGTTCCCTAAATCTTTGTTTGTTTTTTACTTAGATTACTGAAGAAGCTTTATATTTGCCAATCATAATGTTTCATGTCCTATATCATTAGGATTTACGCCATCATATTAGAACCTACACGTACCTCTTAGAAACACCAATTAACAAGGACAGTCTAATTTAAGTATAATCAAATGGTTTATTAACTTGTACGAAAATCCCAAAGAACCATAACTCTAAGTACCCTTTATTTCTTCATTTTCGTACTTCCTTTCGTCTTTTCTTCTTCTTCCTTACTGTTAATTTCCTTACTCCTTTGTGCAACTCCTATTTCTAATTTCCCTTCTTCCTCAATCTACACATTGCTCAATCCCTTACTATTCTTTATTCTTTTCAGCCGTATTGCTAAGGTATGCCCTGGCGACCACTGAATCTGACAACTCAACTCATGCACAACAATAGAGCTAGGAATTGTCCACTATGCACCAAGTAGGTGATTCTCCTCTAGTACGATAGAACCCGATATCACTAATTATCCTTAGGATGTATTTAGGTTGACTAGGTTAGTCAAGATCATGTTTTTAGGTCATGGAAGATTACAAAACTTCCATTTGATGACTATCATCTAGACAATAAGGGAAATTCTCAAGCTCTCCCCTTATGCATAAGAATTAAGTATGAGATGAGCCCGAACAATGTTGCTAAGATAAGTAACCAAGCAAGAATTCAAAGTTCTAAGGCTCAACTTCTACGATGCCCCTCAAGCTTGGACAATCGAAAGGCCTTAACCACATGAGTAGATTACTACGCTCAAGGATCAAGAATTTTCCCTCTTCAAGAAATATTTGAAGGTCAATTTGAGGTTACCCTTTTCTACTTCCCAAAGTCTTATTTTACCGGTATGTGTTCTTCCATGCTTACTCTAAAATCCTATAGGTTATTAGTGACCTTCGAGTGCATTTGTGAGGATTTGGAGGTTAGGGCCATAGTCACCTTATTTTGGTACTTCTTCACATTGAAAAAGAAGGATAGTGGGTTTTACGAATGCATTCGACCTCATAGAAAGTTTTTAGTTAGGTTAGAATCCTCAATTCATAACTGGAAGCAAAAATGGGCTGTAGCTAGGTTAGCCTCCCGACTGGATTTCCATATGGTATGGAGTCATCTAATCAAGCTATGGGTTATCAAACATTTGCTTCCTAATAACCAAAAGGCTCATGACAAAATCATGGAGGGCCCATAACAATAGATATTTTCTTTAGTATGTGGACATCATAATTTCCAAATATTCAAATGATGCTTCGATCTTCCCTGAAGATGAAGAAAGAGTGGTTGAAGGTACTAGTAGTACTCATGGCGAGAATGTCAAGGGTCCAAATGAAGGTACTATTGTCGACCAAGGTATAAGCTTTTGTGATCTTACCATGTTAAGAGAGCGCTTGTAAGAGGAAGGGCCTCCACATTTAATTTGAAAGCTAAGTGGTCTTCCTTGCCTATGCTTGGCACAGCTTCTGTAAGTTTTTAACTTGTATTTTACTATTTTTTCGATCTAATCTCTTGAACATTTCATCATAGATATGATAATCAAGGATTATAGCTTAAAAGACTTATTCATCAAGCTGAAAGCTAGTAGGTTGAAAGGGAAGGAGGACACTAAGAAAGCATCTGTTAAGTAAGTTCCTACTAAACCACCAACCAAGCTACCAATAAAGCATTACCAAAGGCTCTAATGAAACTAGTTGCAAAA
This sequence comes from Lumnitzera littorea, assembly GCA_024138015.1. Classification (NCBI taxonomy): domain Eukaryota; kingdom Viridiplantae; phylum Streptophyta; class Magnoliopsida; order Myrtales; family Combretaceae; genus Lumnitzera; species Lumnitzera littorea. The sequence continues at coordinate 42,265,026 of JAMXBB010000005.1, read as the reverse complement.
TCCACCATCTCTCAACCTACTAAGGAGAGCCAACAAGCAAAGGTACCAAGGATACCCAATAGGCAAAGGTTGCTACTAAAAGAAAGGTTACTGAGGTCATCGAACCAAGGAAGTGAACTAATACTCATGATTGCCTACCTTTAAAAAGAGATCCCAAGAAGGGAAACCCCTAGGAGTGATAAGTTTAGGGGCAATTCTGAGAATCTAAATGAGAGTATAGAGCCCCCCTTTAAGATTTAGAGCTCAATTACTCCTCCCTAAAAGCAAAACATTGGGGCCTTATAGTTCTTCCCTTATTAGAATGTCAACATCGTCGGCCACACCTTAGGGAATGGTCAAGTGGTGCTAAAGCTGATAAGGGGTATCCGTCTACCCCAAGATGTTTAGCCTTTGACAAATATTGTCAAACTTTGTCAAAATCTTAGATATGACAGCTTATTGCAGTTGGTTGCTTCTAGTCTTTATGATGTAAGATCTTTTTCAACCTCTTATGTTTTGATTTCGTAAGCTTATTGTCTCACATCCTAGTTTAGCCTTGAATGCAACACCTACAACTAACATTCAATAAACTAGAGGACAAGGCTACATATGTATGTAACAACCCACTTACATAATTAGAGGGTTTAGGGGAGTTCAACCTTGCAAATGATACTTCACATATTTACACTTTTTATATAAACCAACTATCATAGTCTTTCACACTTTTTTTTTTTCTACAACATTTATACTCAACGACTATCTAAGTTTGTCATAAAAAACAAAAGTCCTCCAAAGCAATTGACTCCAACCTAAGAGCTCTCAAAATCTTCTTCCCTTATAGTGGTGGCACTCCTCCTATACGTCTCCTTAACCAACGGATACAACACATATCCGCTCAATTTACTGTAAATTAAGTGAGAGTGGATAAAACATACAATACAACACACACATATCCAGTTATTGTAACATATTAGTAATGGATATTTAGTCAAACAATATTATACCACCCGTAAGATCTTTGCAAAAATGCATGCCATGCTTATGCATGTAAGCTAATGCATCAGTATCGATAACCAAGCTCCGAGCTTCGTTTTTCATCCAATCGGTTAACTCAATCAAGCATCTAGATACAATGTCTTAGAATTAAACCGGTAACAAGCAGCTACATGAGAGTAGGACCTCCTAACCTGCGTTGCAAATGAGGAATAGCACTACCAAACTGGTGATGATCACAACAAGAAGTGATTAAAGTGAAATGCTCAAGCATATGCAAACTTATATGCTTCAAAATTCCATCTTTTCAAAGCCAATCCTTGTTTAATAAAACTCTCTTTTCATAAAATTTGACCCGTAGGTCCTTTCATGCCATGCCATAAATGCACTAATAATGTATTAAACACCACATCAAACATAATGTCCAAGCTTTATATCATTATTTGACTTACCTTAATCTTACTTAGAGTCTTATCATTTCAATCTAAACCTTGCATAAGGTTTATTTAAGCGAACACCTTGAAGGTTGAATCGTTTCCTAATATTTTCTATAGTTTGAATGTACCTTAGCAAATATCATCCAATCAATACATTCATGGAAACCAATGCTCAAGATTTCAAACCAAGCATAGTTAATCAATTATATTTATAAGAACATTACATAGTTAGGAAACATCATTCTAAGATTCAAAATCAAGCTCATTGCATGCAAACATAACTTGCAACCTAATGAGTAGACATAAGTCTACTCCTACACACACAATATCTACTTAATTGGTACTCCTTCACCCTTAATAGTGTCTTTGGGCTTCTTGTTATTCAAGTAACCTATGATTAAAATTTATACTTAGTGTTTATTCAAATTACATAAATTATTCATTAAAGATTAAGTATGTTTGTAAGTTAAGGGTGTGTACCTTAACATTTTATGTAAGAACATTTCATTAGTACTTAAGACCTTCTATACAACTTTCTACATGATCCTTTTATTAAGGTTCCTTATCTTCTACACAATCTTCTACTAAGATGGAGTCCTAATTCACTTCACTAATAATACCTTCTACTTAAGGTTGGTCTTAAGATTTATGATGAGGAAAGCTTCTGCTAAAAATTCATCTTTTATTTTCACTTTATGTTTCACTAAGGAACCTCCTATTCAAGCTTCTACTTAAACTCACATTTAGTTTACTCATTTGATATCTTACCAAAAACCTTCTATTGACTATCACATTAGGGTCTTCATATATTATATACGTTTTATTCAAAGTCAATATCTTACCCAATATCAAGCTTGTAAACCCTACTTTTAGTGGGCCTAAGACTTGACTAAGAGTACTTTCTAAACATTCCTAAAGATTAACTAAACCAAAAACTTAAGTTTATATTTAGAAACAAATTAAATTTTTACAATTCAAAAGCCAATTGTCAATAAAACCCGAGCTTGAAGAACTGCAAGCTCTAAAGTTATTTAAAACCCTAAACCTTAAAATAATTAAGGAATTTTAACCTTATGTAATTAATCGATAATTTGATTTGAATAATTTCATTCAACTTTAGAAAATTTCACAATTTTATAAAAAATCAAATCATAAACTACAAAACAATGCAAGATGAAAACCCTAAAACAATTTTCTATAAGAACATGCCCTTATTTTCATGCCTAAGCTTTACACATAAATAAGTAGACCAACCAATCACCTTAGATAACTTATCAATTGAGAGTTGGAATCATTTACCAATTGATAACTTATCAAAATCTAGTGATAAGACAATTTCCTTATCACCCCTTCACTTATACCACATATGGATAATTTTTCACAAAATTTCATAAGCTTAACTTTAATAAATGAGACAAGACCACTCCATGGCCCAAAAAGACTTTAAATGGCAGATTTGGACAAGGAAGAAAGGGGGGCCATACTCTTGTCTTTCAACCATCAATCACTTTCTCTTACACATCACTATTCACCCCTTGATGCTTACATCATCAATAGTTACAATTGATGACTTTTGTGTAAGTTACAAGATAATCAATTAAAGCTTCTTGCACACACTTCTTTTCTCATTCAAAATCTGCCACTCTCTCCCTCTTTCACTCCCATTTTCACTTCCTTTTCTCTTACTTTAAACACAAATCAAAAAAAGAAATCAAACTCCACAAATTCCCAACATTACTACCACTATTTTTGCTTCCATACTCACGGCAATTTCTCTTCTTATTCTTATGTCATTTTCTTTCACCATCTAAGATCTTTTAGAACCATTAGAACCTTTCACAAACCCCATTCCAAGAGACCAAAAGATTCGGGTTCCAAAAGCTTGCAAAAAAGGAAGCAAAGTTAAGAGCTTAAGTGGAACCTTTGTGCACAACCACCATATTTTGCTTTAAGGACGAGTAAGTATTTCTTGTGATATGTGGATTAGTATTTATGTTAAAATACTTTGATTTCTTGAAGATATAAGTAAGGTTTAAGTTGTTATAACACCAAAAACCGTTTTAAGAAACAGATTCATGAAACCCTTACATGAAGTTGAAATATGAGCATGTAAAGTTGGTATTTTGTAAAGAGACTTGTTTAAAACTTTGAATGGAAGATTTTAAGTTGAGAAAGTCTTGAAACAAAAGCTTGAATGGAGCATGAACATGCTAGACGTGAGGGTTCCATGGTCATTTGGATGTTGAATTTGTTTTCATTAAGTTAAACATGCTCAAATCTAGACTTAAGTTAAGGAAAAATCCATCACATGAAGATTTATGAAGAAACCAACTTTGTATGATATGAGCTATGATATGGAAGTTGTATTAAATGTAAGATCTTCTATTTCTTTGTGTGGAACATGAGTTAAAGAATCATCTTGTAGAAGAAAAGTTAAGTTAAGATTTGAACACAAGTAGTTAAGTGCATAATCTACCACCTAAACTTAAGGAAATGATGAAACAAGTTGAAAAACCAAGTGAGGACCCGTTGGAACCATCACGAACAGATCTGGAACGTGGGAAAAAGAAGCTTAAAAATATGATAAAAGTGAATGAACAAAGTGAAAAAATTAACCAAAGCAAGTATGGTAAGCATACAAAGCCTAAAACTCAAAACCGAGCCTAAAACTCTCAAAACAAGCTTAGAACTCTAAGTTAGGCCTTCAATAAAATTCTGACCCGCACCTTAGAACATCAAGAGAGGATGTTTTGAAGCTCATAAGAAATCCACCTAAGGCCCCATAAGCCCACCAAAGTCACTAACTTTAGTTTGAACAAAAAACAAGCCTATTTGACAACTTAAGCCCACTAAAGGGCCCATGAAGTGGTTGTTAGCCTTAGGAATATAAATCAAAGTTGTAAATCTGATCTCAAGGAGTATTTTGAGCTTAGGATAAAATCTTAAGACCAAGCTCAAAGGATTTCTCAAATTATCAAAAAGCCCATTTACCAAATAAGGCCCAAAAGCACTCCAACACATGAGGAACGCTACTGTTCTGACCCATAGACAGAATTGTATGCCTCATTTCAAAAAACTAACCTCATCACGTTAAAGTACACTCGAAAACAATGAATATTGACTATAAGATCATAAAAATCAGATCTAAAACAAGAAAGTTATACGCGATTGAACTTTTAAGTAAAACCAAGAAAAATTATGAAACCAAGTCAAAAGTATAACTTAAAGGGTTTTAGCTTAGTTTTCTAGGTTTTATTTCAAGTCCTTATAATATCGTATTTGCAATGTTTAGGGGACCCGACTTTGGGGAGACGACCTATCTCGGATTATTTTGATTGATTCGCATGGCTGAGTGAGTAAATTCCCGATGACTCTTTACTTGATTTTGCTTTTAGAATAGATGTACCTAAACTTATATATATAAATTTGGATGCTTGTGGGATATGGAAAACACATGTGTATGAATTTATAGATGAATGCGATGACTTGTTAATTATATTTAATAATGGGAATTGTTTGCATTATATATACATGTGAATTGTATGGAATGAAATTATCTGATCACCTTGAAAATCGAGTTAATCACTTATATGATTAAGAAATCAAAATGAATCATGCATTCCCCATATTGCATACAGATAACACCAACTGCTGCTTTACGCAGAAGATGGGAAGGGACTCACAGGAATACGAGTTTCCTACAGAATTGGGCATTAGCTATGTCATCATATATATTGAGTCTCTATCCTAAGCTGATGGGCTTACTAGGCGCTGGGAGACGCCAACCGTCAGTGAGGGGCCGAGTCTTGTGGCTTCTGCTTAGGGCGTATGTTTATAGATTACGGAGGCCACCACACCACTAGACTTGGGATTTTAAAAGATATGATTTGATTTTGGTAAAGGAAGTATACATATATATATAGAGAGAGAGAGAGAGAGAGAGAGTTTTGTTTTGGCATGAGCATGATAGTGCAAATGAAATAAAACCCAAGGTATAAAACCCGGATTTTGGTTGGGGTCGGTTAATTATCTCTAAACCCAGACTTCAGGGGGCATAATTCTGAGTCGTATGCAGTTCCTAGGTCACTGCATGCGTTGTTTGGTATACTGATTGTTCATGCATTCATATGATTGTGCATTTAATAAATTTCTGTCATGCGGTATTGATGAGTGTAATTATCTCACTAAGCATAAGCTTACACCCCAACATTTCTTTTCCTGGCAAGTTGATCAATAGTTGGGAATTGGATAGGAATCGAGTGCAGAGTACTACCATTGAATCATTATGAGGAAAAGCTTGTGTAGTTAATTCGAAATGCTCCGAAAAACGACTAATGTCTCAATTAAGTTTAGTATCTTTAGTAAGTTTAGAATTTTCTAAAATTGTCTATCTTATTTCATTATTTTAGTAGGGGATAGCGATTCTCTGTGGTTTTGAGAAATTGTGGAAAAATGGATATCCATAATTATTTATATTATATAATGAGTCAATGAACTAAAATTGAAGACTCTAGTAAATAACTATTTAAAGTCTTGCAATCTCTGACTTGCAAGGCGATTTTCTTATCATGGGTACACGTGTGATATGGAAATTCTAGGCAATACTACTAGGCCCCTCTTAGGGCCACTACAAGGCTACCTTCTACAGTAACATCTACAGGACCAATTAGTATCTAAACTTGCTAAAACTTCACACCATCATTAGGACTTGGCAACTTTGAATACAAATAAGCAAATTGACCAATTCTAAACACGAATTCCATATTTAGACTATTTTGTAAAGGCCAATGCATGGTCGTTTTTAACACATTGTCATTCTAGTTTAACAAAAATGACACTTGTGAGCTTGTAAAAATGCGATATATCACATGTTTGATCCCTTTTTCTTTTGAAACTAATGTAACCGTGTAAAATATTATTTTAAGACAAAAATATAAATAGGAATCAAATTTGACTAAAAATACTTGGAAATCTATCAATTTACCGAAATTTCAAGATTTGGCAAAAATCTACCAATCAAATTTTGGAAAACTTCAAACATAACATGAAATAAAAATTATAAGAAGTTTGCCAAAGCAAAAAAAAAAAAAATTGAGCTTGAAACAACGTTGTTTACCTTTCCAAAAATTAGATCGAAAATTCACCCAAGACAACTCATTTCTTAAGAACAATATATGAGTCATGTATACTTTGAAAAATTGACATTTTTCCCTTAAAGCATTCTAAAAATAATCTAGGAATACAAATTTTCATAATTTTTCATCAAAGTTTCCTATTTTTAACAATTTATCAAAAATTGGGTAAAAATTGAGACTTACTGTCATTGCACACTCCAATCACCAAGTACTACCAAGGTTGTGTTAGCCACTCTAGGTGTTGCTTTTGGAGCCTAGTGGTAGTAGCCACTTGTTCCCAGGTCATCATTTCTTGGGGTTCCGTATATGCCTAGATTCACACACCAATTTTCCTATTTTTCTCTTAATTTTTACTAGCCTTCTAAAGTGACTTCCTAAATTTTCCTAGAATGAAATGTGACCAAAGATTGCAAAACATAGAGGGTTAAGGTGTTTATAATGGGTTTTGTAAGAGAACAAGATTGCCAAGTGTCATGTGGTTTTAAAAAACCATGTTCCAAAACCACGGTCTCTCCTTGATTTGCTTTTGAAAATCATGTGCACCCATGGTTTTGGTTTTTAAATCCATGTACAATTCTTGGTTTTGATAAAAGTGCTTTGATTATTTTATTTATTTATTTCCTTGATTATTTTATATTTTCTCCATATAAATGTAAGCTTCTATAAGGGGATTTTCCAAGTTTCTACAAGGCTTATTTTTAAATCATACTCCTTCTTCTAATTATATGTATTTAATATATATTTAATATATTACTTATATTTATTAAGTATACATCGTCTTTAAATAATTTTCTAAGTCTAATTATTAATGCTATTGTTTTATGAATTTCGAGTTTAGTTAACCCAAGACTTTATTAAATAAATTCTTTTATGTGCACTATTTTAAGACTCTAATTTCACGATGCTATTTCTTCTAAATTTTGTAGCTTAGTCATAAAATCTCACTTAATTTGGTTAACATCGACTGATGCCCTAATTTCAAGGGTTCAAAACCTAAGGGTATCACATATTATTTAGCTCTACTCTAACTTTACTTTATGCTTTCAAAATTCTTAATGTTTGATGATGATTGTTGAGGCCCCCAACGAAGAAAAGAAGGCCATTATCTCTCTATTCTTATCTATTCCCACTTTTCTTTTAACTTCCTTGAGTTAATAACTTGTCTTTTTTTTTATATTCCTAAGGAGGCCAAAGACTAAGTGGCCAATGTGGAGGTTGAGAAGAATCTTTAAGAGAGATGGGGCACTAAGAAGCTAAACTAGAGGAGGAAAAGGCAAAAATGGAGGAGGAGCTTAAGGTTTGGAAGGAAAAAGCAAAGAAAGAGGCCAAAGCTCAAGAGTAGAAAGAGACAAATTTAGTGGAGGAGCCAAAGAAATGTTCTCAATTGGTGTTTAACCTCCAAGGGGCACAAAATGAGGTTAAAACCCTCAAGAGCAAGCATAGCGAAGAGGTCGCTCATCTGCAAAGCTCATATAAGGAGCTAAAAATAAAGATGTCTAAGGCAAAGAAGCTGTAGAGTTCTACCTTCTAGAGGGCCTATGATAAGGCCTACAAGGATATATAAGAAAGCAAGTGTTGAGCCTAATTTTTTCCCAGTTTTTTATTAGTTTTCCCTAAAGCTATCAATACTAAACCTTACCTGTTTATTATTGATCACCAACTAAGGTTTAAAGAAAACTAACTTTTAAAAGACTTTTATAAGCTTTTGGAGTCGCCACTCGACCGGGGTTAGAAAATGGTTTAGGTCAAAACTGAATAGGTAAATTTGGTTTTAATCTAGACATCGGTTCACAAGGAGAAAACTAATTTTATAGAAAAAGGTTTTGAAAAACAAGAGAAACGAGTCCGAGAGTTAGATTTTTAAACCCTTATGAGTACCTTGAACTTTCCTAATTTAGATTTAATTTCTTGAAATCACCTTTCAAAATTACTCTATAAGGTGAAATTCAATCACTAGTTAATGAATTAGACTAAATTGAATAATTTAAACTAAAATGGGAAAAAAAAATAAGTTTTTGCATTTTTTAGGTCACCTTGGAGATACCTATGTACCTACCATTCAGGATCAAATGTACATAGTTTTTTCCAAAAATCTTAGCGAGTTGGTTTATTTTAAATTTGTAAAGTAGCCAAGTTTATGTCTCTTAGCCATTTTCTTTTTTATTTGACAATATATAAATAAGGAAAAAAACTGAAATAGGATACAAAAGAGGACCAGACTTAGGTTTAAGAGTATGGATCTTAGTACTAGATTCAAATCGAATATGTCAATCAGATTAGGTCACAAAAACTCCTCCTTCAATAATGAACGAGGGGGCACTTCTGATGGTTCTAAGGGGAATTTTAAGTTGGTAAAAGTGGTTTTGCATGTTTCATATTGGTGATTAGGAGGGTTAAAAAAGTGCCATTGCCTAACTTGGCCATTGGTGGTGGTTTGGGATTGCGTGGTGATGGCAGTTGTGAGACACGGTAACTAAATGTTTGTTAGGTTTCAAAAAATGGCCTGGTCAAGGGTTTTAGAGTATGGTGAGCCCTTCCATAGTGGTGAATTCGCTCAATAAGGGTCAGGGCATAGTGCTTGGAGTTTGGGCCACTGCTAGTTAAGGTTTGGTTGGTGGTGAGGATTGTACAGTTGGGCTTCAATCGGGTGTTTGGGTGAATGTAGGGGAGACAATCGGATTTGAAGGGCTATCGAGTATGAGTATCATGCGTATATGCTGTTTAGTGTTTAGTAGTGTATGGATTGAGTGCTTAAGCACGCGATGAGTAATAGTAGTAGTGGTGGAGGAGGTTTCAACAGTGGTCGCAATTTAGTCAGGGGAAAAGGGTTAAGTGACAAATCTATGTTGTGTATAAGGGGTATGTGTGTTATTGGTCAGAATATTGTATCATTGGCTTGTTGGGTACCAATGGTAGGGATTAGGATAAAGTAAGAGAAAGGTTAGGTTTTGTGGTTTGTTGCTGCTGCTGCGTACGATAGTAGAGTGGGGTTGAGCTATTCATAGAGGATGGCTAAAGATGGTTATGTATACTAGATAGGGGGAAGGCTAACGAGGAGGAGAAGATGGAGTTGTGGTGTTGGGAGAGATGGAAGGCAGTTGATGATTGGGGTGCTGTGCAATTGATCGTTGTTGTAGTTGGATTGGTTGTGATTTTATCAAATAATGAAAATGGACACTTAATGGCCCTTGATTTTCCTCTCTTTTTTTCCTATTTTTCAACTATGATTTTAATGGTTAAGTGAATGAATCTGACCTTATTTTCATATTCAATTCACAGTAAGCTATGTAGAGAATAGGAATCTTCCATAAATTGGTGCATTTACAAATGGAAATTGCGCAAAAAAATGAGGCTAAAGTAACCGATATGGATTAGTTTTGTTGGGGAAAAGGAAGCAAAGGGAAAGAAAGGGGGAGAAACAAATGCTGACATGGTGTCACTCTATTGCATGGCCTAATAACTGCTTGCCACGTGTTGTAGTGACCACGTGCTTCAATCAATTTGTGACACATGGCGAATAGGAGTCAAAAGAAAAAATAACAGGCTTATTATGCCTTTCGTAAGATTCAAACCTAAGACCTTAATGCCAAACCCAAGTGTAAGTCTAAGTGTATTACCGTTAGACTGTTGGCCATGCCTTACTCATATGTACAATCAAATTATACATATGGATTACATTAGCCTAGGCTAGATTTAAATCTAAGCTCTAGCATAAAATCCTCGTTATTTTTCTTATCTAAGACCTAAAATATACTAAAACTACTAAAATTTTCTATTCTACTTCAAATTATCCAAATCTTTTCTTTTTTTTTTAATTATATATATTTTAATATTTTCTTTCAATTTTCTATTTCTCTGATTTTTTATAGACTTTCTTTTTTTTTTTGTGATTTTCCTAGATTTTCAATTTTTTGTACTTTTCTAAATTTTCTATTTTCTATAATTGTTTTCTAAATTTTCTATTTGTTTGTATTTTCTAAATTTTCTTATTTTTTTGTGATTTTTTTCTAAATTATGACCCTTTTATCCTATTCTAAAAATTTTTAAATGTAAATAAAATAGAGTAAAAATGGAGTGTCTACAGCAAGGAATATAAGAATTGAATGCAATAAAAAGTGTTGGATGGGATAAATCTAGCTTAGGGCATGGTCCTCATTCACCATCTTAATTATGACCTAAGCTGTTTGGATTTTGCTAAACAAGGTCAAGAGACGGAAGCTTTTGTCAACGAGGCCAATGTTGGAGAGGCCAAAATAGAAGAACATCTAGGTGAAGGTGTTGACAGTCTTATAGCTGATGAACCTAACAACATACAAGAACCACTCAAAACTCTTAAAGTTGTCAAGGTGCTTGCTCCTAATTCCTCTGCCAATCCTTAGCCCACCTCTATTAAAGCTCTTGACAACTAGACTCCTACTACTGATCAAGTTCATGAAGAGTGATCTTTCCCTTTCTTTCTTCTTCTTTTTTTTTTAACTAATTAATTGTTACCCATAATTTGTTTCTCAATTAGCATGCTAACCTTTTATACATATAATGATTTTTTATCTGGCCTTTTACTCCAAACTCATGTTAGACTCTTTGAATGATCCCAATGTTATCAAATATTTATATATCTATTTGTCAAATTCTTTGATGAATTCTTTTCAAAATACTCATTAGCATGAATTGTCATTTAGCTTGTTGCCAATCATATTGGTCAGATATCTAATGGTAGACTTATAATTTGATTCTAATTGCCATTTGATAGCTTAGGAATTCCGAATGGCTCATAGTCTATTTGTTAAACCTAAAGCGGTTAAATTTATGATAGCTTGTCATTTATACATTAGACTTAGAGCATTGTTCTCGTTGTCAACTAAGGACTTAGGGACTTATAAGTAACTTGTCATCCTTAAGAGGACTTATAGCTTCCATGTTTGTCACTCTTAGGAGAGCTTAAGGCTTTTACATCTCGTCATCCTTTCTTAAGACTTAGAGATCCATAGAAATCCTTTTCCTATCATCCATCAAATATAGGACTTAAGTATTTAGCGCTTTATAGCTTACTTGTTGCTTTTACTAAGGCTTAGAGACTTTCAAGCTCTCTCTTATCAGAGAGATCAGGAGAAGACCAGATCTTCATTTATCATTATATTTATGTTTTTGGAACAAGTGTTATATTAAGACAAAGTAAAGTATGAAATAGAGCAATGTTGAGCAACAAGCAAATACATCATTATATGAAATATTGGAAAAGAATAGATTGGTCTATTTGCTTTGAACTTTCATGACATAATTACATCACATATGTAAAGAGATAAACAAAACATGTTAATCGAAAAGAAACAAACATTCCAACAAGTTTGTGGAACAAGTCCACCTATGAACACATCATAATTCACATAAACACCAACATTGGAACATGATAATAGCGAAATACGTAAACGAACAAGTAGGCATATCTTCTTCTCCTCTTCTAGATGCTCATCACTCAAAGTATGGCTTGAGGTTGTTAGCATTCTACACCTTAGGGATTGGCTATCCATCAAGCCTTTCCAACTTATAGGCACATTCGTTCCCTATCACCTCCTTCACTTTAATGGGATCCTCGTAAGCAAGGGTAAGCTTCCCCTAGCATTCCCTTGCTCCTAATGCTTCAAGCTTCCTGTAAACCAGATCACCAAGTTAAAAGCACCTATGCTTAACCTACTTATCATAGTACTATGTTGCTCGCTATTGATAGGCAGTGAGATGAGCCTTAGCTAATGTATGTATCTCATGAATAGTATCCAAATTAACTTGGAGACCAATGTCATTATAATCAAGGTTGTACTCTCCACTTAAAGTTCAATTGGTAATATAGCCTCTCACCAAAAAGCCGATTAATATAAGGTATGACCTATTCAAGTCTTCTATGTAGTCCTATACCCTTACAAAATATTTGGCATCTCATCTAGCCATTTATTCCTAACTCGGTTTGCCCTTTTCTTCAAACTTTGCAAAATAACCTTATTTATTGCCTCTACTTAACCATGGCTCTAAGGGTATGCAACAGATGTGTAGCCTGATCTTCTAAGCTTCACAAAACTCTCTAAACTTATCAATATGAAACTATGACAATCATCTATTATTATAGCATAGGGTATCCCAAGCTTGCTCAAGATGTTGCTAACTACGAAAGCCTCTATTCTTAGCTTTGTTATGCTCACTCTAGCCTTGGCTTGAACCCATTTAGTGAAGTAATCTACTACTACAATGATGTATTGCCTTTTGCTTAGTCATCTTTGGGAATGGACCAAGTATGTCTAATCCCCATTAGGTGAAAGGCTAAGGACTAATGAGAGGAATTAGGTATAAGCTCAGGGCTCTCTCAACTGAAGCAATCCTTTGACATCGATCACAAGTTTTGACTAGGTGAAGTGCTTCCTTCCTCATTGTAGGCTACCAATACCCTAATCGGAGTGCTCTAATGTACAAAGTTATGGCTCTAATGTGGTTACTACACACCCTAGAATGCAGATCAGAGAGAACTTGCTCTGCTTCAAATGGTCATAGGCACCTTAGGTATGGTATACTCATGCCCCCTCCCTCTTATATAGATTTTCATCGATTATTGTAAAATTGGCTACCTTGTAGATGCCTCCTTAATATCTTAAAGAAAAATTCCATCCTTCAAGTACTCCAAAATAGGATCCATCCAACAATACTTAAGATCCTTTTACTGAACCTCCAAACATTCTACTTATCTTCTCTGGCAAGTATTCGATGAAGATCCTTTCCTCCCAACTTAGTAATCTTGTAGAGGCTAACTTAGACAATTTATCTGCTGCATAATAATCTGTTTTAGGGATCTTCATAGTTGCCAAGCCTCAAAATCTAAACTGATCTCCTTTGCTAACTATAGGTACTTGATCGTATTCACATCTTTAGCCATGTTACTTCCTACAACTTGATTAACTACTAACAAAGAGTCAAAAAATACTTCCAAACACTTTACTCCAACCTATTTTGCTAGCTTCATCTTTGCCAATAATGTTTCATATTCTAACTCATTGTTATTAGTCGAGAATCCTAATTTCAAAGCATAAGTGATCTGATATCCCATTAGACCTATCAAAATTAAGCCTACTCCACTTCCTTCATAAGTCAATGAGCCTTCGACATATAACTTCTAGGTTGGCTACTCTATTTCTGCAATAAATCTCTTAGTCCTTGTAAACTCCATTATAAAATCCGCTAAGGTTTGAGCTTTATATGCCTCTCTAGGTTAGTACTATATCCCAAAAGCACTAAGTTCCAAAGCATATTTTACCATGCGACCTAAGGCATCAGGGTTATGTAGAGCTTGCTTCAGTGGCTGATCATTAAGAACCACAACTTGGTGAGCTTCAAAATAAGGTTAGAGCTTACTTGTACCCATAATGATAGTTAAAACAGACTTCTCCAATTTCGTATGCCTTAACTCTAGCTCTTGTAAAACATGGCTCACATAATAAACTGGTCGATACATTTATCCTTCTACTTGTACTTGATAGGAATCAACTCCTCAAGCCCATTACTCAAAGCTGAGCTAGAGGACTACAAGGACTTGCCTAGCATATACAATCTCGAGCACCCTTCAAGGATAAGGATTTAATCACCAACTTAGAATTATTTCATCTTACCCGGCCTAAGTGTTAAGCTTTAACCATGATCAAGACAATACTGAAACTAACGAACACCAAGTTTTCTACATTCTTTCTAACCTATTTCGAGCTGATTCCAACAAATGTCAAGCTGTCAGATAGCTTGAACCTATAGGAACGATCGAGCATCATATCACCAACACCAGCTTGACACATGTCTTTTGACACAATATTTTATAATGTTTCTTTCTTCCGTATATTGTATAGCATTTGTCCTTATCACCGCTTTTAGTATGTCTTAAGTATTATATTTGTAATTTACCCTTTTGTCTTTTCCTTGTACATACGTAACCTTAATGAAGCTAATATATAAACCTCATTTATTTGTACCCAAACATCATCACTTTGATTATTAAATTAGAAATTTACCCCTTTAAGAGTACTTAGCCGTGTTTTCTATTTTCCTTAACTCTTGTCTATTCTCTTTAGTAAGGAGTAGTGGCGAGTGACCCTAATCCTCACTTATATATCATATCAAGTGGAGATTAGGTCGAGTAGGATTAGTTGGTGTATCATATCTAGTTAGTAGCTACTCAAGTTTTGCTAAACCCCTTTTGTTTTCCTTTATTTTCGGTTTGTTGTAGTGCTTCTTCATATGTACGACCTTGGAGATTCATGAGTACTAGTACAAAAGAAAGGGCTCAATCACTTACAAACAAGTATAAGCAAAGAGTCTCTCCTTCGACAGGCTTTGATAAGAACGGTGGTTTAGCAAAGAATTCTTTTAAGGCCTTAAAAGCCTTCTTACAATCTTTGATCTAGCGAAATTCAAATGGATTTCTTATAACCCAAAAAAATTCCACATATTTTTAAACACTCTTAGAGATAAATCTAATAGGGATCACGGATCAATCACGTGCTCTCAAGCTCATGGGCTTGCTTAAATGGTTCACCAAGCTATCCGTAGTAAGTTAAATGCCGAGGAGTAGTGCATTCTACAATCCAACCTATCGAGTTGCTTCGCTCTCCACATCTAGGAAACTACTAAAGAGACCAGCTGGTGAATGAAGCTAAACCCTTTGAAACATACTTATCCAAGCATCAAATCAAGATGTTGTTAAACACAACTATACCGAAGTAGATCTATCAATTGTCAAGAGCCAACCCCCCTACCCCCAAGGCTAATTTGAAAATGAGTCACCCATGAACCCATACCTACTAGGTCTTGACTATCCGAACTGTCACCGTCGACATTAACCTTATCTAACCTCGCCCTTATTTGGCTAGTAGTGTCATTAGGACCACAAAATGAGCAAAATGACTTGCGTCTTATCTTTTTCTGACATTTGTACTAACCTTTCTATAACCAGATATTCTTTTTACACGATTACATTGATACCCCTATAAATTATTCCCCTCTTCCTTAACTAGTAGGTAACTTTTTTGTAATTTACTCTAACCTAATATTTACCTTAATTAGGTCCTATAAATACTTATATATTGTAATAGCCACAATGAACGATACATTTGAATTTGTAGACATACTCTCTTGACCTAAGTATTCTGCTGCTTACTCTCAAGCTACTCTTATCTAACCCATTGAGCATAGACTAGTGGCGAGTGACCTCTAGCTATACTTATGTATTATATCAAGTGTGACCTAAGCTTATATAAGGCAAGGTGCTCATATCCATCATTGGTGCATGAGGACTCACTACTTAACCTATGACTCTCATTACTTTTCAAACCATCTCGCAGTCTAAACCCATCCCTTGGTTATGCGTGATATTGGGTTTGTGTATTCATTCACAAATTCATATCATCTTGGTATTAAAGCCTTAGCTACATTCGAAAACTAGTTTCTACTATTTTGTTCTCTGAGTAATTTGTTACTTTTTTTATGTGTTTGAAGTCTTGTTGCTAAGATTAGGAATTTGGTAGGCGAATAGTGTTAAAGACTTTTAGTGCTCTATTCTCCCCTATCTCTCATACGCAAAACAAAGTGTGGTTGTCTACTTGTATATTTTGTATAGTTGTCTTAGTGTTGGGACTATTAATTATCGTTCTACTGTTGTTATTCATGGAGGAAACTCTGAGTGATATTTTAACAATCAATCTTGTGAATTAGCCAATAATGTCATATTCAAGTGTTTAAAAAACTCTAGGAAACCAAGAAAGTGGTGCTCAAAATGGCTAATGACAACAAGGAAGCTTCACACCTCAATCAATGGGTAACCAACTAGATAGGTTCACTGACTTAGTAGCTAGTTTGGTGACTATTATCCTTGAAGATAGATAATGAGACAGAAATAGCCCAAACAGAGGATGTAAGCAACAAAAGGGCCAAATTAATACCTCAGCTTAACCGCCTTGAGTTAAAGGAATGGGAAGGGTTGCTAGCGTAGGCTAACACTCGAAGAAATCGAAGAAGAAGAAGAGGAAGGAGATGACAAAGTAAAGGAGTACTGTGAGCCTAAAAAGAAGAATGTCCAAGCTCCTAGAGTTGAAGGGTTAAGGATGTATATTCCAAGTTTTTTTGGGAGTAGTGATTCTAAGGACTACTTGGATTAGGTAAACAAGATTAAGAAGCAATTTGAATGCTATAAAGTACCCGATAATGCAAAGGTTAGACTTGCTATGTTAGAGTCTACTGGTTATGCCACCCTAGGTAGAAGAACTTGTAAGCCATCTGAAGAAGAGAAAGAGAACGACAAATTAGGAGTTGGGATGAAATGAACAAAATCATGAAGAGAAGGTTTGTGACGAGCTATTATTTATAGGATGCCTTCAAAAGTTTACGAGAGCTAAGGTAAGAAGGATCAATTGTTGAAGCTTATGTTAAGGAATTTTGGATGTTGATGATCTGATGCAAAGTCAGTGAACTAGAAGACTGAACTATATCTTGATTCATCGATGGATTGAAGTACGAGATTAGAGATGTTTGAGAAACCATGGATATTAAATCATTTGATGAGGCAATCTGAGTCGCCCAAAGGATAAAAAGACAGCAATCAAGAAGGTTTTGACCTCCTATTAGCCGACTTGGCAATAGTCAATTTGTTCCGAGTAGACTTGTGTAGACAAAACCATGTAAGGTTATCGAAGCCCGACCCTACTCCAATTGCCCAAGCTAAGGATAAGGAGATTCTAAGGAAGTTTGAGAAAGGTTAAAGCTCAAGAAGGAAGATGAATGAGATCAAGTGTTTCAAATGCCAAGGATTTGGACACATGGCCACTCAGTGTCCAAATAGAAGAATTATGGTGATCTAAGGTGAGGTGTCGACTGTTGAAGTAGATAGTACCGATGAGGAAGTAAAGGAGTTAAAAGAGGACAGACAAACTGAACTATCTGAGGAGGAAATTATCTATAGTGAGGAAGGTAACTTTATGTCGCCACTCTAGTGTTAAGAAGGATAATGACTGTTAGTCTTGTACCCAAGGACGAATAGAGGGAAAATCGCTTCCACATTTGATGTAAGGTGAATGAGTTACTATGTACCCTGATCATTGATAGTGAGAGCTACACCAATGCAACCTCTGTGTTTATGGTCTAGCAATTGAAATTGCTGACCAAGCCCCATACAAAACCTTATAAGCTTCATTGGCTCAATGATAAAGGAGCCTTATAAGTGAACAAATAGATGTATGTGCTGATCTGCATTGGCAATTATCGAGATGAAGTGCTCTGTAATGTGTTACCTATGATTACATCCTACATTCTACTTAGATGACTATGAATGTTAGATTGAGCTATGATATATGATAGAAGGAGGAATACATGTTCTCTAGAGCATAAAGGCAAGAGGGTGAAATTGAGCCCTATGATTGTCAAGTAGGTAAAGGTCATACAAACTTAACTGAACTAGACCCTAAAGAAAGAAGCTTTAGTAATGACTTGAGCCAAGCTGAAAAGAGAGATGGAGCTCGAAGGACCAACTTATATGCTAACCTGAAGAATACGAGAGATGAGATCCAAGTAGAGGGAGCAATCTGCTAAGGTGAAAGCAATATTGGAGGAGTTTATCGATCTATTCCTAGATGAACTATCGGAAGGTTTATCCCCTATTTGAGGTATAGAACACACCATTGACCTATAGCCAAGAGCCGTACTACCAAACAAGCCTACTTATAAGCTGAATCGTGAATAGGTTATCGAGCTACAAAGGCAGGTAGATGAGTTGATGAAGAAAGGGTTTGTGCGAGAATCCCTTTGCCCCTATGCCATGCTAGCTTTGTTGGTCCCTAAGAAAGATGGGTTGTAGAGAATGTATGTAGATAGCGAAGAAATCAATCAAATCACCATCAAGTACAAGTATCCTATACTATGGCTTGATGACATGCTAGATGAGTTGAATGGAGCAAGAGTGTTCTCCAAGGTTAACCTCAAATCAGGATACCATTAGATCTGAATGCATGAGGGTAATGAATGGAAGACCACATTCAAAATACACCACAGGTCATTTGAATGGCTTGTAATGTCGTTTAGACTATCCAATGCACCGAGCACATTTATGTGCTTGATGACATCTTAATGTATAGCCTCAACCTGGAAACTCACTAGGAGTATCTCTAAAGAGTCTTTACAAAGCTCCAAGCTGAACAGCTCTATGCTGATCGAAAGAAGTACAACTTTTGTCCATCCAAAGTAATATTCTTAGGGTTTATAGTAAGTAGAGGAGGCATACGAGTTGATGAAGAGAAGATTAGAGCAATCACCGAATAGCTAATGATGACCACTTCAGCTAACATGCAGAGTTTCCGTAGCTTGACAACATTCTATCATAGATTTATAAGGAATTTTAGTACAATTGTGGCCCTATTCACCAAACTATCAAAGAGGAATGTTGAATTCATATGGAGAGAAAAGGAGTAGAGGAGTTTTAAGGAAGTGAAAGAGAAGTTGACTTCAACCCCTATCTTAGCTTTACTGAGCTTTGATAAAGTGTTTGAAGTAGAGTGTGATGTGTCTAGACTAGGCATAGGTGCTATGCTAATGTAAGAAGGCCGACATGTTACTTACTTTAACGAGAAACTTCAAGGAGCTACACTTAACCATTCTGTCTATGATAAGAAGTTTTACTCCTTAATCCAAGCCTTAATGATACACAACACTATTTGCTACCTAAGGAATTTGTGATCTACACCGATCATGAATCCTTAAGATATCTAAAGAGCTAACCCAAGTTGTCTTAGAGACAAGCCAAATGGGTCGAGTTCATGGAGGGATTTTCTTATGTCGTAAAATATAAGAATAGGAAGAATATCAAGACAACATTCCCTCCTAACTGAACTACAAACTAGGTTACTTAGTTTCTCCACAATAAAGAATTTGTATGCTGAGGATCCACACTTTAGTCCCATCTATGTAGGTGTAAGGATGGAAGAATACTAGATGACTATCACAAGGAGGACAAATACTTATTAAGGAAGAGGAGGCTATATATCTTAACCTGTTCATGAGAGAATTGCTAGTGTGTAAGGTGCATGGAAGAGGATTGACATGACACTTAAGCTAATGCCGAACCCATGAGGTATTATCCTTAAGATTCTTTTAGCCAAGAATGATGAGAGATGTCCAATCTATGTTGGAAAGGTGTACGAACTATCGAAAAGTAAAGAGTCGAGTTAAGTAAGGACACTATCTACCCTTTCCCATCTCGAATAAACTATGGTTTGAGCTAAGTATAGACTTCATATTAGGATTACGGAGGACGTCTTGAGGGAAGGACTCCATCATGGTGATTGTTGATCAATTTAGAAAGATGGCACATTTCGTGCCCCGTTCCAAAACTAACAACGCTTCAACTATCTCTTTTCTTTTCTTGCAAAAAGTAATCAAGCTTTACGGAGTACCTAGATCCATTGTTTTGGACCAAGACCTAAAGTTCATGAGCTACTTTTAGAGAACACTATGGAGATGAATGGGGACAAAGCTATTGTACAGCATGTCTCATCATCCACAAACTGATGGATAAACCGAGGTTATCAATAGAATTGCAGGAACTTTACTATGGGTTACGGTCGAATGGAACATAGCTGATTGGGGTCTATGTCGACTATTCGAACTGCCGACGCCAACACCGACCTTACCTAACCCTACCCCTGTTTAGCTAGTAGTGCTATTGGGACCACAAAATGAGTAAAATGACGTGTGCCCTACCTTTTTCTAACATTCTACTATCTTATCTACGACCAGATATTCTTTTTACACGATTACATTAATACCCCCATTAAATTGCTCCCTTTTTCCTTAACTAGTAGGAATCCTTTTTGTAATTTACTCTAACCTAGGATTTACCTTACTTACTCTCGAGCTAAGTATTTTGCTACTTACTCTTGAACTACTCTTATCTAGCCTATTGAGTGTAAGCTAATAGCGAGTGACCTTTGGCCACACTTGTGCATCATATCAAGTGCGACCCAAGCTCGTATGAGACAATGGTGCATTATATCCATCATCAGTGCACAAGAACCCCCTGCTCAACCCACGAGTCTCATTTACTCTTCGGATCATCTCATGGTCCGAATCCATCCCCTGGTTACATGTGATATTGGGTTCGTGTGTTCATTTATGAATTCATATCATCCTATTTAGTGCTACCATACAACTAGTTAGTCTTTAGACCTCCTTAGTAGGCTTCGGTGACTCCATGTCAAGCATGGCCTGAATCTTCTCTAGGTTTGCTTGAATTCCATGCTATGTCACCATAGAGCCTAAAAACTTTCTCGAAGATGCACTAAACACTCATTTTTGTGGATTCAATTTCATACTATACTTCCTTAATGTGTCAAAGGTCTCTTGGAGGTTGGTGAGATGGTCATCACTCGTCTTGCTCTTAACTATTATATCGTCTACATAAACCTCACTGTTCCTATGTATCTAAGGTTTGAACATCTTCATAACCAACCTTTGGTATGTAGCACCCACATTCTTTAACCCAAACAACATGACATTATAACAATAAGTTCCAAAGTTCATAATGAAAGAGGTGTATACCTTGTCAAAGGAATACATTATCTGGTTGTACATGGAGAAAGCATCCATGAAACTCCAAAAGGCTTGTCTTGAGGTTGAATCGACCATTAAGTCTATTCAAGGTAAGGGAAAACAGTCCTTCATGCACGCCTTATTTAGGTCGATGAAGTCAATGCATATTCTCCACTTCCCATTTGCTTTCTTAACCAAAACACAATTCGGGAGCCATATAGGATAAGGCTCTTCCTTAATAAAACTTTCCTTTAACAACTTTTAGACCTCCTCTTCTATATCTGCTTGCCTCTCCAGGGCAAAAGGTCTCTTCTTTTTCTATACAACCTTTATATTTGGATCAATATTCAGCTTGTAGGTGATAACTTCCTTAGGGATTCTAGGCATGTCAAATGGAGACCAAGTAAAGATATCTCTATTATTTTTGAGGAAATGTATCATGCTTTCTTGAAGGTCGACTAACATACTGGCTTCGACCTTTGTGACATGTTCATAATTGTCAATTAATTGAATTGTTAATGTTTCCTCTACAAGTTTTCGTCTAACTTGTAAGCAATTGCTCCTACCTTACTCAATGATGTAAACTCAATCCCTCTTTAAAGCCTTCAGGTACAAAGCTTGTGCTAATTGCTAGTCTCCATAACATGTGCCCACCCTAGTTAGGGTTGGAAACTTTGCCTTTTGATGGGCAATTGACACTACCATCTTAAATACATTGATGGAAGGTCAGCCCATTATGTCGTTGCAAGGTAAAGGACAATCCACTATCATAAAATCAACTTCCTTCTCTACTACATTCTCATCATCCCCGATATGTAAAATTAAGGTAACTACTCCTTGCACTTTCATTGGCTAATTGTTAAATCTGTACAAATTGTATTTGTACAGCTACATCTTAATATTTTCAAGCTTAGGTCACATTTGATCCAATGTGTGCTTGAAAATGATATCAATGGAGCTTCCTATGTTGACCATTACTTTTTTGACCTCAAAATCTACTACCTTGGTTGTAATAACCAATGCATCGCCGTGAGGGAATTGAACTCCTTACATATCTTTCTCTGAAAAACGATCATATCTTCAATCCTACATCACTTTCCTCTTAAATTTAATACATGATCTCCTTGCATATCCAATGAATTCACCGTAGTTAAAACTTTCCCTACTATTGGTCTACTAAAAATCACATTGATAATGCCTCGGGGACTTTAGTTGTCCCCCCTTTCGTTCTCTCATGTCATCAACTCCCAATTATTACGTTAGGCCTCTACGTTTCAAGGTTGCTGTTCAATTTTCCTCCTTTGCATAGGTTGCTGAATGCGCTCCTCCCTGTCAGCCGCAAACTTCCTTAAGTATCCCGTTTGAATAACATCCTTGAATGCATTTTTCAGATGTATGCACTCATCCATATTTATGGCCTGAGTCTTCATGAAAATTACAGTACTTGTTAGAGTTCTTTCTTGTTGGATTATTCTTCATTCTTTCTGGCCAAGCCAAGAAACCTTGATTGCATACCTCCATTAAAATATCCACCATAGGTTGATTGAAGGGATTATGCTCGACAAAGGTTGGAATCAGCTTATTCTGATCTCCCAAAGGGCAACTAAGCTTATTGCAAACATCAAAACTCCTTCTCAACCTATCTTTAACGGATCCCTTATCCTTTTCCAACATTCTCTTACTTGTCTTTCTCTAACTCTCTCCTTGCTTGCATTTGATCCTCTTTACGAATAAATTTTTCCAACCTCCTAGCAACGTCATCCAAAGAGGTTAGTGGGTGCTTAGTAAAAGACTTGAAGAAGTCCAAATCTACCCTGACTCCTCTACAGATGGCATGAAGCACTACTCTCTTATCACAGTTGATTATTTTGATCATCAACTTATTAAACCTTTAGACATAATCCTTAATCAACTTCCCTAGTTTCTATCTAATTAAGGTTAAGGGTGAAAAGTCTTTGGCCGGAGGTTTACTGGCTAAGAAATATTGGCGGAATTTGTTAGGCAACTGGTTGAAAGAAGAAATAGAGGCTACTTTCAATGAATTAAACTAGTCATTAGTAGACTTCCTTGAAGTGGAAGGGAAGACCTTACAAGTAATCACGTGTAATCACGTCGGATAAGCCATAGAGTTCCTTTAATGTCCAAAATGTATTCAAATGGTCATCTGAGTCCTTCCTTCCATCATATGTGTTAAACTAAGGTAGTCAAACACTCAATAGAAGGACCTCATCCACAATACTTTATATGAAAGGGCTCACCTTTTTGCCCATTAGACTGGTTTCCTTCTTAGAAGCCCCTTCCATGGTCAATTTCTTAATATAATCTTCTAAGTCTTGCAAACTCATTTTTGCTATTGCTCTTTGTGGTAAACGAGCAACTACATGCTCGATTCTCCCATTTACAAGTGTTTGCACATATGAGGTAGTAAGAGCATGAAGTAGGGTCTGTTAACAATTTTCCTCCACTTGTAACTCCTATCTCTACAACTGGTCGGTCTCATCCATCATAAGAGCCTTTCCTTGGAGTTACCATAATACTTTTTCTTATGTGAGTAGGTCAGCCTCTCGCCTAACTTGCTATAGAGAGGGAGTAGAAGAAGAGGCAGCATCCCTCTCGTTGAGCCTCTATTGTAACTCTTTGTTGATGGCCCAAACTTCCTCAAGAAATTTCATGAAATTGGTACATAAAGCCTCCAACTAAGCTATACATGAGCTACCATCATCTTACCCTTGATGCTAAGATGTTTGGTTGTGAATTTGAACCTAACGTACTTCAAAGGTACATTGTCGCAACAATTATTCTTCCTGATTTGCCTAAGGATCCTTACTCCCACTCAAAGTGTTGTTGTCTTTAGACTTAGTTCTAGCCATAGTAAGTGTTTAGAAATAGACGGTGACATATTGTTGATACTCAATGGTGTTAGGGAAAATTAGACACTTTGCTTGAAATTGTTCTACAAAACAAAAGAAATGTAAGGCAATGGGATGGGGGGGTACTAGGGCAGCTCTACCGTAGCCACTCTAATACTTAAGTTAGTTTAAAGAACTTAAGGCAAGAAGAAAGCTAAAAGAAAGTGTCGATGTATGTAGAAAAATCTACTTACCATATTTTGATCTCCTTTTATAGTCGAAGGTTGGTTTAAATCTAGTAACCATTGCCTCCATAACTTGACATATGCATTGAGTTTGAATTTAGGATCACTTACTGATATTAAGGGATGTGGTTGAAGTCATAGTGGATGGTGGGTGGTTATTTGGGCAAAGCTAACTGTTTGCACCTAATATTATAATTTAAATCATCTAGGGCTAACTGAGTCCAAATCCAATCTGTAGGTAGTTACTCTAAGCTGAACGAAGCCAATTTGATCTATTCTAATCGAGTTCTTCTATCTAGTTTAGAGGGATTTAGCTCATCAGTCTTACTAAGCTAGTCCACACAATCATAGTGATCTAAAGGAGGTTGGGAGTAGTGAAAGAGGAGGATGCAGGTGTACAACAGATCGGACACCAATCTATTTAGATTAGTCTTAACCTTGTGGTGAAATTGCTATCAACAATATATAGTTCTAGAAACTCTTTTTTTCTTATATTCCACCATTTTATTATACCATTAATGTATTTCCATAATTTTATTTATCAAATTATATCATATTATTTATGTCATAATATATAGTTTCGAAAGCTCTATCCTTTTTTTTTATTTTTTCCAATAATAAAACATCCTATTAAGAACAACCAAATCCTAATGTGAGTTTAACATAGACAACAAACATTCAAAATTAGCTTGGTTGAGTAGTATCACAACCTAACCTCCAAGTTGTAATGACACTCTTGTGCTTACTAGAGTCAACAACAATTAAATAAAAAATAACCATAGGGAACGTAGAAGAAAAGACATTATGAGTTTCTGACTTGAGACATTCTTTAGCAAGAGTATCTGCCATTTGGTTAACATCACGAGCAATCCTACAAAAGTGAATATTTGTGAACTTCCATAGCAAGAGTATACAATGTCTAACTATAGCTAAATTTGAATCATTCTTAAGTCAACCTTGTGCGACAAGAACAATGGAAAGAGAGCTATTGGATTCAATAATTAAGTTATTCCATCCCTTTTCATCCGCTAAATGAAGAGTATGTACAATAAGCCAAATCTCCATTCTATCAGGTTTACATTAGTAAGTTTTTTTCCAAAAGCCACATAAGATACTACCCTCACAATCTCATCCAATAGTAGCTATTGATGCCTGCATCGTAATTAATTTTGATCCATCCTTTAGGTACTTTTCTCCAACAAATCGGGAAAGACACACCCATCCCCTCTCTCTTTTCTCTCTTGTTAATTGTCCACCGTTTATAAGATTCTTTTTAGACTAGGTGTATCTAACTTTGTCCACCATTTCTTGAGTTGAAAATATGATCATTTCTTTGTCGCCAAATTCTCTCAAAGCAAATAAAAATAGAGTCATACGCGGGTAAGTACCATTACTCCATGGTAGCTTCTTGGTGTAAGCATTAAATCATATCCATTCTATAAAACACTCCTCTTAGGCATTATTCAGGGGATCATTCTAACCTAGCTATTACCATACTTGTCTAATAGTAAGGTAACCCAAGAATAAATGTTGATTTTCTATACCGCCCCTACAAAATATGCATGATTGATCAACTACAATCCTTCTCTTAGTCAAATTCTCTTTTGTCGGTAGTCCATTTTAGGTAATTTGCCATAAAAGATGTTGGACTCGGGGAATAGTTGGCATATACCATATCCAATCCCATTTCCCATCCCATTTTTGACTCCTTTCCTCCTGGTACATCATTTTATAAAAAGTTTTACATTGGACTTCACCATTTGCATCATGTGACCATATGAACTCAACTGGGTATCCAATCTCATCTTCCTCGCCTATGGATCGGTTATTTAGAGTTGAGGATAAAAAAATCCAAGATTTGTTGCTACAAACTCATCAATTTGGTGTCCCGGTTTCTCATCATCCCATCCTTCCCTTGTATTCC
Source organism: Lumnitzera littorea (assembly GCA_024138015.1). Classification (NCBI taxonomy): domain Eukaryota; kingdom Viridiplantae; phylum Streptophyta; class Magnoliopsida; order Myrtales; family Combretaceae; genus Lumnitzera; species Lumnitzera littorea. The sequence goes on along the minus strand of JAMXBB010000005.1, from coordinate 42,238,869 downwards.
ATGCATCTAAAACCAGGATCTTATTTGCATCTCTGATAAGTGGGCCTATAAGCTAATTTCTCACTTACCCACTTTTTAACTAAGGATCTAACTAGAAATTTGTTGAACCTATTTTGCATGAAGACATAATTAGCTTCTTCTCAAGCCATTCCTTCTGTTGAGCAATCTATAAATGCTCGAGCCTTTTGTATTTTGGAAGCCTCCATTTTTCCAGTGGTATTTACCTTTCATAAGTTTAGTCCACAACAAATCCTTCTTAGGAACATACCAGACCAGTTTAACAAAATTTACCTTATTCTATCATTGCAAATCAAGAATTTTAAGACCTCCATCCTCTTTCAAACATTTAATTTGCTCCTAGGAGATCCAGTGAATTTTTCTTTCCCTTACTTTTAGGGCATTAGAACTATATGAGAGTAGTAGTTACAAATGCTTTCAAGGGTTATGGTCACAAGTAATTTTCTTATCAAGGCGCTCAACAACTTTGCTTTCCATTCAAATAATGATAAGAATCAACTCCTCGAACCAATCACATGCAATTAAGCTAAAGAAATGCAAGGACTCATAGGAAGAATACTAGCTCAAAATACCATTCAAGATGAAGATTCCTATTTCGATCTCCATCTTTTATACTACTACCAACCAAGTGCAAAGCTCTCGTAAGTGCCAACACAGTTTCTAAGCTTCTAAGTAGTCATGCCAACCTATTGAGCAACCATGACTATTACTAAACTCTAATCATGATCCAAACTATATCCGAGTTAACCAAATTTAGACGTCAGACTGAGCCAAGCTGCCAAGACACCCAACCTAAAGAGGATCACAATACCCTTTAGTACCCGAGCTCTAACCTGAACCAGACTAAGTCAACTTTAATTACTAACTCTCTTCTGACCTCGTCTGACCAGGATCCTACAACTACCAAGTGACCTCAAATTTTGTTACAACTTACCTAACTACACTACAAGTTTCCAATTGCCCCTTGATACATATCTTCTAGCACAACATTCTAAAAGGATTCCTTACTTTTTCCATATAGAAGAATCTTTGTCCCTTTTGCCCTTTTTAGTATGTTTCATATATTTCATTTGTAAATTACCCTTTTGTCTTTTCCATATATGCCTTGTAACCTTAGTAGGGTTGATATATAAATCCAATTTACTTGTACGCATACAACATATTATTGCATTATTGCTTATCATAAGTTTCCTTTCTTGAGCAATCTTAGTGTTCTCGTTTATCTCTTAATTCTTATCTATTCCCTTTAGCGAAAAGTAGTGGTAAGTGACCCTATAATTCGAACTAGTAAGTCACATCCGGTCAATTATAGGCAGTGTAAGACCTTGTTAATGCATCATATCCAGCTATGTAGCTCCAGGATTTGCTAATCCCCCTTTTGTTTTCTTCCATACCCTTTTGTTGTGGTGCAACCCCCATGTGTATGACCTCAGAGATGCATCATCTTCAATGTTATCATAGCGCGGTTCCAAAAGGGGGTATATGAAGTTGCAGTGAAGTCTTGGTTCATTTTTACTATTAGTGGCTGCTATGCTCCTTTTATAGCTGCTGCGGTGTGTTTGAGTGGAGTAAGTCTTCAAGTTGTGAGTTGTGAAGTAAAAGTTCGTGTGTTAGTAAGTGTTGTTTCTATCATTACCTTATTTTTCCTTGTTTTTCATTACAAAAATAAAGCAAGCTCATTTCTGTTGTATTCGATTGCGTGTTGGGTGTTGGAGTTATTAGAGTGTGTTAGTAAGATTTTGGGTAGTAAGTAGAAGTGTTTGTTGCGTATTATGCTATCAACCTGGTGGAAAAGTATTACAACATGTTGTATTCAAGTGTTTAAGGTGTTATTGGTGACTTAAGTAGCGGTGCTCATGCTAGTCGAAGTCAAAATAAAAGTAATACCCTTAGGTCAATCAATGATAAACTTAACAGACTCATTAATCTTATTTAAAGTCTGATTATGGCGATGCAAGCCAACAAGTAGCAACCATAGGGTATACCCCATCATAACCCACCTGAGAATGTTCTTAAGAGACGATATGGCCATGGTAGCTGAGCCAATCACCTAATTTGACCCCATTAAGCTAAAAGAGTTGCAAACTAAGCTACTAAATGAAGGCTGGTGTTAGAAGAGATTGAGGAGGATATTAAGGATGTGGATTTAGAGGATGATGGAAAGGAAGGAGAAGAGGTTGAATATTATTAAGCACAATTGTAAGGATGTTGAGCCCTTTGAGGACTTGAGAATGTCAAGGTCCAAATCTCACCTTGTAATGGAAGTAAAGATGTAGATGAATATTTAGAATGGGAAGAGAAGGTAGAAAAAGGTATTTAGCTGTTATAGGTATACAAATGTGGTTAATGTTCAACTTGGAGGGCTAAAAAGCAGAGGAGAAATGCTCCGAGCCAACCTGGGCCGACTTTTTCCCGAGCTCTTGTTCCATGCCGACCTACTCAAGTTGGGTCATAGAGACTCCTCCAAGCTGAGGAAAAACATGATCAACTTGATGGTAATTAAGCAAGCCAAAAGAGTCAAGTCAAGGATAGGCCAACCTCGAGGATATATGAGAAAGGATAAACCTTTAGACGGAAGATAAGCCAAGGGAAGTACTTCAAATGCTTAGGTTTTGGACAAATGGCTACTAAGTGTTTGAACCGACGTACCATGATGCTCCAAGGAGATGTAGTAGATAGCATTGACGAAAGCAAGCCGGAGGAAGAAAAGAATGTTAGAAGAGTTGAAGTTGAAGAGGAAGAGGAGACCTGTATCTACACTGACTAGGGAGAAGTGATGACCTTAGTATTGAGACGAGTGCTGAGCTCAAAAGAAGACTAAAGAAAAAACTTGTTTCACACCAAGTGTACCATTAGTAGATATTTATATACCATTATTATGGATGGAGGGAGTTGTACAAACGTCGCCACGTAATCCTTTATATAGAGGTTAGGACTGCCGACCTTACAAACTATGCTGGCTTCATGATAAGGGTACTCTACACGTCACTGAACAAGTAACTGTACCTTTTAATATTGGGAATGTATATAGGGATGGAGTAGTGTGTGATGTCATCCCTATGGGAGCTTCACATCTATTGTTGGACAACCTTGGTTATTCGACCAACATATTACTCATAATAGATATAAGAACACCTATGCCTTTGTCAAGGATGGAAAGAAAATTGTATTGCAACCCATGACACTAACCCAAGTGAATGAAACCTATAACCAGCTTACCCAAGCTAACAAGAAGAAAGCCTTAGTGATGAGCTAAAGAAAGCTTCGAGCCATTAAGAAGGCTAATGAGCCAATGTTTTTATTGATCAAAAGATTGTTGGAAATGATAAATCTAGAAGATGTAGCTAATGAGATCCAAAGATTGATTAATGAATTTTCCTATCTGTTTCCTAAAGAACTGCTTAAAGGATTACCCCCAGTTCGAGGAATAGAACATTGTATCAATCTATAGTTAAGCGCAACCCTGCTAAATCGACCTACTTATAGAATGAATCATGTGTAAGCTACTAAGCTAAAAAGGTAAGTAGATGAGCTAATAGAGCAAGGTTATGTAAGAGAAAACTTTTACTAGCCTAATTTAGCTAAGGTTGTTCATAAGGTAGTTGGTAGTTACGAAGTGTACAAGAGGGCCGAAGGAAAAAGAGAGTTGTATGGAGAGTATATGCCTTTACCTACACCGACCTCAGCATGGACTTTATTCTAAGGTTGCCCCAGACATCTAGGGGAAAAGATTCAATCCTTATTGTAAAGGACCGCTTTAGCAAAATGGCACATTTCATCCCATGCCATCGAACTAACAATGCTTTATATATTATTGACTTTTTCTTTATGGAAAGTTGTTCAATTACATAGAGTACTGAAGACCATTGTCTTAAATTGGACACAAAATTCTTAAACTAATTTTAGAAGACACTTTAGAGAAGACTTGAAACTAAACTTGTGTTCAGCTTTAGTAGCCACCCTCAAAATGAAGTGGTGAATAAAATGCTAGGTACTTCACTTCAAGCTACCATGGGAAAGAATTTAAAGGATTGGAATTTGTGTTTACTAGTTATGGAGTTTGCATACAACCAAACTGTACTATGAAGACTCCTTTCAAGGTTATCTATGGCATCAATCCCACTATCCCTTTAGGTCTGATCGATACCCCCGCAGCTGCTGAAGAGAGTCAATCTAAAGTTTCCCAAGCCTAAGAATTACAAGAACTACATCATTTCATGGTAAGGAAGATCACCAAGTTCAATTAAAGACAGCAAGAGATTGATAATCATGACTGCAGATTTGTTTCTTTCAAACCAGGTGACTTAGTATGGTTCACCTCAGCTGATAAAGATTTCCACACCTAAGATAGAGTAAGCTATCCCCATGCACTAATGGTCCATTCAAAGTCCTGAAGAAGATCAACTACAACACCTACCAGATTAAGTTACCCAAGAACTGAACTATGGTGTTTCCTCCACCTTCAATGTGTCCAACCTAATTCCCCACCAACCAAAGAAAGACCCAACAAAAGTTGTAACAAACCAAGAGCTAGAAACCTCTTTAGATTTAAGGATAAATCCTTCTAATCCTTAAGCAGATGATATGAATCAACTCCTTGGATTAGTCATACCCAGTCAAACTAGAGGACTGCAAGGACTCACATAGAGAATACTAGCTCAAAACACCATTTAGGATAAACATTCCTATTCCAATCTCCATCTTTTACACTACTACCAACCCAAGTGCCAAGCTCAAGTAAGTGCCAACACAATTTCCAAACTTCCAAGTAGTCATGTTAACCTGCTAAGCAACCATGACTATTACTGAACTCTTACCATGATCCAGATTACGTTTGAGCTAACCGACTTCAAACGTTAGATCGAGTCGAGTTGTTAAGACACCTGACCTAGAAAGGATCGAGACACTCTGCAATACCCAAGCCCTAACTTAAACCAAACCAAGCTAACTCTAATTGCTAACTCTCTTCTAACCTTGTCCAAGTAGGATCCTATAACTGCTAAGCAACCTCATAATTCGTAATAGCTTAGCCAACTACACTATAAGCTTCCAATCATCCCTTGACGCATGTCTTTTAGCATGACATTCTAGAAGGATTCCTTACTTTTTTCATATAAAATATTCTATCCCTTTTTCCCTTTTAGTTTGTTTCATGTATTTCATTTATAAATTATCCTTTTATCTTTTCGATGTATACCTTGTAACCCTAGTAAGGCTAGTATATAAACCTCATTTATTTGTACATAAACAACGTATTATTGCATTATTGCTTATTGTAATTTTCCTTTCCTAAGCAATCTTAATATTCTCGTTTATCTCTTAACTCTTATCTACTCTCCTTAGTAAAGAGTAGTGGCAATAAACCTATAGTTCAGACCAGTGAGTCACATCTAGAGAATTATAGGCCATATAGGATCTTGTTGGTACATCATATTCAGTTAGGTAGCTCTCGGATTTGCTAATCCCCCATTTTTTTCTTCTTATGTTCCCTTTTGTTATGGTATGACCTCCGTGTGTATGACCCTGGAGATGCATCAGATAATTTTCATCGAGTTTTTTCTATCAAGAAGGATAGGTCTTCTAATTTTATCCAACTACCCATTTTTATTGGCCACCCAAAATATTTTCCCAACTCTACATTAAAATTAATGCCAAAAATGTTGAAGATTTGTTCTTTAGTTATACATCCAAAGTTTCTAAGAATAAGGCACATGACTTCTTGTAATTTACCTTTTGGCGTAACATGATCCCAAAAGCATTCATAACTTGGTGCGTTACTCTTGCATTATCCAATGTGGCTTCCCCTATGAGAACCAAGTCATCTGCAAAAAACATATGTGAAATATCAACATTCAAGCTCCTTAGCCCAATTAGTTTCCATGTCCCATTTTTAACAAGTTTCTTAATGTATCAGCTTAACACTTCCATGGCAATCATAAAAAGGTTTGGTAACATGGGGTTTCCTTGGTGTACTCCTCGACTTGGGTGGAATTCATTCAACATAGCTCCATTGAAAAGAACCCAAAAGGAGCTTGTTACAAGGCATGATCAAACAATCTTGATCCACTTCTTAAGAAAATTGATGCACATCATCGCATGGTAGATATAGTCCCATTCTGATCTATCATATGCTTTCTTTAGATTTAGTTTAATTATCATCAATACTTTCCCTTCTTTCTTCTATGTAAGGGAATATAAAAGCTCTTGGAAAATGATGACACTATCCCTTGTTGATTTTCCCTGCACAAAACTAGATAATTTTGGACTAATGAGCTTTTGGAGATATAGTCTTAGACAATTAACAAGAATCTTAGTCAAAGTTTTATACAAAGTCATACATAAGCTTATGGGTCGAAATTCCTTTAACTAGTTTGCACCATCTTTCTGAGGAATTAGAACCAATAAGGTTTGTTGATCTCCTTAGGTATTACTACATTCCTTCAACTGTCTACAATGATATGGTAAACTTATTCCCCTACCACTAGCCAACAATCTTTATAAAATTGTAAGTGCAAACCATCCACCCTAAGTGTTTTCATGTTCACTATACTCCACATTGCCTTCTTCACATCCTCCTGGTTCAAGTTTTTATTTATAGAAATAGCAGTATGATCAAAAGATTCCCATTTGGGAATCTAACTTAGACAACAACTTTACAAAAGCCTTCTCTATACAAAATAGATTTGAGAAAAAATGATAGTCATATTTGCCTGCTTATAGTGATCTATGATCTAATTGGAAGCATCATCAAATAAAACAACGATTCTCCCCTTACCTCTTCTTGCTAACATGGAAGCATTAAAAAATCTCAAATTACGCTCACCATCCACTATCCACTTAATGCGTACTTTGGCTACCCATAATTTCTCTTCTTGATTCACTACTTCTTTTAATGCTTCCTACAAGAAGCTTTCTCTATCTAATAATGCTTAGCTAGGATCACTTCAAATCTTCTCTCAAAGATATTCTATCTTCTATTGTAATAACTTTTTCTTGACATGTGCGATCCCAAACACTTCTTTATTCTACTCTTGAAGTTTTGCAACAAAGGCTTCAAGGTCGCCCCTATGTTGGTTTTTGATAAGGTCCATGTAATGCAACAAACTACTTGAAAGTGGGGTGTTCAAGCCACATAGGTTTGAATTGAAAAGGTAGTTGATCCTTTGATCCCATTCTAATTGCGGGGTAAGTAATTAAAAGTAATAGGCAGTAGTCTGAGCTAGTACTTAATAAATGATAAACCTTTGTTTTAGGATAAAGGGCATGCCATTCATAATAAGCCCATACCCTATTGATTCTCGATTGAATTAAATTTGTCAAGTTTCATGTGTGTTTTGTCCAAGTGTGCCTATGTCCCACAAAGCCCAAATCAACTATGCCATATTCGTCCATATACTCTCGATACTTCCTAGCTCTTAATTGTACAATATTTCTTCCTCTTCATCTCTCGTCATTTGTCAAAGCTTCATTAAAGTCCTTAATTAAAAATGATGGATCATTCATCAAAGCCCATGCCCTATCTCTTGTCTTGCCATAAAACCTTGTCAAGTCTTAACAAATGGGTGTGCATATACACCGAAAATAAACCAATTAAGGTTGAAAGAATTTGCCTCAATGTGAGCAAGCATCTATTGGTGAGAAATTCAATAGTTTTTTACTTATACAGCTTGTTGCCACTTCCACATAGAGCATTTATTCAAAACCTAAGAATACATGTAAGTTGTCTGCTCCTGCCTAATTCAGTTTTGTTTCGATAACCACCGCTAACTATAGATCATATCGCTTGATAAGAGAGAATTACAATAGAAGAGATCAACATTTAGAGATAAGTTTAAATAGGAGATTAATATTTTGAAAAGTTCAAATAAAAGATCAAAGTTTCAAAAAGTGGTTCAAATACGAGATCAATATTTCATAAAATTCAAAAAAGGAATCAATGTTTTACAAAGTGGTTTAGATAATTTTATAAATTGACCATTATGAATCCCTTATTTGAACTGCTTCATGAAATGTTGATTCCTTATTTGGACTTTTCGAAACGTTAGTGCCTTAATTGAACTTATCCCCAAATGTTGATTCCTTTGTCCCCTTAATAAGATCCCTTATCAACTTGCTGGGCTCTAAATGATGCTCCTCATGTGTTACAAGCAAGCAATTTGAAGAGGTGAGGTTACATATTTGAGGAATTCGTGTCCATTATTTCAAGGTTGAAAAGCTTACATTGAAAGTCATACCACTCAAAAGTCAATGGTTCATTGCCCTTCCTTTAGATTCTCAAGTTCCACTTACATGGTCGAAACACCATCCATGCCATTGCCATGGTTGCTTCAGTAGTCGATATCAATATTGTACTATGAATCTCCTTAAACGTTGGCATTATAAAGGGAGCACGCTTGTAAACACCCACTTTCTATCCCCTTATTTTTAGAAATTTTTTTTTTTTTAAGAAAATGGTCTTAATTTAGAAAAATTATAAAAAAATAGAATATTTAAAATTAAAAAAAAATAAAATTTAGAAAAATAAAAAAAATTACAAATTAAAAAAAATACAATAAAAATAAATGAAGAAATAAGAAAAATAAGATTTTTTTTTTTATTTGGGTCTTGGTCATTTCTAAGGTCATCGAGTCATTTTGGAATGAATCATCTCAATTTTTTTTTTTTTTTTTGGTCAAAGAGAATCAAAGTATAGATATACAATTTAACAATTCCAAAATTTTTTTTTTCTAATAATTTAGTATTTTGATCAGGGTTGATGTTAAATATTTTTGTTTCATAAAAATGAAATTAATTTAAGTTAATCATGGTTTCATACAACGCTTTGATCTTACTCAAATTGGTTGATTTACAAGAAAAAAAAAATTCAAATAATCATGTGATCAATGAATTGAAATTTGTAAAATGGTTAAATTAAGTTTAGTTTGAAAATTATTTTTCACATATGTGCACTAAACTTACTCATGAAAACTTTTCATTTTCAATTTATTAGGAGTTGATCAAATTGGGCATAAAGCAACCCTTTTTATTTAACGTCAATTCAGGTTATTTAAGTCTTTGTATAGATTTATGTTGCATACCATATTGAGTAGATAAGCCAACTTTGTTGGCTAAAGAGCAATCGAGCCTTCAAGGAAGTGCAAGGATCAAATTACAGCATGGGCATTGTGCCTTTTATTTTTGCCAACCTTAAGCCACATTCAGCCATCATTAGCTAGCACAACTTTTCCCTTCACTCTCTCTCTCTTTTTCCCTTATTTTCCCACATGTACCTAGCTTAAACCCCTAAGTTCATGGTGATTTTTAACCCTTTTTCTACACAATTTCATCAATTAATGATGGGATCATATAGATTGCACAAAGTAATTTCAATCCATGCCATAAACACGTCTAGATTCGCCCATTTGCTCGATCTAAAATTAACTTGAAAAAAACAAATTACTCGAATTCCAGCTATTCTTTTAATCCACCAAATCTGTCTAAATCAAGTAAGAATGAGAACTTATCTTTGATCCTTATTGCATTCTCGATCATCCCTAGTTCATAAGCATCTCGAAAATCAAGTTTTTTCCTCGAACTTGAAGATTTCCTAAGTTAGATGATCATGGCCAACTTGCCATTAATGGAGCTTTCCAAGATTGTTGAAGTGCTAGAATAAATAGGACCTAACAATTCTCATTTCGATCTTCAAAACACCTTCAAACCAATTCAATCTACTCTCACAAGCTCTATCTCTCTAAGACCATCCGTCCTACATTCTCTCTCTAAAAATTACTCTAGCTTGAAACTTTTCAAGTTAAACCACTTATTGCAGTAGATTTCTCACCTTCTAAGCTTTCAACTGATGCCACTTTCAACCCTTGTCATAGTGTTTAGTGCTAGCATCAACCACTTAGGGTTTCGAGCTTGTGGCTACTTTACAAAACCACCACCACCATGCATCCCCATACAAAAACCACCAAACCACGATACTCACACCTATTGAATCCCCCAAGTCAACATCCCTATCCACCTTAACGACCATCTCAACTAGCTGCTTAACCCTTTCTCTCTCTACCACAAACCTCTAAACACCTAACACTACTACACATCGAAGCACCACTACTAATTAATAATTTGTCAATGAAAAACACACAAAAGTATTGTTGCCCACTTAAAATAGCACTTAGAATTGCTAGGAAGAAGCTGTCTATATCGCTGCTACTAGGCAACCTATTCTCGACCTACGACCCAATCCAAATCTAGATCCAACCCACTTACGACCTGTAAGCCCCAAAGTTCAGCCAAGTAACCGTAAGATTGAACTTAGAACCTAAGGTTTAGGGCGATCGGCTAAAGGACCCGATCACACCCAAATTATAAACTATTGAGAGAAATATTAGTAAAAATGACCCCGTAAACTTAAATTTAAGAAAATAAATAGTAAAATAGGAGACTATAAAATTTTCAAATTTTAAGCATAATAACTACTAATTACCGAAAAGGTAAAAAGTGTAATATAATAACTAATAAATTATTAGAGATAGATTATATGAATACTAAAAATTTTAGAATGACCAAAATAATATTTAGGAATGTTCACGTATACCCTACATGTATTTACGTGTAGATAAAAATATGCGAAATTACCTAAATTTACCAAAAAGTAAGCAAATAATTAAAGAAAATTATAAAATAATTGAGGAAAAATCAGAAAAAAAAAAATCATAAGGGTGTGGAATGATGCAAGGTTGGTCGTGGAAAGTCAAAATCTGAAAAAGAAAATTCAACCAATTAAATTAGAACAACATAAAAGCCAAAAATTTAGGGATAAAGCACTTGTCTTGTCCAAATTAATGCACAATAAATCCCCTAAAATCCTATAAATAGCAGGAAAAATCCAGGAACTCATTTGGACAGTTAGAAATCAGAGAAAAATAGGGAGAGTCGAAAATTCGAGAGAAAATCCAAAAAATAAAAAAAAATAAGAAAAACTGTGCAGTTAGGGGTTTTAAAGGGAACCCACACCAAACGAGGAGCTGGGAGTGGACGGCCACCACCACCACACGGTGGTGGCAGCGTCCAGGCCGGCCGACAAGGCCACAGCGGCCCGCGGTGGCCGGAGCCACCTGAACCGGTGAGTCCAAATTCCAGCCCGATTCTTGTATAATTTTGTAAAATTAGTTATTTTGCCCAGAAAATTATTAAACTTGTTATTCTGAGGTTTTATTGTATATAGATTTAGGGAAAAATGTTGATTTAGTTTAATTATGTCTGGAAATATAGGGTCCTTAACAAATTGTTCAAAACCGAGCATGATTAAACCGGAAATTAAATAGGCTTAGGGATGTAGTTTGGGGCTCAAAATTTTTCTGTAGGATGCTCATGTGACATAGAATAGTGCTATGAAGCCATTTTTTTTAAATTAATTTTCAAAATTTTTAAGTTAATTTTTAGCCCTAAAATGATGGAAAAATTGGGTAATTTGGAGTTAATTAGGTGATTAGGATAGTAATTACTGATTTAGATGGTAATTATATGTTTAGGGATGTTAATCTCTGATGTGGAAACTTAATCCTAGTCTATGAAGTGTTAAGTGTAATTAATGAAGGTGTTATGTGGTAAATGTAGAAAATTAGGAATATGTAGAATTGAAAATTAATAAATATGGAAAAATTAGGTTTAATTAGATAATAAAATAATGAAAATCAGAACATAACAAATCTGAAACAAAATTTAATTTTAGGTAACTACATGAAAAATGTAAAAATTTCTCACAACATGAGTAAATTCGGTACACTA